>OY804521.1:38172406-39372406 GCA_963680855.1 Lepeophtheirus nordmannii | reverse complement strand
AGGGGGTGGAGAGTAAAGACACAGCAGATGAAGGTCATATGGAAGGAGAAAAGCTTGATGATGCACAAGAGCAGGGGGAAAAGAAATAGAAAAAAAGAGCCAGAGCGAGGGAAATACACTTAATGTAACGGGATACAAGTATCCGTCAATAAAACAATAGCTGGAACTACAAACAAGTCAAAGAAATTAATAGGTGCTGCATTTGAGGAGTTAGCAGCGTTGGTTGATAGCAAAACACGCCCAAAGAAGCTTAAGAGGAAACAATTTAGGCTCAAGTACTGAAAGTAGTGAGCGAGAAATAATGGATGGAGAAGAGGCGGAATCAACACCTCTTGGGTAATTTCCACAAGCAGAAAATGAAGAGGACAGGAAAAATGTTTTGCTGGAAAAGAATAAAGAAGTAGCTAATTTATTTGGGAATTAAAACTTAAAAGTGTGACAATTAAGGGAAATGAAGTTACTTGGAAAACTTGTCTTAATCGTGTCAATTCTTCAAGTTATTTCGGAAAAAATAACAAGAAATGGTTGGAGTGTGAAGATCAAGTGGAATTGATAGAAGTTAGAATGGAATTCCCATTGGTAAAAATAAATGGAATACTAACGTCTCTTCTGGAGCAAATGGTGCAACAGCAAAAGATTTGGAGATTAATAAGTTAATAAGTAATTATTAAGCTGAAAGAAAGTGGTGCGTAAAAGAAGAGTTTTTTTTGCTGCGTCTGCTATGAGTGAGAGCTATTCAGAGGAAGGAGAAGGTTGAACGGTTTGTGAATTTACTGCGGCAGTATTTAAAAGAAAATAAAGCTGGATAAAGACGTACTGCTAATGCTTTTAAGTGCGGAAAAGTGGGTTTTTTTCAAAAGTCATTAGTGATTAACTGAAGCAAGGAAAATGAGAAAACCCCTGCAGTCACGTAACTTTTAATTAAGAAAAAGAAGAAGAGAAAAAGTGTTCAAATACACTCTTAGATGACAAGATAATTTGCTTTGAAAGCTTAGGAACTCATCTTTATTGGAAATGCATTAATCACCAACTAAAATTTGTATTATATTTTCTCGTGATTACGACTTTGAACCTGTTGCTGAATGAAGGCTTCTTCACAAAGTCACAAAGATGGCATTTGACTAATCTAGGAATTTTTTTTATAACTTTAAACATTTTAATCTCCATAATCAGCAATTAAGGATGAAATAATCAATATCATATACATGTTTCGGTATCCTTCACAACATATACATTTAAGGCTTAATTTTATTTTGAGTTATATATATTTTAATATAATTTAAGTACATATTTAGTTTCGAGTTCACTAAAAGTCTTAAAGGAAAGATATATCACTAAATCACATCCTTTCTTATTGTTTCAATTTAGTAATGATAAAAAAATCACTGATTTAATGTTATCATTCAAACTGTTTTAATGTTAGAGCCAAATTTAACTACATTGACGGAGAAGGGAGGTTACAGCCTAACTCGGACTACATGCACTACACATTCTTAAGACTTGCAGTTATAAGTAATACAAGATTTTTGGTTAATAAAACAAGTACAGCGTTAACAAAGTAGGACTCACATAATAATAATGGTAATCTTTTTTAGTAAAAGGAACGGGCCATTGTCGAACAGCACCAATTAACCTATTATTGGAACAGCATATCCTCCCCCTATTTCGTGTCCTAACCAATTGATCATATTGAGAATGAAGTATAAGGTTGTGAAGTCTGTGTATGTACAAAAATAAGGGAAGCAACGTGCATCGGAGAGGATGGAACAAACATTTACAGCCATAAACGAGAGATTTTTAGTATTCTACGTGGATTTAGTGGGACCGAAGTAGCTAATTTAATTTGAAATTAAAATCCAGAATCGTAAAATTAAAGGAAATGAAGCTACTTGGGTAAACTGGTTTTTATGCAGTTTATTTTTCAAGTCATTTCGGAAGAAATAACAAGAAATGGGTGGATACAAAACATATGGAGATTGTACAGACTCCAAGAGCACTGGTAAATATGACAAAATGAAACAAATTGTAAACCAAAAATAAATATATACAAATCTCTCTTTTTGTATGTTGCTATTGTGAATGGCATTACATTCATTCCTTTGCTGTCTACCATATTTTATTATAAGTGCTAAATGTTTTTTCCTCAAGTAGTAAGTAACAGTGATTATTTATTACATATTTAGCAAATTAAAAATTATATACAATTTCCAACAACTAAAAACATCCCTAATTAAGTACAGCTCTAATGATTGTACTTTTAAGGTGTGTATTTATGTGTCTCTTTAACAGGATAATAACTACTTAGGATTATAAAGACATAAATGAAAGAAAAAGTAGATGGGAGGAAATAAACTCAATATCGTTTCCAGATTGAAGTTATATATTTTTGACTAGTAAGTCGTAAACTAATGTTTATTATAGAGAATATAATAATCCATTGCTTCTTTTGATAGTCTTTTACGAATGCATTCTCAATGAAATTGATTAAGAAGAAGATGTAAGAGTGTAAAATTAGCTTGGTTATTTAAAGTAATAAATGTCAACCAGCTAAGTGTACTTTAATCAATGTGAGTTCTCTGTTTTTCTGCATTTAATACTGTAGTGTCCTTTCATTCAAGCGAATGCAATCGTGGAAAGCCACTACAAAGTTAATTTATAAAGTTTATAATGATTTTGTGAGAGTTGATAGTTAAAAGAGTATTCCTTCTAAGAATATAATTGCGAGGGAGATGTCTTACGCAAGTATGTGTAAATGGGATCGGGGCTTACCTTGATTTATTTGTTAATCAGTTTGGGTAAATAAGACTCATTGTGTATTATATACAAACACATATATTTACGTACCGTTCCTTACAATTGTATTCCCCAATTGAAGTTCGAATAATACTGATACTGGTGCGGACAGTGCGCTTGATATTTATACGGTTAGGGTTGAGTACTAGCTTGCTTATTCTTTCTAGATCTTTCTCATCAAGTGATATATCACATGATGTCATGACCTTATTACTTAACACTCAACCAGCCCCTTTACATCATAAATCATACATATCTAAAATAATAAATCTACATTGTAATACGATCCTTGCACATAATAGCCGATAGCAAAAACAATAGCAAACACAATATTCAGTACAAAGTTCATAAAAATAAATATATTAATTAGTAAATCCGATGTTACTATAATACACTTTATTTAACTAGTCAAAATATTAGTTATGTGATTTGATTTTTTTTTGTAATTTCCTTGGGATTCTCTTTTCTTTCATGTTATTAATTACCGTATGGATCCTGGTACACTAGAATCTATAAATGCTGTAATAATAACTTTAAGTACATTTATGAAAAAATTGCAAATCTTTCAGATCTAAGTTTTAAACTGACATCAAATAAATAGTTTTAACATTTCAACTTTCAAATTGAAACAAAATAGCCAAAAAAAGGTCAAATCAAAATAAAATTAAAATAAGATTGTAGAAATGGTACTCTTGCGTTGGTTGACACTTTAAAAATTTCAAAAAAAAATAATTTTATAGGAAAAAAATTTAATTTAAAAAAAAATAATATTTTTAGCCCGGTATAACATTTAATTTCTCTTTTTTTTTCAAAGTTGAAAGGAAGTAGTGCGTAAAAGAAAAGTTTTTTTTGCTGCGTCGGCTATGAGTGAGAGCTATTCAGAGGAAGGAGAATGTTGAACGGTCTATGAATTTACTGGGGCAGTATTTAAAAGAAAATAAAACTGAATAAAGACGTACTTCTTTTATGTGCGGAAAAGTGGTTTTTTTTTCAAAGTAATTCGTGATTAACTGAAGCAAGGAAAATGAGAAAAACCCTGCAGTTACGCAACTTTTAATTATGGAAGAGAAAAAGTGTTAGAAGATACTCTTAGGTGACTAGATGATTAGCATTAAAAGCTTAGTAATTCATCTTTATTCTTTGAGAAGTCTAAATATACTTCATGTATTTAAAATATTTCCCTGGATTCCTACATGTATGAAATCCTTTCACTATGGCTATTGTCAATCTCCAATTTTGATGGGATCCAATTTCTGATGATTATCAAATCCCTGGAAACAAAATGATACTAGAAATAGGAATTTTTTCTTGTATGAATTTTCATTTGATTGTATTTTCACAAAGCGACTGGCTAAAGTATATTTTGGCATGTTTTTTTGTTGTTCCCACATTTCCTTTTATTTATTTCAGAAGCAATTATTTATCTTAACTTCAAATTCAATAACCATTGTGATTGGACGTGGAAAATAACCAAAGAATTAGCAAGCTCAGTAAAATAATCACAAACAAACTACTCCAAGCGCTCAGACATTATCAACATCTTATAAGTTAATATTTTTTACCCATCCAATTGTGACTCCGATCAGCATGTTAAATAACATAAATGTAAAATTGAGTACTTGAGACACTTTTTATTGGACTTGAACTCGTCTCGAACTTGGAACCATTAGAATCAAAGATAAATGGGAAGGAACGTAACATAGAAAACCTAAATGGTGCAGCTGATTGACAGCTGGCTACTCCCCTGCTCGGAACTATTTGAACTCCGTGCTGTAATCCTACGGGATTAGACTAGTCTTGGAAGGGAAATAATTTGGATACATAGTCTTATAAACTCTTTTACTCTTCCAATCACCATAGAGGGTATAAGTTTAATGAAGAACATGTGAGAAAATCTTTGAGTACATAAAAACTAACAAAAAACAAAACAAAAAGTCATCCGGTCCAGTCGGTTTTCTGTATTAATTTCATGCAAAATAAACACCGAAGTAAGCACCACTTCTATAAAAAACAATGTTGGATGGGAGATTTGAATAGCTAATATCAAAAAGTGGCAAAGATCCTCGTATTATTAATCACTTAAGACCTTAGACTTTGTTGAATACAACCTATAAAATCTAAAATGGTGTTTTGGCAAAAGGAATGCATAAATTCCTGCCTTATATTTTTCATAAATCTTAAAAAAGTTTTGAACAGGGAAGATTTAGCGAAGACGTTGTTCATGAAATTCGATACGCAATGGAGAGATGAGGGGAAAAATCCTGTCAGCCATGGCGGTTGATTTAAAAAAATTATTCGACAGTATCTCATATGATCACATTATTCTAAGCAGCGAGGTATGGCATTGGGGATAATTTATTCCGAATGGTGGCAGTGGGGCATTGCAATCACCACATAATCTAGGTCAGCTATTGAAATAGCTTTGAAATGAACAGAGGATGTCGACAAGGTAACCTAATCGCACCAAGTATTTTAATTCTTACACTTAATCTTTTTCTATATGGAAGAGGTCCATACTTCCAAAGGGATGGAGGGGGGGGGGGGTTATATGTAAGGAGTACAGAGCTCAAAGTTGGAGCTTTTACAGATGACTTACCTAATACTTTTCCATTGGCTAGATATTTTTCTCCGAGTTTCCAACTTTTCTAATATCTAATTTATCGTAAACAAAATGGATTGTAAACAATAGTCTTTTAACTTCATGAAGTAACAAAAGTACTAGCTTGCTTAGTTGTATGAACTAGGTATGTGGATTATGTAGAATTAAATCAAAGTAAGTAGCTTTCAAAGTAATAGTACTAGGCAGTATTCAAGCATTTTTAGTGATAAGTGTTATAAAATATATGTCAATAATGCTCAGCATTAAGTGTACAAATAAACTTCAATAGGCATGTATGTAATTGGGATCCTTGGAAAACAATATATATAGACTGCATTTCCCAAATAATTTTAAAACCTATTTAATAAATAAGAGAGTCTATATATTCATACTCGGAAGAATTTTACATTTATCAAATTTTCAAAGATAAACATGAAGTTTATACAATATTCTAAATTGTAAAATTTACTTAAAGAATTAAGATTTCTATACGAAATGTGATAATAATAGCTTATACCTATTTGTAGATATTTTTGTAATCTGTTATTTGAATTCATTGACATAAATGTTCTTTTAAGAATTAGCGTCACATCGTAGTGTATTTGATATTAAAAATGAATTAATTCCATGCAAATATTATGATTTTAATTACTTCCGTTGACAACGAACTTTAATAGGTGTATGCATGTTTAAAGTGTAATAGTTTCAATTTATTTTTAAAATAAATGAATATTCTAAATATTATATGTTTTGAATATAAGCTCCATGTTGCGTTTTATGTCATGATAGTTACTTAGTAAGCAAGCCTTAAATAACAAAATGGATCATTTTGGAGCCAATAATTTGGTACCACATTATGAGAAAGAATTTAGTTTGATCTTTCCTTTATTGGCTTAATGCATACTAAGTATAATTGTAGAAATAAACCCAAATTTTCTCATAATGGGTATCATTTTGTGTTTGATTTATTTAGTGTAATACATTATGAAGATGGGGGTCTAAGAGCCCTTTCATGAATGAAAGGAGCAATAGAAATTGTTGGTTTGATTGTTTTGATTTATTGATGATTTGGATGGATCTTTTCTGGTAAACATTCAGATGAATGGATCTTCTGACCTCGTGGAACATCCACAATAGGAAGAATAAGAATACATTTTTCCAGAAATTCTTGCATTTATTCTTCAAAGAGTCAATTCTTCTACGCCTCTGAATAAAAATCCTATTAACAAATATTGATCATAAACATTTCTTAAGGAATTAAGAGAAATAAGAAACTTAAAAAGTTTTATACATGAGGTTAAACTCTCAAGTCATGAGATTTGTTCTGTTTTTATATGGCTTTTATAAGTTTTTTAACAAAAAATTATAGTTCTTGGGTCTGTTTAAGTATTTTTGGATGTCCATTCTAAGTCTATCTCAGGAATTCTTACTCGTGAAAAATTGTTGAATTTTCCAGCTTTATGAAAATCCCATCCCCCCTGTTGATGATAAAATTTATATAATATTATAATATTTTCTTTGTAGTTATTATCTTTTTTTATCATAGTTAACATTAATCATGAAATGATTAATAAAGAAACAAAGGAAATTTATCAGAAAATGTTGAGCGATTATTTCAAATTTCAAAATAATACAATTAAAGCGAAAATTGATGAATTAATGTAATGAAATTATAGTAATGTTTTATAATTCTAAGGGAATTTGATATTTTTGAATTATACTAGCTGTGAGCCAAGGGACAGCTTCAGCAATTGTTGATCTTATCCATACTAGTAAATATAACATTGAAAGGAAAGAATTAATTTGGTCAAAGACTATTTTCTCACGTTATAATATATCTATGGCCATTCCAATAGCTTGGTGAATTGCCACAAGCCAAAAATATTCAATTACTGCAGGAGACACAACACTGTACTTACGATTACAATAATCATGCATTGAGATGCTTCTTTAATCTAATGATGCGTCAATATTTTTTAAGGAAACACTTTGAGACATAATGACATCGTTTCAGACCGTTAATGAGGTTTTTTTCTGCATTTAGAAAACAGTCTTGCCTGAAAATCAATATGTACAAGACTGAAATACTTTATTTCCATATGAATGATATATAAGTGTCCTTTTTAAACTTAAAGTACACATAACTTTATGAATCGCTGTCTGTGTTGATAGATATGAGTCTGCAAAGGAAATAAACAAACAAAAATTCTAGACTACATCCCGAAAAAACAAAGATACGTAAATTTTTTCTTTTAATAAAATTGGATTGAAGACCTGTAAATTAAAATGCATCCAATAGTTAAGAACTAACAAGGATACTGATGTCGTTTAAAGTATTTGCTTTTAACTTTTATCCCGTTTTAAATCAATGATAATAATTTATGAAACAAATGGATTAAATCACTAATATAAAAAGGAATTATAAAATAAAACAAATAACATATGATTGCATTTGAAAAATATTATATGTTCATTTTTAAAACTTTAAAACCAATAACAATGGTGGCAGCGGTATGGAACCTAAAAACAACCTCTAAAAAATATTATCTTCCAACACGTATGGAAACTAACTCATTCAAATGGGTCTAAATCTACTGAAGATCCCTGACAAGGGAATGGTTACAGCTATAAACAAACAATCGTAGCCTTTATACATGAAAACTACAAATTATAATTTTTAATTTTCTTCTTTTGTTATAAGTCATATATATATATATTACAAATTTGACTATGTGGAGGTTTAAGAAAACCTATTTGTAGATAAGATCCTGCATATATATTCATTTAGTTACCTAGAAATAGCCTACTTCTTTATCATCATAAACCATACTTGTTAATTTAATATAACGAAGAAGTTTGATATCTAAATGTACATATAAGTAAGACTTTTCCATTCGACTCCTAGCAGGATTATATTACTACTAAATTCTTGGTATGTATTCTTGTGTTTGCATTCCAATATTTAGAGAAAGAAGTTTCAAGATTTTTATTGTATGTACGCCTCTTCAAATAAGTAATTTACTAAGAGTTTTGACATTTTGAAAGTTATATTGAAGTCATTACTATTGATAGATCTCAAATATTCAGACAATCATGTCTACTTGTGGATTTAATTCCAGAGGATGAATTTCATTTGTTCTATTAGATTTTGAACATACCATTGAGCGAGTTTTCTTATTTTTGAAGATGTTTCATGCCAAATATTATGCAAGAACTTTAACTGGATCCATCAAATGTAAGAAGATAACAATTACTGCAAACAATTAATTATATATAATCATAGAATTGTTGCTGTTGTTTTTGCAACCCTTAATTTTTATATATTTGAATTTTTGTATCTAATTCAATCGTAATTTTATCTTTGAAAGAAAAGAATAATTTTTTCCACAATGACTAAGATTTTCAAAATGATATTTTTACTACAAAAAATGGGTAGAAATATGTAAAAAATATCTATAATCATACATTTTCCTTTCAATGCTTATGACTTCTTTAAATGAAATAGCCCATATGATACGGGAAAATATAAATATTTTACATACAGTCATTTTTTTTTCTAATAATTTATCAAGGGATACTTTAATAAAGGTAAAAGTAATTAAGGAACCAAATATAAAGAAAAGGTTGCATGATATAGTTGCAGCTTTTGTGTAAGTCAAATACACATGTGTTGCATTTGATTAGACAAATGAAATAAATTGTTATACATAAATATATATACATATATATATATATATATATATATATATATATATATATATACATATATGATATTACGTATTATATCAATTTTAGGTTATGGTCAAAATGCTGCCTACTAAATCGTTCTATAAAAATACCTCAATCAAGTTCTTTTACAGCACTTATTTGTCATTATTAAACGCAAATCAGAAAACGACCTTTAGAGAGGAAAAACCGCTTTTAAATCCAGGAGTATTAAATTGTAGACCAGCAGCAATCTTGCATAAAGGATAAAGTTTAGAAAATTTATCATTAAATGAACATAGAAACTCAGGAAAATCCTTTCAAGTGTTAGGAGTTTCTGTTCCATCAGCTATCCTCGAAATAAACGTCCAATTTGTCTTAATCCATCCTTAATGTCAACAAACCCAAATATCAGATGTTCATAAAGATATTTTTGACGAAATGAAATTAAAGCTGTCTTATTTCCATGGCATTGAATGTACACTTTGAAAAAATGGTAGAAAGGAGTAGAATGATATTCAATGTTTATTTAACATCTACTTGGGTTCTCTGACCTAGATTTGGCATGACAAAAACTATGTTTTAAAGTACTTTGAGTCAATCTCTTTTTATGTATGTTCCTATTGTGAATGGCATTACATTTATTGCTTCGCTGTCTTTTATATTTCATTGTTTGTGCTAAATGTTTTTTCCTCAAGTAGTAAGGAGTAATGATTATTGACTACATATTTAACAAATAAAAAAATTATGTACAGATTCCAAACAACTAAAAACACCCCTCATTAAGTACAGCTATAATGATTGCACTTATAAGGTGAGTGTTTAAGTGTCTCTTTATAAAGATATTAATTAATGTTTAGGATATAAAAACAGGGTTCAGGAAAATTCATTGACATTAATTCATCGATAGTTAAATTCATCTATCAACAATTCATTGATTGATAAATTTGTCGACTATCAATTCATAGATTTGTATATTCATCGACTTTTTTCTCCCTAAATTAAGATTTGCACCACCTTTTTATGTAAAATAAGAGGGTTTTTTCCTTCCTTTTTCTTTTACCTCTCATTTCTCGCACCTTTCTTTGTTTTGCCCTCCATAAGGATCCTTTGCCCTGCATAAAGGACGTCCTTTCTTTCATTTTTATTTGCAGTTTTTGCATTCCTTTCTACTTAGTATTGCCCCAATAAGCCAAGTTTAAAAACTTTTCACGACTTTACACCACCTTCTGCCACTGTCTTTCTCATTCCGACCCTCCAAAGCCAGCTACCCTGACAACACCTCGCGAACGAGGGGTAGAAATTTACTTTACTCCTTTTTATTGGCCCCGGGCCCAATAAAAACTCGTAAAAAAATTGAATTCCGAAAAAACCTCAATTTTCCTTACAAAAAAAGGGTCATTTGTACATGAATTCCCCTTTAAAGTAATAAAAAAACCCTCCTTTTTCGTAGCAAAACCAATTAGAAGAGAAATATAAATGAAAATTGTGTTACCCTGGCTAAAAAATAACACCAAAATCGTATTAGACTAGCCTTTTCTCTATGAAGGATTGATTTTTTTTCAAAAATTTCAAAGCCAAACAGACACAAGAGATCAAGGCAGATCAGGTGCAAAAGAAAGAAGGCCAATCCGACCTTTTTCCAGGGAGCTATCTCAATTTAAATATGGAGAGATTACCCCCTTCCATCCCCAATGAATACTTTCAACAGTCTATATAGAGTAAATTCGTGTAATACCTATTGCTGCCTCTGGTCAGATGCTCTAGTAGCTTTTAATTTTAAAATTTTATTTAATAAGTGAGACGGTTCAAATTACTATCAAGATATGCTCATTTGCTTTCAAAAGGGCAAGGTTATTAACTCCGAACTATAGTGCAACAGTTAAAAGTTGGATTTATTACACAAAATTAGGATTCGATAGAAACCCCACTCATAAAAAAAAATTCAATTTGAAAAAAAAATGTTATTTTTTACTCGGTTATTAACATTTTTTTCCCTCTTTTTTTTTTAAAGTTGAAGGAAAGTGATGCGCAAAAGGAGAGTTTTTTTTTGCTGCGTCTGCTAGGAGTGAGAACAATTGTTTTGGAGGAGAGTGTTGAACGGGCAGTATTTAAAATAAAATAAAGCTGGATCAAGACGTACTGCTTTTAAGTGCGGAAAAATGGTTTTTTTTTTCAAAAGTAATTGGTGATTAACTGAACCAAGGAAACAAATTACAAAAAATATCATGATAAAATTCTATGTTGATAATTTTAATGTAATTGTAAAATAAATTTATTTCGAAGGCTGTTATCACGTACATACGGGAAAATAAAATATATGATTGAATATATCTTTTTCATCATTAGGTAAATTTCTACATCTCAATGTGGTAAAAGTTATTATATAATAAGGAAAATTTTAATTACCTTATGAAACCTAGTATACTAGAGTCTATACAGCTATAGTAGTAATTAACAGGTATATTTATGAAAAATTTGCAATTCATTCAGTTTCTAGTCTGGTACTGGCATCGGATAAGTAGATTAAAAGTGCAATATTAGTTGTGCCAAATCTTTTAAATGAGGAACAGACAGATTTTTCTTGAAATTATTGATTATATTCCTCAAGGAGTTAACTTTTTTCGTGTCTGGATAAAAATCCTATTGACAGGTATTGATTATAAACGTTTTTTAAGGAATTCAAATGAAATTTTGATGATGTAGAAGAGAAATAAGGACTTTACAAGTTTTATAGATAAGGTTGAACATTCAAGTCATAAGATTTGTTATGTTTTTATATTGTTTAAGTCTTTTAGCAAAAAATTTCAGTTCTTGGATCTACTTGCGGGTTTTTGGACATTCATTTCAAATCTATCTTAGATATTCTTACTTGTGACAAATTGTTGAATTTGGTACTAAATTTACGCTTGTACTTCTTTTCAGGATCATCATGTTACAACATCCAACAATAATCTCCCATTATGCTTGCATTCCAAGACCCTTCATACATTGTTTCCATTTTTTTATTATCTTGATGAAAATGTTCTCCCAGTTTATCACTAACAGCTTCTAAATTGAAAGGGAAATGATCTATATGTGAATGTAGAAAATGTATCTTGAGACACATCCGACATGTTCATCCAATATGAGTGATATAAAAGTATCATTTTCAAACTTAAAGTACAAATAACTTTATGAGTCACTGTCTGTGTTAATAGATAGGAGTCTGCTTAGAAATCAACAACAACAAAAATTTTAGACTACATTTCAACAAAAGCAAAGATACGTAATTTTTTTCTTTATAATACAATTGCATTGAATACCCGTAAATTAAAATGCATTTGGAAAATATTATAAATTAATTTTTAAAACTTTAAAACAAATACCATTGGTGGCAGCGGTATGAAGCCTAAAAACAACCTCTGAAAAATATTATCTACCAACATGTATGGAAACTAACTCATTCAAATGGGTCTACATCTACTGAAGATCCCTGACGAGGGAATGGTTACAGCTATAAACAAACCAATAATCACAGCCTACATACATGAAAACAACAATCTACAAAGTAGAAGGTACTTAAAAAAGGGAAAGTGTCAAACCCAAAAAAGAGGAAATAGGTAATTGGAACGAATACGGCAGTAAGCACCTGCCGTACCAGAAGAAAAATATATTTTGCAAATAATGCAAACCATGGAGTATTTATCTGATCGAACACTGACGTTTATTTTGTGTGTTGTTCTCCTTTGAAGGTCAAAATGCTCATAAATGTGATTTGGCTCAAGAAGTCCTTTCTTTTTATCTCTCTTTTTTTCTTATTTGACTTGATAATAATAAGTTAGAGAAGATGAAATCTTTAAGGTTTCCCATTTTTATTCATAATAAAAAATTAATTAACAAGCAAATTTAAATTCCTCAACACTCATGCTCAAAAAATGCTTGACAGTCTAAAATACAAATTCTAATCAATTTATTAAAGAGTTCGAGTGATGTTATGTCACATACCGCTTAACCAGAGCCATTGTCTTTTAAGTGATATCTTTATTAATTTTTAAGGTATTTATAACTTATGGATTGGTCATTTTGACATAATATGTTGTTTTTAGCCTTTTTGTTCTGATTTAAAATTAGAAGTACTTATTTAGTTTTCCTTAATCAAAGATATTGAATTATAGAGACTAATATCCTTAATTTTCTCATTTCTTTGGTATGTAAATTATAATTGTTACTCATCGCCCCAACATATTTTATTCTATTTTTCTATCTCTATCTAAACCAAGCTAGATTATCGCAGTGAAGAACAATTCTTTTAATACAACTTATTAAGAAATAAGCAATAACGTTTTATTTCTTTTGATGTACAAAATATGACAGTAGTTGCATGGAAAAGATAAGGAGTTTTTAAGAAAGCTAAAGTTAACTTGAATTAAGGGAAAAGTATGAATCTTTTACCTATAAGTCATTAATTATTTTGATAAAGGCAGCCAAATATAGAGGAAAGGTCATGTGTTATCATCCCAAAAATATAAAATAATAATATTATATACTATACATGTAGGAAAAAAAGGGATGAGTTTTGTCATTTATTGTTTTAAGTGAGAGTAACACATGCAATTAAGGAATGCACATATTCTTTGGGATGATGTGTGTCTGTGGCAGTATTAAAATTAAAATCAAAAAGGTGATCTTCTGCAACAACTGAGTTTTATCAATAAAGAGAACAGATAGGGAAACAAATTACAAAAATGATAATATCATGTAATATCAAAATGAAATTATATGTTGATAATTTTAATGTAATTGTAAAATAAATTTATTTCGAAGGCTGTTATCACGTACATACGGGACAATGAAATATATGATAATATATCTTTTTGCATCATTCGGTAAATTTCTACATCTCAAAAGGGTAAAATTTATTAGCTCAGTTTTTATCATTTATAATTTTCAAATTGAAGCTTTCATTAAAACACTTCAACTTTACAAAAAAAAAACTTGTCTTGAGCTATTTAGTGCCTTAAACACAATTAAAAACATTAAATCAGAATGTAGGGAAATTATACTTGTAGATTGGGTCAATATGATCAGACAAGGTATAAGAGTAGAAGTGAATCATATGTATAAATGAATATTGTATTAAACGTTAGTGTATAAATATATGGTTGAAACACCATGCTGTTCTACTCGGTTTAAGACAGTAGTAGATCTAATTTCTATTATAAAACGTTTTTTCAGATACTTCCTCAAGAATATATTTGCAATGAATTAAAATTACTGCAAATATTATGTGATTTCAGCCTCCACCTCTTGACTTTTTTGATCCTCAGAAAAATCATTATTTGGAGAGACGAATTCTTGCCCAATGTCCAGCGGCAGAAGAATGGATTTGTAAGTGGGTGGGTGAGTCAAATTATATAGTTATGACATCTCAAGTTTATTTAACCATTATATAACAAATAACATTTTTTTTAAAGTGGGGGGAGGGGGGGGGGAGGGACAATCACTGGTCTTTCTTCGATTATGCATTCACTTATCCTATCATTGCAGGAGTTCCACAATGTTATCCATTTTCCACAACCCAGCACTTCTGGACTTTTCCTTGTCTTCCCCAAAGTACTTGAGCACGATGCTTTGAAACTTTGTGCCTTCTATACATACAACAAAAAACTTTACCATCATTGATTTGCGACACAAACACATCGTCAGGTCTTTGTAAAATTATGTCACATAGCCTCTTGTAAGGCTTGAAGTCAGTTGAACCGATCGATCATAAAATTACCAATATTTTCACTCTCATCTGGAATGATGGATCCATCGTGATTTCTATATTTTACCATGTCGAAGATCTTCTTTCCATCTCAAACTGATAATAAGTTCGATATCAATCTTCCTATGACACCATTTTGTATCCCTCTGATCCATTTGGTTACCTAGTCAGAGATCGACGTCAACACAATTAACATTGTTTCAATTCGTTCCACTTTTTCCAAGTGATTGTGAATCATTTTTGTTACATTAACTATAGAATCACGCTTCATTGCAAAGTTCATGATAGCATACCGTATTGTTTTAAGTTTTTCATCTTGTTGTACCATGGTATATAATATTTATGACTCATACCTTGAATGTTTTTATATCGATAAAACTTTGTCAACAATCATTTCAGCGTCCATCCTCCCAATAATCCGAGGCTAACCACCACTTGTCTTTTACTCCTTGTGTTTTTATACCCACATAACATAATCAATTCATCCAGATGAATTCGGATATTCTCAAATCTTTGTTTTAGAGTATTTACCAGTCTCTTGAAATCTGTACAATCTCCATATGTTTTGCCGTTGCACAAATTTGCCCCAAAAGGAACTCTAGTCAACTTCTTATTTTTATCAATGAGAGTTCTGTTCTAAATTCGATAATTTGTATCCACCCATTTCTTGTTATTTCTTCCGAAATGACTAGAAAAATTGTCTATTCAAAAACAAGTTTCCCCAAGTAATTTCATTATCATTATCTCATATTGCATACTGGGCCTATAGAAATATTGTTTAGCTAACAATTTTGACTTTTTCATTCCTAGATGTGCTGAAGGATGTACATATATAGTTGAAAGAACCATACAAATACATTTTTTTTAACATGAATTCTAATATTACATATTAATTTCCTCAATGCTCATATACACTGTACAATCAATTACTTGTGATTGACCGTATATTTTGAGATAAGTTTTAAAATCTTAAGATAGTTAATCATTATGATTTAAACGAATTTATTCAACCTTTTCATTTTTAACTAGCGATCACATAATAAAATTGACACATTTATATATACACTGTTCTTTATGAAAAATAACCTGTGTAAAACCTTTAATGCGTTCGGTATACGGCTCACAAATAGACTTCTCGGATTCGTTGATGAAAATTTCATCTAAGGATGTAAATTCATACTCAAACACTGAGTAGATTTCTGAACTTTGCTCTGGACTGAGAAGACCCATCTTAGCACGTGTAAAAAAAAATAATACGCCTATGATCAATTGGTTAGGACAAGAAATAGGGGGAGGATATAATGTTCCGGATAATAGGTTAATTAGTGCTGTTCATATCAGCAGATTAACTGTGACGTTTTGAGGGTTCTCAATACGGTGAAAAACATAACTGTCCCGAAAATCACAAGTCTGACGAAGGGTCTCATCAAGGATTTGATGATCATCAGAAATCTGATTTCATCAAAATTGGAGATTTACAATTGCCATAAATTTAGGAATCCAGGGAAATATTTTAAATACTAGAGGTATATTTTATATATTTTAGTTGGCGATTAAATCATTTGCTTTGTTGAACAATTGATTTTGAAAAGTCCATAGAGCGAAAATAAATTATGATAAACGGAGGTTTTGTCCTAAGAGCCATTTTCAACTCATCGTAGAAACGAAAATTTTTTGAGAAGTCCATAAAGGCACCTTTTGCACTTCAACACTTAAAAACAAACTGATTATAGTCCAAAAGGAATGCTTGAGTTAATCCAAAGTGCTTCATCAATACTTATCACGTGACTACTAAAGTATCTTAAATTAAGTGTTAGAGTCTTCTTAAAGAATAAGGATGATCCAAGTACATCTTCAAACACTTTTTCTCTTTCTTAATTAAAAGTTGCGTAACTGCGGGGGTTTTTCTCATTTTCCTTGCTTCAGTTAATCACGAATGACTTTTGAAAAAACCCTACTTTTCCGCACTTAATAGCAGTACGTCCTTATCCAGCTTTATTTTATTTTAAATACTACCCCAGTAAATTAACAGACCGTTCAACACTCTCCTTCCTCTCGATAGTTTTCACTCATAGGCCATACCAGACGCAGCAAAAAAATACTCTCCTTTTACGCACCATTTTCTTACTACTTTGAAAAAAAAAAAGAGAATACTGTTATTCCAGGCAATTTTTTTTCCTCAATATTCTCATTTTCCTTGCTTCAGTTAATCACGAATGACTTTTGAAAGAACCCCACTTTTCCGCACTTAATAGCAGTACGTCCTTATCCAGCTTTATTTTATTCTAAATACTACCCCAGTAAATTAACAGACCGTTCAACACTCTCCTTCCTCTCGATAGTTCTCACTCATAGGCCATAGCAGACGCAGCAAAAAAAAACTCTCCTTTTACGCACCATTTTCTTACTACTTTGAAAAAAAAAGAGAATACTGTTATTTCGGGCAATTTTTTTTTCTCAATATTCTCATTTTCGTTGCTTCAGTTAATCACGAATGACTTTTGAAAGAACCCCACTTTTCCGCACTTAATAGCAGTACGTCCTTATCCAGCTTTATTTTATTCTAAATACTACCCCAGTAAATTAACAGACCGTTCAACACTCTCCTTCCTCTCGATAGTTCTCACTCATAGGCCATAGCAGACGCAGCAAAAAAAAACTCTCCTTTTACGCACCACTTTCTTTCAACTTAATAATTACTTATTAACTTATTAATCTCCAAATCTTTTGCTGTTGCACCATTTTCTCCAGAAGAGACGTTAGTATTCCATTTATTTTTACCAATGGGAATTCCATTCTAACTTCTATCAATTCCACTTGATCTTCACACTCCAACCATTTCTTGTTATTTTTTCCGAAATAACTTGAAGAATTGACAACACAAAGACAAGTTTTCCATGTAACTTCATTTCCCTTAATTGTCACACTTTTAAGTTTTAATTCCCAAATAAATTAGCTACTTCTTTATTCTTTTCCAGCAAAACATTTTTCCTGTCCTCTTCATTTTCTGTTTGTGGAAATTACCCAAGAGGTGTTGATTCCGCCTCTTCTCCATCCATTATTTCTCGCTCACTACTTTCAGTACTTGAGCCTAAATTGTTTCCTCTTAAGCTTCTTTGGGCGTGTTTTGCTATCAACCAACGCTGCTAACTCGTCAAATGCAGCACCTATTAAATTCTTTGACTTGTTTGTAGTTCCAGCCATTGTTTTATTGACGGATACTTGTCATTACACTTAAGTGTATTTCCCTCGCTCTGGCTCTCTTTTTCTATTCCTTTTCCCTCTGCTCTTGTGCATCATCAAGCTTTTCTCCTTCCATATGACCTACATCTGCTGTGTCTTTACTCTCCACCCCCTCTCATCCCCTTCTTTTGAGAGATCTTCTATATTTTTAGATACTAAAGGTATAGAAATCTCTGGAATTGAATTATCAGGATTTGACTTGGAATTATCCAACGGATAGTCCGGAAATGTATATGTTTAATATGGAATAACTTGGGTGTCTTTTACATTTTTCTTGATGTTTATCTTCTTCCGTTAACCTAGAGTCCGAAGGTTCATTTCTCGTATTTCGATATAGAGGCGTATTAAAATGAATTATTTCTTTAGAAATATCTTTCCATGATACGACTCGTAATCTATCCTTTGCTACTTTTTTTTCAGTTTTAATTTCAATCATTTTATCTTTGATTACCTTTAAAAACTTAAATGAACCATTATCATAAATAGCTAATATACGATTAGTGTCTGTTTGTTGTTTCCACAAAAAGACTCCATCACCAACATATATTACCTGCTGGACAATCTTTTTATGAAAAGCATTTCTGTTCTTCAATTGATTGTCGAACTGCTGTACTCTAACTTTTTCCAACGTATCAGCAACTGTAGTTACTAATTGATGAACTGATTGAGGTGCATTTTGCATATTAGAATCTAATTGCACTGCAGGTATAACTGTATGTGTCCCAGTTACAAAAATACGGAGAATACCCTAACCTAGGTACTATCATGAACTTTACAGGACCTAAAGTTCCAACTTTGGCATTTATGCCACTTCTTATCTGGGATATTTCTTGAATCATTAATGTTGTAATATCATTGTTCAATTTTTCAACCGGGTTAGTATGAGACTTATAAACCTGAGTTTCTATTTTAATAACTCCCAATTCGTCACATACCTATCTCATTAACTTAGGAATAAACTGTGAACCCCTGTCGGTAACTATTTTTTATTTTTTTCTTCCCATACCCTGGGAAGAATTCATTTAATAGTATTTATTTTACAAATGTTTTCAACCGTGAGCTCTTTTAAAGGGAACGCTTCAGGAAATTTTGTATAAGAATCAATGATCGTCAACAAATATTTCGGATCACTGGCATAGCCCTTGTAGATCGGTCCCATCAAATCCATGTAGAATACTAAAATCTATCATTGATGGCTGTAGATGTTTGTCCCATCCTCCTCGATGCACATTACTTCCTTTCCTTTGCACAAACACAGACTTCACAACCTTGAACTTCATCCTCAATATTTATATCCACATTGTTCATTTTTTTGTTTGTTTTTGAACACAATTTATAATATTATTACTTTCCTTTCCTTATCTATCATATACATTTTACCATCAATTACATTTTGGGATAAGTTTTATCATCTTGAGATAGTTTATCTTTATGCTTAGTTTATGATTTAAACGAATTGATTCAACCTTTTTATTTTGAATTAGCGAACACCTAATAAATTTGACAAATTTATATTTACACTGTTCTTTATAAAAATTAACCTGTGTAAAACCTTATGATGAATTGTTTATTTCATCCCCTTTACTACCTCAGCCATTTCATTTTCTATTACCTTGATCTATATTTTACCTGGTCAAGTTCCCTCTGCTTACCTTGAGTTGTAACTGCAGCAACACTTTTAATGGGTTTGCCAATGGCTTCCATTACCTTGAAATCATATTTATTTGGCTCTTTCTTCCCAGAAGTATACTTTATTTCAAATTCGGATTCCATTAGCCGTTTTTACATCTGTGTAATATTCCAGTAAGAGCCACTAATTACATAAACCATTGTAATGGTTGATGATTCGTTTAATTTTGATCATTAATTTCTTTTTTTAATTTTCTCCATTTCACTAGCTATTCTTTTTTTCTTCTAATTACTATTTGAGTTCTTCAGATAGAGCAAGAATTTTCTCCATTCAAATTGATGCAATACTATATTCATGACTTTGTGCAAATTGCTTCGATCTTAGAATAGTTCTTGATTTTCATCGAGAGTCTATTCGCCAAGGTTCTACTCCCATAGACGAAATTACCAATGATAGTCGACTTCCCCCTCGACTCAACAAAATCGAAAATTAAAATAATACATGAGTAGAATTTCATAAGCTAACTCAATTCTGTTGCCAGTCCTTTTGATCAGTCCTTGATTCACGTAAGACCTTCATATACTAACATATAGTGATAAGGATGGATAATCGATATTCATATACATATATATTTATAGTATGGTCACTCTCTTTAATTAAACCTTTAATTAAATGAGAATAACAAAATTAATTATTCAACTAATTATATGCGGTCAGTATCAAAGAATAAAAATGAACGACAAATGCAAATCATCTTCTAAGAGTATCTTTTAACACTTTTTCTCTTTCTTAATTAAAAGTTGTGTGACTGCAGAGGTTTTCTCATTTTCCTTGCTTCAGTTAATCACGAATGACTTTTGAAAAAACCCCACTTTTCCGCACATAAAAGAAGTACGTCTTTATTCAGTTTTATTTTCTTTTAAATACTGTTTCAGTAAATTAACAGACCGTTCAACACTCTCCTTCCTCTCGATAGTTCTCACTCATACGCCATAGCAGACGCAGCAAAAAAAACTCTCCTTTTACGCACCATTTTCTTACTACTTTGAAAAAAAAGAGATAATAAATGTTATACCGGGCTAAAAAAAATATATTTTTTTAAATTGATTTTTTTCCTTTAAAATTTCCTTTTTCGAAACTTTCAAAGTACCAACCAACGTAGGAGTGCCATTTCTACCATCTCATTTAACTTTCATTTTGATCCGACATTATTTGGCCGTTTTATTTCAATTTGAATGTTGAAATGTTAAAACTATTTATTTGATACCAGTTTAAGACTTAGATCTGAAAAATTTGCAATTTTTTCATTAATGTACTTGTTAGTTATTACTACAGCTGTATAGATTCTATTGTACTAGGTTCCATACGGTAATTAAGATAACTCATTTTCCTTTTTATATAATATTTAAAACTAAACATAAAAATCCACTCTGTCCTTGTATTAACACAGTGCAGTAACAAGACCTTTTTCTGATAAATCCAGGGAAAGGGACCCTGAATTATGAATATTAAGGACAAGATTATTAGAACACTATAACAATTCCGTAGTTTTAAGTTAATAAATTCTCAATATTTTGTACCTACATATTTATTTGAGTTGAGCTCAGAGCCTCAAAATGCCCCCAGTAGTTAAGGCACTGTATCAGCACAGTACACAAAAGTATGTTACTCAATAAAAAGAAGGAATAAATAAATCTATATAATAAATCCTCAAGTTTGTTTGTGTGTCCGTAACCCCTCGTATCTCCGAAAACCCTTACTCTATGGTCATGAAATTTTGTATGCGTAATCTACACGTCATATGGAAGATTTCTACGGAAAAAAATTTGGAGAAATCGAAAAAAAAAATTTCGCGATTTTTTTTTCAAAAAAAAGGATTGAATCTGACGTCGTCAACTTTGACAAACTGAATATTACGCTACACATCAATACTGTTTTGTTTGTTTTGAACGGCGGGCTTCAAAATTCTCAGTTCTCAGTACTGAGCTGAACACCTAGCTGTGGGGCCGTGCCTCGTCGGTCGGCAGTATTTTCTCGCCTCTCGCTTCAGTTCGGAAAGTAAACAAATAAAAAGCAAATAACGAAGAAACAAAAGGATTCGGAAAATGAAAAGTTTATACTCCATTGGGGTTTTGATTTGTGCTTTTGTTCCCCTATGGAGAAGAGGGTTGGAGCTACAACAAGCAGTTTATTCAAAGAAAATTCTTTGATCATGTCATTGATTCAGTCACAGGAAACAAACCAGGTGGCATGGTGATTGATGCTCCAGGTGGTACTGGGAAAACCTTTGTCTTGATGGAGAGTTAAAACTAAAAAACTACTTTTATTATGAATATGTATATTTATATGCAATTTTTATTCTTTGTTAGATATATTTATTGAACATTTACACTTGCCTAATAAGATTAAGATAATAACATCCAACAAAAAATTATATAGAACATTGTTTTGATACACGACTTATTTGAGTCCGTATTAGGACTAGATTTCTAACTCGAACAAGGACAACTGCAGTAACCATGTTGTTAATTAAATTTATCAAACACTCGTAATTTCCGAACTACAATGAGAAAACGTTTAATGGCAATTACAAAATTAATAAACGATGAACAATTTAATAAATTCATTCATAAAGTAAGATTAAACAAATTATCTTATCGAGTTAACATAAAATCCTTGATCGTTGATAATGGAGATGAAAATTTTAAAGTCATATCGAAGATCCTAGGTTAGTGAAATGGCATCTAAATGAATTTGGGACAAAAGCCATGAGAAAACCAAACATTATACAACACGTCTAAAGTCGTAATCACAAGATAAATATAGAGATTTATTCAAAAAACATAATTGAAGACAATTCTGATATTTTTAATTGCATCACTAATAATACAAAGATGCTTGTTTCCTTGAATGTCCAACTCAACTTCGTTTTAGTCAATTTCATGTTCTATACTGAAAAATCCGATTCTTCATACTACAGCATTTGAAAGTAAAGAGGTGCTGTCCAAAATTGAGACGGAGATTTCGTCCTTAGAGCGATTGCTTACTTATAATAGGAAACAAAGAATTTGGAGTAGTCCATAAAGGAAATGTCAAACACATTGATGTACAGAGAACATGTTCACGATTCATTCCTATAGGCATTTTATTGAAATAATTGATTGTTTGTCAACAGAATACTACACGTGTTACACAAGATCTTACTATCAAGTAGATGTTCTCCCATCAATAATAAAATAAAAAAGTACTGTACAAAGTGCCAATCCCAAGAAATCTCACGTGCAAGATTTTGCTTGAAATCTATATTCCTAATGATGTCATTCCTCTCATCTAACCTGAAGTATGGAGAATTAAACTGGCTCCTTTCACCTCCCTCTTTTCGCAAGGAGAAAATTCCATAATGAAAAGATTGATTGCTACGAATGACACGAGGACCTCGTCGAAGCTAAATACCACACTGCATGAAAAGAAAAGAGAATTCCAAAGGAATTACAAAAAAAATCATATTACAGCTCTAAGAAAATTTGTTTTGGCAGGGTTTCTCACATGAACACCCACCAGATTAAGATTATACATATAAAGAAATTTTGTGCATAAAATAGCAAAAATTATTATTTTAATTGTATATTTAGGACTTGTATTTCCAAAAATGTAGAAATAAAAAATGCACGACAACCAACTTTGAAACTCTTACAAGAATCGTCAATTAGATCTTTTTAGATTTTGTGAATTGAAACGAGCAAAAACAATGGTTTAGAATAAGGTGCATTTCTATCAGATTTAATAAGATTTAAAATAATTTCTAATAGATGTAAACTTGACGAATCTAAAGAAGCACTAAAATAGGTAACGACAAATTACAATTAAAAGCTACTAGAGCATCTGACCAGAGGCAGCAATAGGTATACACGAATATATATACTGTTGAATGTATTCATTGGGGATAGAAGGGAGTAACCTCTCCATATTTAAATTGAAATAGCTCCCTGGAAAAAGGTCGGATTGGCCTTCTTTCTTTTGCACCTGATCTTTCTTGATCTCTTGTGTTCTTTGGGCTTTAAAATTGACAAAAAAAATCAATCCTTCATGGAGAAAAGACCAGTCTAACACGATTTCGGTGTTATTTTTTCATTTATATTTCCCTTCTAATTCATTTTGCTACGAAAAAGGAGAATTTTTTGATTACTTTAAAGGGGAATTGATTGAGATTAGACAAATATGAATTTATTCATGCACAATTTACCGTTTTTTGTAAGGAAAAGTGGATTTTTTTTCGGAATTCAATTTTTGTAGGAGTTTTTATTGGGCCCGGGACCAATTTTTTTTAATTTTTTTATTGTAAAAAAAAAAAATCTGCGTCGTTCCCAAGGTGTTGTCAGGGTGGCTGGCCTTGACCTTGGAGGGATGGAATGAAGAAAACAGTAGCAGAAGGTAGTGCAAAGTCGTGGAAAGTTCTTAAACTTGGCTTACTGGGGCAATACTAAGTAGAAAGGAATGCAAAAACTGCAAATAAAAATGAAATAAAGGACGGCCCTTATGCAGGGCAGAGGATCCTTCATATCAAGGATGGTCTTTATCAAGGGCAAAACAAAGAAAAGTGCAAGAAATGGGAGGTAAAACAAAAAGAAAGGAAAAAACCCTCTTATTTTTCGGGAAAAGGAGGTGTTACCCCAGCTATGTACAGCAAATCTTAATACTTAAAGGGAGAAAAAGTCGATGAATATACAAATCTATGAATTGATAGTCGACAAATTTATCGATCAATGAATTGATGATAGATGAATTTACCTATCGATGAATTAATGTCAATGAATTTTCCTGGACCCTGTTTTTATATTCTATGTAATAAATATCCTGTTTAAAAGACACTTTAATACTCACCTTATATGTAAGTACAATCATTAGAGCTGTACTTAATAAGGGATGTCTTAGTTGTTTGGAATATGTACATAATTTTTTTATTTGTTAAATATGTAATCAATAATCACTGTTCCTTACTACTTGAGGGAAAAACATTTAGCGCTAACAATGAAATATAGAAGACAGCGAAGCTATGAATGTAATGACTAATGCCATTCACAACAGGAACTTAAATAAAAGAGAAATCGACTCGAAGTACTTTAAAAGATAGCTTTTGTCATGTCAACTCTTGGTCGGAGAACCCAAGTAGATATTAAAAAAGCTTTGAATATCATTGTATTCCTTCCTACCATTGATACAATGTCTGTTGATTTGGATAAACGGTTTTTCTACGTGTACTTTATTTCGAAGATAGCTGATGGGACAGAAACTCCTAACACTTGAATAGATTTTCTTGAGTTTCTACGTCCCTTTAATGATATATTTTCTGAACTCATTTACGTTTAATAATGATGACAAATGAGCGTTTATCACACATAAGTGTCCTCAGTATCGAAAAAAAGCCTGCAAAAGCACTTGATTTGAGCATTTTTATAGAACGGTTTACTAGGCAGAATATTGACGATAACCTAAAATTGATACAATATTATTTTGGTGCTTCATACGTAATGTTATATATTATGATTCGGATAATATCCCTCTTGGTTTTTGAATATTTAAAGATGTCTTTGATTTCAATACATCTGAAAATAGGGTATATACATTTATGCAAGATCCCTGAAAAGCATATTTATCTTTATATATTTAACCAACTGAAAACGAGACAACAGTGCCATGAAATATGTAGGTTCTATCCTAAAAATAAAATCTACTCAATGTCGAATATCAGATTTAAATATAAACAAAAGTTGCTACATTACTCATTGCTAGTACTGTTTCAATTACTTAACAGATAATGTAATTTGCAATATTTATCTGAACAATATGAAATAGTAATAATAAATAGGTACATGTAAAAATCAATTTATTTGACATTCATGATCATTGATAATTTTATACATATTGAGTAGATATGATTTTACTCTATGTGAAAAAATCATTTGATGAGTAGTTTGTGGCCTTTAACCACAAGAAATATTCCTTGGGTCCTTAATGATTAACTTTCAATATCAATTATTATATGTGCAAAGTCTTATTAATACTTTTTTTTATTATTAATCTAGAAAAATTAAATCTTATCAATATTTTAAGCTACACATTTTAGTTTAAAATTACTTTCCTAGAAAAAAATCATTACCTTACAACAAAGCATAGATATA
Organism: Lepeophtheirus nordmannii; assembly: GCA_963680855.1. Lineage (NCBI taxonomy): Eukaryota > Metazoa > Arthropoda > Copepoda > Siphonostomatoida > Caligidae > Lepeophtheirus > Lepeophtheirus nordmannii. The sequence continues at coordinate 39,346,508 of OY804521.1, read as the reverse complement.
AAAAAGCCCCAAATTTAATAAAAATGATAACAAAACATCAATAAAATAACATATAAAATAGTACAAGAAGAAAGAAAAAGTCTTGGCAAGGAGAAAATTGGGAGTTAAAAATTGTTTATTATTTAGATAATGACAAGAAAAGAAAAAAACAACTTGGCAATATTGACTAGACCAGAAATTTGTGGGAGTTTATAAGGAAAGGTTGCGTGGTTATTGATTATAAAATTTTCTTAAGCATTCAAATGAAAATAAATCATTTCGGTATAGATATAATTTAAATGTTGGGTCGAGATAACAAGCTTTAAACAAAGGGAATAGAAACGATGCATGTAAATTTATTTACACAGATTGAGCATTAAAAAGGAATAAATATATTTTCCATGACGGAAATTTTCAAGCTGTACATAGATAAATTGAAAATTAATCGTCATTGATAAATAATTCTCTTCACAGAATATCGTTGAATATAATACAAGAAATTAGAAAGAGAAAAAGTGTGTCTATATGAATACGTCTTCGATGATGATTGATGAAGTAAGGAGGCGAAGAGGTGTGAGCCGGTTAATCCCAGAAGTGGAAGAATGTGGCTCAGGCGAGAATAGCACAAGCTACCACGGTGCAGGGTAAGACGCACCAGACAGGTAAAAAAAGATGAAAAATATTCCTTCAAGAAATGAAACTCCTTTTCTTAAAAAGTAGGGGACGAAGCTGAGTCAGAAGTTGTAAAGGAAAATACGTTGATGATTGATGAATATGAAATAAAGACAAAATACCCGTTGATGACAAAATTGAATAATTTATAAAATTATTTTAAATTATTGTCAAATGTCAACCCATTCAGTACATTAATATATATCCCATTTAAAAAAAAAAAAAGAGTAGACGTAGGAGAAAAAAAACGCCAAGGCAAGCTAGAAGCAGAAAAACTTGACTATAATTGGATAAAGAGAAGATTAATACGGAAGGGATTTTTTTTAAAAAAAGATAAATAAGTTAGATTCTAGATCGATAAGGAAACATAAGAAATTTATCATCAAAGTTTGAACGATTATTTCATATTTCAAAAAATTGATGAATTAATGTAATAGAATTATAGTACTCCTGTGAAGGGAATTTGATATTTTTGCATTATTCCAGATATGAGCAAAGGGACACCTTCAGCAACTAATTGATTCCCTTCCATACTGGCAAATAAAACATTGAAAGGAAGGAATTAATTGAATAAAACGTCATTTCCTCACAATATGTATAAAATATCTTTTAATAACACTTGTTTTGGAAATTGCTACAAGTCAATTGTATACAATTGCTTCAAGAGAAAAAATATAATCGAAAGCCTCTATAAACTTTAAACAAATTTTTTCTTCGGATATTCTTACTTTGCATTTCCAAAATATGGTAAAATGTGCAAAGCATAATAATATCGTACAAAGTTTTCTTCTTTTTTTTGTATAGTTTTAGGATATTTATAAATACATTGCTCCATGGCAAACCATCTTATTTGACAATCATGATTGTAATTAATAACTCACAACTTTAATAAATAAATAAATTTTTTATATGTTTTAAAGTCGAAAAGTCTGAATGATATATATTCAGAGATTTTACATATCAGACAATAAGGTACATAACATTGTATTGCAGACTAATTTAAAAAAATAGTTATCATCACTAATTTAAATATAACGTTGTCATTTTACTTAAGTGATTTAAATATATATAAAAATTTAAAAAGTTTTCGAGTTAAAAAGAGGTTTTGTGAGTACAGAAACATGAAAAGCTCCGTTACTACATCGTATTTTCAATATGAAGAAGCTTATGATCTATTCCATTTTATTTTTATCAATGAAAAAAAGTACCGTAAATCTTCGAGTATAGTCCGCCCTTATGTATAGTTCGCAGGGCAAGTATAGGAGTTTTTTTTGGGGAAAAACCTAACCCTCATGTGTAGTACATGTATAGTACGCACCAGGGATTTTGACCTTAAAATTTCCGGAAAAAAATGCGGACTATACTCGAAGATTTACGGTACATTTTTACATTTTCCAATCCTTTATAAAGTCCAGAAAATTGTCAAAAATAGACAAAATGTCCTGGAAATCACACATTTATATGAGACAATAACACTATGTAATAGCATTTTTGCCCATTTTAAGGTTTCCAGAATAATAAAATTTTCTTAGATAAAAGTATATATTAGTGGACCATTATCTCCAATACATCGAATTTATTCATTGATAATAATGTACTAAATGAAATAATTAAACTATTTATTTATTTAAAAATGTACTAAAGTTTATATTAATAACTATATACAAATGATGCTGTCATAATTATTATAACAAATTCAGTCAAAATTAACACATTTTTAATCTTTTAAATATTTCTATATATAAATAGAAATATATATATATATATATAATATAGTCAATTATGACTATAAAAATTACAAATATAAACTGAAAAGTGATTCAAAAAGAGAATGCGACTCCAAATTAAGTTCTTATAAGGAAACCAAAAAAATAACTAAAATTGATTATAATTTGAATTTGATAATATGATGATAATGTTTGTAAGTTGAAATGGATATTATGATAATTTTGAATATAGAAGACATATTTTTAAAGGAAAAAAGAAATATCTATCTAATTATACTTGTTGGTTATGACAACTACTGCCTCCAATGTTGGATACGGATACGACTGTAATGAGAGTAAGATTGGTTTGCATCTGTCTTTATTATTCTCCCTCTTAGATTTTATATAGTTACAATATCTAAGCAGTACATAGTTATAAATGGTTACGAATACGTGTACTTGTGCGTGTCCTTGAATATAGTCGTTTATCACATTATCAATTATTATCATTTGTCAATGCCACATTGTTGTGATCTTAAATATGTATCGATCTTTAGAAGTGGAGATTGGTAAGTAGAATGTTTCACAATGATTTATTGCCATCGACTTGAGGTACAGACATAAAGTACTTTGTATTTTATATACTCAAAGCTGTATTCCTTGAGTCTGACTTAGATTTGAGTTATTTTTTATCAACTAGGTACATGTCAAGCCTTGAGTCTGAACTCCCCATGACTTCTTATTGTGACGGCCGATAATGAGAATCGGATGGGATGAGATGGAAGTGATGCCGATGAGGCCATCACAATACTCTCAAGAACTCGAGCATTAGCTTCCAATCAAGAGCTTCAATCCAAGTAGGGGAGGGCCCTTCGATTGCCCTTCCAATATCAAAAGTTGAAAAATTAAACCATTGAGCATTTAGATGAAATAAGGTGATCTAAATGAGGTATACCTCAGCTGAGACAGTCACCAAAATCTTCTTTGCTGGCTGGCTGGGTGTCAGGGTTTGGGGTACCAAATTATGTACAATCCGACGGAAGAGTTCTATTTACTGGTGCATTGTGAAGACATTTAGAATAACTTCTAGGTGTGAACAATTTATTTATGACTTCGTACCACCCTGAATCAAATGGAATCTTTGAGTGTTTCTATTAAATACTCAAAATGTTTATTTATGCCTGGATGAATAAAGAGGGAGAGTCATGGATAGAAAACCTTTTGTACTTCTGGGTCTTCAATCATCGATACTTTCTATCCCTGAGACGTATTTCTCTCCCATGGATCGTGTGCTGGGATTGGTTTTAAGACTTTATTTGAAGTTGGCATATTCTCCATGCAGTCCTAACATCAGGCATCTTTCTGAAAAATTCCTAGAGATAAAGCATGCCCAATTTCTCTTAGATCTACCAATAAGAATGAAGTTAGCAATATAATATTTGAGGAGACTTACCTCAGTCTCTTCAAAGTTTAGTCAAAACACTGTTGTTTTTTTAAGTTGGATCTGGGGAATTGCACGGACCGGTTTCAATCAACCGTATGGAATTGGCAACATTTTTCCAAATTTTAGAACTAGTGACGAAGCATTTTTTAGTTAAAATCCGCATCTAAGTGTCTTATTTTTATCATTATTTTGAGTTATCATTTATGTTTATTCCATGACACTACTGATTTTATATGACAACATGTTCTTCATATATTTAATTCTGTATATTTTTATGTAATGACTTTATTTATACTCCGGTTCCGTGAATAACATCATTTTAATAATTCTCTTTGGACTCAGATTCTAGCGTGAGCATGGTGGGAGTTAAAGTTTTGATCTATCCAAGCCTGATGCAATATCTTCTTGATTTTGTGGATTTAATTAAACTTGAATAAAATTATTATTGGCTTTAACCTCCTAAAACTAAGTTCCTTGAAACACATGAATTAGTTCTGATTTTTATTAATTATCTTGTTTACAACAAGATATATTTTAATCAGGCATAGAAATCTGTTACATTGGGTTAAACAATTATTTCATTGGAAGGGGTATGATTCAGAATGTCTCAATTTTTTTTCCTAAAAGAGGCATTATACAATCATAATATTCTTAATTTAAGGAATCAATCATGCCTCTTTCATAAAATATTATCACTCATGTTTTAGATAAAGATTTATCTTAAATGGGACAGATGCTACAACAATGCACAATCTCTGAATTATCACTTGAGTAGCATGTGGATTGATTGCACTATTGGTTTCTATGAGTTTGCTGTCCTGTAAAAAGGGGTTCCTTAAGACATCTTATCTGTTAGGAATTAAAAACATAAAAAAGTTAAATAAGAAATACGTTCTGGTAGTCGTTTTAATGTTGACTTTTGAATTTCTATTGATAAATTCAAGTCAATTGAATGAAATTTATCAGAAACTAGTCATTTCCTAACTGCAATTATCAAATTATGGGTGGATTGACGCTTTAACAACACATACTCATTGATTTATGTTAGAATTCAATGATATACCGTATCTTATGACTGGGATTTCTTCGAATCCTAATTTGGTGTAATAAATCCATCTTTCAACTCTAGATATCAACGGCTGAGTATTACATTATAGTTCGAAGTCAGCATGTACTTGATGACTTACTATTTAGCTGCTAAAATATATATTTTTTCATTAAATGATAACATCCTGAAAATTAGTTGATATGTCTAATGCAGTGCTTTTCAACCTTTTTGCTGGAGTGGAACCCCATGGAAACATTCCACCGGCTCGAAGAACCTCTGTGCAATAATTTAACATGTTGTTTATTTGGTCTTTGCTCTAATTTAGAAATTGCGGAACCCCTGGACTGTACTGGCGGAACCCTAAGGTTCCGCGGAACCTTGGTTGAAAACCACTGGTCTAATGATAAGTCTATTTAATTGGGATTTTCCCTCCCTACTTTATCGCAGAACTGGTAGATTTATCTTTTTCTTGAGTTAGCACCAGCAGTTTTATAAACTCGCTAATTCGATAGCAAATGAGCATATTCAGCCAGTTATAGGTATATTCACGCATAAATTCTGATTATTTAGGGCAGTGCTTTTCAACCTTTTTGCTGTAGTGGAACCCCATGGAAACATTCCACTGGCTCGAGGAACCCCTGTGCAATAATTTGGTTGTCTTATGCAATTTATCCTTGCTCTAATTTAGAAATTGCGGAACCCCTGGACTGTACTAGCGGAACCCTGGTTGAAAACCACTGATTTAGGGGAAGGGGGGGGGTAATCTCTCCAAACTTTCCTCTAACCTGAAGCACCGAAAGTTCACAACGCTCTTTTCACCTGCCAAAAGTTCATCTCTATCCTTTCACACGGAGGAAGTTTCATCTGAGAAGGTTTATCCCAAGGAATGAAGCATGCATATTTGTATAATGAATAACGAATGGAAGCATCGCAAACCTCTTGCATTCAAAATACAGTAAGAGGGGAAGGAGGAATCAAAACAATTGAATTAGCTTTGTTAGCTTCTCAAGAAAATTATTGCAAAGCTCCACAAGATAAAATAGGATTTTATTTTTCCCCAAGGAGGAGGATATTCGAAAAAAAAAGGGTTCAAGCTATACTACGAAAAAATTAGAAACCTTCAAAATAAAATAGGATTTTTCCTCCATACTTTATCCCAGGGCTGGTACATTTATCTTTGTATCTAGTTAGCTCATTTGTGGTGAAAAGGGCAAGGTTATAAAACTGCTATTGCTATCTTTATGATTTTTTTACTCGTATCACTTTTAGCTCTGTCCAAAGTAAGATTAAGCCTCAAATGTAAATGTTGTGAGGGATATCGATCCATGTACGTGATAATTTATTTAGTGAAGGAAAAAGTAATTTATGAGGAAGTACCTATCAATCCTGTATTGTTTTATTAGCGTTGATTAGTCGGCATTGTTGTAGCTGACTCCTGCTTTATCATTAAGTAGAAGAGCACATTTAATAGTACTGATTAACTGAATTTGATTGTTGCCTTCCAATTACTTTTATTTGATAAATATAGTAACTATCAGTACTGTGTATGTATTATTTAATTGATATATTTAATAGTATATTGCCTGTCTTTTTGACAAAAATGGATTTTATTATTAGGTTTGATAATTCATTTTATAATAACTCTGGTATAAAAATATTGGGCTCAAAATACAGTTTGAAATACTAATAATTGTTACGAGGACTTGGACTATATCCATTTTTTGTTAGCATTGTATTTGCTTTATTAAACTAAATTCTTGTATTTCTTTCGACTGGAAGCCTTAAAAATTATTCAGGAAGTGCAATCAAATCAACTCCTTGAGCCGGTGAAGTAGCTAAATTTGACTCTAAAATTACTTCAGTAAGAATAATCGCATTAAATAAACACATATTTTTTGTTCATTACTTGATTGAAACAATAAAATAGAATGTGATTAAGACTTTTAAAGAATTTGATACGAAATATATGCTTAAATTATACATACATATAATATATATACATATATATAGATATATAAACTCAAATTAGAACAAATAGTTTCAACTCAAAGTAAGATTAAGCCTCAAATGTAAATGTTGTGACGGATGTCGATAATTTAATTAGTGAAAGAAAAATCATATATATATATATATATATATATTGAAAACGTTTAATGGTAATTACAAAATTAATAAACAATTAATAATTTAATAAATTCATCCATAAAGTAAGATTAAACAAATTATCTAATCGAGTTAGCATAAAATCCTTGATCCTTGATAATGGAGATGAAAAATTTTAAAGTCATATCGAAGGTCCTAGGTTAGTGAAATGGCATCTAAATGAATTTGGGACAAAGGCCATGAGAAAACCAAACATTATACATACGTTTAAAGTCATAATTACGAGATAAATATAGAGGTTTATTCAAGGAACGTAATTGAACGCAATTCTGATATTTTTAATTGCATCACTAACAATATCCAAATAAATAACTAGCTAATTTTACACTCTTACATCTTCTTGATTTACTTGAGAGAGAACAGTAACCAAGTTCATAAAGGATGCATCTATAAAAGAGCGTCAAAAGAAGCAATGTATTATTATATTACCTAAAAAATATTAGTTTACGACTTACTAGTCAAAAATATACTATTTCAGTCGGGAAATGAATTTGAGTATATTCCTTCATTCTACTATTTTTGAAAATCTTAGTTAAAGTCAAAAAATTTATTTTTTTCATTCAAGGAGAAAATTACGGTAGAATTAATACAAAAGTTCAAACATATATTATAAAAAACAACAACGACTACATGGGGTTCGATTCAGCATATATAATCAAGTGTTTGTATCAATTCAACCAATTTTTGTTAGTCATTGTTATCGTTTTAATAATTATTGATAGATCCAGTTAAAGTTCTTGGTTAATATTTGCCATGAAACATAAAAGTACATCTTTAGAAATAAAAAGACTCGCTCAATGGTATGTTTATAATCTGATAGAACAAATGAGATACTTCTTCTGGGATTCGATCTACGAGTAGACATGATTGTCTGACTATTTGAGATCTATCAATAATTATGACTTCAATATAACTGTAAAACTGTCAAAACTCTTAATTAATTACTTATTTTAAGACACGCACAATAAAAGTGTTGAAACTTCTCTAAATATTGGAATGTAAACTATGTTTTTGGCAATATACGAACGGAAACGACTTAATTATATATTTAGGTATAAAGATTCTTCATGATATCGAATTAAGAAGTATGGTTTTGATGATGAAGAAGTAGCATATTCGTTGGAGGTATCTAAGTATATTGTAGGTAATGTATTTTATCACAATAGTGCATATCTATAAATAGATCTTCTTAAACCACCATATAGGCAAATTTGTAATATACATATATGACTTATAACAAATCAGAAAATTAAAATTTATAATTTGTAGAAAATGAAAATAAATAGAGATAGAGAGTCAATGCTTTGAATTAAACTAATATGAACATATCATTTAGAATTTTGTGCATCAGTGGGAGCATTATGCTTTTAATATTTCATACATACAGCCATCATTTCGTGACCACTCCTGCATTTCAAACATGGAATGATTTGTCGGTTCAGTCAGTATTTTATCATCAAAAAAATACAAATCCAATATTGACTTCATTAAGGTAGCACAGACATTGAAAACATTAATAGTATAACTTATATTTCTTAAATAGAACCATAGGATGCAATAATTCAATATCTTACATTCTAACAGTTACTCATGATATTAAAGTAAATCATGCCTTCAAATATAGAGAAAAGAGCATGAGGCTCAAATATTGAACACCTTTTAAGAACCTTTAGAGTACAGAATCCAACATACATATATTTGAATGATACTTTATTGATTGATGAATTACTGGATAGATACATGTATAATATGTAGTTTACAATAAAATATATTTACAACGACAAACAAGTAGTTCTTTCAGAATATTTCTTTTTACTTCTTATTGTTTGTAATTTAATTTTCCATTTCCATGGGTGTAAATATAAATCTTCCATTACACTGTAATAAATATTGAATTAAACAATTTATAAATATCCTTTCTCTTACGTTTTTGATGGTTTAACGATTTTGATGGATCTTTAAGGACTGAAAAAGACATTCGAGAGTCCATCGGTTGGGAACTTATGTTCTCCAGCAAAGTCAATTTCAGGTTACAAAAACCAATCGCAATGGCCGAAATTAAAAGAGTAATGAAGGTCACAGAAATAGTTTCGAAAAGTCCCACATCTCAATTCCAAAGCCAACTATCGTACGTCATTATAGCATGTATATGGAAAGAGTGAACCAATGGATCACCAATTACAGGAACCGAATGAGACAGAAGAAATAATGATGGCCCATTTTCATATGTTTTAATAATGTAGTCGTTGTAAGTGCAAATTGTCCTCAAAACACCACAACTTAATTTTAGACGAACCCTGGTCATTAGATTTCTAAAAAAAAAATATGAAGCAAAGTCCAACCATGGTCAAGTATCTGCTCCACCAATGGAAGGAGTGAGGTATAATGGATTTAATTATTGGTTACAAAAATGTCAACTTAAAAAATGTTGTAACTGTGAGGGCAAGGCTCCATTTTGTTGTTTAAAATGTAATGTCGGTCTTCATCCACGATGTCATGAAGAGTACCACCATAAAAAAATAACCGACTGAATTAAAATTCTTTTTGTTTGAAATATTTTGCTAAAATAATATTGTATAAAAAAAGGAAATATACATATATATGTATATAAATAGTACAAAAATTGGACGACCTACGAGTTGGGAAGTATATAAGAGATAAAAAATTGATATTTTGTGTGCGTTTTAATTACGGTGTAAATAGTAATACTGTACAAATCAGTGTTTAGTCAAAGGAATAATATAATGCTCTAATGCAGTACTTTTCAACCTTTTTGCTGGAGTGGAACCCCATGGAAACATTCCACTGGCTCGAAGAACCCCTGTGCAATAATTTAACATGTTGTTTATTTGGTCCTTGCTCTAATTTAGAAATTGCGGAACCCCTGGACTGTACTGGCGGAACCTTGGTTGAAAACCACTGCTCTAATGGGTTAAACCTTTTTTCTCCATTTTTGGATCCTTTCTTCTCTTCTTTTTAACAGCTTTTGGTTTCTTTTAGCCGCTTTTCAATGTAGCCCCTTTTGATTTGAACACATCTCTTGAGGTTTTTTTTTATATTTTATCGTTTTGTTTGTATGTGTTTTTATTACCTTTGATTTATTTCCTGTATTTTTGTGTTCACAATTTGGGTTATCAACATTTTTAAAGCTTCTATTTACTTAATTACACGAAGCACTCTTTTTGTTTTTTGTGTTTTTCTTTTGTGTCTGTTGAGTTTTCTGTGTTTTAATACTTTTCATTTCTCTATCTCTTATGTAGGTTGTTCTCATTTTTTCCATATTCTCTCCCCACTAACCATTTTAACAGCTTACAAGGTTTTTGTTCTCTTTATTCTTTCTTACTCGACTGCACTCTGCTGTGTTTTGAAGTTTTTCTCCAGTTTTATTCTACCAATCCTTACTTTTCATATGGCAGACCAAGCCCCTCCTCACTAGGTAGATTTTCACAATCTTAAGTGTCCAATTGAGCTGGAGTATTTATAGTATCCAAGCTACACCAAATACCATGTCAAGATTGCCTATCCCCGAAACTATAATCACTAACTATGTGGTAGGTTTAAGGATTTGGGTCGACATCAAACTCTATGTATATCTATGCTTCAAGTGTTAGACATAGCCAGAGAGCTTAATACGAATTTCCTCGATAACAAAAATAGAAGGACTTGAAGAGGAGAAAAGTCCTCTTTGAATTGGGATTGCTATAAAGGTTATAAGAAGAGGTTCTTGGAAAATAATTTACCTTTGTTTCACTGTGACAACGAATATCATTAAAGAAGGGAAATCAGCAATCTACAAAATAAACGTCAAAAACGTTTCCAAAACAAACCCAAATATCAGATGTTCATAAAGAAATTTTTTGATGAAATGAATTTAGAGCTGTATTATTTCCATGAAATTGCAAATATGTACACTTAGCAAAAAACATTTAACCAAATCAACGGACATTGTATCAATGGTAGGAAGGAGTAGAATGATATTCAAAGCTGTTTTAATATCTACTTGGGTTCTCAGACCAAGAGTTGACATGACAAAAAACTATCTTTTAAATTACTTCGAGTCAATGTTCCTATTGTGAATGGCATTAAATTCATTGCTTTGCTGTCTTCCATATTTCATTGAAACGATCTTTATGTGAATATTATTGGTTCAAGCTCTCTCTTTTAAGGTGTGGATCAGATCCATTGTTTTTAAAAGATTTAATACATTTTTGAAGATTGCAGAAGTTTTCAAGGTAAATTTATGTATTTTCGCCTAAAACCTGTTTGTATTTTACGAGGTAAATAGAAAAAATAGCATGAATCCACTACTGATGGGTAAGAGAACCTGAAATATATCCGGTCAGTCTTTTGGAGGATACAGCAAAAATGATTAATCATCAAAAAACGTAAGAGAAATGATATTTACATATTGTTGAATTAAATATATATTTCAGTCTATTGGAAGATGTATATTTACAGCCATGGAAATGAAAAATTAAATTACAAATAATATGAAGTAAAAAGAAGTGTTCTGAAAGAACTACATACTTGTTTGTCGTCGTAAATACCATATATTTCATTGTAAACTACATATTATGCATGTGTCTGTTCCTTAATTTCTCAATCAATAAAGTATCATTCAAATAGATGTATATTTGATTCTGTTTTTTAAAGGTTCATTTGAAGTTAAAGCTGGTTTCTGTATATTTGAAGACATGGCTTACACTAATATCATGAGTAACTGTTAGAATGTAAGATATTGAATTCCATTGAAGAAAAATAAGTTCTACTATCAACGTTTTCAATGTCTATGCTACCTTAATGAAGTCAATATTGTTTTTTATTTTTTGATGATAAAATACTGAGTGAAACGACAAATCTTTCCACGTTTGAAATCCTGGAGTGGTCACAAAATGATGGCTGGTTATATGAAATATAAAAAGCATATTTTACACAACATTCTAAATAATATATTCATATTAGTTTAATTCCAAGCATAGATACCTATATGTATGTACTACATTTTTACTTTATATCCATATGATAATGACCTTTTAATTCAATTTCGGTATATTTTATCCAAAACAAAGAAATAATTAATTACTTTAAAGTCAAATATATGTACATGGATCCCCTTTAATTCAAGCTAGCACATCTACATAGATAAAAAATTAGCTATTGCTCTCAGAAAACCTTCTATCTTTTCTAAGCAATGACTGTCAACTTTCAAAATATGTTTGTATACTACCCATACAAATAATTGTTTTTTGCTACAATGAAGCCAACTTAGTTTAGACACAGATAGAAAAATGCCTTATAAAAGATTAATGTTCTGTGAATCTGACAAATTCATGTAGATTTAATATGTAGATATATCATTTCAAAGACAATGACTTTTAGTTTACCTCGATTACAATTGGTATTTTTAGACTGAAGAGAATATGGAATTTAAATTTCCTTGTAAATGAATTTGTTACCATAATTAAAAATGTGAAACCATAAAGATTTCATCCTCTTTTAGTCATTACAATGAAATCAAATACCAAAAAGTGAGAGGAGAGGACCAAATCACATTCATGAGAATTTTAGCCTTCGAATGAGAACAACACACAAAATAATAGCTTAATCGAATAAAAAGGGGGACGTATCAAGGTGTGAACCCCAAACACAACGGTTTGACATAACCAAGACCTTTTAGTACTTTATTTTACTCTTTTGTCGCCAATAAAAAGGTGTGTCTCACTCTCCAGATCCAAATCATCGAATGGAAGGGCCAATAGAAAACAAATTGTCAGACAATCAAATAAACTTGGATACAAAACAAGGAATTAATTAAGGAGCTCACTTCCTTCACTCACAAAGTGGAATGAGGAAGGCCCAGGAAAAAATAATTTGAATTGAATTTGAGTCTATTAAGAAATCTCTATAAAGAGAGCATCTGAAGAAAAAGTCTTCAATAGCTCACCCTCCATTCAGGAGAAAGAGATCCGAAGAGCTTGAAAGCCTCTTAATGACTGATGATTTTTTTAAAAATTGAATATTTATTTAGATTTTTTTTCATTTTCTACAAATTATAATTTTTAATTTTCTTATTTGTTATAAGTCATATATGTATATTACAAATTTGCTTAATGCAATTATACAATAGTTCAAATTGTAATTGATGACTTTCGACCAACAGTATTATATATCACCGAAATGGAATTAAATGACCATAATAACTATAAAATCTCCTTAAATAAGTATAATCTTATCTTGCAGTCTGATTGGATTAAATATGGAGGTGGAAAAATAACAATATACTGCTGAAATGGTACTAGAGCTTGTAACATTCAAGAACAGTCTGATTGATTTTTTGAGCTATGCACCAAACAAATCCACAATTTAAAGTGTATGTGGAATTAGAGATTTCACCATTTTAATAATTAATATGACTATCTAAACCAAGCTAGATTATCGCAGCGAGGAACAATTATTTTAATGCAACTTACATTATACACATGTACATAAGAAATAACGTGTTTTTTTCTTTTGATTTATAAGATATGACAGTAGTTGCATGGATAATATAGGAGTTTTTGAAAAAAGATAAAACTAACTTGAATTAAGGAAAAAGTATAAGTCTTTTACTAACAATTAATAAAGTCAACCAAATTTGAAGGAATGGTCATGTGTTATCCTTCCAAAAAATATAAAATAATAATATTATATACTGTATATGTAGGAATGAGAAAAAGGGATGAGTTTTGTCATTTTTTTGTTTAAGAGAGAGTAACACATACAATTAAGGAATACACTTATTTTTTGGGATGATGTGTTTCTGTGGCAGCATTACACTTTGGAATTAAAATCAAGAAGGTGATCTTTTGCTACAACTGAGTTGTGCCAATAGAGAGAACAGATAGGGAAACAAATTACAAAAAGGAGACTTGTAATATGAAAGATTTTAATAATAATATCAAGATGAAATTCTATGTTGATTATTTTAATGTAATTGAAGAGCTTCATGTACTAACATATTGGTGATAGGGATGTGATATATATTTATAGTATAGTCACTCTCATTAATTAAAGCTTTAATTAAATAAGAATAACAAAAATAAATTATTCAATTAGTACTAATTATATGCAGAGTGCAAATATTCTGGAACACTCTTTTTAGGCTTAATGAAATACACTCGTATTATATCAATATAAATTTGTAAAGGTGTATCTATAAATTTAATAACTAGACAAATTCTTAATTCATGTTGAACTTAATATTTAAGTATTCTGCTGTTTCAATAAACAATATAAAGGAAAATATTGTTGTAAATTCATATATTTACACTATATATAAAAAGTTCAAATTAAAAATTAAATAAACATCAAAATTTTTAAAAGGCTATGCTCGAGAATAAAACTAAGAAATCTTCAAGATATCTGAATAAAAAAATACAATATTTAAAGATATACAACATAACTTTTTATAAATATATAAATGGCTATTGATCAAAAGATGTTACGTATTGTTGAATGAAAGGCATAATAATATGTTATTTTTGTAGACTACCCTTAAATAATCTTATAAATTTATTCATAATAAAAACATAAATACCATCCATTTATAAAATTGAGGTACAATATAAGAATATGATACTTTATATTTTATATCTAATGTCAGCAGTGTAAGACGTATTCTGATCCATCTGAAAGTAGGTTTGTAAATTTAATTATTTCCATTAAATGATTTATAAATAGCCATATTCCATTTTTTTTCTGCTTTTTGGTCAACCCTATTGAAACAAAGAACATCACAAATAATCATGCTCTTGATATAATAATTAATGATAATAAACATTGCAAAATGCATATAAAAATATATTTACCTGCATTAAACAAAATTACAGTAATTTTACCAAAACTATTTCACCAAGTTATTATATTAAAGTTAGCTTTTATTTGGACAAGTAAGGCTGCAGTGGCACCTTTTTTTTACAAAATGTATTTCTTTTAAAGTACTAAAAGAAAGTTATATTAAATTCGTTTAAAGAAATCAAAAATTTTCTTGTTACTCCTATGAACAATTTTTGAATAATAACAACTGTAGAAGATAACCATTTGAGTTAAACCCTCTAGACAAATGTAATCAAAATATATTTTAAGTGAAAGGGTTTCGTATATAGAGGAATCCAGGGAAATACTTTAAATACTACAGGCATATTTAGACTTCTCAAAGGATGAAGAAGAGTTAATAGGCTTTCAAGGCAAATCATTTTGTCATCTAAGAATGTCTTCCAACTCTTTTTCTCTTCCATAATTAAGAGTTGCGTAACTGCAAGGTTTTTCACATTTTCCTTGCCTCAGTTAATCACCAATGACTTTTGAAAAAAAAAAACACTTTTCCGCACTTAATAGACTACGTCTTTATCCAGCTTTATTTTCTTTTAAATACTGCCCCAGTAAATTCACAGACGCTTCAACACTCTCCTTCCCCTGAATAGCTCTCATTTATAGCAGACGCAGCAAAAAAACTCTTCTTTTACGCACCACTTTCTTTCAACTTTAAAAAAAAAGAGATAAAAAATGTTATACTAGGCTAAAAATATTATTTTTTTTAAATTAATTTTTTTCCCTCTAAATTTCCCTTTTTTGAAATTTTAAAGTACCAACTGACGCAGGAGTTCCATTTCTACCATCTCATTTAATTTTCATATTAATCCGACCTTTTTTGGTCTTTTTATTTCAATTTGAGAGTTGAAATGTTAAAACTATTTTTTTTTTTTTTTTGTACGAATGTACAACAATGTATATTTTTCATTAGAAATTACAAATCATCAGACATATTAAACGACAACAATAATCTAACTAGGGACATGGGCCTTCTTTTTCTATGAGGGTATCTATGATTCTTTTAAACCATGTAATAATATTTTCATTCAAAGGGGTTTTTGTGCTTCGAAATTTATAAAAATAATTTTGGATTTTAGTTATGATAAAATTAATGAGTTCCTGTTTAGGGCCAGTGAAAATATAAAAACTATCCTTTATCCTAAAAAATGTTTTGAATTTAATAAAAACTTTAAAAGTCAAATGATCCCACACTTCTCTTGTCTCTTCACATTCATATAAAAAATGACTTGGAGTTTCCAGTGAACTGAGACAGAATAAACATCTTCTCTCCTCAGGCGTTCTACCATGTGTGCTTCCGAGGGGAAGAGTACTGGTTATTAGCCTGTATTTAAACCAATACATATGACAATCGAAACTTTTGTTTTTTAAACTACTTAGCAACTCTCCTGTGGATATACTAATATTTAATCTTTCCATTTTTCTTTCTATTTGCTTCAGGTATACCGTCTTGTCTTTCTGGAGCATCAGTCTCAATTGCTGATTTTTAAAACCTTGTATAAAATTTAAAAAGCAATCCCTCGGACCAATATCTCTACACTTGACCTTTGTTTCTGTCAGAATTTTTTCTCTCTCTAGTTTTTCACTAGTAGTGAATTTGTTTATTTTGTTGAAAATCTCCCCTATATAAGAAATCTTCCTCCTTATGGATGTGTCAACGAGGCATAGTAATCTTCTATTTTCTAGGGTTGGTTCCTGCCAATTCATTCTAGATAGAGTTATACCTGCCCACTCTTTGATGATTTCAAAGTTTCTATGCCAGAAGGGGCCAATTTCCTTTAAAAGATTTATCATTCGATCTGGTCCTTCACCTTTTATTTCTTCTACTGTTGGCCCTTCTCGAGATTTTAAGATTTCTTTAAAAATTCTTCCCCACACAGATTTGTCATCAATAGATCTTCGAAACCAGTGAAAGACCAGGACTTTCCAGAAGTGGGAAAAAGATACCATTCCCAGTCCCCCATGCTTCCTCGGGCATATCATTCTTTTCCATGCAATATTTCTAATTCGCCCTTTTGGGAAAACGAAATCCAGACATGCATTTTCAACTTTCTCAGCAAATTTCTGACAGAAAGGAGATGCTCTAAGAATGTGTGTCACTTTTGGAAGTATGTAAGTGTTCCACAATATGATTCTTGCAGGGGGGTTTCTTGCCATTAATTTGGAAAATTTCGAAGTTTCCTGCTTTATTTTTGTTTCAATTGAATTTTGATTTACTTGTATGTCTTTATCATCAAGTGATATATAGGTTCCTAATATTTTGTGAAACGGGACAATTTTTATTTGTCCAATTGCCAAGCTTTCGTTACATGTTGAGATTATTTTGGTTTTCCGATAGTTGATTTTGAGACCCGATTTGACGGTGAATGTCTCAATTGCCGATATAGTATTTTTTATAGATGTTTGAATCTCCATTGGAAGGCCAGAATAGAGAACTGACACGTCGTCCGCATATGTTTCTAACTTGCATTCTATGGTACCACTTTTCATACCTTTTATCCCCTCGTCGGCATGTATTTTTTCAATCAAGGGGTTTAATGCCAGTATAAACAAATTTGGGGAGAGGGGGTCTCCTTGGCGGCATCCCCTACTCACATGGAATCGATTCTTAATACTTTCGTAGTGAGTAAAAATATTTCGCAAGCAGACAGTAACCATTTTCGTGAACTTGTCCCCTAAACCATATCCTTTTAGGCATCTTATAATCCATTCGTGTGAGACGCTATCAAAAGCTTTTTCAAAATCTACTGCCATTATCGCCGCATCTCTTCCACTTTTCATTGTCACAGAGGCCAAATCTTTAATTCCTCTGACCACGTCTTCCATATATCTGTTTTTGACAAAACCTTTTTGTGCTGGGTGTAATATATATGGGAGTACATTCTGCATCCTTCTCGCTAAAATCCCACTATAGATTTTATAAGTGGTATTTAGCATGGTAAGTGGCCTCAAGTTTTCGATCCATCGAGGGTCTTTCCCTGGTTTTGGTACTAGAGTCAGTTTTCCATCAGTGACATGATTTTCCAACTTGCCTTTCGATACTCCCTCTTCGAAAACCCTTTTTAGTAACGGTGTTAGTATGGAGCAAAACTTTTTATAAAATTCTATTGAGAAACCATCCGGACCAGGAGCCTTATTTTTTTTGTTGTATGATATTATGTAATTTCGTATTTCTTCCTCCGAAATATCTCGATTCAACTCTTTCCGTAGACAGGCTGGTAGCTTCGGAGTCTTGGGCGAATTCTTTCGTTCAACCATCGCCTCCCCATCTATGAAAGGAAGAAAACATCTCTCGCATTTTACCCCACCATTATTTCCACATTCCCAACATCGATGCATACTTCTGAAATGATTCATCACTATTTCACTGATTTCCTTTCGATCATCCTTGAGCTCTCCTTTAGAATCAAAAATGGTTGCAATCTCTCTTTTCTCCATTCGATTTTTCTCCATTCGTTTTACCCCCTCCACAATCATACCACTACCCGGTAGACCTCTATATCCACTTCTAATCAAGCCACCCTGGGTTTTCAATAGATCCAATCCTTTCAACTCTTCCTCTTCATCGAGACTTAGGGATCGATTTTCCCCATCCCTTCTCAATTCGTACTCCCTTCGTTTTTTTTCTGCATTTAGTGCCACCCCTAATTTGATGTATTCTCGTCTTGCCGAATCCAGGATTAGTTTCAAGGCATGTGAGTATGTTTTTATGTTTCCTTTTTTCACTTTGTCAATAATGTCCTCAATCTTTCTTCTGATGGCGGCATCTGTCTCTCCTACCTCTAAGAGCATGTTATTTAGTTTCCAATGCTTCGTGACTTTCTTATAAGGATTTCTTAATGAGAACATGATTGGATAGTGGTCTGAACTAGATGTTTGAAGCTTTTTATAATCTTTAGCAAGTGCACTTAGACCAGGCGTTATAAAAGCATAATCCAGCCTTGAACTTTTGATCACACTTTCGGCTCTCTTGATTGCGAACGTGTGTCCAGGACTGCTATTGAACTTTAGTGCTAGGTCTTCCAAGTCATATTTGAGAACTAGTTCTTTCATTCTCCTTTTCGCTCCCATATTGTTTTCTTTGCAGTAGTTGAAGGTATCCCTCTCCTGTTCCATTGCCATATTGAAATCCCCAACCATGATTATCTCCTCTAGGACATCCTCTCCTCCAAACAGGTTAGAGTCGATGAAATCGTAAAATGATGGTGTATCTTTATTTGGGCCATAAATGGCCAAGATCTTGATTCGTCTCTCATTCCATATAAATGTTACTAAGACATAATTTCCCTCTTTATCAAGCTCGACAAGCTCAGGGTTTAAATGTTTTTTAATCGCCAATATCACACCTCTCGACGGGTAGTTTGATTTTTTATAAGTTGCTGCAGATTGGAAAATTTCATAATCAGATGAAAACTCACCCTGGAGTTTTGTTTTGTTTAATCTAGTGTCGCAGAGAGACAAGATACTGGGACTAAATGAACTGAAATAATCGATAACTTTTCTACGTTTACTGGCCTCAGAAATTGAATTGACGTTTGCGGAAATAACTTTTAAGTTCATAAAATCGTTAATATAGAGCTAAAATATGACTGGTAAAATAATTTAGGTAAAACAAAACAAACCTCTTCGAACTGAAAGGAATGGGTTTTGAACATGGGGATTGGAGGGTAAAATAAAAATTAAAAAAAAAGAACACAATCATTACAACACTAATTGGGAAAAGAAAACGCCTTAAATATTTAAAAAAAAAAAGCAAAACAAACAACAAAACATCGACACTTTTTATAAAAATTAATATTTCTCTCGAGGGGTGTTTAGACAATTTGTTGAATAATGAACATATTTGATATAGGCCATAAAAAAACACTATGTCTCTTCACGATGGTTTTCCTTTAGCTCAGGAGAGCTTAGAGCTTTGGTTCTCTTTTTAGGATCCTCCATTGAACTTTCTAAACCTCTTTTTGAATTTTTTTTTTGGATCTTTTTTGCAATATCGCCCTTTTTTGATTTATTTCTATCTCTGAATACGGATATCCAGTCTTCTCTCAAGCTTCCTGCCGGAGAAGGTGGAATTTCGGAATCCTCCTCTTGCTGTGGATGAACTTCCTGGTATTTTGAAACCACTTTTATTTCAATTTGAGAGTTGAAATGTTAAAACTATTTATCTGATGCCAGTTTAAGACTTAGATCTGAAAGATTTGCAATTTTTTCATTAATCTACTTGTTAGTTATTACTACAGCTGTATAGATTTTAATGTACCAGGTTCCATACGGTAACTAAGATAACTCATTTTTTTTATTATATAATAATATTTAGAATTAAACATAAAAATCCACTCTGTCCTTGTACCAACACAGTCTAATAACAAGACCTTTATCTGATAAATCCAGGAAAAGGATTGATTAAAAAAAAATTATAAATATTAGGGACATGATCATAGGATGTGATCTTAATTATTTGAAAACCATAGCAATTTTTGCAGTTTTAAGTTAATAAATTTTCAATATTTTGTACCTACATATTTATTTGAGTTGAAGTCTCAGCCTCAAAATGTCCCCTATAGTTAAGGCACTGTATCAGCACAATTAATCTTTTGTAAACAAAAATATGTCACTCAATAAAAGAAAGGAATAAATAAATTGAAGGTAAAAACTGTTCATATTATGAATATATAGGTTTATATGCAATTTTTATTCTTTGTTAGATATATTTGCTGAACATTTACATAATCATTTTAAGATAATAACATCTTATGTAAAGTATTATTTTGATACACGACTTATTCGAGTCCGTATTAGTATTAAATTTTGACTCGAACAAGAACAATAAAAATAATTATGTTGCACGTACCAAGATAGAAGAACCAAAGTTTTTGTCAATCAGTTAGGTATTTACATATCAAGATAAAATATTACAAGATTAAATAGAAATCGGTCAGGAATTAAAAACATAAAAAAGTGAATAAAAAAAAAAAGCTAAGTTCATCCACATTAGAGAGAGCATCTGCGATTTGAAAAGCATCAACGGCCTTAAAAAGTTTTTCATTATCTTTGTGCAGTCGGAATGAAGATCGAGGGTTCTGTTGCACACAACAACTCATTCAAATTGATATAGCATAAAGGCCAAAGATTAGATCCTTTTGAAATTTTAACACAAGAAACCTCTTCTCATGAAAAGTATTCCGGCTTTTGAAATTTTGAAAAAGGTTAATCCTTCATGGAGAAAAGTTTGTTTGTTTTTTTTCCTTTTTTTTGCATTCTTAATAAAGAAGGATGCGTAAAAGGAGGGTTTTTTAATTCTTCTTTTTTTTTATTCTTAAAAAAGGATGGTCAATTAAAGTCCACTGTTAATCACGAAACATCAACATTTAATGTTAATAAGAAAATAATATTAATTTATTAAGAATTTACTTCATATCAATGATTGTTTCTATATATATTTCTTTCTACTACCGAAGGCTGGGAAGAGAAAGAAAGGTCAGTAGTGTCTTTGTGTAGTCGTCAATTCAGTATTGATGTCAGAAGAATTAAAATGAAAAGTACGAAATGCCCAACATGTTGAAGGTTTCTAATTTCTTCATGGCATCAGATAAATAGTTTTAACTTTTCCACTTTCAAATTGAAATAAAATGGCCCAAAAACGGTCGGATCAAAACAAAAGTTAAATGAGATAGTAGAAATGTTACTCCTGCGTCGGTTGGTACTTTCAATTTGAAAAAAAAATAATAATAATAATATTTTTTGCCCCGTATAACATTTTTTTTTCCAAGTTGAAAGAAAGTGGTGCGTAAAAGGAGAGTGTTTTTTTTTGCTGCATCTGCTAAGAGTGAGAACAATTGTTTTGAAGGAGAGTGTTGAACGGTTTGTGAATTTACTGGGCAGTATATATATAAAAAATCTGGATAAAGACGTACTGCTTTTAAGTGCGGAAAAGTGGGGTTTTTTCAAAAGTCATTTGTAATTAGCTGAAGCAAGGAAACAAATTACAAAAATTATTTTGATAAAATTCTATGTTGATAATTTTAATGTAATTGTAAAATAAATTTATTTCGAAGGCTGGTATCACGTACATACGGGAAAATAAAATATATGATTGGATACATCTTTTTGCATCATTCGGTAAATCTCTACATCTCAAAGGAGTAAAAGTTATTATATAAAAAGGAAAATCTTAATTACTCTAGAGTCTATACAGCTATAGTAGTAATTAACAGATATATTTATGAAAAATTTGCAATTCATTCAGTTTCTAGTCTGGCACTGGCATCGGATAAGTAGTTTAAAAGTACAATATTAGTTTTGCCAAATCTTTTAAATGAGGAACAGACAGATTTTTCTTGAAATTATTGATTTTATTTCTCAAGGAGTCAACTTTTTTCGTTTCTGGATTAAAATCCTATTGACAGATATTGATTATAAATATTTCTTAAGGAATTCAAATGAAATTTCGATAATTTAGAAGAGAAATAAGAAACTTAATTTAATTTTGGCTCGAGAAAACAAGTTTTATACATAAGTTGAACTTTCGAGTCATAAAATTCATTATGTTTTTATATTGTTTAAGTCTTTTAACAAAACATTTCAGTTCTTGGATCTACTTGAGGGTTTTTGGATATTCATTTCAAATCTATCTTAGATATTCTTTCTTGTGACAAATTGTTGAATTTGGTACTAGATTTGTGCTTTTACTTCTTTTCAGGCTCATCACGTTACAACATCCAACGATAATCTCCCATCATGCTTGCATTCCAAAACCCTTTATACATTGTTTTCATTTTTTTAATATCTTGATGAAAATGTTCTCCCAGTTTATCACTAACAGCTTCTAAATTGAAAGGAAAATGATCTATATGTAAATGTAGAAAATGTATCTTGAGACACATCCTCCATGAATGATATAAAAGTATCCTTTTCAAACTTAAAGTACAAATAACTTTATGAATCACTGTCTGTGTTAATAGATAGGAGTCTTCTAGGAAATCAACAACAACAAAAATTCTAGACTACATCTCGAAAAAAGCAATGATACGTACATTTTTTCTTTCTAATAAAATTGCATTGAATACCCGTAAATTAAAATGCATCCAATTGCTTGCATTTGGAAAATATTATATGTTAATTTTTAAAACTTTAAAGATCGAAGAGGTCTTGTCATCATTTTCAGTTTTTCCACGGAGAGTGACTTGTGAGATTCTATCAATGATTCCCTTTTTTTCTTGAGATTGGACATTCCATTACCATCGTAAGATCAAAATCTGTAATGATGCCTTCCACTTAACCCATATTCACTGTTTCTACGAGTCTCATCTTAATCTTGCTCGTCAATGGTCTTTCTCCGATTATACATTCACTTATCCTAACATTGCAGTTGTTCCACAATGTTATCCATTTTCGACGACCCACACTTCTTGACTTCTCGTTGTGTTCTCCAAAGTACTTGAACACAATGCTTTGAACCTTAATACCTTTTTATTTTTTATTTCAATCATTCTATTGTTGATTAGCTTTAAAACCTTAAATGGACGAATAATGGTATAAAGCTAATTTACGATTAGGAAATTGTTTGTGGTTTCAACAATATGACATTATCACCAATATTTATTACCTATTGGACAGTTTTCTCATTATAAGCATTTATGTTCTTCAAAAGATTGTCGCACCGCTGGACTTTATCCTTTTCCAACGAATCAGTATCTGTAGTTAGTAATTGATATGCATTTTACATATTAGAATCTAATTGCACTGCAGGTATAAGTGAATGTGTCCCAATTAATAATAAAAAGGGAGAATATCCTAACCCTGGTACTATCATTAACCTTACTTGAGATAGATTTTGGAATTCAAGCATGATGGGAGATTATTGTTGAATGTTGTATCGTGATGAGCCTGAAAAGAAGCTCAAGTGTAAATCTAGTACCAAACATCTATGATCTCTTTGAAATTATATTTTAAATCTTAAAATAATTATGTACAATATGTTATATATGTTGATAAATTAAAATAATAAATCTCTTCAATATAACAAATTCATGGAAAACATAAAATTCCTAATTAGAAATGATATAAAAAATAAATGAATTTGTTCAGAATACGATTGACGTTAACAAAGACACTTCATTATTATTCCTTGTTCTCCACTTTAGACATGAAGAAGGGGACTCAGTACTGAGAGTCATAAACGGTAAACTAAGGGACTTTCAGTAACGTGATCGGTACATGAGTGACAAAAAGTTGTCCATTCGAATGAGGATGTGTGTTAGTAGACTAGAAACGGCCACGATGCGCAAGTCCAGTGTATACAAGAGCCGTCGTAGCGATATAAGCGATAACATCGGTTTAAATTTTGAGATGAATGTGGAGATTAGTTTCTTCCATACAAACATTGACTCCTCAATGGAGTCTTCATTTCTTTCCCCATTCTTGACTTAACAGCGATGTTTATTATTAATCTGAAAAGGGAATTGCTCTTAGTGTACTCAAAGATGATCCAAATGACAAATACTTTCTCATGAAGATGAATCTCTAATTTTATAAGATGTCGAAACTCCGATCCCGTCTTCTTCAAATTAAGGCGACTGATCCAGCATTCCTCAAAGCAGTTCCGTTCATATCCATGATGATGAACATGAAGGGTACTGAGACATGACTCATCAAGGAACACTATTCCTTTCATTGGATATCCATGGCCCTGCGATCCCACTCTTTCCTCGGAGTTGCCTTGTAATTAAATAAGAGATCCATGTTTTTGAATTTGGTTATCTTCAGCGCGCTACTACTACAGTCTATAGCACTTGTTTTTTATTAGCTCTACCGTGAGTCTTAGATTTCTAGCGAATTTTTGCCCAAAATTGGATGAAAATTTACACACTTTGATGGACGATTTCTTCAAAATTAAAGGCTCTTATCGGGCGCTTGACACCTTGTTTGAAAGCTTTGGGTCTAATCTCTTTAATGCATTCCTTATTAATCCATATTCAAGGAGTTATTTAAGTACAAAGGATTTCGTCGACTTTTGGACCTACTCCGGCACCCTACGCCCCTAGGAGTCCTTTTAGGTCAAAACAAAGACTAGAAATGAAATCTCCATAAAAAACACTAGCCAATCATTATTTTTTAATGCCCAAAATGTGTATCCTTCTAGGCTTAAATTGAAGTTGAAGTTGGAAAATGGGCCAAAAAAGCTAAAAAAGTAGGGACCGATTTCTCGAAAACCGTCGGACTCTTGAAAAAAAGAATTACAGATTTGAAATCAGTGAGCAAAACTGAATAACTTTTATTATACTTATACCCCAGAAGATTTTTGGCTGTTGACCAGTGATATTATAATATTTAAAATAATTATGGAGATCGTACCTTTGACATCCACACTATTGAAGCCATTTCTAATTTTAGCAAAATGAAATAATGGCATCAGGAGAAATTCATGGATATTTCATAGAAAAATTAAAAAGTTTTGGCAATTTTCAATTCAATACGTGAGCAGGGAGTGAGTACTTAGGAAGTGTCTCACACATTTGCTCAACTCACGAGTTAAATATTATTTTATGTATTGTTCTCATTCATTTTCATGAATGTGAAACGAGTATAAATAGGCATTCAATTTTGAGATATTATCTTTAGTCGTTAAGAAGCGTCCAAGAACTTCGGAACTATTTTCTGTGTTTGGAAGGAAAGCAGAAAGGTCTTGAACAAAAGGTCTCTCAATAAACTTAACTGTAATTTAAATTTTTTTTTTTTTCTGAACCTTCCTCACTCCATTTTGCGAGTGAAGGAAGTGAATTCGTGGATTAGTTCGTTGTCTTCTCGTGATTTTTTTTTTTTTTTTTTTTTGTAATTGTCGGCGACTTTCTAAGGCCCTTCCATTCAGAGATTTGGATCTGGAGAATGAGACACACCTTTTTAATGGCGAAAAGATCAACAAAGTACTAAAAGGTCTTGACTATGTCAAACCGTTGTGTTTGGGGTTCACAACTTGATACGTCCCCCGCCTTGTTCTATAAGCTTTTATTTTGTGTGTTGTTCTCATTCAAAGGTTGAAATTCTCATGAATGTGATTTGGCTCAAGAAGTTCTCTCTTTTTATTTTTTTTTCTTCTTATTTGACTTGATAGTAATAACTTCGAGAGGACGAAATCTTTATGGGTTCTCATTTTTGATAATAATAAAGAATTCAATTATAAGTAAATTTAAATTCCACAGAACTCATACTTAAAAATGTTTGAAGTCCAAGTCCTCGTAATAATTCTTAGTATTTTAAACTGTATTTTGAGCCCAATATTTTTAAAGAATTGACATTAAAACCTAAAAATAAGTATTTTTTCCTTTGATTTAGTTAAATACTTTCAATGTATTTTTGAATTGTACCTATCTAAAATGGATCTACATATATTTCAATTTTCAACAAGATTGGTCCATTAGTTCAAAAAATATAACAATTAATGTTTTCTTAAAATGTTTTCTCAATAAGAAGATACATTAATTTTTATTAAGAAAGTCAAAATTATTAAATACATAAATCAATGCATACTAGGATTATTATAAAATGAATTATAAAAAGTAATAATAAAATCCATATCTGTCAAAAAGGACAGGCAATATATTATTAAATATATCAATTAAATAATACATACACAGTACTGAGAGTTACTATATTATTCAAATAAAAGTAATTGGAAGGCAACAATCAAACTTAATTAATCAGTACTATTAAATGTGCTCTTCTGCTTAATGATAAAGCAGGAGTCTGTTACAACAATGCCGAATAATCAAGGCTAATAGAAAAAATACAGGATTGATAGGTACTTCCTTAAGAAATTCCTTTCAATAACAGCAATCACAACATGTTTTATCGTCCATACGGCACCTCAAATTCTTGATATCGACACAGTAATCCTGTTATTTATTGATGAAATTATGATATGAATTGTGTACGTTGACAAGGGATTGTCCATTCAAGCTACGGATCCGAGTAAAGAGTGGAGTATCCTCATCAAAATCCTATAATTCTTGGGAGTGAAATCTTATAAAACAAATATTTAAAGGAAAATCTACTTCAATAGAACAGAGAAATAAATATATACTTGATATACAAAATGAAAAAAACCTTATATACAATCATTTTACAAATAGTAAAATGTTTCTAATGTTAAAATATGGAAAACACGGAATATCACCACTTTATCAAAAGAAATACTTATGCTTACACAAAAAAAAAGGATTTTAAACAAGATTATATAAAGGGTTGAATACTACCAATTACAATATCAGAAAAAGCACAAGTAGACATCTAAGTATAGGAAACTTAGAAAAAAGTGTTAGGGAGGAATGATTGTAACATACAAACAGAACAAAACTAATATTTAATGTCACAGTAATGTATCTAACTAAAATATTTGTAACAATTTCAGCTCAAATGCTTCAGTGTCTGAGCAGACTTGGAATGGTGAAAAATCAACAACTCCTTGTTTGGAAGACTTCATTTTTCATTATTTTACTCCTACCTACTACAGTGAAGCAGAAGAATTAACTAAATTAATTAATTTATAAAATAGAATTAGGGTCATATATTATTTTTAATTATTTTCAAATGTCAACCCATTGAGTACATTGATAGATGCCATTTTTTTTAAAAAAAAAAGTAGGAAAAGAAAAACTTGGCTGAAATTGTATAAAGAGAAGAATACTTTTGCGATTTTAAATAAAAAAATAATCTAGATTTTAGATCGATAAGGAAACTTAGGAAATTTATCATCAAAGGTTCAACAATTATTTCAAATAATTTGCTACAAGCCAAATATATACAGTTGCTTCAAGAGATAAAACACCGCTTTTCACATAATATTATCGAAAACCTCTATAAATCAACTTTTAACAAATTATTCTTACTTGTGCAAAAACATAATAATATCAAATAAAATCCTTCTTCTTTGCATAGCTTTAGAATATTATAAATAAATTGCACACGTCAAATGTAATCAGTATCGACACCTTCTGTAGTTCTCATCTACTTTTTATAATAAATGGTGTAAAAATATTATTTTTCTTTTAAAATTTATTCACTAAACATATACATATACATCCAGGGTATTCAGAGTTTCTATACATCTCTGTACACTCGATGGAGTCTTTTCAGTGTACTCATATGAGTTAGCAAATTAATAAAATTGCACACTTGAGACACTGCATCAATTCTCAGGTTCGGACATATATGAATAACTTCCCCCTGTTGATCTAACTTTGACAACAATCGCCAACGCTCTAAAATATTTTCAGCTCAGGGAGTGAAGATTCGAATTCGAAAAACAAGACACTTTTCTTTCGCTTGATGAGATTTAAGCTAAAGGCACATTGCATCGTGAGTCTTAGTACTTTCATTTAAAAAGAACTGTGAAATATTATTTAAGTGGAGTAAGGATTGATTTAAAGATCTGAAAATTTCAATAAAACATTTCACTGTCAGCGATATAATAATTATTTAGGAAAAACCCACCTTGATGAGGAGGTAGTCGCTTTAGTTTGCCTTGCAGGAGAAAGGATAGTGCAAAGGCAGTTTGGTGCATCTGGAAAAACAGAAGGGACAATATGCTTTTAAGATATCATCGTCTGAAGAGGGTGGAGCTATTTTTTCAGTAAAGATTGCTTCCATTTCTTGTAATTTTGTAATCGCAAATGAAAAAAATATTTACTGCAAATTCTTGAATACTCTGTTGGGTTCCAGTTCTTCCTGAAATAACAAATTAACAATATAACTTTTCTCTATTTTTGCTTCAGAATTCAAAGTTTTCATGGCCATTTTTACCTAAGGATTGCTTTTTTCCACTTAGTCATTATATCCTTGTTACTGAATGGAACTCTATGAACCAATCTCTTCTGTCCTGGACCTTAGACCCATTCGAACATTCTATTTATATTATTCCAGGTTCTTGGACGTTCCATGATGCATTATACAAACACTCTTTTACCCATCAACTCGAGATAATATTGAAAACTTTTATGTGAGGTACAACACGTCTATCTTACACAACTTTATCGGAGTCTAAGCATCAAATTGAAAGTAATAATAAAAATGGCAAATTCATACTCCTGTTTTATATGTATTGTATACGTTTCATATCTATAATTGATACTTTTTAAGTTATTGATTCTAAAAATGTGATGTCAAATGATTTTTTGTCTTAATTTGGATTTTTACTCACCGCAGTTATTGGCACTAATCGAAATTCAGGGATTACTTAAGAAAATATCTCTATAAGAAATGAAATGCAGGTATTCTAGCAAATATCATAAACATATTTATTGTTTAAAAAATACCAATTTTATTTTTGATTCAAACCAAAATATCTTTACAGCAAAAAAATTGAGAATTGTAAATTATATAAAGGAGAATACTCTTCAAACTGAGACACTTGGTTATATTCAAATTCGCCGAGAAATGCTTGAAATCTGCTATAAAATGAATTGTTACATGGAATTAACTTCAACTTCCTTGTTAGAACCCCATCGATTGACTTCTTCTATGATGATGGAGAAATTCCACAACAAAATAAACTGTAAAATGTTGAATGTGGAGTAAAAATGACATTAGCAAGGAAGCATAGATGGATACACAACTGGATGGAATATTTTGACTATAAACTGTAGGAAGGAGATACTTGAAGTCACAGTAATGGATATGAATCATTTCGATAGATGATGCGTCAATCCATAGGGGCCAAGGTTAACATAATTCCTGAAACTATATTTAAAATGATGTTAACATACTTATTTATTATGAATTGAAAATGTTACCTCATATGATTTTTCCAGAAAACCCAACATTTGGAGAATATATATCAAGAGATTCTGATGCAGAAAAACGAGTTTTCAAAATGGTTTAAAGTTCATAGACTTTAAAATCTTATATATTTTGATGTAATTCCTGAACCTACATTAAAATTGATGTTAACAAACTTATTTACATTGAATGGAAAGTCTTACCTCATATTTAAGGATCATTTATCCGGGAAACCAACATTTGAAGAATACATAAAAACAGATCCTGATGCAGAAAAACGAGTTTTTAAAATGCTTTACGGATTTCGGATGTCCATAGACTCAAAAATGTAATCAAATTTCAAGATAAACACTCAGCGAGTCTATTGATTTATTAACAAAACACAACGTCTCGTATATCAACTCATGTTCTTACAATGTAGAATCCTTTGACGAGTATACTTTTACATATACAAGATATATTGAGTAATTCCAAAAGATACCATGATTTGCGAAGAGTTTGAATTAAAGGATCTAAAGAATAAGAAGTTGAAGAAGATTGAAATATTAGCATTGAGAAAACAGATTAAACCAAATTCGTTTAGAAGAATGGAAGAGGGTTGATCACTTAAACTTTCCTGTCGATCTCCTTTCCTAATCTTTTAATTAGCTCTATTCGGTGAATAAGATACCATTTTAAAAACTCTTCCATCTTTACTTGATAATAATAAATTTAAGAAAAAAGAACCCTCCAAAAAACTAGACACATGTACCTAAGAGTCTTGCACATGGAATTTGTATCAATATTTATACAAAAAAAATAATTCAAACTCCGAAAGAACAAGCTTGTATTACACCTATTTACAAAATTGCATTATTATATGCAGCGTCCATTCCATGTATATAGGTACAGAATATTCCTTATACACATTCGAATGAACTATGAGCGAAGATCCCCTCTTTATGTCCATACTGGATGATGGTTACTGGTATGACATGTTCCACACTCTTGGCAAAATAAAGAGTGACATTAACTCCATAGCAATGCTCTTGATGAATCTCCTTTATCTTTTCTGCTGCTGATCGATTATGGCAAGCTTTAATACTCCAATCCTTTTGAATCCTTGCTATAGCGTCAGTTCAACACTCCACTCTACGTTAAAACTTGTGGGAGTCTATGAAATTATATTTGGCCTGTAACTTTAATCTTTTTATCATTCGTTAAGGATGATTTTAACGGTAACCTGTAAAAAGGACATAGGCTCCATTCCAAAAGTTAGTAAACGCCATTTCATGAATCCATTCCTGAAATCCCCAATAAATGAATTTATTCATGTATTGCAATAATAATATATTACTGTGAAACAGCATCTGACTCTTCCAGGGCTCCCCCATGTTTCATCAATGTACTTTTGCCAAAAATTAATTGTAAATGACCCATCCCGTTGTTCCTCATTTGATGGAAATGTTGATTCCCTTGACTACAGCAGTAAGTTCTGCAAAAGGGATGTGAGCTCCATCCTCCTCTTTCTCAACCACATGAATACTGCTTCGAATCCAATTGAGCTTCACCTTCTCGTCACACGTTGCATTAGCTTTTTACTGGATCGTTTTGTTTTATTCATCAAAGGACTTCCGTGAGTAGTTCAGTTGATGGGAGCCCCAGGCTATAATTCCACACGACTTCATCGACTACATTAGACTTATTATATTAATTATTTAGTCTCAGATACAACAAATGTGTACCACGCACATAATTATTGTTATGAGTCAAAAGTAAAAAAGTAAATAAATAAGTCAATAAATTATGAGACGGGTTTCTTGAAACCCTGTTCGAACTAAGAACGAACCATATTAATTAATTAGTTTATAATTATTATTCGATCTTATTCAATCACGTCATGAACTAAAAGCAAAAAATTATTAATTTTATTTGTATAAGTTAGAGACAAAACAATCAAAAAGGCACATTATATAAACATTACAAAAAGTTTTTCACTTCTCAAAATGAGATACACATTTTTTTAATTCTTAGCATTAAATTAATACACAGTCGTAATATTACATTAATATACATAAACTCATTGTTAGAGAAAAAGGGACTTTTACATCTGTCCTCTGTCTTATCAAATAATAAATTGTAAAGAATCTAAAGCAAACTTTTGATTTTCCTCATTTTTCAGCTTTAAAAAGGAAATTACTATTCTTTCTAGTAAATTAACAACCACTGATTGTAAAATATCATCTCTATATCATTACTTAAGAAACAACTACCGATTTTAAAGTTAAAAGTATATCTCAACAATTTTTGATTTCATAAACTTTTTTGAAACTCTAATATTAGAGTTGGACAAATTTTGAAAATTTAGCAAAAGTTGCAATAAATTCAAAACTTATGAACCGATTTTAAAAATTGAAAGAAATCTTATTTTATTAAAGTAATATCTACAACTTTTGGTTCAATGACATCTCTCTAAAACTGTGTTTTCAATGGTATCCAGAGTTGAAAGGTGAAAGAGTGTTTGTATGATGTCATCTTACGCCCAAATATTCATCAACAAAGCATTTACTTTTTTAATTGACAGTTCATTGCAATGGCTTAATAGTTTTATAATATAAATCCTATTACATTACGTCATGCAACTACAAAATAACTTTCTGTTTCACTCAGTTCACCTATTTACTGTGAGTAGTAAGCTCACAAGACCTAGAAAAGTCTTTCCCTGGAGGAAATGCTTGGCATTATAGAAGAATATATTAAACCATATAATACTAGGAGCCACTCAAATGGCCCAGGAGTAGATATATTTAGAATTATATATCATTTAGCTCGGCCTTTGCTCTGTGTAAGGGTTGACTGAAAGAAACAACCCGGATTGTCTTTCTTAAGAGCAACCGGAGCTGTATTTACTTGGTCGAACACTACACATTTTGGTGTTAACCTTGAGAAGAAATAGTCAAAACGTCTTTAGGATATGAAGTAGGGAACCTCTGCAAGACATGAGGAACTTGGTTGAGATCCGTAAGTCTCAAACGATCCGTGCTAGAATCACCTATCACCTTTCCAAAGGGCTCGAAACACTTACTACGAGTGAATAGAAATCAAGAAATTGATTTAAGAATTCTTGAGTAAAATTGTAAATACTATTTATTACAAAAGTTAATTAGAATCACCTAATAATTTTAATCAATTAATAATTATAATTAATCATTTTTTGGTAGGATTTTGTTATGAGAAATTCAGCTTCTTATCAACCTGAAGTAAGTAATAATTCATTTTGTCGAAGATTTGTATTATAACTTTACTTATATTACAGACAACAACTGATAATGATCAATATGGCACCTTTGCTTAAACACCTGTGGTTAGTATTTGCTTCATAGCAATCAATTGATATAAATTTAACTATTTTTCTTTATTTTAGAAGACACAAGCCCTACCATTTGGCAATAAAAAGCGGCTGATGGGAAGATCGTTGTCTTTGAAGCCTCCTGGAGGGACACCATGGAGAATTCTATGTTTGTTAAAATTCATTCAGAGATATAAGGGCCTTATAATCAACCGTAAAATGAATGAGTTCGGATTGTCCTTATTCATTTTAAACATAGAACAGATTAAACCAAAACAAAATAAATATGAATAGAAAATACAAATTCAGAAGACTTAGTTTTATTTAAAAGAGAAATATAATATATACTTTCAATGTTTAAAATTATCTCTTGAAAGAGATTTTAATGAAAAGCAGTACTGCTGTGGATTATTCATAAGAAACGGGATTTTTCTTGCTCATCGCAATTAATCTTCTGTACTAGGGCTGTACTAAGTGATAATCTTCCATATTATCTGAAAAATAAACGAAGCACAATTTTTATTTAATAATGAATGATATAATTTAATATTACTTATACTAGTAGATCTCATCACATTCGTCAGCAAGGCTATAACTACTGAATTACAAAACTCATCACTGTCCATGTTACTCCTGATATTTTGCATCATCATATAGTCCATTGAGTGTAGTTGAGACTTTCCTCTACTTTTTACACATCTTTCAACTCATTTCGTCATTAAAGATTTATAGGAAATCAAGGACTTACATAGTCAAATCGTTCCTCTTGGCAAAAAATTGACCCTTTTCAACCGTTTTTAGCCACTCGGGACAAAAATATTATTTTAAATCGAAAAGTAAAACGCTTTGGAGGAGAAGAATGGGAGACAGGGGCTCCTCTTCTCATTCCAATGTGATAATGACTCTTCAGAATTGATAAATAAACTAGAGAACGAAAACCCCTCATTGAAACATCAATCATAATTCATAAGTAACATATGTGCAGGTGAAGAGTAAATTTGGGTCAGGCTATTATTTTAAAACCAGAATCAATAATTAATTGTGTTGTATTAGAAAATGTATGTGTCTACAGTTCAACCAGACGTAAATATGTAAATTGATAATAACTATGAATAAAGATGAAATAAATGATAGCCTCAGTTTATAATTCTTTTTTCCTAAAATTAACATATTCCGATATCTTATAATTAATGATTAAGTAATAAAATGTTAAAAGAATACGAGTGGAAAAAAGCGAAAAAATATGTACTTTATAAAAAGAAATATCAAAAATATTTTTTAGTGTTGGAAAAAAAAAATAATTCTCTTCACAAAATATCATTGAAAATAATACAAGAAATTAGAAAGAGAAAAGGTGTGTCTTAGACAAAGTGTCTATATTATATAGACACGTTAATAACTTATTAACGTGGTCTGTAATGCACAATGGGTATTTTTCCCCATTAAAATTAAAGGCCGAAAAAGCCACTGGGCGGTCATACTCGCTGAAAAGTTATTAATCTCGGACATCATAGTTAAAAAAGAGTTAAGATGCTTTTAAAAAATTGATGGAATGAGAATATATTCAATACTTGAAGAATTATAGGAATAATTAAAAATTATACTTATAAAAAGTGGGATGATTTTTGATAACTTAAAAGCAAATAAGAACCAAGTATGTATAACTTAAAAATCCGTAATCAATATGTAATTAAATGAGATAATTAGTATTCTGACAAGTGGTTTATATTTTATAACAATCAGAGAGTACTTATTAAAAAACTTTTTGTTTCAAAAAGGAAGAATAAATAAATAAGTGTAAAAGAACTCTAGCTGAATGATTTATAAAACAAAGAGATTGTTATTGTTATTGTCTTCCCGAAAACAATAAAAAAAGGAAGAAAGAAGTCGTTCTCTTATATAAAGTATTCAATGAAAGGGAATGAAAGAGAGAGGGGGGGGTCGCACGTTTGATTTCGGGAGAAATATTTGTGATACTGATAAATGATAATGCTATTAAAAGAATAACGGGCCTGGCCTGTGCTAATAATAAAATCGAAATTTGGAAAATGTCACTATATGAGTTATAAGAAATAAATAATAAGTAACCCAAACGTAATAATGTTATTAACAATTATCACTTTTCTGAATCTCGAAAACACTTAAAATGAAGGACCTGAAGAACGACTCTGACTCTGAACGATGACGACTCTTAAGAGCCCACACTTGTTAAAAGACAAAACAGGACTGTTATAAAAAAAGAAAATGATAAGATTAAAAGTTAAAAAAGTTTATAGTGATATAAATGATAAGAGTAAATATTATTGTAACTATTGAAGAATGGTTCATTTTAGTGTTAAGTTCCAATCATGCTGCAGATTAGGAACAAATTACTTTGAAAAGAGTCAATTATCCCCAGATACAGCTTTTATAAATACTGTACTACAAGATGGAACCTACTTCATTCCAGATTCAGAACTGGAAGAGTTTTGAGTCAAATGCACAGAATATTATCCAGAAAAATATTATATATATTTAGCTTATTTGTTTTGTATTCTTATGTAACAACGCATTATTGGAATTTGGAAGTATATAAAGGACTGTACTGAAGTTTCTTAATAGTAATTGAAACTCACTTAAGTTAATTGGTTTCTCGATCTAAATTATAGTCCTACTATACTATACACTTGGAAAGTCCTACATGATAATGAAGCCAAAGAATCATTTGCGTTTGTTGACTTGAATAATTCTTATGAACACCAACCACACGATCACCATATACTGTTCTACAACATCTATATCTTAAGAAATTGTGTAACATTGTCATCGCCATGGACTAATTTGAGAGGATATCTTCATTGAGGGTTCAATGAATGGAATTAGCTTCTACACTTTTTATTATTACTTTACTTATTAAAATCTACAACATTTCATTGTATAACATATTAATATACAATCTGTTCTATTGATAATTGAGTAATATCATCTCGGAATAGAGATCAATTTTTTAGGAATCAGAAAGTACGGAAGCCAGTTCTACTGAAATCATAATATATTTTTTCATATTTGGAAAAACAATTATTCATAAATATTTATCCTTGTGTCATTTGGTTATTATTAGTATTTATCCTACATATCTCACTGTATCTAGATGTTGACCATAATAAAATGAAAAATGTATATGCTAACAATAATTTCTTGTTCATTTTTTAATTACCGAAAGGTTAATTGAGATTGAGAGTATTAATTTTTGCAACCGGAGGTTGATGTCCCCATGCAATACACCAATATTTACTTGACAGTCATTATATTCTGTTTCTCCAATACACTTTACATTCTTCAAAACGAATTTGGTTCAATCTGTTTCCTCGATGCAATGATTCCAATCTTATTCAATTTAGATCCTACTATTCAAACTATTTCTTCATTTGTAAGAAATTTGCAGTAATCATAGTATCTTTTGAATTTACATACGACATCCTGTATATGCTAGGGTAATCTTGTAAAAGGATTCTAACATTGGACGAACATGGGTTTTTCTATAAATTATACTCTGCAAACCTTCAAAAGGCTTGAATTCACAATACAAAGATACTTCGTAACATCTATCTTCATCAATACATCTAAGCCTAGAATGAGACAAATCATCTACGGCTTGTATTTTAAGTTTTGTCCTATAAACAATATTATTGTCATACTATCATTCGTGAACTTATAATAAAAGTCCCCTATGGTGCAAATTTAGTTAGTATATTTTTCCACTATTCCAAAAAATACTTATGATAAATATTTTGTGTATAATAAGTAAATTATAGGGGTGATAATTAATTAATTAATCAAAGGATATTTTGCACATCTCCTTGTATGGCGACACTGAATCATTTTATCTGAAATTGTTACAAATATTTTAGTTGGGTACATTACTTTGTCTTTGACTGAAAAGTTTTATTTTTCTTATGTTTGTATATTACAATCGTCCCTCCCAAGCACTTTTATCAATGTTTCCCATGCTAAGATGTCTACTTGTGCTTTTTCTAGTTTTGTAAAAGCTTATATTGTATATTTTTTCTATTGCTATTATTTAACCCGTTATATATTTTTTTAAAAATCCTTATTTATTGTTTAAGCATAAGTATTTCTTTTCATGAAGTAGATTTGATGAAGTTCTATATTTTCCACATTTTAACAAAATGTCCAAACATTTCATTTCTTTTATTTTATGTTAAGATTTTTTCATTTATATACCAACTATATATATATATATATATATATATATATACTGTTATATTGAAGTAGATATTCATATAAATATTGGTATAATAAGATTTGTATCAATAGATATTTGAGAAATTGCGGTTATAGCAACAATTTTTAATCAGATTGTGTCTTAACGGAAAAAAAATATTGTTATTAATTATGTTTCTCACAATTAACATAGAAAAAAGGAGTTTTCAATTCAAAAGTTATGTTTTCTAGTCAGAAAATCGGATCATAAATATCCATTTTTCACTTAAAATAAGACAAATTGAAATTTGAGATAATTATTCAACCTTTTCTGATAAATTTCCTTTAATGGTATTCATGATGAAAAAATGCTCGGCTCTTCTATGTTATGAGGACCCACTATTTCGATCCCTTGTTATCTAGCATTTCATCTGTCTTATTTAGATTTCATTTAGTGTGTAAATATGAGGAAAATTGGATTTGATATTTGTTGTTGTTGGTTTATTAAGCGAATTGTTCATAGAAAGTGCCTATTATATGCATTTTGATATTCTATTCAGTCGGACTTATTCAATAAAAGAACTTGTATAAAGGTATTTACTATAACCAACTTTTATTTAATAAAATCGAAGTTGAGGCACTAATCAAGTGCCATTACGACATGTGATAGTACATGACTAATTGATGTATATATATATATATATATATATATATATATATATATATATATATATATATATATATATATATATATTCTAATTTTCTGTACCATGTATATACTTATATTTTTCAAATAAACACTTGATTTAGATAACGTAATATGCTATAGTACTCTTTATTAATAAACTAATATTTACTCTATTTGGTTTCTATTGGGGTAATTATCTAAAAGTCTTTACAGACATGTTACAATTTGAATATTTATGAAAACATAAGGTCCAATAGAACAATACATGATTTAAATAGAAAAACAAATTCAATTTATTTTCATTATGATTTTATATAAGTAATTACTTATTGTCCATCTATTTTGGATTCCTTATGTCGAGATGTAAGTACAAAGTTAGTCCATTAATTCCATTCTATTGGAATTCAAGATAAATACATACAATTTTCAACCTCTGAAAGACAAACTGAGCTCTCAAATTTGTGCACTCCTTCCCTCTACCTATAAATATCATTTAAAAAAAAAAACTATTTCTTTCTTTCAAGATGAAAATTACGGTTGAATTAGATATAAAAATTCAAATATACAACAAATAAAGAATTGCAAAAAACAACAACGTAGGTCTAGATTCAGCATCCTAAAATTATACATATATAATCAAGTGTGTAGATCAATTCAACCAATTTTTGTTAGTCATTGTTATCTTTTTACATTTTGACGGATCCTATATAACCGTAAAAATGTCAAAACTCTCAGAAAATTACTTATTTTAAGATGCGTACAAAAAAAAATATTGAAATTTCTCTAAATATTCATGCATTGGAATGCAAACACGAGAATATATACCCATAAAAGAACCCTGCTAGAAGTCGAATGGAAAAAACTTCATTATATATTTAGATTTTCCATAAATCTCATTAGATTTCTACAACGATGCACAATCTCTGAATTATAACTTGAGTAGCATGTGGATTGATTGAACTATTGGTCTCCATGAGTTTCCTGTCCTGTAAAAAGGGGTTCCTCAAGACAGGAAAGGTATTACCATAGATTTATTTTCAATTTAGTGAAATAAAACTATCTTACGTAGAAAATATTACTTTCTGCAGGCGTAACGATCGTAGTAAACATTCCGTACTTCAGATTAGTGGAGACTAAAGTGGTGCTACTTTGCTCTACCATGGCAGAGGCGGTCTCTTTGTCGAATAATTGGGAATTTTAACCGAGTATGTTCATTTTGTTACCAATTAGTATTTGCTCACAAGAAACAAAGATAAATTTGGCGATACTCCGACTAGTGAAAGAGAAAAATTCTTACTTTGATACCCTATTTACTCAACTATTCATATTTAATATACAATTCTGTGTAGTTCAAGAACCGTCATAGGATCCGATCATTGCTCAGTGCAGACGTTTGTTTTTTTTTTGCTCCACGCATTATTATTATTTTGTGATAGTTTTTTTTCACTTGAAAATTTTTCCAACTTAGAATTATTTTCTATATTATATGTACATTTAAAAAAAAGGAGTTTAATTGAAAATTAGTGTTTATACTATTTTCATATTATTTCATCGAGTGAATCATCTTTGGTTGGATTTTATTCAAGCCCCACGTGTGTTGGTCTTTTTCGTCTAAATCTATCAAAACATATTTTTGGTTCAGCTTAACCTCATATTTTTCATCAACCCCTTCACGTTGTTGTATTTGCAATGCATTAGAGCAATAGTCACTTGAGGACTTGAGTCAACTTTTTAACCAAGAAATTGCTCTAATGTGATTTTATTTATCGCATTTACCATTATTTTGAGCCTTTCTTGTGTATAATTATTCTTTTACTGCTTTTGTTGATTTTATTTATTGCATTATTTATATTTCTGATTGTGACTGAGTGCTCGCTCATTTATTTTACTTAAAAGTAGTTCAAGGTTTGGTTTCGGTTGAGATTAATTATTTTTTTTAGTGATAATTTACTCTCTTTGGTATATATATTTCATTAAGCACAGGCCCGGCCCGTAATTCTTAATACTTTCAGTCACAGTCACTAGTAATTCTTCTCCTCCTTTATTATTATCCACGTTCTTCTTTTCCCTTATTGTTTTCGGGAAGACAATAACTAAAACAATCAGACGTTTTATTTACTTATTTTTTGTTTAATAATTTCTTAATTCGTTTTGATTTAGGTGTACTCTCCATATATTTTCTATATTATCATTTTATTGCTTTTATGGTAATTTTTTGTTGCCTTAAATTTTTTAATAGCGTTATTTGTCAGAAGAACATTGAGTTCATTTTTTTAGTAATCTTATATGTCCTTTATCCATACGTAATTAAAAAAAATTCTTATCCACTCTTTTAATCATTAAGATTGTTTATTAAGCTAAATAAGAGAAAGTAATTTCTGTTATTTTTCCAACAATATTTAACATTTTTATATTTCTTTGTGTATTCTCCTTTAATTTAAAAAATGATGAGTCAAGTCAACAACTCATTCAGCGAATATGATATATTGAACGTTGAAGAGTTTTTTTATAATCACCGTCGTGTAGGAAGACGGCAGCATTTGAGTTAGTCATAAATGTATCGACTTTTTCCATATATGTTAAGCAATTCACTTGTTTATGTTGGTAGAATTCTATTAATTCCTTAAATTTTTTACCTCTCCTACAAAAGTATCTTGTACACATTATCATATTGTCTCACTGCAGAAGGAATAGCGTGATTGATTTTTTTTGTCAAATGGAGATATGCATATAAAGACTAACAACTCTTGGCTAAGCTAATACTTTTGAATTGCGCGATTATGTTGTTTGAAATTTTCTAAGTAAAATGTGTCAAGTTTTTTCTTGAAAATAAAATCTTGGATGGACAAATTGCACTATTTAAGGAACATTTTTCTATCATAAATAGTTTTTGTGGAGGGATAAATGTTTCGTGTGCAACTTTATTTCTATGGTTCTTATCACAAATGGTACTGTCAATAATTGTCACGCACGTTCAATATTTTTACATATTCAGTTTTGTACCCCATATTTGTACAAAAGTCAAATAAATCAAAGATATTAAAATAAAAATAATATTAGCGGTAATACTAATTAAAAAAGCCTCTCGCTTAAGATACTTGTCGATGGTTACACTTAAAAAAAAGACCTATTTAATTTGCCTGTACGAATTCGAGGAAAACAGTATAAAAAATTGATTTTATTTTAGCTGGGGCCACAAAAAATTGACAGTCTGTATTATCTTATTTTTTAAGTGTTTTGCCTCCTTCGTTTTTACTTAAGTGGGGGTACGCTTTTTATTTTCATGAATATATTTGATATAATTATTAGGGAGCAGTCAAATTTTGTTGTTCCTAATTTCCTCAGTACTAAAATTAACATATTATAGTATCTTATGATTAATCATTAAGGAATCTAGGTAATAAAATGTTATACGAATATGAGTGGGGAAAATTAAAAAAATATGTACTTTATAAAAAGAAATATCAAAAATATATTCAAGTGTTGGAAGATTCACACATGGAAAGAAGAAAAAAACATTAAAATTAGTGGTTATTTTTAATTATAACATTATAAGTCTTCTCAATACTTGTAAATCACTCAATTGAAACCATTCGTGATATTAAATAATCAACATGGCACCTTGTTCTCACAAATGTGTTTAGTACTTGCTCAATAGCAAGCAATTAAAATAAATTTAACTCTCTTTCTTTATTTTAGAAAACACAAGCCCTCCCATTTGCCGATAAAAAGCGGCTGTTGGAATTATTCGTCAGTGATGGGAAGATTGTTGTCTCTGAATTATCCTGGAGGATGGCCAAGGAGGGTGTTTGTAAAAATTAATTCAAAGATATAATGAACCCTAAAAAAGAACGAGTTCGGAGGATTCTTAATCATTTTTTTAACATAAAACATAATAAATATGAATTAAAAGCCTTACATTCACAAGACTTTTAGTTTTATTTAAAAGAAAAATATAATATATACATTCAATGTTTTAATTATCTCTTGAAAGACATTTTAATGAAAAGCAGTACTGCTGCAGATTATTTTTAAGAAAAATAATTTTCCTTGCTCATTTCAGTTGATCTTCTCACTTAATGGAGGCTGTACTATGTGATTATCTCCCATATTATCTGAAAAACAAAGCACAATTTTTATTTATTCATAATATAATTGAATTTAATATTACATATACTAGTAGATGCCATCACATTCGTCATCAAGGCTTTATCTACTGCATTACAAAACACATTACTGTCCATGTTTCTCTTGAGATTTTGCATCATGAAGTCCATTGAGTGTATTTGAGACTTTTTTTCTACTTTTTACACATCCTTCAACTCATTTACGATAAGTCAAAACAGGGGTCTCATAGCATTCATCATCAAAAGTTTATCTACTGATGATTCACATAAAATGAAATCAAGCACTTAAATAGTAAAATTGTTCCTCTTGGCAAAGAATTGACTCTTTTCAACGTTTTTTAGCCACTCAGGAAAAGAATATAATTTTAAAACGAATAAATGCTATGGAGGAGAAGAATGGGAGACCAAAGTGATGATGCCTCTTCAGATTTGATAAATAAAGTAGAGAACGAAAATCCCTCATTGAAACATAAATTATAATATGAACAGTTGAAGAGCAAATCGAATCAGGCTATTCATACTGATTATGATTAGGGGCCAGGGTTCGCTCAATCCTATTCGGCACAAGTTTCGAGATTGTCTTACTCTCCTTCACATTAAACGCTCTACACGTTTATTGTGAAAGATGTCACCTTTGGTGAAAAGACTGAAGAGTCTCTCATAACGTGCAGAATATATTCGACTGTTGAACTGAAGGCATCGCTGTTCTTTGTTCCTTCCTCAATACACTTAAATTGTCCTCATTTTAGTCATTCGTTTGAGTGCTAGACTCAACACGGAGTGTCTTTAAATAGACCTGTCCAGCTCCTCATACTCTCTAAGATTTTCTCAATCATCATATATCCAATATACAGCTCTAGGCAAGAATGAATCCCTTAACACTATGTATTTTAAAGTTAAAAGTATATCTCAACTCAACAATTTTTGATTTCATAAACTTTTTTGAAACTCTAATATTAGAGTTTGACAAATTTTGAAAATTTAGCAAAAGTTGCAATAAATTCAAAACTTATGAACCGATTTTAAAAATTGAAAGAAATCTTATTTTATTAAAGTAATATCTACAACTTTTGGTTCAATGACACCTTTCTAAAACTGTGTTTTCAATAGTATCCAGAGTTGAAAGGTGAAATAGTGTTTGTATGACGTCATATTGTGCCAAAATACTTATAAACAAAGTATTTATTTTCAAATTGACAGTTCATCAATGGCGTAATAGTTCCTACATAATATTATTATACGGAATAACCAATAACTAATAAGTTTTATTACATCTGGAGGGGCACAAGCTTCAGTCACGTAACCCATTGTGGTAAATGGCATCATTTTTGATGAAAAATTCTTGTTGGCAAATTAATTTGACGTTTGTACAATTATACATCAATTGTATTTTGTCGTTGTTGTTTTATAATAACAAAGCCACGTGGGTATTTCAAACAATCATTCCATTATGTAGTCATATTTTATATCCTCCAAAATTGTTTCGAAGCCAATAAAAATATACTCGCTGCATATTTTCAACTTAAAAATCCAATGTAAACTTCTTTTAAGGGTTTTCTAATAAAAATGCTCAAAAAAGGTATTTAAGTTTTTGCTTAAATTGATGAATCTGTCCTTTGAAATTAGTTATCGATTCCAATCCTTTTATGTACAGGAATATTCAAATAGCCTCATTGAAACATCAATTATAATATTTGCAGTTCAAGAGTAAGTTGAATCAGGCTATTTTTTTAAAGCCAGAATCAACAATTACTTGTAGTGCATTAGTGTGTCCACAGTTCAACCACACGTAAATATATAAATTGGTGATAATTATGAATAAAAATGAAATGATAGCATCAGTTTATAATTCTTTTTTTCTAAAATTAACATATTAGGATATCTTATAATTAATCATTAAGTAATAATATGTTAAACGAATACGAGTAGAAAAAAATGAAAAAATATGTATTTAATGAAAAGAAATATATAATAATTAATAATAAATAAAATAATACAAGAAATTAGAAAGAGAAAATGTGTGCCTATACTTCTGCGAAGAAGTAAGGAGGTCGTGAGGTTTTATTTTTATTTTTAGCTATTGTACATCAAAGATCCCATTTTAAAAAAAAAGTAGACGTAGGAGGAAAAAAAACGCCAGCAAAAGTTAGAAACAGAAAAACCTGGCTGAGATGCTAAGTTACAAATAGTAAAAAGAGTAAAATATATTGATATGATTTAAAAAAAACAACAACAATAATTTAGATCGATAAGTGATAACCTGGAAATGAAGGAAATTCAACATTAAAGGTTGAGCAATACTTTCATATGTCAATATAATACAATTAATGCAAAAATGATGAATT
This sequence comes from Lepeophtheirus nordmannii, assembly GCA_963680855.1. Lineage (NCBI taxonomy): Eukaryota > Metazoa > Arthropoda > Copepoda > Siphonostomatoida > Caligidae > Lepeophtheirus > Lepeophtheirus nordmannii. The sequence goes on along the minus strand of OY804521.1, from coordinate 39,302,164 downwards.
ATCGTAATAGAATTAAAGTCGTGTTTTATTATTTGAAGGGAATTTGATATTTTTGAATTATACCAGTTATGAGCAAAGGGACATCTTCAGCAATTGTAAATATTATTCATACTGTCAAATTAAACATTGAAAGGAATTAATTAATTTGGTCAAATTTTATTTATTAAGATTATAATAATATTTTTTTATGGCCATTCCACTTGCTTGGCGAATTGCTACTAGTTAAAAATATATTATTGCTTCAGGAGAGGCAACACTGTTTTTCTGAAAATATTACCTAACTTTAAACAAATTTTTTATTTAGATATTCTTACTCTGGATATCCAAAAACATGGGAAAAAGTAAAAAAACATAATAATATCAAATAAAGTCCTTCTTTTTTGCACAGGTTTAAAATAATATAAATACATTGCACTCGGCAAATATAATAAATATTTACAATTTTTGTAGTTCTCATTCAATTTTTTTGTAATAAATGGTGTATATTATTTTTATTCTAAAATTTATTCACTTTAAGGAGTTTTGTGCTCTAAACTACACGTATTTATTTTAAAATATGGATATTGTTTGAGCTAAACCCTCTTATTTGACCATCGTGATAAGAATTAATTGATTACCCACAACTTTTTATTGAAACTTCCCACGTTAAAATTAAGGTCGATCCCCTTCAATCCAATTATTATACGTTCAAAAAATCTTGTGATTAATAATAGTTATATAAATACAAAAGTATATTAACTATTTCTTTGATTGATGCTACCAAAGAGGAAATATAAAATGGGTATAATAGACTAAATAACCAATAAATTGCTTATTTACTACTACTAATAATAATATTTCTAATAGAGTTATAGGAAAATCTAAATTTTAGATACCTTGAAAAACACCGGTAACCCAATTTCAAAGATTCAACCTTAACCCACTTAATAAGATTGGAGTTTGGAATACAAATATACCTCTTAAAACTATTCACTTATTCCGATTCGTCCCATTCTCACCTTCAATACGAAGTCAAATTGATTAGCTGAGGCGAGTATTCAAATGAAATACAGAGAGACCTTACATTTCAGGAGTGCGACTCCACGCATCCATCAAAAACTGGGGTGTCTAATTGACAAACACGGAGGTCCTGTAGAAATCATAAAACTTGTCATGGCTAAAACGTCTTAGATTAAGTGAAGACTTTTGGGCAAAAACCCTAAAATACAATTTCTATAAAGTTACAAGATACTTGTTTGAAATGAGAATGGCAATGGGCCCATCGGAACTCTTTTCGAACATTAATGGTGAATCCTTATATTGGGGAACATGGTCTCTTCATGTAAGTCCACATTGCTTAGTAATCTCACACTCCTTAAATGAATTTCTTCAAATGAGTAAATCTATAAGCTGGAAACAGAACTTTATTCACAAACATTCTTACTAGCTTCAAAACTAATAACGAAGAGACTGGAAAAAGACATTCCTTGTTCCTTTTGCTCCATTTTATAGAGCCCTTGATCAGAGGATGGTAAAAAATAGAATGAAAATTCAGCAATCAGCAATGTCTCTGAAACTTCTGGTCAATAGACGTATGGAGTGCCTACAAGAAACAAACAATGATTATATTAGAACTTGTCGGATAAAAATTATGAAGAGCCCATATACTACCTCACAACAGAAATGAATATGATACAGACTGGCAACATTTAGTCTTTTTACTAATAAATCTAATATTAACAGATAGAAAATGCTCTTTTTGTAGAGCTTTTGAGGAGATGTCCTTCCACTTCTTTTGCAAATGTGACGCAGCCAATCCCCTAAGACTGAAAGTGAAAAATATAATGATGGTAGCACTTATATACATTACAAAAAAAATTGGAGGATTCATGAAATTATGATCTCCCAGAAATAGGAGTAGGAGTACAAATTGAAATGAACTTGATTGATAGGTGCAAAGTTTCACCAAAGAACGATTTACAAGTATAGCTTATAATTAATTATAAGTGTTGCTCATTAGGATTGTCTATATTAGGGAAACTTTTGTTTCCATTACTTTTGACTTAAATATCTAATAATTTTTTTCCTTTCTTACTATTCTTATTGTAAATTTACAACCACTGGTTGTAAAGCATGAAAAAAACACCATCGCAATTACTAACGAATTGATTTTTAAATTAAAGGCAGATCTGAACTCAACAATTATTGCTCTATGATTTTTGATTTCATAATCTTTTTGGAACTCTAATATTAGAGTTGGACAAATTTTGAAAATTTAGCAAAAGTTGCCATAAATTCAAAACTTATGAGCCGATTTTAAAAATTGAAAAAAATCTTATTCTATTAAAGTAATATCTACAACTTTTGGTTCAATGGCATCTCTCTAAAACCTTGTTTTCAATATTATTCAGAGTTGAAGGGATGGGTGAAAGAGTGTTTGTATGACGTCATCTTACGCCCAAGTATTTATCTTCAAATTGACAGTTTACCACGACGAGCTTTTTGGGATAAACAAAAACACTGTATTGTATTCTCCCTTCAGCTGATTTTCATCATTTGACTCCTTTGATTTAAAGCAGCTGACCCTACGTAATATGAACTCTAAAAGGGTATTATTATTATTTCTGATGTTGATGCATACAAAATATATTAAATCAAGAATTGCGCGCCCTTTTTTCGAATTTTGAATATATTAGGAGTAGTAACGATTGGTTTATGATTGGTAAAATTTATAATTATATAGTATATCTAAATAATAAATTCTGCCAAATATTAACAAGTTGGCAACATGGAAAATACAGAAGAGTAGCTACTAGTTGTTTTTCCAAATTTTTCCTTTCCCTTTTGTGAATCGAGGTTGCGAATGATAAACAAGGATAAACAAAAACACTATACTTTATTCTCCCAGCTTCAGTTGATTATTTTCATCATTTGACTCTTTTGATTTAAACAGCTGATTCTACGTAATATGAACTCAAAATGGGTATTAATATTATTTCTGATTTTGATGCATAAAAAATATATTGAATCAAGGATTGCGCGCCCTTTTTTTGAATTTGAATATACTACAAGTATATATTAACAAGTTGGCAACAAGAAAAATACAGAAGGGTAGCTACCATATGTTTTTCTAAATTTTTCTTTTCCCCTTTTGTCAGTCGAGATTGCGAGTGAACAAAAAAGCTCGACGTGTTACACTCTGAAAGTCCAGGAGTAGATATATTCAAAATTATATATGTCATTTAGCTCTGCCTTTGCTCTCTGTTTTAATTGGGCAACAATGTCTTCAGCAATAATTTCAATAATTTTCATTCGGAGTTACAATTCTGACAATTCTGAATACATAGGACATAGAAACGATGCATGTAAATTTATTTACATAGATTGAGCGTTTAAGAGGAATAAAATCTATTTTCCATGAAGTAAATTTTTATGCTGTAGAGATAAATGATAATTAATCATCATTGGTAAATAATTAATTCTCTTCACAGAATATCGTTGAATATAATACAAGAAATTAGAAAGAGAAAAAGTGTGTCTATATACGTCTTCGATGGACGATGAAGTAAGGAGGTGGGGAGGTGTGAGCCGGTTAATCCCTGAAGTGGAAGAATGTGGCTCAGGCGAGAATAGCACAAGCTACCACGGTGCAGGCTAAGACGCACGTTAACTCTTTTTCTTAAAAAGTAGGGGACGAAGCTGAGTCAGAAGTTGTAAAGGAAAATACGTTGATGAGATGATTGATGAATATAAAATAAAGTCAAAATACCCGTTGATGACAAAATTGATTTATTTATAAAATAGAATTATGGTCATTCATATATTATTTTCAATTATTCTGAAACGTAGGAAATGTAACATCAAAGGTCGAACGAGTAGTTCAAATTTCAATCAAATTAAAAATAATGAATTAATGTAATAGAATTATTGTACTCTTGTAATATTCGAAGGGAATTTGACATTTTTGAATTGAGGGACACTTTCAGCAACTAATTGATTTCCTTCCATACAGGCAAATAAAAATATTGAAAGGAAGAGATGAATTTGGTCAAGTAAACATAAATAAATGTCTTAATTATTGATTCAATGGGTTTTTTCAACCCTGTATAAAGTCAAAAAAATGGTCAAAAATGGACAAATGTCCAGGAAATCACACATTTGGTCTTGAAATTATATTACCATAATTTATTTGAAAGGCAAACATTATATATTACGATTATATATTCTTTTCTAATTGTCGTTTCTAATTTTTTTATGGAATGGTTTGCTAAAAATAATATTTCTTATGATTAAAATATATTAATAAAAATGAAGAATTTGTCAGGAAATTAATTTTGAAGTTATATTTAAAGAAGATTCGTAATTTACAATAAAAGTTCAATTATAGTTTTGAATTATTTTCATGAAAAGTCCTGAAAGAGCCATGGAAATTTAATTCTTACAGGAAAAAAACTAGGAATAATTTACAAAATTAGGAAGAAAACGTAAATGCTCCCAATGATAATGATAATTAATTAATTAATGTATTGAACTTGGCTCTATTAATAAAAAGTAGAATGTAGTTTTCGGATCTTTTACTGTTTATGTACTCACCAAACCTCTTTTTAATGAAAAATACTCATTTTAAATTTTTGGCGAAACTATAACTTATTTAAAAAATGAAGAACTTTATAAATGCCATTTTAATAACTTCCAACATTAACATATATTTAGTTGTTATATGTAACCTTGTTCTTATATGTGTCTTCTTGATTTATATTATGAAAACATTCTTATTTAAAATCAACTTATTAATTTCCCATCCATCAATGGTCATTACGATAATTATTTATTTTTCTTTAAGATTTGTTACACTCTATCCATAAGCAAGAAAAAATAAACTATCTATTAAACCCTGGGCACAAAAATGGTGTTGCCTAATGGTATCACCCACAACGATTTGATATTTTACTTGTATTCTTATCGGAAATAAAATAATAGATGTAGTGAAAAGAAATTCATTATTTTTTTTCCATGAAATTGAAGGCTTTATACAAGTTGTAACGTTTAGCTCCTGGGCAATCAAAACAGTGCTTACAACAGTTCGATATTTCATTTTCACTACTCCTAGTATTTAAATTGGATTTTACTCAATCTGAACTTTTTGTTAAAGATTCAAGGCTTGACTTGTAGTCCTATCAGGGATATAAAACTTGACTTGAGCCTAGAGACTCAAGGCTTGACATGTAACCTACTTACAAAAAATTGTCTCGTGAGCATCTCTAAATATAAAATATTCAGTACAATATACGAGACAATAACACCATGAAATAGCATTTTTGCCCATTTGAAGGTTTCCAGAATAATAAAATTTTCCTAAATAAAAGTACATATGAATGTTTTTGTGGATCATTGTCTCCAATGAAATATTAATATACGTATGTATATATAATCTTGGAAATGTCCTATGAAATTTCAACTCCTCTTTTTTTCCTTCCTCTGGGTGCTTCCTAAGCAGCCAAAACCGCCAAAACAGCCTGACTCTCCTTGGTGTTTCTTTTATTATTTGTGTAAGTGCTGCAGGGAGAGGAAGGAATGCTTTGGTAAGACGTCATCAAAACAATGAAAAAAAAAAGTAGAGGGACCGTAGCTTCGCCGTCCTAGCGGAGCTGGATGGGGGAGGATGGAAGCTACCCTTCGCAGGGCTTGTTTGTTAATACCTCAAAATAGGAACCGGCTCCTAAAGTCGTCTTCCCACCCCCTACCTCATTATTTGTTTTGAAATATATTTCTAAATAGAATATTACATATTTATTCTCCTTCATTAATTAATTATTGGGTGTTTTGGAGTTCCCTTTGTTCTTTGAATTTCTTAATGTACAATAATATGGCATTGCTTGTATATTGCTTGTATTTTTCATCTAAAAAAGTAATAATAATAAAAAGGGAAAAAATTAAGCATATAAAATAGCACAAGAAGAAAGAAAGAAAAATCTTAGCGAGGACAAAATTGGAAGAAGTTATAAATTGTTTATATTGTTTATTGTATGTATTGACTAGGCCAGAAATTAGAAGGAAGAGGGCAGAACAAAGATTATTGATAAATGATAATTTATCATTTAATAAGGGAGTTTAAACGACTAATTCTTTTTTCTAAAGTATTCAAATGAAAATAAATCATTTCGCTATTGATATGATTTAAATTTTGGGTCGAGATAACAAGCTTTAAACAAATGTCATGCAATTTTATTTAGACAGATTGAGCATTTGGGAGAAATAAGATTTATTTTCCATTACGGAAATTTGTAAGATGTACAGAGATAAATGAACATGACTCGTCCTTAAAGAATGATTTTCTTCACAAAATATCGTTGAATATAATACAAGAAATTAGAAAGAGAAAAAGTGTGTCTATATGAATACGTCTTCGATGGACGATGAAGTAAGGAGGTGGGGAGGTGTGAGCCGGTTAATCAAATTAGAAAAAGAAAAGGTGCGTCTATATGCGTCTTGGAAGAAGGAAGGAGGTGGGGAGGTGTGAGCCGGTTAATCCTTGAAGTGGAAGAATGTGGCTCAGGCGAGAATAGCACAAGCTACGACGGTGCAGGCTAAGACGCACCAGACAGGTAAAAAAAGATGAAAATTATGTCTTCAAGAATCGAAATTGCACGTTAACTCCATTTCTTAAATATTGGACTCTTCCAAAAATAGGGGAGGAAGCTTAGTCAGGAGCTGTAAATGAAAATAGAACGTTTATGAAGATGATTGATGAATACAAAATAAAATAAAAATACCCGTATATGATACAATTGATAAAATGTAATTATGGTCATATTTTATTTTTAATTAAGGTGCAATGAAAGATCCCATATAAAAAAAAGAGTAGTCGTAGGAGGAATGAAAACGCCAGGGCAAGCTGGAAAAGAAATTGTCAATAGTACTAAGAGGGAGATATTATGAAATTATTTTTAAAAAAATCAAGATAAATAACTACAATTTAGGTGCATAAGAAAACGAAGGAAATTTATCAGAAAAGATTGAGGGATTATTTCAAATTTAAATATATGCAATACAATTAAAGCAAAAATTGATGAATTAATATAATAAAATTAAAGTTATGTTTTATTATTTGAAAGGAATTTGATATTTTTGAATTATACCAGTTTGTTGATCTCATCCATACTAGCAAATAGAACATTGAAAGATAATAATTAATTGGATCAAATTTCATAAACATAATATTTTGAAACATAATCTCTCTCTCTCTCTTTTCATTTTTTTTTTAAATATATTTAGAAAATTATAAAGATTTACATTGCTCACGGCAAATGTAATAAATAGTGACATTTTTGTAGTTCTCATCAACTTTTTTGTAATAAATGGCGTAGAATATTATTTTTCTTTTAAAATTTATTCAGGATGTTTTTTGTATTTTTTTTTCTTTGTTTATTCAAAAACTTTTGTTTGTCCTTTTTATATTTTTTTAACATACTATGAATAATTTTAGAAACTTAATGATGTATTAGGTCTGGTAAAAAGAAATCTATTATTCTTGCAATAGATGGCTTTAGTGATTTATATCTCACTTTGTAATTATTGATTCAATTTGATTTTCAAAAATATTTAATACCAATAATAACGTTGCCATTTTTTACTTTGCATTATTATGTCATTTTTTTATTTCATGTTGACTAAATAATAAAAGAGTGACCATTAAATCTCCTAGCAACTGATATTCAAGAAGGTTATTTTAATAAATTTTGCAAGTTTTTGAGTTAAAAGATGTTTGGTGATTACAAAAATATGAAAAGATCCGTTAATTACTTCGTATTTTCAAAAAGAAATACAAAAAATATGATTTATTTCGTTTCATTTTTATCAAAGAAGGAAAGTGAATTGGTCAGAGTTCCACGTGTCTTGGGCAACCATAATTTTTTTACCCTACATGTGTGGAAAATGGTCTAAAGTGGGGGAAAAAACCTATTGGGAAGAATATTCAAAATCAGATAGAAAACTATAACGCCCCCAATGATAATAATAATTATTAATTGATGTATTGAGATTGTCTCTATTCCTAAAAAGTACGATGTAGTTGTCGAATTTTTAAAAAATATTTAAGCCTACAATACCTACTTTTAGCTTAAAACTGTTATTTTAAACTTTTGGCTAAACCTTAATTAATTTTTTTTAAAAAGTAAGAACTTTATTAATGTTTTTTTAATTACATGCAACATTAACATATAATTATTATTACACGTAACTTTATACTATTTGTCTTCTTTTAAGTGAAAATGGATATTTATGGTCCAATTTTCTGACTAGAAAATCTAAGTTTGAAATGAAAATTCCTTCTTTCGATGTTAGATGTGTGAATCATAATTAATAACAATATTTTTTCATAATCTGATTAAAAGTTGGTGTTAAAATTGCAATTTCAAAAAGATCTATTCATACAAATCTTGTAATACAAATATTTATATGAATATCTACTTCAATATAACAATATATATATATATATATACTTGATATATAAAATTAAAAAAATCCTTATATTAAATCAAATGAAGTAAAATGATCATACATTTGTTAAAATGTGGAAAATACATAACATCACCTACTTAATCAAAAGAAATACTTTGACTTTGACTTATGCTTATAAAATAAATAAGGAAGAAAAAAAGTTATATATGGGGTTGAATAGTAGTAATAGAAAAATATAACATTTAAGCTTTTACGAACCTAGAAAAAGTACAAGTAGACATCTCGGCATAGAAAACTTTGAAAAAAGTGTTATGGAGGGATGATTGTAATATACGAGCATAAGAAAAAATTATACTTTTCAATCAGACACCTGATAATTTATTGTCTACTCAAATTATATTGATAAGATATACACTTATTTTATGGAACATGAACGAACAGAATTGTAATAAAACCATTCTAAATTAATATTTCACACAAAAAGCAAAAGTGACAAGAGTATTCCAGTATTCAAAACTCTCTCTGTTCTCCAAAGATTTTTTTTTATTAGTACCGAAGTACAACTGTTTTATTTTATATCAAACCTTTCATTGTACATCATAAAAAAAACACGAGAGAAACAAAAATGGTACTAAACATATCAACGCGGCTATTAAAATATTTTAAGACCTAGTTCCTCAGTAAATCATATAGTATCATTTCCTTTAAGGTGTAGAGGATTAATCAATAATAGCTAGTTATAGACACATCATCCCCTCCCCATCCATAACAATGATGCACTTTCTTCCCCATAAAATGATGCAACTGATGTTAAAATGGCTGTTAATTCAATAGTATCATAAGTCCAGACCGGGACTTACAAAGTCTTTCAACAAAAAGATTCCCTTCGTTATAATATTGAGTTTACATTCTGATCAATTCATCAAATCGTTGAAAAGGGTCAATTCTTATCCTGAAGGAACAAAGTGCTTGGTTTCCTTTTTCAATCCGTGTGAATCCTCAGTAGATCAATCTTTGATGATAAATGTTATGAGATCTCCGTTCATACTTTTCGTAGATGAGTTGAGGGATGTGTAAAATTTAGAAGGAAGCCTCAACTACACTCTGTGGACTTTATGACGCAAAATCTCTAGGAAAACATGAAAAGTAATGTGTTTTTGTTTTGTGGTTTATGACGAATGTGATAAGATGTACTACTATAAGTAACATTTCATTGTTTCTTTCCATCAATCCTCACACAAAGCAAAGGCCGAGCTAAATAATATGAGTGTTTTTATTATTAAATAATTTAAGATATTCTTCTATAATGCCAAGTATTTCCTCCTGGGATCAATCTTTTTAGATCTTCGGTGTTTATTACTCACAGTACTAATATAAATACGTAAACCGAGTGAAACAGAAAGTTATTTTCCAGATGAATGACGAAATATATGTTTGGATTTATATTAAAAAACTATTACGTCACTATTGATGAACTGTCAATTTGAAAACAAATACATTTGGGCGCAATATGACGTCATACAAACACTTTTTTACCCTTCAACTCCAAATAGGATTGAAAATAAGGCTTAAGAGAGATTTCATTGAACCAAAAGTTGTAGATATTACTTTAATAAAATATAATTTTTTTCAATTTTTCAAATCGGTTCATAAGTTTTGGATTTATTGCTACTTTTGCTAAAATTTCAAAATTGGTTAACCTCGAATTTTAGAGTTAAATTTTTTTATCAATTCAAAAATGATAGAACAATAATTGTTGAGTGCAGATATCCTTTTAACTTTAAAATCGATAGGTTGTTTCTTAAGTAATAGCGGTTTTCATATTTTACAACCAGTGGTTGTTAATTTATTAATTAGAATAGTAAGTAAGAAAGAAAAAACATTGGATATTTGAGTCAAAAGGTATCGAAACAAAAGTTTCGGCACTCTTCTAGTTATTGGATTCCATGATTTTGAATAAAGCATAGAGCACTTGGGAAAATAAGATAGAAAGAGAAACATCCTTTGGGGGGTGAAGGGAAAATATGTCCAGGGATTCATATCCATGCTTCTGACTCCAGCTCGGGAAGGGTTAGAACATAACCATTGCCGTGCGATAATGCAATCAATCCCATGGATTCCTCTAATATCGGATTCACGATACTGAGATCCTCTCTCCGGATTCTAACTCAAACCAAATCATGTCGGGAAATTATTAGCTATCCACATATGTGCTATATTTCTCCAGAGTTGCCTGCTTGTATCGTCTATTTCAGATTCGTGATATTTAAATGTTTCATCCTCACTTCCAATGTACAAGTTAATTTAAATTAATGAGATTTAAGACTCTTCCATTTCATGATTATATGATGCATCAATTATCCGATCAGAAAAATTGACATTCAAGCTCAATACATTCCATGGTTTCATTTATTTGTCACGTTATCTCATTATTCATGGGCTCTTTGCATTATCATTCTACTAATTTATATTTATATCGCAAAGTTATTGTCAATGTTAAAAAATGGATTCATTAGCTTGGGAGCATTATATTAGATTTGACTCCAGTTATATAAAAGTGATTCATAGTTTGATAGTTTGGTATTAATGATGAGGAAATGCTTGGTTCTCCTACGATATGAGGACCCACTATTTTAATCCCTTGTTATCTACTATTTCATGAAAATATTCATCAAGAGAATCAAAAGTTACACTATTTTTATTGCAAGACCCTGTATTAAATTCGGCATTTAGATTGCTTTATCTCATCTATATATAATATATTTAAGTATACAGCTCCCAATTAGCAGTTATAGACTGCGTGATTGAATTCAATAAAGGAAGCTCTTCTCTTCTCATGAGGATGATATACCCATATTTAATTGACTTTATCAAGAGGGAGAAACATTAATTTTAATGAGTGAATTAATATGATTTGTATTGCCCCATATTGAGATTTCTTAATACCTTTATATGTTTATATAACATATGGTTTTATAAGTATATGTACGAGTCTTGCTAGGAATGGATCTATAATTAGTTAAAAAAAAGATATTTAATTTTCATGGGAGAATGATATTGAAGATTTGGGGCACTCTTTGTTTCCTTGTTACTACTACCATGTTTTATCTATCGACTATTTATATACCTATATACAAACATACATATTATATTGAACTCTCTGTAAGAAAAAAAAATGATTAGAAATAATTATTATGATTAGGGAGTTTAAACGAAGTAAAATGAGGCAAGGAACAGACTTCAAATGAATGAAAATATGTGTATACGACTCTTAAGAAATAATGAAGTAGAAAAAACTATATAATATATATTTTAATGTTTTCATGAATCTTTTTTTTTTAAATACACACCACGACGTAAAAAAGGAAATTAGGAGATAACAAAGAAAATCAATCTATCGCCAACTCATGGTTAGAAATCGATGATGATTATTAACTCTCCTATCCATTTGGAAGAGATTAACTCCATTAGACAAAGCTACTCACGAGTCATTTTGTAAAAGTTCAAGTCAAGTTTCATACCCGAGATTAAGGGGCCCATGATCCTTGACAAAACCAAAATTTTGAGGGATCCAGACCAATAGCAAAATAAATGGATCGTTCATAAAATTAGATTTTATTTAGTATGTAAATATGAGGAAAATTGGATTTGATATTTGTTGTTGTTGGTGGTTTATTAAACGAATTGTTCATAGAAAGTCCTTATTGTATGTATTATATTATATTATTAATATATTTTTAAAATAAATACTTCATTTAGATAAGATAATAATATCCTATGGTACTCTTTAATAATAAATTAATATTTACTCTATTTGGTTTCTATTGGGGTAATTATCTGAAAATCTGTACATACATGCTATAATTTGAATTCTTTCTGTTGGATTTCAAGATGAGTACATACAATTTTCAAGTTTTGAAAGATACACTGAGCTCTCAAATTTCTTCACTGCAACCCTCTACCCTTTTTAATAGGAGCAAAAAAGAAGAGACGATTTGAAATCCACATGCTTTGAGTCTGGAATCGAGTATTACAGAGCGTGAATCACTATATAATTCGACCAAGATTAGTTTTGAAAATAGATAAGAAAGAAATAGAGGCCTTAATAGATAAGATGTTTCCTTTATTGTAAAACAGATTCACTATCCATCATCAAAATTACACTTACTAACATTAAATAAAAACATTATTTACAATCTACCAAATGGAATTTTATTCTTCAGTATCAATATCAAATTCATTTTTGAAAATCTTGAGAAGGATTTCAATATCACAACGATTTTGAATATCGGTGATGTTCATCAGTAAGCTTATAAAAAGTCTAGTTGATGAGTAAGAGAGGTCATGAAAATTTTGTGCTCCAAATGACAAGACGAGTCTGAAGGGAAATGAGTGTAAGTCCGATATCATAGGCTGATATCTGTAGATCATTGACTTGATCCTTCATAACACTTGCTCCCTTCCGATTTAGAAGATTCGAACTTGATAAGAATCCTGCTCTGAGTCCGTGTCTTTCTCTCTTCATGGCTCAGGAGTTCAAAAACTTGAATTTTCTCTTCACATTCCAGAGCTTTGCAAAAACAGGAAGAGCATTAGCATTAGCCTTAAATAATGAAGGGACTCGAGTCCTATTCTTTGAGAGTCGGGACTCGCCTCGAATGAATTCCTTGAGCCTTGTTTTCCAAAAACTCTTCTAAAGAGTGCAAAACTTGCTTGAAGCACTGAATTCGTAAAAGATTCATTCTCTTAAATGCAGTTTAGTTTTGGAATTCTTCTCCAAGGAAGAAGTAGTTGGTCACATGAGTGGGTTGAAGGATTCCTATGATATGGAGGGATTCGCAGATTCACTCTCCCATCACGAATGACACTTCCGAATACGTCATTTGCCTTGGATGAAACTGATGAGAAAGGAAAATGGATGGGGTTGAGAGTGGGAGGAATACTTTGGACTGGAGATTCTTGAAAATTACCTGAATCTATTCACCACTTCAAATTTAAAGGATTTGCAAATTTCAAATTAGCATGACACCTACCACCATCAAACGTTCAAATTATCATATAAATGATGAAAATGAAAAGTGCCAATATGCATGGTTTTTTATTAATTTCAACATTCAAAAAATGCTTAGCACATTCAAAAAAATTACCTGAATCTATTCACCACTTCAAATTTGAAGGATTTCCAAATTTCAAATTAGCATGACACCTACCACCATCAAACGTTGATATTATCATACAAATGATGAAAATGAAAAGTGCCAATTTAGCTCTGCCTTTGCTTTCTGTTTTAATTGGGCAACAACGTCTTCAGCAATAAAAAAGGAGATATTTGATTATAGCAAAAGTAAAAAAGGGTTAATTTTTTGGCTACATTATATAAATGTATAATGACATAATTTTATTTCATATTATTAGGGTCTAAGAATTATTTAAGAGAAAGAGATTTTTATTCACGATAAAGATTTGTCGTTTCTATATGGACACATTCATTAATGACGTCTCGTGGAAACGTAATATATGCATATATCTATATCATGGAATATTAATTATAACTTGGATCATTTAAAATACAAAATAAACTACCCAGAATGAGTCATGAAGAACAACATGTAAAATGAAGTTGCCCAACGTTTCCCCACTTGTTTAAATGATCACAACAAGAACTTTAGATACCTTCATGTTGCTTCCATTTGATGATGGTTACTTTTCTCCTGGATGTTTATCTTTTTCTTTATAGGTGGGGATTTTGGAGACTGAACGATCTTTTAGAGCCAAGGCAGCCATATAGATATTACTAAAAATAACTATGTCAGTAAAGAAAGAATATTTTGAAGAGTGAGGCTTTTTGTTTTTATTGAGCCTTCTCCAAGATGACCGACTTTCAAGGCCAAGGAGGTTGTTTTTAAAAATTGATTCAAAGATATAATGAACCCTAAAAAAGAACGAGTTCGGAGGATTCTTATTCATTTTTTAACATAAAACATAATGAATATGAATTAAAAGCCTTCCATTCACAAGACTTTTAGTTTTATTTAAAAGAGAAATATAATATATACATTCAATGTTTTAGTTATCTCTTGAAAAACTTTTAATGAAAAGCAGTACTACTCCGGATTGTTCATAACAAACGAAATTTTTCTTACTCATTGCAGTTGATATTCACACTTAATGAAGGCTGTACTATGTGATTATCTTCCAGGGATTGGAATTTTTAGTATGTTATACTTTTGGTATCCGAAAAAGAAAACAAAGTACAATTTTTATTTATTGATAATATATAGGCCAAGTTCTCAGAGATGTGGTTGGGAATAATCCGTGCACGTTCCTACAATTCAGAAAAATAAAGAAAATTATAAGACAGTCATGGGAGGAGGTCATGGATCCCCCAGCATGCCCTCAATACCTTACCACTTTCCAAGATTCAAAGAGTGCACCAAAACAGCTTCGTGGAAGATCACCCAGATCACTTAGTCCGTTTAGGATGTACCCCGATGGAGACGTTCTTGGAAACTTCATCCCTCTTCGTTAACAAATAAAGTGAGAGAAAAGAGGAGAGGAACTCCAGGTTTTGTGCTCAAGGCCTTGAGACCACGAAACATCTTTTCTTGGACTGCATCAAAGTGGATCCCCTGGTGTACAATAATATGGCATTGCTTGTATTTTTCATCTACATACATATATCATATATAAAAAAGTAGTAATGACAAAAAAAAAAAAAAAAAAGAAAAAGAAACAAAGTACAATATATAAGACAATAACACTATGTAATAGCATTTTTGCCCATTTTTTGGTTTCCAAAATAATCAAATTTTCTTAGATAAAAGTACATATGAGTGTATTAGTGGATCACTGTCTCCTATGAAATATATATTGAATGTATATAAAATTTACTCATTGATAGTAATTAATGTACTAAATGAAACAATTGAACTACTTATTTATTTAAAAAATGAACAAAAGTTTATTTTACAATTCTTCATTTTAATAACTTTATTATTTCTCACAACTCTTACTTTTTACTTACAATTTCACAAGTTTTAATGCTGTGATCATAATTTTTTTATGCTCAAAAACAAAAAAATAAAAAATTTACCACAATATTTTTTTTTTGTGGCCACAGGATCTTTTTTACTAAATAATGATTTTTCATCTGATAACATCAATTAAAACTTAAGTTTTAAGATAACGAAGCAAGTGGCTTCACAAAAGTATAAAAACTTATTGTGGATAAATATCTTGAAATTTTATAAAAAGCTATGAACATTTCTGTACCTCTTTTCATATTTGATTAAAACTCTTATTGAATGCTGAAAATACAGGAAAATTGATTAATCTCTTTTGAGCTTAATGTTTTTTTCATTTGTAACACTAAATATAAACAAATATAGTAAATGAAATACAAATTATATATCTGAAATAAATAAAAAAAAGAACTTCTTTCGAAAACCACTTCTTTAAAAAAATATTAACTATTTAATATAATT
Organism: Lepeophtheirus nordmannii; assembly: GCA_963680855.1. NCBI lineage: Eukaryota > Metazoa > Arthropoda > Copepoda > Siphonostomatoida > Caligidae > Lepeophtheirus > Lepeophtheirus nordmannii. The sequence continues at coordinate 39,286,241 of OY804521.1, read as the reverse complement.
TGGAGAAATATAATTATGAAATATAGAATATAGAAATATGACAATATGTTCATAATTTTAATTAATATGAAAAATAACACATCTGAATAACTTTTCAATGGAAAGCAAAAGGGAAGACATATAAATGGTGTAAAAGTTAGTGGAACTGTGAATGATGATTGATGGCTTCCAGTAAGAATTTTCAAAATCAGGAAGTAAATGCTTTCAAGATCATAAGCCAGGGAGTCACATTGTTTTATTTTACATTGTCACATTGTTTTTATTTTTACTTATTCACCTAGGTTAATTATGATTTTGCTTGGAATGTAAAAAGTGAGAATTCAATGTTATCAAAATGTAATGACAAATACGTTTATATTAAAGAGCTGTCAAGTTTTGAATTTTTTGTTTGTATACGAATACTTTAGAACATAATTTATACCACAATATATACATTTTTAAACCAAGTTTCAAAATTATGCCAACATTGTTTATGTCAAAAATAGACAAGACCTAAGGCAATTTGTAAATATGTTTGTGATCAAATGAGTTGATTGGAGTAGATATAGTCCTTATTTAAGGAATTCATGCTTTGCCTGTGAGGTTGAAAATTTGATTAAAGCCATACCTTACCCATCAGTAGGAATGTAAATCATATGCAATTCGGGCGTGTTATATAAAAAGAAAGAGAAAATCAACCTGGCAACCCTGACAATTTAATGAATGTCGAGGGGGGAAGCAGCTTGAGCTGTCATGACGTTTTACTGAGCTACAAGCTGCTATTCTCCATTATATATACAATAAATAATAACATAGATGAGAGGCAGAAAATTAACTGAAACTAATGTCAGGAAGTTATATGTATATTTTTAACTAATAATAATTATACGAGGAATTGAGCCCTTTTTGTTTACATTTTATTTGCTTTATTAACCTTAGTGCATGTATTCCTTCATGCGAGATCTTTACTATCAGGTAGATGTTCTCCTCTCAGTAATAAAGGAAAAATGATAACAGCTTCAGAAAACAAAAAGACCTGTTTGAAGAGCCAACTCCACTTTTTTATCACACGCCCGAATTGCATATGATTTACATTCCTACCCATCAGTTATTGATGGTTCATGAATAACAGAGACGGAGTACAAGAATATTAATTAAACACAAACATATTATGTATATTTAGAAACAACAGTGAAAAACTAAACAAAACATATTTTGCATTGAATTTCTTTTTTCTCATAAATAACAGAATCTATGAAATTGAAATAACAAAAAAATGTATACATCAAAATGTGTTTAAAATTTTGTCTTTTGTTGAACAGCAGAGCCAAATTAATTTATATTTATTTATATCTGATATTCGACATTGCGTAGATTTTGTTTACTGATCTGTAAACTTATCTCCCAGAGCTTAAATGTAGTGCAATGAAAATTGCTAAAGTTGCAGTTTTTGTGATTTGTACATATAGTTCTCCCCAAATTGCAGTATCTCAAACAATATTTTGGAAACTTAGCAAGAAGAAAAATGGGGGTAAGAAATTGTTATTATTCTGATAATGACAAGAAAAGAAAAAAAAACTAGGTCAGAAATTTGTAGGAAGAGGGCAATACAAAGATTGGAAACAAAATTATTATCAATTGGTAAGGGTGTTTATAAGAAAAGGTTGCGCGATTATTGATTAATAATTTTATTAGGTATTCAAATGAAAATAAATCATTTAGGTATATACAGAATTTAAATCTTAGGTCGAGATGACATAGGACATTGAAAAGAGGCATATACATTTATTTACACAGATTGAGCATTTAAGAGAAATAAAATTTATTTTCCATTATGGAAATTTGTAAGATGTACAGAGATAAATAATAATTAATCGTCATTGACAAATAATTCTCTTCACATAATATCGTTGAATATAATACAAGAAATTAGAAAGAGAAAAAGTGTGTCTATATGAATACGTCTTCGATGATGAAGTAAGGAGGTGGGGAGGTGTGAGCCGGTTAATCAAGCTACCACGGTGCAGGCTAAAAAAATATTCCTTCAAGAAATGAAATTGCACGTTAACTCCTTTTCTTAAAAAGTAGGGGACGAAGCTGAGTCAGAAGTTGTAAACGAAAATACGTTGATGAGATGATTGATGAATATAAAATAAAGACAAAATACCCGTTGATGACAAAATTGATTTATTTATAAAATAGAATTATGGTCATATATTATTTTTAATTATTGTGAAACGTAGGAAATCTAACATCAAAGGTCGAACGATTAGTTCAAATTTCAATCAAATTAAAAATAATAGATTAATATAATAGAATTATTGTACTCTTGTAATATTCGAAGGGAATTTGACATTTTTGAATTGAGGGACACTTTCAGCAACTAATTGATTTCCTTCTATACAGGCAAATAAAACATTGAAAGGAAGAGATGAATTTGGTCAAGTAAACATAAATAAATGTCTTAATTATTGATTCAATGGGTTCTTAAAAATATTTATCATCAATAATTTAAATATAAGGATGTCATTTTTTAACTTTACATTACAATATCATTTTTTTATTTCATGTTGACTAAAAACATCAAATAAACTATTGGTTTTATGTCCTACAAAGAAAGTGATTTAAATATATAAATTAGGCTAATTTTCGAGTTAAAATGAGGTTTTCTGAGTACAAAAATATAAAGGATGAAGAAAAGTGCATTTTCCAATTCTGTATAAAGTCTAGAAAATTATCAAAAATTTTATCTTGGAATTCTACGACCATAATTTATTTGAAAGGCAAACATTATATATTACGATTATATATTCTTTTCTAATTGTCGTTTCTAATTTTTTTATGGAATGGTTTGCTAAAAATAATATTTCTTATGATTAAAATATATTAATAAAAATAAAGAATTTGTCAGGAAATTAATTTTGAAGTTATATTTAAAGAAGATTCGTAATTTATAATAAAAGTTCAATTATAGTTTTGAATTTTTTTTCATGAAAAGTCCTAGAAGAGCCCTGGAAATTTAATCCTTACAGGAAAAAAAAATAGGAATAATTTACAAAATTAGGAAGAAAACGTAAATACTCCCAATGATAATGATAATTAATTAATTAATGTATTGAACTTAGCTCTATTAATAAAAAGTAGAATGTAGTTTTCGGATCTTTTACTGTTTATGTACTCACCAAACCTCTTTTTAATGAAAAATACTCATTTTAAATTTTTGGCGAAACTTTAATTTATTTAAAAAATGAAGAACTTTATAAATGCCATTTGAATAACTTCCAACATTAACATATATTTAGTTGTTATACGTAACCTTGTTCTTATATTTGTCTTCTTGATTTATATTATGAAAACATTCTTATTTAAAATCAACTGAAGTATAATGGTTATACATTTTCTTAAGATATGAAAAATCCATGAGAGGATGAATAATTTCCCATCCATCATTAAGATAATTATTTATTTTTCTTTAAGATTTGTTTCACCGTATCCATAAGCAAGCAAACATAAACTATCTATTAAACCCTGGGCACAAACATGGTGTTGCCTAATGGTATCACCCACAACGATTTGATATTTTACTTGTATTCTTATCGGAAATAAAATAATAGATGTAGTGAAAAGAAATTCATTATTTTTTTTCCATGCAATTGAAGGCTTTGTACAAGTTGTAACGTTTAGCTCCTGGGCAATCAAAACAGTGCTTACAACAGTTCGATATTTCATTTTCACTACTCCTAGTATTTAAATTGGATTTTACTCAATCTGAACTTTTTGTTAAAGATTCAAGGCTTGACTTGTAGTCCTATCAGGGATATAAAACTTGACTTGAGCCTAGAGACTCAAGGCTTGACATGTAACCTACTTACAAAAAATTGTCTCGTGAGCATCTCTAAATACAAAATATTCAGTACAATATACGAGACAATAACACCATGAAATAGCATTTTTGCCCATTTGAAGGTTTCCAGAATAATAAAATTTTCCTAAATAAAAGTACATATGAATGTTCTTGTGGATCATTGTCTCCAATGAAATATTAATATACCTATGTATATATAATCTTGGAAATGTCCTATGAAATTTCAACTCCTCTTTTTTTCCTTCCTCTGGGTGCTTCCTAAGCAGCCAAAACCGCCAAAACAGCCTGACTCTCCTTGGTGTTTCTTTTATTATTTGTGTAAGTGCTGCAGGGAGAGGAAGGAATGCTTTGGTAAGACGTCATCAAAACAATGAAAAAAAAAAGTAGAGGGACCGTAGCTTCGCCGTCCTAGCGGAGCTGGATGGGGGAGGATGGAAGCTACCCTTCGCAGGGCTTGTTTGTTAATACCTCAAAATAGGAACCGGCTCCTAAAGTCGTCTTCCCACCCCCTACCTCATTATTTGTTTTGAAATATATTTCTAAATAGAATATTACATATTTATTCTCCTTCATTAATTAATTATTGGGTGTTTTGGAGTTCCCTTTGTTCTTTGAATTTCTTAATGTACAATAATATGGCATTGCTTGTATATTGCTTGTATTTTTCATCTAAAAAAGTAATAATAATAAAAAGGGAAAAAATTAAGCATATAAAATAGCACAAGAAGAAAGAAAGAAAAATCTTAGCGAGGACAAAATTGGAAGAAGTTATAAATTGTTTATATTGTTTATTGTATGTATTGACTAGGCCAGAAATTAGAAGGAAGAGGGCAGAACAAAGATTATTGATAAATGATAATTTATCAATTAATAAGGGAGTTTAAACGACTAATTCTTTTTTCTAAAGTATTCAAATGAAAATAAATCATTTCGCTATTGATATGATTTAAATTTTGGGTCGAGATAACAAGCTTTAAACAAATGTCATGCAATTTTATTTAGACAGATTGAGCATTTGGGAGAAATAAGATTTATTTTCCATTACGGAAATTTGTAAGATGTACAGAGACAAATGAACATGACTCGTCTTTAAAGAATGATTTTCTTCACCAAATATCGTTGAATATAATACAAGAAATTAGAAAGAGAAAAAGTGTGTCTATATGAATACGTCTTCGATGATGAAGTAAGGAGGTGGGGAGGTGTGAGCCGGTTAATCCCTGAAGTGGAAGAATGTGGCTCAGGCGAGAATAGCACAAGCTACCACGGTGCAGGCTAAGACGCACCAGACAGATAAAAAAAGATGAAAATTATGTCTTCAAGAATCGAAATTGCACGTTAACTCCTTTTCTTAAAAAGTAGGTAAGTTGTAAAGGAAAATACGCTGATGATTGATGAATACAAAATAAAGTAAAAATACCCGTTGATGATAAAATTGATTTATAAGGTATAATTAGAATCGTATTTTATTCAACATTGAAAGATCCCATTTAAAAAAAAAAAAAATAGACGTAGGAGGAAGAGAAATGCTAGGGCAAGCTAGAAACAGAAAAACTTGGCCCAAAGGTAATACAATTAAAGCAAAAATTGATGAATTATTGTAGTAGAATGAGAGTCATCCTTTATTATTCCATAATATACTGGCAAATAAAACATTGAAAGGAAGGAACTAATTGAGTCAAACTTTATTTCCTCACAATGTGCTTCAAGAGAGAAAACACCGTTTTTCAGAAAATAGTATCGAAACCCTCTATAATCAACTTGAAACAAATTTTTTCTTCAGTGATTCTTACTTTCCATTTTCAAAACATGGGAAAATGAGCAAAAACATAATGATATCGAAAAAAGTCTTCTTCTTCTTTTTTTTTTCTATAGCTTTAGAATATTATGAATACATTGCCACACGGCAATCGTGATTGTAAATTGTAATTCATCACTCACTACATCAACAAATAAATAAATTTTATATATGTTTTAAAGTCGACTAGTCTTAATGAGAAATATTCTTACGTTTTAGATATAAGACAATAATGATTAACTTTGTATTGCATACTAATTAAAAAAATATTTAACATTAATAGTTTAAATATAACGTTGTCATTTTTTACTTTACATTACAATATCATTTTTTTATTTCATGTTGACTAAAAAGCGATTGGTTTTGTGTCCAACAAAGTGATTTAAATATAGGTTATATAAATATATTACTATAGTTTTTGAGTTAAAAAGAGGTTTTGTGAGAACAAAAATATAAAAAGATCCGTTATTACATCGTATTTCCAATATGATCTATTCCGCTTTTTTTACATTTTCCAATCCTGTATGAAGTTAAAAAAAATGCTCAAAAATGTGCAAATGTACAGGAAATCACAGAATTTGTCTTGAAATTCTATGACCAGAATTTATTTGAAGTACATACATTACCCCAATCTCTTTATGAATGTCCAGTTTAAGTTTTTTATGAGATGGTTTTTACAAATAATTCATTGCTAAATAAACCAGGACACATAGACTTATTTTCACTAGGAATTGATATTTTTTATGGGTAAAATATATCAATAAAAATAAAGAATTTGTTAGGAAATTAATTTTGAAGTTATATTTAAAGAAGATTCGTAATTTCTGATATAAATTCAATTATAGTTTTGATTTTTTTTTTTTTTTTTTGAAGTTTCCTAGAAAAGCCCTAGGAAATTTAATTCTTACAAGAAAAAAACAACCAGAAAAAATTTACAAAATCAGGAAGAAAACGTAAATGCCCCCCAATGATAATAATAATTAATTAATTAATGTATTGAACCTAGCTCTATTAATAAAAAGTACGATGTAAATGTCGGATTTTTTCATCCTTTTGTACTCACAAAACCTCTTTTTAGCATAAAAACTATTATTTTAATAACTTGCTACATTAACATATCATTAATTATTGTTATATGTAACCTTATTCTATTTGTCTTCTTGATTTATAGAATAAAAATATTCTTATATAAAATCAAATGAATGTTTCTACATTTTGTTAAGATATAAAATACAAAAAATACAAAAATATCATCTACTTAATCAAAAGAAGTACTTGGACTTTGAATGATGCTTACACATTAAATAAGGATACAAATGGCCACAAGGATACATATTACGTAAAGAGGTAAAATTAAATACTTGGATAAAAAAAAATAATAGTCTATGGGGTTGTATAATGTAATATCATCGGATTTACTAATTAATATATTAATTTGTATGAACTTTGTACTGATTCTCCTGTTTGTTATTTATTTTGTTATTGTCTATTATGCACAGGGATCGTATTACGGTGTAGATTTATTATTATAGATATGTATAATTTATGATGTAAAAGAACTGGTTGAGTGTTAAGTTATTAAGGCATGACATCATGTGATATATCACTTGATGAGAAAGATCTAAAAAGAATAAGCAAGCTAGTGCTCAATCCAAACTGTATAAATATCAAGTGCATTTTCCACGCCAAAGAAATCTTTTTCGACCTTCAATTGATAATGCAATACTTGTTGTAACATTCAACTAATCAATTACTTATAATAGACAAAATGGTTATATTCTAACCCTTCCCGAGCCGGAGCCAGAAGCATGGATGTGTAGCCCTGGACACATTTTCCCTTCACCCCTCGAAGGATGTTTCTCTTTCTATCTTATTTTCCCAAGTGCTCTATGCTTTATTCAAAATCATGGAACCCATTAACTAGAAGAGTTCCGAAACTTTTGTTTCGATACCTTTTGACTCAAATATCTAAGGTTTTTTCTTTCTTACTTACTATTCTAATTAATAAATTAACAACCACTGGTTGTAAAATATGAAAACCGCTATTACTTAAGAAACAACCTATCGATTTTAAAGTTAAAAGCATATCTGCACTCAACAATTATTGTTCTATCATTTTTGAATTGATAAAAAAATTTAACTCTAAAATTCGAGGTAAACCAATTTCGAAATTTTAGCAAAAGTAGCAATAAATCCAAAACTTATGAACCGATTTGAAAAATTGAAAAAAATTATATTTTGTTAAAGTAATATCTACAACTTTTGGTTCAATGACATCTCTCTTAAACTTTATTTTTAATCCTATCTGGAGTTGAAGGCTAAAAAAGTGTTTGTATGACGTCATATTGCGCCCAAATAATAAACAATATATTTGTTTTCAAATTGACAGTTCATCAATAGTGACGTCATTCATCTGCAAAATAACTTTCCGTTTCACTCGGTTTACGTATTTAGTACTGTGAGTAATAAACACCGAAGATCTATAAAAATTGATCCCAGGAGGAAATACTTGGCATTGTAGAAGAATACCTTAAATTATTTAATTCTACAATTGATGGAGATCCTAAAGGATCCAAAGGTCCTTGCAAGAATCGCCGATCCCCATGACAAAGGGCTCGATACACTTACTACGGGTGCAGTAAGAAAAGCCTTTGCTACTTGGGCCATGAGTCGTTCCAGTAACACAGTCAGGTTGAGCAAAACTACTAAGCTTCTATGGAGACCAAGGGAATGATATCTGATGTATTAAGTAAAACTGTAAGTACTACTAATTTATGAAATATAATATAAATTTAAAATTTTTCTCATTTTTATAGGTCAATAACAAAAGTTATTTGGAATCACATAATGTGGATCTGTGAGGTCTGAATGGGAATGGTATAAGTGATTAAAATATATGACTAACAATTGTTAATTAATCATTTTTCTATTTTGGTAGGATTTTAATTTTGGAAGTCCAGCTCCCAATCAATTTGAAGTATGCAATTATTCATATTATCTAAAGTTTGTATTATAACTTTACTTATGTCTTAGACAACAACTGATGATGATCTTTACTCACACAACTGGGGTTAGTATTTGCTCCATAGAAATCAATTAACATACATTTTACTCTCTTTTTTGATTTTAGAAGACACAAGTCCTACTATTTGCCGATAAAAAGTGGCTGATGGGATTATTTGTCAGTGATAGGAGGATCGTTGTCTTTGTAACCTCCTGGAGGATCGCCAATGAAGATTCTATGTTTTTAAAAATGCATTCAGAATTATAATGAGCCTTAAAAAGAACGAGTTTGGAAAGTCCTTAATAATTTTAAACATGATTATCTTCCTGGGATCAGAATTTTTAGTATAATATACTTTAGGAATCTGAAAAATCAAAACAAAACACCATTTTTTTATTAACACTATAATAGAATTCAATGTTACTTATAGTAGTACATCTTATCACATTCGTCATAAACCACAAAACAAAAACACATTACTGTTCATGTTTTTCTAGAGATTTTGCGTCATAAAGTCCACAGAGTGTAGTTGAGGCTTCCTTCTAAATTTTACACATTCCTCAACTCATTTACGAAAAGTATTAACGGAGATCTCATAAAATTTGTCATCAAAGATTGATCTACTGAGGATTCACGTGGATTGAAAAAGGAAACCAAGCACTTTGTTCCTTCAGGAAAAGAATTGACCCTTTTCAACGATTTGATGAATTGATCAGAATGTAAACTCAATATTATAACGAAGGGAATCTTTTTGTTGAAAGACTTTGTAAGTCCCGGTCTGGACTTATGATACTATTGAATTAACAGCCATTTTAACATCATTTGCATGATTTTATGTGGAAGAAAGTGCATCACTGTTATGGATGGGGAGAGGATGATGCTTGGTGTCTATAACTATTATTGATTAATCCTCTACACCTTAAAGGAAATGATACTATATGATTTACTGAGGAACTAGGTCTTATAATATTTTAATTTGTAATACAGAAACTATTTTTCTGGAACTATAATTTCATATTTAAGGTAAATTATGAAACTTCTTGAAAAATAATTTCAAAATTAATTTCCTGAGAACTTTTTTATTTTTTATCTACATATTTTACCCATAGAAAATATAGGAATATCCTTTTTTGTCAAGGAAATAATTGTTTTTATCAGACCATACCATACAAAATTTATAAATATCAAAATAAAGGAGAGAGTAATTTCAAATAATGTATGGTAATAGAACTCCAAGACAAATGTGTGATTTCCTATTTTTGACAATTTTTAGGATTGGAAAATGTAAAAATGGACTTTTTCTCATTAATAAAAATGAAACGGATAGATCATAAATTGGAATTTTATTTTTTTAGATGATAAAATATTGACTGAAACGACAAATCCTTCCACGTTTGAAATGCAGAAGTGGTCATGCAATGATGGCTATATATATGAAATATAACAAGCATATTGGTCCCACTGATTCACAACATTTTAAATATTATGTTCAATAATGACATTTCCTTGAATATTGGTAGATTTTATCGAAAACAAAAAAATAATTAATTACTTTTAAGTAAAATATACATAGATATGCTTTAATTCAAGCTATCACACTAATAATTTAATAAAATAAAATTAAAAGTGTTTTCTTCATTGGAGTCTTTTATGTAAGTAGATACTGTTCACACAAAACCTCCTATCTTTTCCATGCAAGGACTGTCAACTTTCAAAATATTAAATACCCAAGAAAAAAAAATCCACAGATATCTAATGTAGACTCATTGAAATAATTGTTTTTCGCTTACCTATTTATAGGTATGTACTATTCTGATAAGATGCATTACCTACAATATACTTAGCTCTCAAATTTCTTTACTGCAACCCTCTACCCTTTTCAATAGGAGCAAAAAAGAAGAGATGATTCGAAACCCACATGCTTTGAGTCTGGAATCGTGAATCACTATATAATTCGACCAAGATGAGTTTTGAAAATAGATAAGAAAGAAATAGAGGCCTTAATAGATAACATGTTTCCTTTATTGTAAAACAGATTCACTATCCATCATCAAAATTACACTTACTAACATTAAATAAAAACATTCATTTACAATGATGGGTCAGGTATCCCATAGAAAAATTGAGAGCCATACGTATAATTGATGAAATCTACCCAATGGAATTTTATTCTTCAGTATCAGAGGTCATGAAATTTTGTGCTCCAAATGACAAGACGAGTCTGAAGGGAAATGAGTGTAAGTCCCATATCATAGGCTGATATCTGTACATCATTGACTTGATCCTTCATAACACTTGCTCCCTTCCGATTTAGAAGATTCGAACTTGATAAGAATCCTGCTCTGAGTCCGTGTCTTTCTCTCTTCATGGCTCAGGAGTTGAAAAACTTGAATTTTCTCTTCGCATTCCAGAGCTTTGCAAAAACAGGAAGAGCATTAGCATTAGCCTTAAATAATGAAGGGACTCGAGTCCTATTCTTTGAGAGTCGGGACTCGCCTCGAATGAATTCCTTGAGCCTTGTTTTCCAAAAACTCTTCTAAAGAGTGCAAAACTTGCTTGAAGCACTGAATTCGTAAAAGATTCATTCTCTTAAATGCAGTTTAGTTTTGGAATTCTTTTCCAAGGAAGAAGTGGGTTTAATGAATCACATGAGTGGGTTGAAGGATTCCTATGATATGGAGGGATTCGCAGATTCACTCTCCCATCACGAATGACACTTCCGAATACGTCATTTGCCTTGGATGAAACTGATGAGAAAGGAAAATGGATGGGGTTGAGAGTGGGAGGAATACTTTGGACTGGAGGCTCTTGAATTGGACTATGAAATTGGAGGATAGAGTGGAGAAGAGGTTGAAGAAAACTTCAACTTGGATCCATCCTGGAAATGTCCCTTGAAGCGCTCGCTCTGAGAGGAAGGAATGCTTTGCTATGACGTCATGAGATCCTCTCTAGAATGTTTACTGTCTGCCTGCACTAGAGAGTCTCTCTTCTTGGCTGGCCTGGCTGAGCTAACTAACTTGAATGGATGAGAAACTGTTGACCCTGTTCGACTGCTCCAAGGTGCCTCAAGTCAGCTGTTGAATAGACAATGTTTATTTTCACTATTTTCACTTCTGACGTGCCTTGAAATGGCGCAGCTCTGGCTTGGACCCAAGGACGTCTCATTGCTTCGCTCTTCCTGACTGCCGAGAATGGGAATGGGATGGGAATCGGATGGGATGAAGGTGATGGCTGATGAATGAGCTTCCAATCAAGGATTGTGACACTAACAAAGAGTTCATTGCACAGAAGAGGCACAAAGAGCAGCAAGAGTCAGTAGATCCAATCCCTTGACGTCGAAAATCATGAATAACCTGATGTGCAGACGATTCGAATCTCATCACCATCCAATGCCATTGTCTCTAAAATCAAATTTAACTTTTCTTAGTAGAAAAGTTAAAATGTCTCCTGGATGGGGTTTGGATCATTATTGATCCTGGAGTAATACTTCATAATATCCGCTTCCACCTGTTTTTAGCATTGTCATTCATTCATTCTTGAACTTTCTCACATTAGAATAAAAGTCTCCTAAGGTGCAAATTCAATTCATATATTTTTCCACTATTTTAAAATACGAATTCAATTTGAAATGCTGCTTTGCTTTGAATACCTTTTGAATAAAAGTTGTATTCAGAAAATGAATTATTTATTATTCAGTCAAAAATAGTTATGAGTACCTCAATTCAATATTTTGATTTGTAATTTATACAAAATGGAATTGTCTCTTCGTAAAGTATGATTTTAAAATACTTCATGAGAGCAATAAACAAGGCTAGGATCCTCAATTTAATTTAAAAAAGTAGGCAATTTAGTGATTTTATAATCTTTTATTAATATATGATTGACAAAATTTTAATTTAAAGGTACTCTGGATCGATCCACTACTAATTATTTATGTTTGTTATATTGTAAAAACCCATAGATTTTTTAACTCTTTCATTTCAGACTTACTAAATATGTACAAATTATACAATGTCAGAATCTAAAATTTCTAAAATAAATAAGATATCAAATAGATTTCAATTTCGAATATTGATTTCCTACTATGACAAAACCTCCGTCCATCAGAGTTGTCATTGCCTCGAAGGACTTCTCCTAATCTATGGTCCTACAAAGAGTTGGTAAAGGCTCTTAGTGCCAACTTAAACAATAATAAGTATTAAACGTTAGAAATTAAAGCTGTGATTTTATAATAAATATTAACTATATTAACTGTAGGATTCTCCCCGGATTCCTCCACTACTCAGATAATTTCACAAGGTCATTGAGGGAAGGTGGAAATATTCTTTACATTCAAATGCCGTAGACTGAAGGATCGGATTTTTCAATATAAAACATGAAATGGACTGACTAACTCAATGTTGAGTTGGACATTGAAGGAAACAAGTGTCTTGGTTTTATTAGTGATGAAATTAAAAGTATCAGAATTGTCTTCAATTATTACGTCCCTTGAATAAATCTTTAATATGTATCTCGTGATTAGGACTTTGAACGTGTTCTATAATTTTTAACTTTCCCAAGGTTTCTGTCCTAAATTCATTTAGACGTCATTTCAATAACCTTGGATGCTCGTTATAATTTTATAGCTTTTCATCTCCATTATCAACGATCAAGGATTTTATTCTTTCTGAATGAATTTATTAAATTGTGAATCATTTATTAATTTTGTAATTGCCATTACACGTTTTCAATATATACATACATATATATGATTTTTCCTTTCACTAATTAAATTATCGACATCCGTCACAACATTTACATTTGAGGCTTAATCTTACTTTATGTTGAAATTATTTGTTCTAATTTGAGTTTATATATATATATATATATTTCGTATCAAATTCATTAAAAGTCTTAATCACATTCTATTTTATTGTTTCAATCAAGTAATGAACAAAAAATATGTGTTTATTTAATGGGATTATGCTTACTGCAGTAATTATAGAGTCAAATTTACCTAATTCGCCGGAGAAAAAGGGCTCAAGGAGTTGATTTGATTGCACTTCTTGAATCTACATACTCCTCATTTTTAAAGGGGGGTATTCGAAAGGAATACAAGAACTTAGGTTAAAAAAGTAAATGCAATGCTATCAAAAAATAATTCTTAGTATTTCGAACTGTATTTTGAGCCCAATATTTTTATACTAGAATTATTATAAAATGAATTATCAAATGTAATCATCTATTTTTGTCAAAAGGGCAGGCTGTATAGTATTAAATATATCAATTCAATAATACATACACAAAACTGATAGTTACTATATTTATCAAATAAAAGTAATTGTTCTCTTCTGTTTGATGGTAAAGCAGGAGTCAGCTACAACCATGACGAATAATCAACGCTAATAAAAACAATACAGAATTGATAAAATACTTCCTCTTAAATTACATTCAATAATAGCAATCACGAATGCTTTTATTGTCCATACGGTACCTACAACATTTGTAACAATTTCACCTCCAATGATTCAGTGTCACTATGAAAAGAGAGATACAACAACATCCTTCGATTATTCATAAATAATAAAATGGACGTGGAGTGTTCAAAAATGAGAAACAAAGATTATGTAAAATAAATACTTATTTACTTTCTACTTTGAATTTTCAAATTAATGCTTCACACTAAAAGGAGTAAAAATTGAAAAAAAAAGTCTTCTAAAATATGGTTTTGTGATTTTTGATCATTCCGAGTCTGCTACGTACATTCAAATCAATGATCTAAAACCATTCCTGGTATTAAATATAAAGATTTGAAAATTTTTTGTCTCCATATATAAGCTAGCACCATCTAGCGTTCATATTATCATACAAATGATGAAAATGAAAAGTGCCAATATGCATGGTATTTTATTAATTTCAACATTCAAAAAATGCTTAGCACATTAAAAAAAATTACCTGAATCTATTCGCCACTTCAATTTGAAGGATTTGCAAATTCCAAATTGGTATGACACCTAGCAACATCTAGGGTTCATATTATCATCGAAATGAAAAGTGCCAATATGCATGGTTTTTTAATAATTTCAACATTCAAAAAATGCTTAGCACATTCAAAAAAATTACCTGAATCTATTCGCCAATTCAATTTGAAGGATTTGCAAATTTCAAATTGGTATGACACCTAGCAACATCTAGGGTTCATATTATCATACAAATGAAAAGTGCCAATATGCATGGTTTTTTAATAATTTCAACATTCAAAAAATGCTTAGCACATTCAAAAAAATTACCTGAATCTATTCGCCACTTCAATTTGAAGGATTTGCAAATTTCAAATTGGTATGACACCTAGCAACATCTAGGGTTCATATTATCATACAAATGAAAAGTTCCAATATGCATGGTTTTTTATTAATTTCAACATTCAAAAAATGCTTAGCACATTCAAAAAAATTACCTGAATCTATTCGCCACTTCAATTTGAAGGATTTCCAAATTTCAAATTGGTATGACACCTAGCAACATCTAGGGTTCATATTATCATACAAATGAAAAGTGCCAATATGCATGGTTTTTTATTAATTTCAACATTCAAAAAATGCTTAGCACATTCAAAAAAATTACCTGAATCTATTCGCCACTTCAATTTGAAGGATTTCCAAATTTCAAATTGGTATGACACCTAGCAACATCTAGGGTTCATATTATCATACAAATGAAAAGTGCCAATATGCATGGTTTTTTATTAATTTCAACATTCAAAAAATGCTTAGCACATTCAAAAAAATTACCTGAATCTATTCGCCACTTCAATTTGAAGGATTTCCAAATTTCAAATTGGTATGAAACCTAGCAACATCTAGGGTTCATATTATCATACAAATGAAAAGTGCCAATATGCATGGTTTTTTATTAATTTCAACATTCAAAAAATGCTTAGCACATTCAAAAAAATTACCTGAATCTATTCGCCACTTCAATTTGAAGGATTTCCAAATTTCAAATTGGTATGACACCTCGCAACATCTAGGGTTCATATTATCATACAAATGAAAAGTGCCAATATGCATGGTTTTTTAATAATTTCAACATTCAAAAAATGCTTAGCACATTCAAAAAAATTACCTGAATCTATTCGCCACTTCAATTTGAAGGATTTGCAAATTCAAATTGGTATGACACCTAGCAACATCTAGGGTTCATATTATCATCAAAATGAAAAGTGCCAATATGCATGGTTTTTTATTAATTTCAACATTCAAAAAATGCTTAGCACATTCAAAAAAATTACCTGAATCTATTCGCCACTTCAATTTGAAGGATTTGCAAATTTCAAATTGGTATGACACCTAGCAACATCTAGGGTTCATATTATCATACAAATGAAAAGTTCCAATATGCATGGTTTTTTATTAATTTCAACATTCAAAAAATGCTTAGCACATTCAAAAAAATTACCTGAATCTATTCGCCACTTCAATTTGAAGGATTTGCAAATTTCAAATTGGTATGACACCTAGCAACATCTAGGGTTCATATTATCATACAAATGAAAAGTGCCAAAATGCATGGTTTTTTATTAATTTCAACATTCAAAAAATGCTTAGCACATTCAAAAAAATTACCTGAATCTATTCGCCACTTCAATTTGAAGGATTTGCAAATTTCAAATTGGTATGACACCTAGCAACATCTAGGGTTCATATTATCATACAAATGAAAAGTGCCAATATGTATGGTTTTTTATTAATTTCTACATTCAAAAAATGCTTAGCACATTCAAAAAAATTACCTGAATCTATTCGCCACTTCAATTTGAAGGATTTCCAAATTTCAAATTGGTATGACACCTAGCAACATCTAGGGTTCATATTATCATACAAATGAAAAGTGCCAATATGCATGGTTTTTTATTAATTTCAACATTCAAAAAATGCTTAGCACATTCAAAAAAATTACCTGAATCTATTCGCCACTTCAATTTGAAGGATTTGCAAATTCAAATTGGTATGACACCTAGCAACATCTAGGGTTCATATTATCATACAAATGAAAAGTGCCAATATGCATGGTTTTTTATTAATTTCAACATTCAAAAAATGCTTAGCACATTCAAAAAAATTACCTGAATCTATTCGCCACTTCAATTTGAAGGATTTGCAAATTTCAAATTGGTATGACACCTAGCAACATCTAGGGTTCATATTATCATCAAAATGAAAAGTACCAATATGCATGGTTTTTTATTAATTTCAACATTCAAAAAATGCTTAGCACATTCAAAAAAATTACCTGAATCTATTCGCCACTTCAATTTGAAGGATTTGCAAATTTCAAATTGGTATGACACCTAGCAACATCTAGGGTTCATATTATCATACAAATGAAAAGTTCCAATATTCATGGTTTTTTATTAATTTCAACATTCAAAAAATGCTTAGCACATTCAAAAAAATTACCTGAATCTATTCGCCACTTCAATTTGAAGGATTTGCAAATTTCAAATACGTATGACACCTAGCAACATCTAGGGTTCATATTATCATACAAATGAAAAGTTCCAATATTCATGGTTTTTTATTAATTTCAACATTCAAAAAATGTTTAGCACATTCAAAAAAACTACCTGAATCTATTCGCCACTTCAATTTGAAGGATTTGCAAGTTTCAAATAGGTATGACACCTAGCAACATCTAGGGTTCATATTATCATCAAAATGAAAAGTGCCAATATGCATGGTTTTTTATTAATTTCAACATTCAAAAATGCTTAGCACATTCAAAAAAATTACCTGAATCTATTCGCCACTTCAATTTGAAGGATTTGCAAATTTCAAATTGGTATGACACCTAGCAACATCTAGGGTTCATATTATCATACAAATGAAAAGTGCCAATATGCATGGTTTTTTATTAATTTCAACATTCAAAAAATGCTTAGCACATTCAAAAAAATTACCTGAATCTATTCGCCACTTCAATTTGAAGGATTTGCAAATTTCAAATTGGTATGACACCTAGCAACATCTAGGGTTCATATTATCATCAAAATGAAAAGTGCCAATATGCATGGTTTTTTATTAATTTCAACATTCAAAAAATGCTTAGCACATTCAAAAAAATTACCTGAATCTATTCGCCACTTCAATTTGAAGGATTTGCAAATTTCAAATTGGTATGACACCTAGCAACATCTAGGGTTCATATTATCATCAAAATGAAAAGTGCCAATATGCATGGTTTTTTATTAATTTCAACATTCAAAAAATGCTTAGCACATTCAAAAAAATTACCTGAATCTATTCGCCACTTCAATTTGAAGGATTTGCAAATTTCAAATAGGTATGACACCTAGCAACATCTAGGGTTCATATTATCATACAAATGAAAAGTGCCAATATGCATGGTTTTTTATTAATTTCAACATTCAAAAAATGCTTAGCACATTCAAAAAAATTACCTGAATCTATTCGCCACTTCAATTTGAAGGATTTGCAAATTCAAATTGGTATGACACCTAGCAACATCTAGGGTTCATATTATCATACAAATGAAAAGTGCCAATATGCATGGTTTTTTATTAATTTCAACATTCAAAAAATGCTTAGCACATTCAAAAAAATTACCTGAATCTATTCGCCACTTCAATTTGAAGGATTTCCAAATTTCAAATTGGTATGACACCTAGCAACATCTAGGGTTCATATTATCATACAAATGAAAAGTTCCAATATGCATGGTTTTTTATTAATTTCAACATTCAAAAAATGCTTAGCACATTCAAAAAAATTACCTGAATCTATTCGCCACTTCAATTTGAAGGATTTCCAAATTTCAAATTGGTATGACACCTAGCAACATCTAGGGTTCATATTATCATACAAATGAAAAGTGCCAAAATGCATGGTTTTTTATTAATTTCAACATTCAAAAAATGCTTAGCACATTCAAAAAAATTACCTGAATCTATTCGCCACTTCAATTTGAAGGATTTGCAAATTTCAAATTGGTATGACACCTAGCAACATCTAGGGTTCATATTATCATACAAATGAAAAGTGCCAATATGTATGGTTTTTTATTAATTTCTACATTCAAAAAATGCTTAGCACATTCAAAAAAATTACCTGAATCTATTCGCCACTTCAATTTGAAGGATTTGCAAATTTCAAATTGGTATGACACCTAGCAACATCTAGGGTTCATATTATCATACAAATGAAAAGTGCCAATATGCATGGTTTTTTATTAATTTCAACATTCAAAAAATGCTTAGCACATTCAAAAAAATTACCTGAATCTATTCGCCACTTCAATTTGAAGGATTTGCAAATTCAAATTGGTATGACACCTAGCAACATCTAGGGTTCATATTATCATACAAATGAAAAGTGCCAATATGCATGGTTTTTTATTAATTTCAACATTCAAAAAATGCTTAGCACATTCAAAAAAATTACCTGAATCTATTCGCCACTTCAATTTGAAGGATTTCCAAATTTCAAATTGGTATGACACCTAGCAACATCTAGGGTTCATATTATCATACAAATGAAAAGTACCAATATGCATGGTTTTTTATTAATTTCAACATTCAAAAAATGCTTAGCACATTCAAAAAAATTACCTGAATCTATTCGCCACTTCAATTTGAAGGATTTGCAAATTTCAAATTGGTATGACACCTAGCAACATCTAGGGTTCATATTATCATACAAATGAAAAGTGCCAATATGTATGGTTTTTTATTAATTTCAACATTCAAAAAATGCTTAGCACATTCAAAAAAATTACGTGAATCTATTCGCCACTTCAATTTAAAGGATTTCCAAATTTCAAATTGGTATGACACCTAGCAACATCTAGGGTTCATATTATCATCAAAATGAAAAGTGCCAATATGCATGGTTTTTTATTAATTTCAACATTCAAAAAATGCTTAGCACATTCAAAAAAATTACCTGAATCTATTCGCCACTTCAATTTGAAGGATTTGCAAATTTCAAATTGGTATGACACCTAGCAACATCTAGGGTTCATATTATCATCAAAATGAAAAGTTCCAATATGCATGGTTTTTTATTAATTTCAAAATTCAAAAAATCTTAGCACATTCAAAAAAATTACCTGAATCTATTCGCCACTTCAATTTGAAGGATTTGCAAATTTCAAATACGTATGACACCTAGCAACATCTAGGGTTCATATTATCATACAAATGAAAAGTGCCAATATGCATGGTTTTTTATTTATTTCAACATTCAAAAAATGCTTAGCAAATTCAAAAAAATTACCTGAATCTATTCGCCACTTCAATTTGAAGGATTTGCAAGTTTCAAATAGGTATGACACCTAGCAACATCTAGGGTTCATATTATCATCAAAATGAAAAGTGCCAATATGCATGGTTTTTAATTAATTTCAACATTCAAAAAATGCTTAGCACATTCAAAAAAATTACCTGAATCTATTTGCCACTTCAATTTGAAGGATTTCCAAATTTCAAATTGGTATGACACCTAGCAACATCTAGGGTTCATATTATCATACAAATGAAAAGTGCCAATATGCATGGTTTCTTATTAATTTCAACATTCAAAAAATGCTTAGCACATTCAAAAAAATTACCTGAATCTATTCGCCACTTCAATTTGAAGGATTTGCAAATTTCAAATAGGTATGACACCTAGCAACATCTAGGGTTCATATTATCATCAAAATGAAAAGTGCCAATATGCATGGTTTTTTATTAATTTCAACATTCAAAAAATGCTTAGCACATTCAAAAAAATTACCTGAATCTATTCGCCACTTCAATTTGAAGGATTTGCAAATTTCAAATTGGTATGACACCTAGCAACATCTAGGGTTCATATTATCATACAAATGAATAGTGCCAATATGCATGGTTTTTTATTAATTTCAACATTCAAAAAATGCTTAGCACATTTAAAAAAATTACTTGAATCTATTCGCCACTTCAATTTGAAGGATTTGCAAATTCAAATTGGTATGACACCTAGCAACATCTAGGGTTCATATTATCATACAAATGAAAAGTGCCAATATGCATGGTTTTTTATTAATTTCAACATTCAAAAAATGCTTAGCACATTCAAAAAAATTACCTGAATCTATTCGCCACTTCAATTTGAAGGATTTCCAAATTTCAAATTGGTATGACACCTAGCAACATCTAGGGTTCATATTATCATCAAAATGAAAAGTGCCAATATGCATGGTTTTTTATTAATTTCAACATTCAAAAATGCTTAGCACATTCAAAAAAATTACCTGAATCTATTCGCCACTTCAATTTGAAGGATTTGCAAATTTCAAATTGGTATGACACCTAGCAACATCTAGGGTTCATATTATCATACAAATGAAAAGTGCCAATATGCATGGTTTTTTATTAATTTCAACATTCAAAAAATGCTTAGCACATTCAAAAAAATTACGTGAATCTATTCGCCACTTCAATTTAAAGGATTTCCAAATTTCAAATTGGTATGACACCTAGCAACATCTAGGGTTCATATTATCATCAAAATGAAAAGTGCCAATATGCATGGTTTTTTATTAATTTCAACATTCAAAAAATGCTTAGCACATTCAAAAAAATTACCTGAATCTATTCGCCACTTCAATTTGAAGGATTTGCAAATTTCAAATTGGTATGACACCTAGCAACATCTAGGGTTCATATTATCATCAAAATGAAAAGTGCCAATATGCATGGTTTTTTATTAATTTCAACATTCAAAAAATGCTTAGCACATTCAAAAAAATTACCTGAATCTATTCGCCACTTCAATTTGAAGGATTTGCAAATTTCAAATAGGTATGACACCTAGCAACATCTAGGGTTCATATTATCATACAAATGAAAAGTGCCAATATGCATGGTTTTTTATTAATTTCAACATTCAAAAAATGCTTAGCACATTCAAAAAAATTACCTGAATCTATTCGCCACTTCAATTTGAAGGATTTGCAAATTCAAATTGGTATGACACCTAGCAACATCTAGGGTTCATATTATCATACAAATGAAAAGTGCCAATATGTATGGTTTTTTATTAATTTCTACATTCAAAAAATGCTTAGCACATTCAAAAAAATTACCTGAATCTATTCGCCACTTCAATTTGAAGGATTTCCAAATTTCAAATTGGTATGACACCTAGCAACATCTAGGGTTCATATTATCATACAAATGAAAAGTGCCAATATGCATGGTTTTTTATTAATTTCAACATTCAAAAAATGCTTAGCACATTCAAAAAAATTACCTGAATCTATTCGCCACTTCAATTTGAAGGATTTGCAAATTCAAATTGGTATGACACCTAGCAACATCTAGGGTTCATATTATCATACAAATGAAAAGTGCCAATATGCATGGTTTTTTATTAATTTCAACATTCAAAAAATGCTTAGCACATTCAAAAAAATTACGTGAATCTATTCGCCACTTCAATTTAAAGGATTTCCAAATTTCAAATTGGTATGACACCTAGCAACATCTAGGGTTCATATTATCATCAAAATGAAAAGTGCCAATATGCATGGTTTTTTATTAATTTCAACATTCAAAAAATGCTTAGCACATTCAAAAAAATTACCTGAATCTATTCGCCACTTCAATTTGAAGGATTTCCAAATTTCAAATTGGTATGACACCTAGCAACATCTAGGGTTCATATTATCATACAAATGAAAAGTTCCAATATGCATGGTTTTTTATTAATTTCAACATTCAAAAAATGCTTAGCACATTCAAAAAAATTACCTGAATCTATTCGCCACTTCAATTTGAAGGATTTCCAAATTTCAAATTGGTATGACACCTAGCAACATCTAGGGTTCATATTATCATACAAATGAAAAGTGCCAAAATGCATGGTTTTTTATTAATTTCAACATTCAAAAAATGCTTAGCACATTCAAAAAAATTACCTGAATCTATTCGCCACTTCAATTTGAAGGATTTGCAAATTTCAAATTGGTATGACACCTAGCAACATCTAGGGTTCATATTATCATACAAATGAAAAGTGCCAATATGTATGGTTTTTTATTAATTTCTACATTCAAAAAATGCTTAGCACATTCAAAAAAATTACCTGAATCTATTCGCCACTTCAATTTGAAGGATTTGCAAATTTCAAATTGGTATGACACCTAGCAACATCTAGGGTTCATATTATCATACAAATGAAAAGTGCCAATATGCATGGTTTTTTATTAATTTCAACATTCAAAAAATGCTTAGCACATTCAAAAAAATTACCTGAATCTATTCGCCACTTCAATTTGAAGGATTTGCAAATTCAAATTGGTATGACACCTAGCAACATCTAGGGTTCATATTATCATACAAATGAAAAGTGCCAATATGCATGGTTTTTTATTAATTTCAACATTCAAAAAATGCTTAGCACATTCAAAAAAATTACCTGAATCTATTCGCCACTTCAATTTGAAGGATTTCCAAATTTCAAATTGGTATGACACCTAGCAACATCTAGGGTTCATATTATCATACAAATGAAAAGTACCAATATGCATGGTTTTTTATTAATTTCAACATTCAAAAAATGCTTAGCACATTCAAAAAAATTACCTGAATCTATTCGCCACTTCAATTTGAAGGATTTGCAAATTTCAAATTGGTATGACACCTAGCAACATCTAGGGTTCATATTATCATACAAATGAAAAGTGCCAATATGTATGGTTTTTTATTAATTTCAACATTCAAAAAATGCTTAGCACATTCAAAAAAATTACGTGAATCTATTCGCCACTTCAATTTAAAGGATTTCCAAATTTCAAATTGGTATGACACCTAGCAACATCTAGGGTTCATATTATCATCAAAATGAAAAGTGCCAATATGCATGGTTTTTTATTAATTTCAACATTCAAAAAATGCTTAGCACATTCAAAAAATTACCTGAATCTATTCGCCACTTCAATTTGAAGGATTTGCAAATTTCAAATTGGTATGACACCTAGCAACATCTAGGGTTCATATTATCATCAAAATGAAAAGTTCCAATATGCATGGTTTTTTATTAATTTCAAAATTCAAAAAATCTTAGCACATTCAAAAAAATTACCTGAATCTATTCGCCACTTCAATTTGAAGGATTTGCAAATTCCAAATTGGTATGACACCTAGCAACATCTAGGGTTCATATTATCATACAAATGAAAAGTGCCAATATGCATGGTTTTTTATTAATTTCAACATTCAAAAAATGCTTAGCACATTCAAAAAAATTACTTGAATCTATTCGCCACTTCAATTTGAAGGATTTGCAAATTTCAAATACGTATGACACCTAGCAACATCTAGGGTTCATATTATCATACAAATGAAAAGTGCCAATATGCATGGTTTTTTATTTATTTCAACATTCAAAAAATGCTTAGCAAATTCAAAAAAATTACCTGAATCTATTCGCCACTTCAATTTGAAGGATTTGCAAGTTTCAAATAGGTATGACACCTAGCAACATCTAGGGTTCATATTATCATCAAAATGAAAAGTGCCAATATGCATGGTTTTTAATTAATTTCAACATTCAAAAAATGCTTAGCACATTCAAAAAAATTACCTGAATCTATTTGCCACTTCAATTTGAAGGATTTCCAAATTTCAAATTGGTATGACACCTAGCAACATCTAGGGTTCATATTATCATACAAATGAAAAGTGCCAATATGCATGGTTTTTAATTAATTTCAACATTCAAAAAATGCTTAGCACATTCAAAAAAATTACCTGAATCTATTCGCCACTTCAATTTGAAGGATTTCCAAATTTCAAATAGGTATGACACTTAGCAACATCTAGGGTTCATATTATCATCAAAATGAAAAGTGCCAATATGCATGGTTTTTTATTAATTTCAACATTCAAAAAATGCTTAGCACATTCAAAAAAATTACCTGAATCTATTCGCCACTTCAATTTGAAGGATTTGCAAATTTCAAATTGGTATGACACCTAGCAACATCTAGGGTTCATATTATCATACAAATGAATAGTGCCAATATGCATGGTTTTTTATTAATTTCAACATTCAAAAAATGCTTAGCACATTTAAAAAAATTACCTGAATCTATTCGCCACTTCAATTTGAAGGATTTGCAAATTTCAAATAGGTATGACACCTAGCAACATCTAGGGTTCATATTATCATACAAATGAAAAGTGCCAATATGCATGGTTTCTTATTAATTTCAACATTCAAAAAATGCTTAGCACATTCAAAAAAATTACCTGAATCTATTCGCCACTTCAATTTGAAGGATTTGCAAATTTCAAATTGGTATGACACCTAGCAACATCTAGGGTTCATATTATCATCAAAATGAAAAGTGCCAATATGCATGGTTTTTATTAATTTCAACATTCAAAAAATGCTTAGCACATTCAAAAAAATTACCTGAATCTATTCGCCACTTCAATTTGAAGGATTTGCAAATTTCAAATTGGTATGACACCTAGCAACATCTAGGGTTCATATTATCATACAAATGAATAGTGCCAATATGCATGGTTTTTTATTAATTTCAACATTCAAAAAATGCTTAGCACATTTAAAAAAATTACCTGAATCTATTCGCCACTTCAATTTGAAGGATTTGCAAATTTCAAATAGGTATGACACCTAGCAACATCTAGGGTTCATATTATCATACAAATGAAAAGTGCCAATATGCATGGTTTCTTATTAATTTCAACATTCAAAAAATGCTTAGCACATTCAAAAAAATTACCTGAATCTATTCGCCACTTCAATTTGAAGGATTTGCAAATTTCAAATTGGTATGACACCTAGCAACATCTAGGGTTCATATTATCATCAAAATGAAAAGTGCCAATATGCATGGTTTTTATTAATTTCAACATTCAAAAAATGCTTAGCACATTCAAAAAAATTACCTGAATCTATTCGCCACTTCAATTTGAAGGATTGGCAAATTCAAATTGGTATGACACCTAGCAACATCTAGGGTTCATATTATCATACAAATGAAAAGTGCCAATATGCATGGTTTTTTATTAATTTCAACATTCAAAAAATGCTTAGCACATTCAAAAAAATTACCTGAATCTATTCGCCACTTCAATTTGAAGGATTTCCAAATTTCAAATTGGTATGACACCAAGCAACATCTAGGGTTCATATTATCATACAAATGAAAAGTACCAATATGCATGGTTTTTTATTAATTTCAACATTCAAAAAATGCTTAGCACATTCAAAAAAATTACCTGAATCTATTCGCCACTTCAATTTGAAGGATTTGCAAATTTCAAATTGGTATGACACCTAGCAACATCTAGGGTTCATATTATCATCAAAATGAAAAGTGCCAATATGCATGGTTTTTTATTAAGTTCAACATTCAAAAAATGCTTAGCACATTCAAAAAAATTACCTGAATCTATTCGCCACTTCAATTTGAAGGATTTGCAAATTTCAAATTGGTATGACACCTAGCAACATCTAGGGTTCATATTATCATAGAAATGAAAAGTGCCAATATGTATGGTTTTTTATTAATTTCAACATTCAAAAAATGCTTAGCACATTCAAAAAAATTAACTGAATCTATTCGCCACTTCAATTTGAAGGATTTGCAAATTTCAAATTGGTATGACACCTAGCAACATCTAGGGTTCATATTATCATACAAATGAATAGTGCCAATATGCATGGTATTTTATTAATTTCAACATTCAAAAAATGCTTAGCACATTCAAAAAAATTACCTGAATCTATTCGCCACTTCAATTTGAAGGATTTGCAAATTTCAAATAGGTATGACACCTAGCAACATCTAGGGTTCATATTATCATACAAATGAAAAGTTCCAATATTCATGGTTTTTTATTAATTTCAACATTCAAAAAATGCTTAGCACATTCAAAAAAATTACCTGAATCTATTCGCCACTTCAATTTGAAGGATTTGCAAGTTTCAAATAGGTATGACACCTAGCAACATCTAGGGTTCATATTATCATCAAAATGAAAAGTGCCAATATGCATGGTTTTTTATTAATTTCAACATTCAAAAAATGCTTAGCACATTCAAAAAAATTACCTGAATCTATTCGCCACTTCAATTTGAAGGATTTGCAAATTTCAAATAGGTATGACACCTAGCAACATCTAGGGTTCATGTTATCATCAAAATGAAAAGTGCCAATATGCATGGTTTTTTATTAATTTCAACATTCAAAAAATGCTTAGCACATTCAAAAAAATTACCTGAATCTATTCGCTACTTCAATTTGAAGGATTTGCAAATTTCAAATTGATATGACACCTAGCAACATCTAGGGTTCATATTATCATCAAAATGAAAAGTTCCAATATGCATGGTTTTTTATTAATTTCAACATTCAAAAAATGCTTAGCACATTCAAAAAAATTACCTGAATCTATTCGCCACTTCAATTTGAAGGATTTGCAAATTCCAAATTGGTATGACACCTAGCAACATCTAGGGTTCATATTATCATCAAAATGAAAAGTGCCAATATGCATGGTTTTTTATTAATTTCAACATTCAAAAAATGCTTAGCACATTCAAAAAGATTATCTGAATCTATTCGCCACTTCAATTTGAAGGATTTGCAAATTTCAAATTGGTATGACACCTAGCAACATCTAGGGTTCATATTATCATCAAAATGAAAAGTGCCAATATGCATGGTTTTTTATTAATTTCAACATTCAAAAAATGCTTAGCACATTCAAAAAAATTACCTGAATCTATTCGCCACTTCAATTTGAAGGATTTGCAAGTTTCAAATAGGTATGACACCTAGCAACATCTAGGGTTCATATTATCATCAAAATGAAAAGTGCCAATATGCATGGTTTTTAATTAATTTCAACATTCAAAAAATGCTTAGCACATTCAAAAAAATTACCTGAATCTATTCGCCACTTCAATTTGAAGGATTTCCAAATTTCAAATTGGTATGACACCTAGCAACATCTAGGGTTCATATTATCATACAAATGAAAAGTGCCAATATGCATGGTTTCTTATTAATTTCAACATTCAAAAAATGCTTAGCACATTCAAAAAAATTACCTGAATCTATTCGCCACTTCAATTTGAAGGATTTGCAAATTTCAAATAGGTATGACACCTAGCAACATCTAGGGTTCATATTATCATCAAAATGAAAAGTGCCAATATGCATGGTTTCTTATTAATTTCAACATTCAAAAAATGCTTAGCACTTTCAAAGAAATTACCTGAATCTATTCGCCACTTCAATTTGAAGGATTTGCAAATTTCAAATTGGTATGACACCTAGCAACATCTAGGGTTCATATTATCATCAAAATGAAAAGTGCCAATATGCATGGTTTTTTATTAATTTCAACATTCAAAAAATGCTTAGCACATTTAAAAAAATTACCTGAATCTATTCGCCACTTCAATTTGAAGGATTGGCAAATTCAAATTGGTATGACACCTAGCAACATCTAGGGTTCATATTATCATACAAATGAAAAGTGCCAATATGCATGGTTTTTTATTAATTTCAACATTCAAAAAATGCTTAGCACATTCAAAAAAATTACCTGAATCTATTCGCCACTTCAATTTGAAGGATTTCCAAATTTCAAATTGGTATGACACCAAGCAACATCTAGGGTTCATATTATCATACAAATGAAAAGTACCAATATGCATGGTTTTTTATTAATTTCAACATTCAAAAAATGCTTAGCACATTCAAAAAAATTACCTGAATCTATTCGCCACTTCAATTTGAAGGATTTGCAAATTTCAAATTGGTATGACACCTAGCAACATCTAGGGTTCATATTATCATCAAAATGAAAAGTGCCAATATGCATGGTTTTTTATTAAGTTCAACATTCAAAAAATGCTTAGCACATTCAAAAAAATTACCTGAATCTATTCGCCACTTCAATTTGAAGGATTTGCAAATTTCAAATTGGTATGACACCTAGCAACATCTAGGGTTCATATTATCATAGAAATGAAAAGTGCCAATATGTATGGTTTTTTATTAATTTCAACATTCAAAAAATGCTTAGCACATTCAAAAAAATTAACTGAATCTATTCGCCACTTCAATTTGAAGGATTTGCAAATTTCAAATTGGTATGACACCTAGCAACATCTAGGGTTCATATTATCATACAAATGAATAGTGCCAATATGCATGGTATTTTATTAATTTCAACATTCAAAAAATGCTTAGCACATTCAAAAAAATTACCTGAATCTATTCGCCACTTCAATTTGAAGGATTTGCAAATTTCAAATAGGTATGACACCTAGCAACATCTAGGGTTCATATTATCATACAAATGAAAAGTTCCAATATTCATGGTTTTTTATTAATTTCAACATTCAAAAAATGCTTAGCACATTCAAAAAAATTACCTGAATCTATTCGCCACTTCAATTTGAAGGATTTGCAAGTTTCAAATAGGTATGACACCTAGCAACATCTAGGGTTCATATTATCATCAAAATGAAAAGTGCCAATATGCATGGTTTTTTATTAATTTCAACATTCAAAAAATGCTTAGCACATTCAAAAAAATTACCTGAATCTATTCGCCACTTCAATTTGAAGGATTTGCAAATTTCAAATAGGTATGACACCTAGCAACATCTAGGGTTCATGTTATCATCAAAATGAAAAGTGCCAATATGCATGGTTTTTTATTAATTTCAACATTCAAAAAATGCTTAGCACATTCAAAAAAATTACCTGAATCTATTCGCTACTTCAATTTGAAGGATTTGCAAATTTCAAATTGATATGACAGCTAGCAACATCTAGGGTTCATATTATCATCAAAATGAAAAGTTCCAATATGCATGGTTTTTTATTAATTTCAACATTCAAAAAATGCTTAGCACATTCAAAAAAATTACCTGAATCTATTCGCCACTTCAATTTGAAGGATTTGCAAATTCCAAATTGGTATGACACCTAGCAACATCTAGGGTTCATATTATCATCAAAATGAAAAGTGCCAATATGCATGGTTTTTTATTAATTTCAACATTCAAAAAATGCTTAGCACATTCAAAAAAATTACCTGAATCTATTCGCCACTTCAATTTGAAGGATTTGCAAATTTCAAATTGGTATGACACCTAGCAACATCTAGGGTTCATGTTATCATCAAAATGAAAAGTGCCAATATGCATGGTTTTTTATTAATTTCAACATTCAAAAAATGCTTAGCACATTCAAAAAAATTACCTGAATCTATTCGCCACTTCAATTTGAAGGATTTGCAAATCTAGCATTCATATTATCATATAAATGATGAAAAATCTAAAAATAAAAGTTTTTGGTTATTGTGGTTTTGTATTTTTTTGAACTTTCAGAGTGAAGGGATCTTAGAATCCAATTGAAATATGTCCTAATATTATGAATGCCTTAAACTCAGTTGTAACTTGGACTCAAGTTGCACTTATGTCGTATTAGAATGTGACTTCCGGCTCGCCTTCGGTTCGAAGTGAACTATATGACTGCATATATCTACATTAGGGTATGTTATCGTTGTTGTAGTTTTTTGTTTCCATTTTAAAAAGATAAAGTATACTATAGGTACTGGGATACATTAAGATGAATAGAGAAAATGATGAAAAAAACACTTCATATTGTAAATTAATATAAACAATATACAATATACACTTTTCCATAGCTAGAAGAAAATACGAAAGAGTCATGTTAGACTAAGTGCCATAGAAAATCATAGTGATGAGATGGCACGATTTTAGGTCTCGCGGAGGATATCCCAAGATGTATTCAAAATACAATATCAAATACAATGAGTTTGAATTATGAGTCTGTCATCTTGCTGATTAAATTTAAAAAAGCTTTTGATTCTCTGTCTCATGAATTCATAATTGAGCAGCTACTTCGAAACAGAATTCCGAAACAATTGATAGATATGATCGTTTCCACGATGAGGCTAGCATTCATATTCCAGGTCCTGAATCAAAACATTACATCAAGAGAGGTGTTCATGACGGGAAATTCCTCATCGGGCAAATAATTAGATCTTAGCAAGCCTAAAGCCGTTCGAAGATCGATCTGGCCTCTCATTGAATGTCACCAAATCCATAGTCGTCTCATCTACTGGATAAGATTGGAGTTTGGAGTACAAATATACCTCCTAAAACTTTTCACTTATTTAGATTCATCCCATTCTCACCTTCAATACGAGGTTAAATTGATCTGCTGAGGCTAGTATTCAGATGAAATACACAAAAACCTTACATTTCAGAAGTGCAACTCCACGCATCCGTAAAAAACTGGGGTATCTAATTGACAAACACGGAGGTCCTGTGGAAATCATTAAACTTGTCATGGCTAAAACGTCTTAGGTTAAGCGAAGAACCCTAAAATACAATTTCTATAAAGTTACAAGATACTTGTTTGAAATGAGAATCGCAATGGGCCCATCGGAACTCTTTTCGAACATTAATGGTGAATCCTTATATTGGAGAACATGGTCTCTTCATGTAAGTCCACATTGCTTAGTAATCTCATACTCCCTAAATGAATTTCTTCAAATGAGTAAATCTATAAGCTGGAAACGGAACTTTATTCACAAACATTCTTATAAGCTTCAAAACTAATAACGAAGAGACTGGAAAAAAACGCATTGCTTCTTCCTTTTGCTCCATTTTTATAGAGCTCTTGATCAGAGGATGGTAAAAAATAGAATGAAAATTCAGCAATCAGTCTTTTTACTAATAAATCTAATATTAACAGATAGAAAATGCTCTTTTTGTAGAGCTTTTGAGGAGATGTCCTTCCACTTCTTTTGCAAATGTGACGCAGCCAATCCCCTAAGACCGAAAGTGAAAAATATAATGATGGTAGCACTTAAACCTCTATCTTGAAGACACTCTAAAGCCGACTCCATTACAGCAAAAGTTATCTCAATGATTTACTCTACGAGAACAAATGGAAATAGAAATGTTCAAGCTCCATAAACATATTGTTTCACAAGAGAGGAACCTCCATCCATGACCCGAAGGTAATGCTAAATTTCTTCTCCATTGATGATTCAGCCTTCTAACAATGACGAAATACACTCTTAAATAATGAAAAGTTATCTATAATATAAAAGAAAACATTGACTGACACAGAAACAGAAATTGGATTGTAAATTACAACGAGGGGAATTATCTTCAAATAGAGGTGCTTGATTATCTTCATATACAAGCTTAGACCTGGAGATGCTTAACAGTCATAATAACATGAAATTACGATGAGTAGGTGCCTCCTTATGTAGATCTCAATAATTTCTTCAACGATGATTCAGGCTTTTTACAACAAAATAATATCTAAAATAACAAAATGCGAATTATAATCCCAAAGGTATAGAAACATGAATAAAATACTCACAGAAAAGGAATGGTTGGATTGTAAGTTATATCAAGGAGAGTGCTCTTCCAACAGAGACACTTGATTATATTCAAGTGGCCCAGAGATACTTGGAATCCATTTTAATACAAATTGATATAAGGAAGTAACAGCAGCTTCATTTTATAACCCCCGTTGATATAAAGGCTAATTGTTTTTCATCTTTTAACAATGAAGCATTGATACTCGTTCAGAGAGGCCTGGAGATGCTTGAGATCCATAGTAATTGATATAAGTAGAAATCTAATTCAATGATGCAATAGAAGTATGAAAAACACTAATACTTATTTAATAACACTTTCTCTTACCTTGATGTGCCTGAGTAACGACTCATAATAATGAGAATAGTCATCTAATTTAAATATCTCATGGCCTGTATCATCATATATCGAGAATGGATAATATATTGAATAAGCAAATATTTCTTGAAGTTTAATATAATCCATGAAACTATATTTAAATTGAAGTTAGCCAACTTATTTATGATGAAAATAAAGTTTTAACTCATATTTACAGATGCTTTATCCGGGAAGACCAACATTTGAAGAATACTTGACAGCAGATCCTCATGCACAAAAATGAGTTTTCAAAATGGCTTACGGATTTCGGATGTCCAAAGACTTTAAGACTTAATCAAGTTTTAAGATAAATACTCAGCAAATCCATTGATTTAAGAACAAAACATAAGAATGCAATATTGATGCGAGCCCCATCCTCATCTGTCTCAACCCCACCAAGACAGCTTCGTATGCAGTCGAGCTGCTTCACACCACAAACGAGATTCACTTTCTCGCCGCACGTTGCATAAGCCTTTAACTGGATCGTTTTGTTTTATTCATCAAAGGATTGCCTTCCGTGGTTCACTTGCTGACAACACCCCTTTGCTATTGCCACAGCCATTCAAACCCTTCAATTATTATTTCCCAAGGACCTGTTATCCAAACCTTTTGAACAATCACAATTCATTGAGGGTTTTTCTCCACTCAAAGCCCTTCTTTTTTTAGCTTTGGACGAAGATTCGTATGAAGCCCTCTGGCCATGCCAAACGCTTTTGGTGCCGCCTGAATTTGAGCACTTGCATGTGAATGTAGGCCCATAACAAATGCTACTTTCACGAAGTCGACCTTGGGACCTTTCCTTAGGAGGCCAAAGAGGGTCTTGATTCGGATTAAATAGAAGTCCCTTTGAATTCGTAAGACTCAAACTTATTCAAGGAGAATGCTTTGAGAAGCTCCTTTTCCATTCGCCCCTCTTTGAGTCGTCTTGGATCTTGAAGTTGGTCCTTGGTCCAAGGAAAAGAGGAATCCCTTTGAAGAGGTCCTCCAGCAGCAGCTCAAGGACATCTTCATTAGGATGGTCGTTCTAGGATAGCTCTCATATCTTGATCCTTAAATGATAATTTAAATCTACATTAATTAATGATTGTATCTTGAATCTATGAAGTAATAACAATGTGTCACATAATTATTGTTATGACTCATAATTCAAAAATAAATAAGTCAATAAGTTATGAGACGGGTTCCTTGAAGCCCTGTTCGAACTAAGAACGAATCATATATTTTATTAATTAAAAGCAAAAAATAATAATTCCAATTACATAGATTACGTCAAAAACAATGAAAAAGTCACATTATACATCCATTACAAAAGATGACTCTTCCAAAAAGTTACTTTCACACCTCAAAATGGATCATTGTCCAATATATCTCAAAGAAAAGTCAACATAAATGATTGATTTTTCTTTAAATCGGCATCCTACTATACAATTGTAATATAAAGTTGATGTTCGAAACAAAGAGACTTTTACAGATGTTTATTATACATCTCCTTAAATTCTTAATGCAACTAGCTATTATAAATTAAGTTTTGACACCTTTCACCTCAGATTTCAATCCAATTTGGAATAAATGTTTCTATATACAAGATATGCACAATATTACAAAATTGAAGTGTGAAATTTCAAGTTATTAAGATGCTTTAAATCTGTTGTAAAATGAATTGATATAAGGAAGTAGCCTCAACTTTCTTATATGAACCCCATCGATTGACTTCTTAAATGATGGGTAAATTCCACAACAAAACAAACTGTAAAATGTTGAATCTAGAGTAAAAATGACATTAGCAATGCAGCATAGATGGATACACAATTGGATGGAATATTTTGACTATAAACTGGTGGAAGGAGATACTTGAATTCACAGTAATGGATTTGAATCTATTCGAAAGATGATGCGTCAATCCATAGGGGCCAAGGTTAATATAATTCCTGAAACTATATTTAAACTCATGTTAATGTACTTATTTATAATGAATTGAAAATTGTACCTTACATGAACGGATGATTTATCCAGAAAAACCTACATTTGAAGAATAGATATCAAGATAAATTCGTTTTGAAGAATGGAAGAGTGTAATGGAGAGACAGAATATGATGATCTTGCATGGAGACATCAACCTCCAGTAACGAGGGTTCATCACTTAAACTTTCCTGTCCATCTCCTTTTCTAATTTTTACATTTATTTATGTTAGCCCCAGAATGACATAAATAATTACAGCGTCCATTCCATGTATGTAGCTACAGAATATTCCTACAACTAAACCATATACACATTCGAATGAACTTGGATGCTTCAGTTCTGTTAATACTGGATCATGGTCCATAGTCTGACATGATCCACACTCTTGGCAAAATAAAGCGATTTCATGGGTGACTCCAATCCTTTTGAACCCTTGCTGTAGCCTCAGTTCAACACTCCACTCGACGTTATAACTTATGGGAGTCGATGACTTAATATTTGCCTTTATTTTCACCAACATCTCAGACAGGCAAATCACTTTAATCTTTTGATCTTGTTTTATTCTTCCTTAAGTAGCTCAGTTCATAGGACACCCCTTTCCAGTTTCCCATCCTCCAGAAATATCTCCATTAACTATTTTAGACTTATTATATTAATTATTTAGTCTCAGATACAGCAAATGTGTACCACACACATAATTATTCTTATGACTCATAAGTAAAAAAGTAAATAAAAAAGTCAATAAATTATGAGACGGGTTTCTAGAAGCCCTGTTCGAACTAAGAACGAATCCAAATTAATTAATTATTGTTATATGTATATATTCACATCATCTGGGCATCATCAAAAGCAATGAAAGGTCACATTATATACATTACAAAAAAAGCTCCTACTGAATTATCTTCAGACGAAGAATTGGAGGATTCACGAAATTATGATCTCCCAGAAATAGGAGTAGGAGTACAAGTTGAAATGAACTTGATTGATAGGTGCAAAGTTTCACCAAAGAACGATTTACAAGTATAGCTTATAATTAATTATAAGTGTTGCTCATTAGGATTGTCTATATTAGGGAAACTTTTGTTTCCATTACTTTTGACTTAAATATCTAATAATTTTTTTCCTTTCTTACTGTTCTTATTAATAAATTAACAACCACTGGTTGTAAAGCATGAAAAAAACACCATCCCAATTACTAACGAATTGATTTTTAAATTAAAGGCAGATCTGAACTCAACAATTATTGCTCTATGATTTTTGATTTCATAAACTTTTTGGAACTCGAATATTAGAGTTGGACAAATTTTGAAAATTTAGCAAAAGTTGCCATAAATTCAAAACTTATGAACCGATTTTAAAAATTGAAAAAAAAATCTTATTCTATTAAAGTAATATCTACAACTTTTGGTTCAATGGCATCTCTCTAAAACCTTGTTTTCAATATTATTCTGAGTTGAAGGGATGGGTGAAAGAGTGTTTGTATGACGTCTGCATCTTACGCCCATTTTCAAATTGACAGTTTACCACGACGAGCTTTTTGGGATAAACAAAAACACTATATACTGTATTCTCCCAGCTTCAGTTGATTATTTTCATCATTTGACTCTTTTGATTTAAAGCAGCTGATCCTACGTAATATGAACTCAAAATGGGTATTAATATTATTTCTGATTTTCATGCATAAAAAAATATATTGAATCAAGGATTGCGCGCCCTTTTTTTGAATTTGAATATACTACAAGTATATATTAACAAGTTGGGCAACATGAAAATAGAGAAGGGTAGCTACCATATGTTTTTCTAAATTTTTCTTTTCCCCTTTTGTCAGTCGAGGTTGCGAGTGAACAAAAAAGCTCGACGTGTTACACTCTGAAGGTCCAGGAGTAGATATATTTAAAATTATATATGTCATTTAGCTCTGCCTTTGCTCTCTGTTTTAATTGGGCAACAAATGGTCATATATTATTTTCAATTATTCTGAAACGTAGGAAATGTAACATCAAAGGTCGAACGATTTGTTCAAATTTCAATCAAATTAAAAATAATGAATTAATGTAATAGAATTATTGTACTCTTGTAATATTCGAAGGGAATTTGACATTTTTGAATTGAGGGACACTTTCAGCAACTAATTGATTTCCTTCCATACAGGCAAATAAAACATTGAAAAGAAGAGATGAATTTGGTCAAGTAAACATAAATAAATGTCTTAAAAATATTTATCGTCAATAATTTAAATATAAGGATGTCATTTTTTACTTTACATTACAATATCATTTTTTTATTTCATGTTGACTAAAAACATCAAATAAACTATTGGTTTTATGTCCTACAAAGAAAGTGATTTAAATATATAAATTAGGCTAATTTTTGAGTTAAAATGAGGTTTTCTGAGTACAAAAATATAAAGGATGAAGAAAAGTGCATTTTCCAATTCTGTATAAAGTCTAGAAAATTATCAAAAATTTTATCTTGGAATTCTACGACCATAATTTATTTGAAAGGCAAACATTATATATTACGATTATATATTCTTTTCTAATTGTCGTTTCTAATTTTTTTATGGAATGGTTTGCTAAAAATAATATTTCTTATGATTAAAATATATTAATAAAAATAAAGAATTTGTCAGGAAATTAATTTTGAAGTTATATTTAAAGAAGATTCGTAATTTATAATAAAAGTTCAATTATATCCTTTAATCCTTATATCAATTAATCCTTACAGGAAAAAAAAATAGGAATAATTTACAAAATTAGGAAGAAAACGTAAATGCTCCCAATGATAATGATAATTAATTAATTAATGTATTGAACTTGGCTCTATTAATAAAAAGTAGAATGTATTTTTCGGATCTTTTACTGTTTATGAACTCACCAAACCTCTTTTTAATGAAAAATACTCATTTTAAATTTTTGGCGAAACTATAACTTATTTAAAAAATGAAGAACTTTATAAATGCCATTTGAATAACTTCCAACATTAACATATATTTAGTTGTTATATGTAACCTTGTTCTTATATTTGTCTTCTTGATTTATATTATGAAAATATTCTTATTTAAAATCAACTGAAGTATAATGTTTATACATTTTCTTAAGATATGAAAAATCCATGAGAGGATGAATAATTTCCCATCCATCAATGGTCATTAAGATAATTATTTATTTTTCTTTAAGATTTGTTTCACCGTATCCATAAGCAAGCAAACATAATCTATTAAACCCTGGGCACAAACATGGTGTTGCCTAATGGTATCACCCACAACGATTTGATATTTTACTTGTATTCTTATCGGAAATAAAATAATAGATGTAGTGAAAAGAAATTCATTAATTTTTTTCCATGAAATTGAAGGCTTTATACAAGTTGTAAGGTTTAGCTCTTGGGCAATCAAAACAGTGCTTACAACAGTTTGATATTTCATTTTTACTACTCCTAGTATTTAAATTGGATTTTACTCAATCTGAACTTTTTGTTAAAGACTCGCAACTTGACTTGTAGTCCTATCAGGGATATAAAACTTGACTTGAGCCTAGAGACTCAAGGCTTGACATGTAACCTACTTACAAAAAATTGTCTCGTGAGCATCTCTAAATACAAAATATTAAGTACAATATACGAGACAATAACACCATGAAATAGCATTTTTGCCCATTTGAAGGTTTCCAGAATAATAAAATTTTCCTAAATAAAAGTACATATGAATGTTTTTGTGGATCATTGTCTCCAATGAAATATTAATATACGTATGTATATATAATCTTGGAAATGTCCTATGAAATTTCAACTCCTCTTTTTTTCCTTCCTCTGGGTGCTTCCTAAGCAGCCAAAACCGCCAAAACCGCCTGACTCTCCTTGGTGTTTCTTTTATTTGTGTAAGTGCTGCAGGGAGAGGAAGGAATGCTTTGGTATGACGTCATCAAAACAATGAAAAAAAAAAGTAGAGGGACCGTAGCTTCGCCGTCCTAGCGGAGCTGGATGGGGGAGGATGGAAGCTACCGTTCGCAGGGCTTGTTTGTTAATACCTCAAAATAGGAACCGGCTCCTAAAGTCGTCTTCCCACCCCCTACCTCATTATCTGTTATGAAATATATTTCTACATAGAATATTACATATTTATTCTCCTTCATTAATTAATTATTGGGTGTTTTGGAGTTCCCTTTGTTCTTTGAATTTCTTAATGTACAATAATATGGCATTGCTTGTATATTGCTTGTATTTTTCATCTAAAAAAGTAATAATAATAAGAAGGGAAAAAATTAAGCATATAAAATAGCACAAGAAGAAAGAAAGAAAAATCTTAGCGAGGACAAAATTGGAAGAAGTTATAAATTGTTTATATTGTTTATTGTATGTATTGACTAGGCCAGAAATTAGAAGGAAGAGGGCAGAACAAAGATTATTGATAAATGATAATTTATCAATTAATAAGGGAGTTTAAACGACTAATTCTTTTTTCTAAAGTATTCAAATGAAATTAAATCATTTCGCTATTGATATGATTTAAATTTTGGGTCGAGATAACAAGCTTTAAACAAATGTCATGCAATTTTATTTAGACAGATTGAGCATTTGGGAGAAATAAGATTTATTTTCCATTACGGAAATTTGTAAGATGTACAGAGATAAATGAACATGACTCGTCTTTAAAGAATGATTTTCTTCACAAAATATCGTTGAATATAATACAAGAAATTAGAAAGAGAAAAAGTGTGTCTATATGAATACGTCTTCGATGGACGATGAAGTAAGGAGGTGGGGAGGTGTGAGCCGGTTAATCCTTGAAGTGGAAGAATGTGGCTCAGGCGAGAATAGCACAAGCTACCACGGTGCAGGCTAAGACGCACCAGACTGATAAAAAAAGATGAAAATTATGTCTTCAAGAATCGAAATTGCACGTTAACTCCTTTTCTTAAAAAGTAGGTAAGTTGTAAAGGAAAATACGCTGATGATTGATGAATACAAAATAAAGTAAAAATACCCGTTGATGATAAAATTGATTTATAAGATATAATTAGAATCGTATTTTATTCAACATTGAAAGATCCCATTTAAAAAAAAAAATAGACGTAGGAGGAAGAGAAATGCTAGGGCAAGCTAGAAACAGAAAAACTTGGCCCAAAGGTAATACAATTAAAGCAAAAATTGATGAATTATTGTAGTAGAATGAGAGTCATCCTTTATAACTCCATAATATACTGGCAAATAAAACATTGAAAGGAAGGAACTAATTGAGTCAAACTTTATTTCCTCACAATGTGCTTCAAGAGAGAAAACACCGTTTTTCAGAAAATAGTATCGAAACCCTCTATAATCAACTTGAAACAAATTTTTTCTTCAGTGATTCTTACTTTCCATTTTCAAAACATGGGAAAATGAGCAAAAACATAATGATATCGAAAAAAGTCTTCTTCTTCTTTTTTTTTTCTATAGCTTTAGAATATTATGAATACATTGCCACACGGCAATCGTGAATGTAAATTGTAATTCATCACTCACTACATCAACAAACCTCCCCACCTCATTTTTTACTTTACATTACAATATCATTTTTTTATTTCATGTTGACTAAAAAGCGATTGGTTTTGTGTCCTACAAAGTGATTTAAATATAGGTAATATAAATATATTACTATAGTTTTTGAGTTAAAAAGAGGTTTTGTGAGAACAAAAATATAAAAAGATCCGTTATTACATCGTATTTCCAATATGATCTATTCCGCTTTATTTTTATCAATGAAGAATTGTACATTTTTACATTTTCCAATCCTGTATGAAGTTAAAAAAAATGCTCAAAAATGTGCAAATGTCCTGGAAATCACACAATTTGTCTTGAAATTCCATGACCAGAATTTATTTGAAGTACAAACATTACCCCAATCTCTTTAAGAATGTCCAGTTTAAGTTTTTTATGAGATGGTTTATTACAAATAATTCATTGCTAAATAAACCAGGACACATAGACTTATTTTGACTAGGAATTGATATTTTTTATGGGTAAAATATATCAATAAAAATAAAGAATTTGTTTGGAAATTAATTTTGAAGTTATATTTAAAGAAGATTTGTAATTTCTGATATAAATTCAATTATAGTTTTGATTTTTTTTTTTTTTTTTGAAGTTTCCTAGAAAAGCCCTAGGAAATTTAATTCTTACAAGAAAAAAACAACCAGAAAAAATTTACAAAATTAGGAAGAAAACATATACCCACCCAATGATAATAATAATTAATTAATGTATTGAGCCTAGCTCTATTAATAAAAAGTACGATGTAAATGTCGGATTTTTTCATCCTTTTGTACTCACAAAACCTCTTTTTAGCATAAAAACTATCATTTTAATAACTTGCTACATTAACATATCATTAATTATTGTTATATGTAACCTTATTCTATTTGTCTTCTTGATTTATAGAATAAAAATATTCTTATATAAAATCAAATGAATGTTTCTACATTTTGTTAAGATATAAAATACAAAAAATACAAAAATATCATCTACTTAATCAAAAGAAGTACTTGGACTTTGAATGATGCTTACACATTAAATAAGGATACAAATGGCCACAAGGATACATATTACGTAAAGAGGTAAAATTAAATACTTGGATAAAAAAAAATAATAGTCTATGGGGTTGTATAATGTAATATCATCGGATTTACTAATTAATATATTAATTTGTATGAACTTTGTACTGATTCTCCTGTTTGTTATTTATTTTGTTATTGTCTATTATGCACAGGGATCGTATTACGGTGTAGATTTATTATTATAGATATGTATAATTTATGGTGTGAAGGGGCTGGTTGAGTGTTAAGTTATTAAGGCATGACATCATGTGATATATCACTTGATGAGAAAGATCTAAAAAGAATAAGCAAGCTAGTGCTCAATCCAAACTGTATAAATATCAAGTGCATTTTCCACGCCAAAGAAATCTTTTTCGACCTTCAATTGATAATGCAATACTTGTTGTAACATTCAACTAATCAATTACTTATAATAGACAAAATGGTTATATTCTAACCCTTCCCGAGCCGGAGCCAGAAGCATGGATGTGTAGCCCTGGACACATTTTCCCTTCACCCCTCGAAGGATGTTTCTCTTTCTATCTTATTTTCCCAAGTGCTCTATGCTTTATTCAAAATCATGGAACCCATTAACTAGAAGAGTTCCGAAACTTTTGTTTCGATACCTTTTGACTCAAATATCTAAGGTTTTTTCTTTCTTACTTACTATTCTAATTAATAAATTAACAACCACTGGTTGTAAAATATGAAAACCGCTATTACTTAAGAAACAACCTATCGATTTTAAAGTTAAAAGCATATCTGCACTCAACAATTATTGTTCTATCATTTTTGAATTGATAAAAAAATTTAACTCTAAAATTCGAGGTAAACCAATTTCGAAATTTTAGCAAAAGTAGCAATAAATCCAAAACTTATGAACCGATTTGAAAAATTGAAAAAAATTATATTTTGTTAAAGTAATATCTACAACTTTTGGTTCAATGACATCTCTCTTAAACTTTATTTTTAATCCTATCTGGAGTTGAAGGCTAAAAAAGTGTTTGTATGACGTCATATTGCGCCCAAATAATAAACAATATATTTGTTTTCAAATTGACAGTTCATCAATAGTGACGTCATTCATCTGCAAAATAACTTTCTGTTTCACTCGGTTTACGTATTTAGTACTGTGAGTAATAAACACCGAAGATCTATAAAAATTGATCCCAGGAGGAAATACTTGGCATTGTAGAAGAATACCTTAAATTATTTAATTCTACAATTGATGGAGATCCTAAAGGATCCAAAGGTCCTTGTGAGAATCGCCGATTCCCATGACAAAGGGCTCGATACACTTACTGCGGGTGTAGTAAGAAAAGCCTTTGCTACTTGGGCCATGAGTCGTTCCAGTAACACAGTCAGGTTGAGCAAAACTACTAAGCTTCTATGGAGACCAAGGGAATGATATCTGATGTATTAAGTAAAACTGTAAGTACTACTAATTTATGAAATATAATATAAATTTAAAATTTTTCTCATTTTTATAGGTCAATAACAAAAGTTATTTGGAATCACATAATGTGGATCTGTGAGGTCTGAATGGGAATGGTATAAGTGATTAAAATATATGACTAACAATTGTTAATTAATCATTTTTCTATTTTGGTAGGATTTTAATTTTGGAAGTCCAGCTCCCAATCAATTTGAAGTATGCAATTATTCATATTATCTAAAGTTTGTATTATAACTTTACTTATGTCTTAGACAACAACTGATGATGATCTTTACTCACACAACTGGGGTTAGTATTTGCTCCATAGAAATCAATTAACATACATTTTACTCTCTTTTTTGATTTTAGAAGACACAAGTCCTACTATTTGCCGATAAAAAGTGGCTGATGG
Organism: Lepeophtheirus nordmannii; assembly: GCA_963680855.1. NCBI lineage: Eukaryota > Metazoa > Arthropoda > Copepoda > Siphonostomatoida > Caligidae > Lepeophtheirus > Lepeophtheirus nordmannii. The sequence goes on along the minus strand of OY804521.1, from coordinate 39,243,415 downwards.
GATTATTTGTCAGTGATAGGAGGATCGTTGTCTTTGTAACCTCCTGGAGGATCGCCAATGAAGATTCTATGTTTTTAAAAATGCATTCAGAATTATAATGAGCCTTAAAAAGAACGAGTTTGGAAGGTCCTTAATAATTTTAAACATGATTATCTTCCTGGGATCAGAATTTTTAGTATAATATACTTTAGGAATCTGAAAAATCAAAACAAAACACCATTTTTTTATTAACACTATAATAGAATTCAATGTTACTTATAGTAGTACATCTTATCACATTCGTCATAAACCACAAAACAAAAACACATTACTGTTCATGTTTTTCTAGAGATTTTGCGTCATAAAGTCCACAGAGTGTAGTTGAGGCTTCCTTCTAAATTTTACACATTCCTCAACTCATTTACGAAAAGTATTAACGGAGATCTCATAAAATTTGTCATCAAAGATTGATCTACTGAGGATTCACGTGGATTGAAAAAGGAAACCAAGCACTTTGTTCCTCCAGGAAAAGAATTGACCCTTTTCAACGATTTGATGAATTGATCAGAATGTAAACTCAATATTATAACGAAGGGAATCTTTTTGTTGAAAGACTTTGTAAGTCCCGGTCTGGACTTATGATACTATTGAATTAACAGCCATTTTAACATCATTTGCATGATTTTATGTGGAAGAAAGTGCATCACTGTTATGGATGGGGAGAGGATGATGCTTGGTGTCTATAACTATTATTGATTAATCCTCTACACCTTAAAGGAAATGATACTATATGATTTACTGAGGAACTAGGTCTTATAATATTTTAATTTGTAATACAGAAACTATTTTTCTGGAACTATAATTTCATATTTAAGGTAAATTATGAAACTTCTTGAAAAATAATTTCAAAATTAATTTCCTGAGAACTTTTTTATTTTTTATCTACATATTTTACCCATAGAAAATATAGGAATATCCTTTTTTGTCAAGGAAATAATTGTTTTTATCAGACCATACCATACAAAATTTATAAATATCAAAATAAAGGAGAGAGTAATTTCAAATAATGTATGGTAATAGAACTCCAAGACAAATGTGTGATTTCCTATTTTTGACAATTTTTAGGATTGGAAAATGTAAAAATGGACTTTTTCTCATTAATAAAAATGAAACGGATAGATCATAAATTGGAATTTTATTTTTTTAGATGATAAAATATTGACTGAAACGACAAATCCTTCCACGTTTGAAATGCAGAAGTGGTCATGCAATGATGGCTATATATATGAAATATAACAAGCATATTGGTCCCACTGATTCACAACATTTTAAATATTATGTTCAATAATGACATTTCCTTGAATATTGGTAGATTTTATCGAAAACAAAAAAATAATTAATTACTTTTAAGTAAAATATACATAGATATGCTTTAATTCAAGCTATCACACTAATAATTTAATAAAATAAAATTAAAAGTGTTTTCTTCATTGGAGTCTTTTATGTAAGTAGATACTGTTCACACAAAACCTCCTATCTTTTCCATGCAAGGACTGTCAACTTTCAAAATATTAAATACCCAAGAAAAAAAAATCCACAGATATCTAATGTAGACTCATTGAAATAATTGTTTTTCGCTTACCTATTTATAGGTATGTACTATTCTGATAAGATGCATTACCTACAATATACTTAGCTCTCAAATTTCTTTACTGCAACCCTCTACCCTTTTCAATAGGAGCAAAAAAGAAGAGATGATTCGAAACCCACATGCTTTGAGTCTGGAATCGTGAATCACTATATAATTCGACCAAGATGAGTTTTGAAAATAGATAAGAAAGAAATAGAGGCCTTAATAGATAACATGTTTCCTTTATTGTAAAACAGATTCACTATCCATCATCAAAATTACACTTACTAACATTAAATAAAAACATTCATTTACAATGATGGGTCAGGTATCCCATAGAAAAATTGAGAGCCATACGTATAATTGATGAAATCTACCCAATGGAATTTTATTCTTCAGTATCAGAGGTCATGAAATTTTGTGCTCCAAATGACAAGACGAGTCTGAAGGGAAATGAGTGTAAGTCCCATATCATAGGCTGATATCTGTACATCATTGACTTGATCCTTCATAACACTTGCTCCCTTCCGATTTAGAAGATTCGAACTTGATAAGAATCCTGCTCTGAGTCCGTGTCTTTCTCTCTTCATGGCTCAGGAGTTGAAAAACTTGAATTTTCTCTTCGCATTCCAGAGCTTTGCAAAAACAGGAAGAGCATTAGCATTAGCCTTAAATAATGAAGGGACTCGAGTCCTATTCTTTGAGAGTCGGGACTCGCCTCGAATGAATTCCTTGAGCCTTGTTTTCCAAAAACTCTTCTAAAGAGTGCAAAACTTGCTTGAAGCACTGAATTCGTAAAAGATTCATTCTCTTAAATGCAGTTTAGTTTTGGAATTCTTTTCCAAGGAAGAAGTGGGTTTAATGAATCACATGAGTGGGTTGAAGGATTCCTATGATATGGAGGGATTCGCAGATTCACTCTCCCATCACGAATGACACTTCCGAATACGTCATTTGCCTTGGATGAAACTGATGAGAAAGGAAAATGGATGGGGTTGAGAGTGGGAGGAATACTTTGGACTGGAGGCTCTTGAATTGGACTATGAAATTGGAGGATAGAGTGGAGAAGAGGTTGAAGAAAACTTCAACTTGGATCCATCCTGGAAATGTCCCTTGAAGCGCTCGCTCTGAGAGGAAGGAATGCTTTGCTATGACGTCATGAGATCCTCTCTAGAATGTTTACTGTCTGCCTGCACTAGAGAGTCTCTCTTCTTGGCTGGCCTGGCTGAGCTAACTAACTTGAATGGATGAGAAACTGTTGACCCTGTTCGACTGCTCCAAGGTGCCTCAAGTCAGCTGTTGAATAGACAATGTTTATTTTCACTATTTTCACTTCTGACGTGCCTTGAAATGGCGCAGCTCTGGCTTGGACCCAAGGACGTCTCATTGCTTCGCTCTTCCTGACTGCCGAGAATGGGAATGGGATGGGAATCGGATGGGATGAAGGTGATGGCTGATGAATGAGCTTCCAATCAAGGATTGTGACACTAACAAAGAGTTCATTGCACAGAAGAGGCACAAAGAGCAGCAAGAGTCAGTAGATCCAATCCCTTGACGTCGAAAATCATGAATAACCTGATGTGCAGACGATTCGAATCTCATCACCATCCAATGCCATTGTCTCTAAAATCAAATTTAACTTTTCTTAGTAGAAAAGTTAAAATGTCTCCTGGATGGGGTTTGGATCATTATTGATCCTGGAGTAATACTTCATAATATCCGCTTCCACCTGTTTTTAGCATTGTCATTCATTCATTCTTGAACTTTCTCACATTAGAATAAAAGTCTCCTAAGGTGCAAATTCAATTCATATATTTTTCCACTATTTTAAAATACGAATTCAATTTGAAATGCTGCTTTGCTTTGAATACCTTTTGAATAAAAGTTGTATTCAGAAAATGAATTATTTATTATTCAGTCAAAAATAGTTATGAGTACCTCAATTCAATATTTTGATTTGTAATTTATACAAAATGGAATTGTCTCTTCGTAAAGTATGATTTTAAAATACTTCATGAGAGCAATAAACAAGGCTAGGATCCTCAATTTAATTTAAAAAAGTAGGCAATTTAGTGATTTTATAATCTTTTATTAATATATGATTGACAAAATTTTAATTTAAAGGTACTCTGGATCGATCCACTACTAATTATTTATGTTTGTTATATTGTAAAAACCCATAGATTTTTTAACTCTTTCATTTCAGACTTACTAAATATGTACAAATTATACAATGTCAGAATCTAAAATTTCTAAAATAAATAAGATATCAAATAGATTTCAATTTCGAATATTGATTTCCTACTATGACAAAACCTCCGTCCATCAGAGTTGTCATTGCCTCGAAGGACTTCTCCTAATCTATGGTCCTACAAAGAGTTGGTAAAGGCTCTTAGTGCCAACTTAAACAATAATAAGTATTAAACGTTAGAAATTAAAGCTGTGATTTTATAATAAATATTAACTATATTAACTGTAGGATTCTCCCCGGATTCCTCCACTACTCAGATAATTTCACAAGGTCATTGAGGGAAGGTGGAAATATTCTTTACATTCAAATGCCGTAGACTGAAGGATCGGATTTTTCAATATAAAACATGAAATGGACTGACTAACTCAATGTTGAGTTGGACATTGAAGGAAACAAGTGTCTTGGTTTTATTAGTGATGAAATTAAAAGTATCAGAATTGTCTTCAATTATTACGTCCCTTGAATAAATCTTTAATATGTATCTCGTGATTAGGACTTTGAACGTGTTCTATAATTTTTAACTTTCCCAAGGTTTCTGTCCTAAATTCATTTAGACGTCATTTCAATAACCTTGGATGCTCGTTATAATTTTATAGCTTTTCATCTCCATTATCAACGATCAAGGATTTTATTCTTTCTGAATGAATTTATTAAATTGTGAATCATTTATTAATTTTGTAATTGCCATTACACGTTTTCAATATATACATACATATATATGATTTTTCCTTTCACTAATTAAATTATCGACATCCGTCACAACATTTACATTTGAGGCTTAATCTTACTTTATGTTGAAATTATTTGTTCTAATTTGAGTTTATATATATATATATATATTTCGTATCAAATTCATTAAAAGTCTTAATCACATTCTATTTTATTGTTTCAATCAAGTAATGAACAAAAAATATGTGTTTATTTAATGGGATTATGCTTACTGCAGTAATTATAGAGTCAAATTTACCTAATTCGCCGGAGAAAAAGGGCTCAAGGAGTTGATTTGATTGCACTTCTTGAATCTACATACTCCTCATTTTTAAAGGGGGGTATTCGAAAGGAATACAAGAACTTAGGTTAAAAAAGTAAATGCAATGCTATCAAAAAATAATTCTTAGTATTTCGAACTGTATTTTGAGCCCAATATTTTTATACTAGAATTATTATAAAATGAATTATCAAATGTAATCATCTATTTTTGTCAAAAGGGCAGGCTGTATAGTATTAAATATATCAATTCAATAATACATACACAAAACTGATAGTTACTATATTTATCAAATAAAAGTAATTGTTCTCTTCTGTTTGATGGTAAAGCAGGAGTCAGCTACAACCATGACGAATAATCAACGCTAATAAAAACAATACAGAATTGATAAAATACTTCCTCATAAATTACATTCAATAATAGCAATCACGAATGCTTTTATTGTCCATACGGTACCTACAACATTTGTAACAATTTCACCTCCAATGATTCAGTGTCACTATGAAAAGAGAGATACAACAACATCCTTCGATTATTCATAAATAATAAAATGGACGTGGAGTGTTCAAAAATGAGAAACAAAGATTATGTAAAATAAATACTTATTTACTTTCTACTTTGAATTTTCAAATTAATGCTTCACACTAAAAGGAGTAAAAATTGAAAAAAGAAGTCTTCTAAAATATGGTTTTGTGATTTTTGATCATTCCGAGTCTGCTACGTACATTCAAATCAATGATCTAAAACCATTCCTGGTATTAAATATAAAGATTTGAAAATTTTTTGTCTCCATATATAAGCTAGCACCATCTAGCGTTCATATTATCATACAAATGATGAAAATGAAAAGTGCCAATATGCATGGTATTTTATTAATTTCAACATTCAAAAAATGCTTAGCACATTAAAAAAAATTACCTGAATCTATTCGCCACTTCAATTTGAAGGATTTGCAAATTCCAAATTGGTATGACACCTAGCAACATCTAGGGTTCATATTACCATCGAAATGAAAAGTGCCAATATGCATGGTTTTTTAATAATTTCAACATTCAAAAAATGCTTAGCACATTCAAAAAAATTACCTGAATCTATTCGCCAATTCAATTTGAAGGATTTGCAAATTTCAAATTGGTATGACACCTAGCAACATCTAGGGTTCATATTATCATCAAAATGAAAAGTGCCAATATGCATGGTTTTTTATTAAGTTCAACATTCAAAAAATGCTTAGCACATTCAAAAAAATTACCTGAATCTATTCGCCACTTCAATTTGAAGGATTTGCAAATTTCAAATAGGTATGACACCTAGCAACATCTAGGGTTCATATTATCATCAAAATGAAAAGTTCCAATATGCATGGTTTTTTATTAATTTCAACATTCAAAAAATGCTTAGCACATTCAAAAAAATTACCTGAATCTATTCGCCACTTCAATTTGAAGGATTTGCAAATTTCAAATTGGTATGACACCTAGCAACATCTAGGGTTCATATTATCATACAAATGAAAAGTGCCAATATGCATGGTTTTTTATTAATTTCAACATTCAAAAAATGCTTAGCACATTCAAAAAAATTACCTGAATCTATTCGCCACTTCAATTTGAAGGATTTGCAAATTTCAAATTGGTATGACACCTAGCAACATCTAGGGTTCATATTATCATACAAATGAAAAGTGCCAATATGTATGGTTTCTTATTAATTTCAACATTCAAAAAATGCTTAGCACATTCAAAAAAATTACCTGAATCTATTCGCCACTTCAATTTGAAGGATTTGCAAATTTCAAATTGGTATGACACCTAGCAACATCTAGGGTTCATATTATCATACAAATGAAAAGTTCCAATATTCATGGTTTTTTATTAATTTCAACATTCAAAAAATGCTTAGCACATTCAAAAAAATTACCTGAATCTATTCGCCACTTCAATTTGAAGGATTTGCAAATTTCAAATACGTATGACACCTAGCAACATCTAGGGTTCATATTATCATACAAATGAAAAGTTCCAATATTCATGGTTTTTTATTAATTTCAACATTCAAAAAATGTTTAGCACATTCAAAAAAACTACCTGAATCTATTCGCCACTTCAATTTGAAGGATTTGCAAGTTTCAAATAGGTATGACACCTAGCAACATCTAGGGTTCATATTATCATCAAAATGAAAAGTGCCAATATGCATGGTTTTTTATTAATTTCAACATTCAAAAATGCTTAGCACATTCAAAAAAATTACCTGAATCTATTCGCCACTTCAATTTGAAGGATTTGCAAATTTCAAATTGGTATGACACCTAGCAACATCTAGGGTTCATATTATCATCAAAATGAAAAGTGCCAATATGCATGGTTTTTTATTAATTTCAACATTCAAAAAATGCTTAGCACATTCAAAAAAATTACCTGAATCTATTCGCCACTTCAATTTGAAGGATTTGCAAATTTCAAATAGGTATGACACCTAGCAACATCTAGGGTTCATATTATCATACAAATGAAAAGTGCCAATATGCATGGTTTTTTATTAATTTCAACATTCAAAAAATGCTTAGCACATTCAAAAAAATTACCTGAATCTATTCGCCACTTCAATTTGAAGGATTTGCAAATTCAAATTGGTATGACACCTAGCAACATCTAGGGTTCATATTATCATACAAATGAAAAGTGCCAATATGCATGGTTTTTTATTAATTTCAACATTCAAAAAATGCTTAGCACATTCAAAAAAATTACCTGAATCTATTCGCCACTTCAATTTGAAGGATTTCCAAATTTCAAATTGGTATGACACCTAGCAACATCTAGGGTTCATATTATCATCAAAATGAAAAGTGCCAATATGCATGGTTTTTTATTAATTTCAACATTCAAAAAATGCTTAGCACATTCAAAAAAATTACCTGAATCTATTCGCCACTTCAATTTGAAGGATTTCCAAATTTCAAATTGGTATGACACCTAGCAACATCTAGGGTTCATATTATCATACAAATGAAAAGTGCCAAAATGCATGGTTTTTTATTAATTTCAACATTCAAAAAATGCTTAGCACATTCAAAAAAATTACCTGAATCTATTCGCCACTTCAATTTGAAGGATTTGCAAATTTCAAATTGGTATGACACCTAGCAACATCTAGGGTTCATATTATCATACAAATGAAAAGTGCCAATATGTATGGTTTTTTATTAATTTCTACATTCAAAAAATGCTTAGCACATTCAAAAAAATTACCTGAATCTATTCGCCACTTCAATTTGAAGGATTTGCAAATTTCAAATTGGTATGACACCTAGCAACATCTAGGGTTCATATTATCATACAAATGAAAAGTGCCAATATGCATGGTTTTTTATTAATTTCAACATTCAAAAAATGCTTAGCACATTCAAAAAAATTACCTGAATCTATTCGCCACTTCAATTTGAAGGATTTGCAAATTCAAATTGGTATGACACCTAGCAACATCTAGGGTTCATATTATCATACAAATGAAAAGTGCCAATATGCATGGTTTTTTATTAATTTCAACATTCAAAAAATGCTTAGCACATTCAAAAAAATTACCTGAATCTATTCGCCACTTCAATTTGAAGGATTTCCAAATTTCAAATTGGTATGACACCTAGCAACATCTAGGGTTCATATTATCATACAAATGAAAAGTACCAATATGCATGGTTTTTTATTAATTTCAACATTCAAAAAATGCTTAGCACATTCAAAAAAATTACTTGAATCTATTCGCCACTTCAATTTGAAGGATTTGCAAATTTCAAATTGGTATGACACCTAGCAACATCTAGGGTTCATATTATCATACAAATGAAAAGTGCCAATATGTATGGTTTTTTATTAATTTCAACATTCAAAAAATGCTTAGCACATTCAAAAAAATTACGTGAATCTATTCGCCACTTCAATTTAAAGGATTTCCAAATTTCAAATTGGTATGACACCTAGCAACATCTAGGGTTCATATTATCATCAAAATGAAAAGTGCCAATATGCATGGTTTTTTATTAATTTCAACATTCAAAAAATGCTTAGCACATTCAAAAAAATTACCTGAATCTATTCGTCACTTCAATTTGAAGGATTTGCAAATTTCAAATTGGTATGACACCTAGCAACATCTAGGGTTCATATTATCATCAAAATGAAAAGTTCCAATATGCATGGTTTTTTATTAATTTCAAAATTCAAAAAATCTTAGCACATTCAAAAAAATTACCTGAATCTATTCGCCACTTCAATTTGAAGGATTTGCAAATTCCAAATTGGTATGACACCTAGCAACATCTAGGGTTCATATTATCATACAAATGAAAAGTGCCAATATGCATGGTTTTTTATTAATTTCAACATTCAAAAAATGCTTAGCACATTCAAAAAAATTACTTGAATCTATTCGCCACTTCAATTTGAAGGATTTGCAAATTCTAAATTGGTATGACACCTAGCAACATCTAGGGTTCATATTATCATACAAATGAAAAGTGCCAATATGCATGGTTTTTTATTTATTTCAACATTCAAAAAATGCTTAGCAAATTCAAAAAAATTACCTGAATCTATTCGCCACTTCAATTTGAAGGATTTGCAAGTTTCAAATAGGTATGACACCTAGCAACATCTAGGGTTCATATTATCATCAAAATGAAAAGTGCCAATATGCATGGTTTTTAATTTATTTCAACATTCAAAAAATGCTTAGCACATTCAAAAAAATTACCTGAATCTATTTGCCACTTCAATTTGAAGGATTTCCAAATTTCAAATTGGTATGACACCTAGCAACATCTAGGGTTCATATTATCATACAAATGAAAAGTGCCAATATGCATGGTTTCTTATTAATTTCAACATTCAAAAAATGCTTAGCACATTCAAAAAAATTACCTGAATCTATTCGCCACTTCAATTTGAAGGATTTGCAAATTTCAAATAGGTATGACACCTAGCAACATCTAGGGTTCATATTATCATCAAAATGAAAAGTGCCAATATGCATGGTTTTTTATTAATTTCAACATTCAAAAAATGCTTAGCACATTCAAAAAAATTACCTGAATCTATTCGCCACTTCAATTTGAAGGATTTGCAAATTTCAAATTGGTATGACACCTAGCAACATCTAGGGTTCATATTATCATACAAATGAATAGTGCCAATATGCATGGTTTTTTATTAATTTCAACATTCAAAAAATGCTTAGCACATTAAAAAAAATTACCTGAATCTATTCGCCACTTCAATTTGAAGGATTTGCAAATTTCAAATTGGTATGACACCTAGCAACATCTAGGGTTCATATTATCATCAAAATGAAAAGTTCCAATATGCATGGTTTTTTATTAATTTCAAAATTCAAAAAATCTTAGCACATTCAAAAAAATTACCTGAATCTATTCGCCACTTCAATTTGAAGGATTTGCAAATTCCAAATTGGTATGACACCTAGCAACATCTAGGGTTCATATTATCATACAAATGAAAAGTGCCAATATGCATGGTTTTTTATTAATTTCAACATTCAAAAAATGCTTAGCACATTCAAAAAAATTACTTGAATCTATTCGCCACTTCAATTTGAAGGATTTGCAAATTCTAAATTGGTATGACACCTAGCAACATCTAGGGTTCATATTATCATACAAATGAAAAGTGCCAATATGCATGGTTTTTTATTTATTTCAACATTCAAAAAATGCTTAGCACATTAAAAAAAATTACCTGAATCTATTCGCCACTTCAATTTGAAGGATTTGCAAATTTCAAATAGGTATGACACCTAGCAACATCTAGGGTTCATATTATCATACAAATGAAAAGTGCCAATATGCATGGTTTTTTATTAATTTCAACATTCAAAAAATGCTTAGCACATTCAAAAAAATTACCTGAATCTATTCGCCACTTCAATTTGAAGGATTTGCAAATTTCAAATAGGTATGACACCTAGCAACATCTAGGGTTCATATTATCATCAAAATGAAAAGTGCCAATATGCATGGTTTTTTATTAATTTCAACATTCAAAAAATGCTTAGCAAATTCAAAAAAATTACCTGAATCTATTCGCCACTTCAATTTGAAGGATTTGCAAGTTTCAAATAGGTATGACACCTAGCAACATCTAGGGTTCATATTATCATCAAAATGAAAAGTGCCAATATGCATGGTTTTTAATTTATTTCAACATTCAAAAAATGCTTAGCACATTCAAAAAAATTACCTGAATCTATTTGCCACTTCAATTTGAAGGATTTCCAAATTTCAAATTGGTATGACACCTAGCAACATCTAGGGTTCATATTATCATACAAATGAAAAGTGCCAATATGCATGGTTTCTTATTAATTTCAACATTCAAAAAATGCTTAGCACATTCAAAAAAATTACCTGAATCTATTCGCCACTTCAATTTGAAGGATTTGCAAATTTCAAATAGGTATGACACCTAGCAACATCTAGGGTTCATATTATCATCAAAATGAAAAGTGCCAATATGCATGGTTTTTTATTAATTTCAACATTCAAAAAATGCTTAGCACATTCAAAAAAATTACCTGAATCTATTCGCCACTTCAATTTGAAGGATTTGCAAATTTCAAATTGGTATGACACCTAGCAACATCTAGGGTTCATATTATCATACAAATGAATAGTGCCAATATGCATGGTTTTTTATTAATTTCAACATTCAAAAAATGCTTAGCACATTAAAAAAAATTACCTGAATCTATTCGCCACTTCAATTTGAAGGATTTGCAAATTTCAAATAGGTATGACACCTAGCAACATCTAGGGTTCATATTATCATACAAATGAAAAGTGCCAATATGCATGGTTTCTTATTAATTTCAACATTCAAAAAATGCTTAGCACATTCAAAAAAATTACCTGAATCTATTCGCCACTTCAATTTGAAGGATTTGCAAATTTCAAATTGGTATGACACCTAGCAACATCTAGGGTTCATATTATCATCAAAATGAAAAGTGCCAATATGCATGGTTTTTATTAATTTCAACATTCAAAAAATGCTTAGCACATTCAAAAAAATTACCTGAATCTATTCGCCACTTCAATTTGAAGGATTTGCAAATTTCAAATTGGTATGACACCTAGCAACATCTAGGGTTCATATTATCATACAAATGAATAGTGCCAATATGCATGGTTTTTTATTAATTTCAACATTCAAAAAATGCTTAGCACATTTAAAAAAATTACCTGAATCTATTCGCCACTTCAATTTGAAGGATTTGCAAATTTCAAATAGGTATGACACCTAGCAACATCTAGGGTTCATATTATCATACAAATGAAAAGTGCCAATATGCATGGTTTCTTATTAATTTCAACATTCAAAAAATGCTTAGCACATTCAAAAAAATTACCTGAATCTATTCGCCACTTCAATTTGAAGGATTTGCAAATTTCAAATTGGTATGACACCTAGCAACATCTAGGGTTCATATTATCATCAAAATGAAAAGTGCCAATATGCATGGTTTTTATTAATTTCAACATTCAAAAAATGCTTAGCACATTCAAAAAAATTACCTGAATCTATTCGCCACTTCAATTTGAAGGATTGGCAAATTCAAATTGGTATGACACCTAGCAACATCTAGGGTTCATATTATCATACAAATGAAAAGTGCCAATATGCATGGTTTTTTATTAATTTCAACATTCAAAAAATGCTTAGCACATTCAAAAAAATTACCTGAATCTATTCGCCACTTCAATTTGAAGGATTTGCAAATTTCAAATTGGTATGACACCTAGCAACATCTAGGGTTCATATTATCATCAAAATGAAAAGTGCCAATATGCATAGTTTTTTATTAAGTTCAACATTCAAAAAATGCTTAGCACATTCAAAAAAATTACCTGAATCTATTCGCCACTTCAATTTGAAGGATTTGCAAATTTCAAATTGGTATGACACCTAGCAACATCTAGGGTTCATATTATCATAGAAATGAAAAGTGCCAATATGTATGGTTTTTTATTAATTTCAACATTCAAAAAATGCTTAGCACATTCAAAAAAATTAACTGAATCTATTCGCCACTTCAATTTGAAGGATTTGCAAATTTCAAATTGGTATGACACCTAGCAACATCTAGGGTTCATATTATCATACAAATGAATAGTGCCAATATGCATGGTATTTTATTAATTTCAACATTCAAAAAATGCTTAGCACATTCAAAAAAATTACCTGAATCTATTCGCCACTTCAATTTGAAGGATTTGCAAATTTCAAATAGGTATGACACCTAGCAACATCTAGGGTTCATATTATCATACAAATGAAAAGTTCCAATATTCATGGTTTTTTATTAATTTCAACATTCAAAAAATGCTTAGCACATTCAAAAAAATTACCTGAATCTATTCGCCACTTCAATTTGAAGGATTTGCAAGTTTCAAATAGGTATGACACCTAGCAACATCTAGGGTTCATATTATCATCAAAATGAAAAGTGCCAATATGCATGGTTTTTTATTAATTTCAACATTCAAAAAATGCTTAGCACATTCAAAAAAATTACCTGAATCTATTCGCCACTTCAATTTGAAGGATTTGCAAATTTCAAATAGGTATGACACCTAGCAACATCTAGGGTTCATGTTATCATCAAAATGAAAAGTGCCAATATGCATGGTTTTTTATTAATTTCAACATTCAAAAAATGCTTAGCACATTCAAAAAAATTACCTGAATCTATTCGCTACTTCAATTTGAAGGATTTGCAAATTTCAAATTGATATGACACCTAGCAACATCTAGGGTTCATATTATCATCAAAATGAAAAGTACCAATATGCATGGTTTTTTATTAATTTCAACATTCAAAAAATGCTTAGCACATTCAAAAAAATTACCTGAATCTATTCGCCACTTCAATTTGAAGGATTTGCAAATTCCAAATTGGTATGACACCTAGCAACATCTAGGGTTCATATTATCATCAAAATGAAAAGTGCCAATATGCATGGTTTTTTATTAATTTCAACATTCAAAAAATGCTTAGCACATTCAAAAAGATTATCTGAATCTATTCGCCACTTCAATTTGAAGGATTTGCAAATTTCAAATTGGTATGACACCTAGCAACATCTAGGGTTCATATTATCATCAAAATGAAAAGTGCCAATATGCATGGTTTTTTATTAATTTCAACATTCAAAAAATGCTTAGCACATTCAAAAAAATTACCTGAATCTATTCGCCACTTCAATTTGAAGGATTTGCAAATTTCAAATAGGTATGACACCTAGCAACATCTAGGGTTCATATTATCATACAAATGAAAAGTGCCAATATGCATGGTTTTTTATTAATTTCAACATTCAAAAAATGCTTAGCACATTCAAAAAAATTACCTGAATCTATTCGCCACTTCAATTTGAAGGATTTGCAAATTCAAATTGGTATGACACCTAGCAACATCTAGGGTTCATATTATCATACAAATGAAAAGTGCCAATATGCATGGTTTTTTATTAATTTCAACATTCAAAAAATGCTTAGCACATTCAAAAAAATTACCTGAATCTATTCGCCACTTCAATTTGAAGGATTTCCAAATTTCAAATTGGTATGACACCTAGCAACATCTAGGGTTCATATTATCATACAAATGAAAAGTTCCAATATGCATGGTTTTTTATTAATTTCAACATTCAAAAAATGCTTAGCACATTCAAAAAAATTACCTGAATCTATTCGCCACTTCAATTTGAAGGATTTCCAAATTTCAAATTGGTATGACACCTAGCAACATCTAGGGTTCATATTATCATACAAATGAAAAGTGCCAAAATGCATGGTTTTTTATTAATTTCAACATTCAAAAAATGCTTAGCACATTCAAAAAAATTACCTGAATCTATTCGCCACTTCAATTTGAAGGATTTGCAAATTTCAAATTGGTATGACACCTAGCAACATCTAGGGTTCATATTATCATACAAATGAAAAGTGCCAATATGTATGGTTTTTTATTAATTTCTACATTCAAAAAATGCTTAGCACATTCAAAAAAATTACCTGAATCTATTCGCCACTTCAATTTGAAGGATTTGCAAATTTCAAATTGGTATGACACCTAGCAACATCTAGGGTTCATATTATCATACAAATGAAAAGTGCCAATATGCATGGTTTTTTATTAATTTCAACATTCAAAAAATGCTTAGCACATTCAAAAAAATTACCTGAATCTATTCGCCACTTCAATTTGAAGGATTTGCAAATTCAAATTGGTATGACACCTAGCAACATCTAGGGTTCATATTATCATACAAATGAAAAGTGCACATATGCATGGTTTTTTATTAATTTCAACATTCAAAAAATGCTTAGCACATTCAAAAAAATTACCTGAATCTATTCGCCACTTCAATTTGAAGGATTTCCAAATTTCAAATTGGTATGACACCTAGCAACATCTAGGGTTCATATTATCATACAAATGAAAAGTACCAATATGCATGGTTTTTTATTAATTTCAACATTCAAAAAATGCTTAGCACATTCAAAAAAATTACTTGAATCTATTCGCCACTTCAATTTGAAGGATTTGCAAATTTCAAATTGGTATGACACCTAGCAACATCTAGGGTTAATATTATCATACAAATGAAAAGTGCCAATATGTATGGTTTTTTATTAATTTCAACATTCAAAAAATGCTTAGCACATTCAAAAAAATTACGTGAATCTATTCGCCACTTCAATTTAAAGGATTTCCAAATTTCAAATTGGTATGACACCTAGCAACATCTAGGGTTCATATTATCATCAAAATGAAAAGTGCCAATATGCATGGTTTTTTATTAATTTCAACATTCAAAAAATGCTTAGCACATTCAAAAAAATTACCTGAATCTATTCGTCACTTCAATTTGAAGGATTTGCAAATTTCAAATTGGTATGACACCTAGCAACATCTAGGGTTCATATTATCATCAAAATGAAAAGTTCCAATATGCATGGTTTTTTATTAATTTCAAAATTCAAAAAATCTTAGCACATTCAAAAAAATTACCTGAATCTATTCGCCACTTCAATTTGAAGGATTTGCAAATTCCAAATTGGTATGACACCTAGCAACATCTAGGGTTCATATTATCATCAAAATGAAAAGTGCCAATATGCATGGTTTTTAATTTATTTCAACATTCAAAAAATGCTTAGCACATTCAAAAAAATTACCTGAATCTATTTGCCACTTCAATTTGAAGGATTTCCAAATTTCAAATTGGTATGACACCTAGCAACATCTAGGGTTCATATTATCATACAAATGAAAAGTGCCAATATGCATGGTTTCTTATTAATTTCAACATTCAAAAAATGCTTAGCACATTCAAAAAAATTACCTGAATCTATTCGCCACTTCAATTTGAAGGATTTGCAAATTCAAATTGGTATGACACCTAGCAACATCTAGGGTTCATATTATCATACAAATGAAAAGTGCCAATATGCATGGTTTTTTATTAATTTCAACATTCAAAAAATGCTTAGCACATTCAAAAAAATTACCTGAATCTATTCGCCACTTCAATTTGAAGGATTTCCAAATTTCAAATTGGTATGACACCAAGCAACATCTAGGGTTCATATTATCATACAAATGAAAAGTACCAATATGCATGGTTTTTTATTAATTTCAACATTCAAAAAATGCTTAGCACATTCAAAAAAATTACCTGAATCTATTCGCCACTTCAATTTGAAGGATTTGCAAATTTCAAATTGGTATGACACCTAGCAACATCTAGGGTTCATATTATCATCAAAATGAAAAGTGCCAATATGCATAGTTTTTTATTAAGTTCAACATTCAAAAAATGCTTAGCACATTCAAAAAAATTACCTGAATCTATTCGCCACTTCAATTTGAAGGATTTGCAAATTTCAAATTGGTATGACACCTAGCAACATCTAGGGTTCATATTATCATAGAAATGAAAAGTGCCAATATGTATGGTTTTTTATTAATTTCAACATTCAAAAAATGCTTAGCACATTCAAAAAAATTAACTGAATCTATTCGCCACTTCAATTTGAAGGATTTGCAAATTTCAAATTGGTATGACACCTAGCAACATCTAGGGTTCATATTATCATACAAATGAATAGTGCCAATATGCATGGTATTTTATTAATTTCAACATTCAAAAAATGCTTAGCACATTCAAAAAAATTACCTGAATCTATTCGCCACTTCAATTTGAAGGATTTGCAAATTTCAAATAGGTATGACACCTAGCAACATCTAGGGTTCATATTATCATACAAATGAAAAGTTCCAATATTCATGGTTTTTTATTAATTTCAACATTCAAAAAATGCTTAGCACATTCAAAAAAATTACCTGAATCTATTCGCCACTTCAATTTGAAGGATTTGCAAGTTTCAAATAGGTATGACACCTAGCAACATCTAGGGTTCATATTATCATACAAATGAAAAGTTCCAATATTCATGGTTTTTTATTAATTTCAACATTCAAAAAATGCTTAGCACATTCAAAAAAATTACCTGAATCTATTCGCCACTTCAATTTGAAGGATTTGCAAGTTTCAAATAGGTATGACACCTAGCAACATCTAGGGTTCATATTATCATCAAAATGAAAAGTGCCAATATGCATGGTTTTTTATTAATTTCAACATTCAAAAAATGCTTAGCACATTCAAAAAAATTACCTGAATCTATTCGCCACTTCAGTTTGAAGGATTTGCAAATTTCAAATAGGTATGACACCTAGCAACATCTAGGGTTCATATTATCATACAAATGAAAAGTGCCAATATGCATGGTTTCTTATTAATTTCAACATTCAAAAAATGCTTAGCACATTCAAAAAAATTACCTGAATCTATTCGCCACTTCAATTTGAAGGATTTGCAAATTTCAAATTGGTATGACACCTAGCAACATCTAGGGTTCATATTATCATACAAATGAATAGTGCCAATATGCATGGTTTTTTATTAATTTCAACATTCAAAAAATGCTTAGCACATTTAAAAAAATTATCTGAATCTATTCGCCACTTCAATTTGAAGGATTTGCAAATTTCAAATTGGTATGACACCTAGCAACATCTAGGGTTCATATTATCATACAAATGAAAAGTTCCAATATTCATGGTTTTTTATTAATTTCAACATTCAAAAAATGCTTAGAACATTCAAAAAAATTACCTGAATCTATTCGCCACTTCAATTTGAAGGATTTGCAAATTTCAAATACGTATGACACCTAGCAACATCTAGGGTTCATATTATCATACAAATGAAAAGTTCCAATATTCATGGTTTTTTATTAATTTCAACATTCAAAAAATGTTTAGCACATTCAAAAAAACTACCTGAATCTATTCGCCACTTCAATTTGAAGGATTTGCAAGTTTCAAATAGGTATGACACCTAGCAACATCTAGGGTTCATATTATCATACAAATGAAAAGTGCCAATATGCATGGTTTTTTATTAATTTCAACATTCAAAAATGCTTAGCACATTCAAAAAAATTACCTGAATCTATTTGCCACTTCAATTTGAAGGATTTGCAAATTTCAAATTGGTATGACACCTAGCAACATCTAGGGTTCATATTATCATCAAAATGAAAAGTGCCAATATGCATGGTTTTTTATTAATTTCAACATTCAAAAAATGCTTAGCACATTCAAAAAAATTACCTGAATCTATTCGCCACTTCAATTTGAAGGATTTGCAAATTTCAAATTGGTATGACACCTAGCAACATCTAGGGTTCATATTATCATACAAATGAAAAGTGCCAATATGCATGGTTTTTTATTAATTTCAACATTCAAAAAATGCTTAGCACATTCAAAAAAATTACCTGAATCTATTCGCCACTTCAATTTGAAGGATTTGCAAATTTCAAATTGGTATGACACCTAGCAACATCTAGGGTTCATATTATCATCAAAATGAAAAGTGCCAATATGCATGGTTTTTTATTAATTTCAACATTCAAAAAATGCTTAGCACATTCAAAAAAATTACCTGAATCTATTCGCCACTTCAGTTTGAAGGATTTGCAAATTTCAAATAGGTATGACACCTAGCAACATCTAGGGTTCATATTATCATACAAATGAAAAGTGCCAATATGCATGGTTTCTTATTAATTTCAACATTCAAAAAATGCTTAGCACATTCAAAAAAATTACCTGAATCTATTCGCCACTTCAATTTGAAGGATTTGCAAATTTCAAATTGGTATGACACCTAGCAACATCTAGGGTTCATATTATCATCAAAATGAAAAGTGCCAATATGCATGGTTTTTTATTAATTTCAACGTTCAAAAAATGCTTAGCACATTCAAAAAAATTACCTGAATCTATTCGCCACTTCAATTTGAAGGATTTGCAAATTTCAAATTGGTATGACACCTAGCAACATCTAGGGTTCATATTATCATACAAATGAAAAGTGCCAATATGTATGGTTTTTTATTAATTTCAACATTCAAAAAATGCTTAGCACATTCAAAAAAATTACCTGAATCTATTCGCCACTTCAATTTGAAGGATTTGCAAATTTCAAATTGGTATGACACCTAGCAACATCTAGGGTTCATATTATCATCAAAATGAAAAGTTCCAATATGCATGGTTTTTTATTAATTTCAACATTCAAAAAATGCTTAGCACATTCAAAAAAATTACCTGAATCTATTCGCCACTTCAATTTGAAGGATTTGCAAATTTCAAATTGGTATGACACCTAGCAACATCTAGGGTTCATATTATCATCAAAATGAAAAGTGCCAATATGCATGGTTTTTTATTAATTTCAACATTCAAAAAATGCTTAGCACATTCAAAAAAATTACCTGAATCTATTCGCCACTTCAATTTGAAGGATTTGCAAATTTCAAATTGGTATGACACCTAGCAACATCTAGGGTTCATATTATCATCAAAATGAAAAGTTCCAATATGCATGGTTTTTTATTAATTTCAAAATTCAAAAAATCTTAGCACATTCAAAAAAATTACCTGAATCTATTCGCCACTTCAATTTGAAGGATTTCCAAGTTTCAAATAGGTATGACACCTAGCAACATCTAGGGTTCATATTATCATCAAAATGAAAAGTGCCAATATGCATGGTTTTTTATTAATTTCAACATTCAAAAAATGCTTAGCACATTCAAAAAAATTACCTGAATCTATTCGCCACTTCAATTTGAAGGATTTGCAAATTTCAAATTGGTATGACACCAAGCAACATCTAGGGTTCATATTATCATACAAATGAAAAGTACCAATATGCATGGTTTTTTATTAATTTCAACATTCAAAAAATGCTTAGCACATTCAAAAAAATTACCTGAATCTATTCGCCACTTCAATTTGAAGGATTTGCAAATTTCAAATTGGTATGACACCTAGCAACATCTAGGGTTCATATTATCATCAAAATGAAAAGTGCCAATATGCATGGTTTTTTATTAAGTTCAACATTCAAAAAATGCTTAGCACATTCAAAAAAATTACCTGAATCTATTCGCCACTTCAATTTGAAGGATTTGCAAATTTCAAATTGGTATGACACCTAGCAACATCTAGGGTTCATATTATCATAGAAATGAAAAGTGCCAATATGTATGGTTTTTTATTAATTTCAACATTCAAAAAATGCTTAGCACATTCAAAAAAATTAACTGAATCTATTCGCCACTTCAATTTGAAGGATTTGCAAATTTCAAATTGGTATGACACCAAGCAACATCTAGGGTTCATATTATCATACAAATGAAAAGTGCCAATATGCATGGTTTTTTATTAATTTCAACATTCAAAAAATGCTTAGCACATTCAAAAAAATTACCTGAATCTATTCGCCACTTCAATTTGAAGGATTTGCAAGTTTCAAATAGGTATGACACCTAGCAACATCTAGGGTTCATATTATCATCAAAATGAAAAGTGCCAATATGCATGGTTTTTTATTAATTTCAACATTCAAAAAATGCTTAGCACATTCAAAAAAATTACCTGAATCTATTCGCCACTTCAATTTGAAGGATTTGCAAATTTCAAATAGGTATGACACCTAGCAACATCTAGGGTTCATGTTATCATCAAAATGAAAAGTGCCAATATGCATGGTTTTTTATTAATTTCAACATTCAAAAAATGCTTAGCACATTCAAAAAAATTACCTGAATCTATTCGCTACTTCAATTTGAAGGATTTGCAAATTTCAAATTGATATGACACCTAGCAACATCTAGGGTTCATATTATCATCAAAATGAAAAGTTCCAATATGCATGGTTTTTTATTAATTTCAACATTCAAAAAATGCTTAGCACATTCAAAAAAATTACCTGAATCTATTCGCCACTTCAATTTGAAGGATTTGCAAATTCCAAATTGGTATGACACCTAGCAACATCTAGGGTTCATATTATCATCAAAATGAAAAGTGCCAATATGCATGGTTTTTTATTAATTTCAACATTCAAAAAATGCTTAGCACATTCAAAAAGATTATCTGAATCTATTCGCCACTTCAATTTGAAGGATTTGCAAATTTCAAATTGGTATGACACCTAGCAACATCTAGGGTTCATATTATCATCAAAATGAAAAGTGCCAATATGCATGGTTTTTTATTAATTTCAACATTCAAAAAATGCTTAGCACATTCAAAAAAATTACCTGAATCTATTCGCCACTTCAATTTGAAGGATTTGCAAATCTAGCATTCATATTATCATATAAATGATGAAAAATCTAAAAATAAAAGTTTTTGGTTATTGTGGTTTTGTATTTTTTTGAACTTTCAGAGTGAAGGGATCTTAGAATCCAATTGAAATATGTCCTAATATTATGAATGCCTTAAACTCAGTTGTAACTTGGACTCAAGTTGCACTTATGTCGTATTAGAATGTGACTTCCGGCTCGCCTTCGGTTCGAAGTGAACTATATGACTGCATATATCTACATTAGGGTATGTTATCGTTGTTGTAGTTTTTTGTTTCCATTTTAAAAAGATAAAGTATACTATAGGTACTGGGATACATTAAGATGAATAGAGAAAATGATGAAAAAAACACTTCATATTGTAAATTAATATAAACAATATACAATATACACTTTTCCATAGCTAGAAGAAAATACGAAAGAGTCATGTTAGACTAAGTGCCATAGAAAATCATAGTGATGAGATGGCACGATTTTAGGTCTCGCGGAGGATATCCCAAGATGTATTCAAAATACAATATCAAATACAATGAGTTTGAATTATGAGTCTGTCATCTTGCTGATTAAATTTAAAAAAGCTTTTGATTCTCTGTCTCATGAATTCATAATTGAGCAGCTACTTCGAAACAGAATTCCGAAACAATTGATAGATATGATCGTTTCCACGATGAGGCTAGCATTCATATTCCAGGTCCTGAATCAAAACATTACATCAAGAGAGGTGTTCATGACGGGAAATTCCTCATCGGGCAAATAATTAGATCTTAGCAAGCCTAAAGCCGTTCGAAGATCGATCTGGCCTCTCATTGAATGTCACCAAATCCATAGTCGTCTCATCTACTGGATAAGATTGGAGTTTGGAGTACAAATATACCTCCTAAAACTTTTCACTTATTTAGATTCATCCCATTCTCACCTTCAATACGAGGTTAAATTGATCTGCTGAGGCTAGTATTCAGATGAAATACACAAAAACCTTACATTTCAGAAGTGCAACTCCACGCATCCGTAAAAAACTGGGGTATCTAATTGACAAACACGGAGGTCCTGTGGAAATCATTAAACTTGTCATGGCTAAAACGTCTTAGGTTAAGCGAAGAACCCTAAAATACAATTTCTATAAAGTTACAAGATACTTGTTTGAAATGAGAATCGCAATGGGCCCATCGGAACTCTTTTCGAACATTAATGGTGAATCCTTATATTGGAGAACATAGTCTCTTCATGTAAGTCCACATTGCTTAGTAATCTCATACTCCCTAAATGAATTTCTTCAAATGAGTAAATCTATAAGCTGGAAACGGAACTTTATTCACAAACATTCTTATAAGCTTCAAAACTAATAACGAAGAGACTGGAAAAAAATGCATTGCTTCTTCCTTTTGCTCCATTTTATAGAGCTCTTGATCAGAGGATGGTAAAAAATAGAATGAAAATTCAGCAATCAGTCTTTTTACTAATAAATCTAATATTAACAGATAGAAAATGCTCTTTTTGTAGAGCTTTTGAGGAGATGTCCTTCCACTTCTTTTGCAAATGTGACGCAGCCAATCCCCTAAGACCGAAAGTGAAAAATATAATGATGGTAGCACTTAAACCTCTATCTTGAAGACACTCTAAAGCCGACTCCATTACAGCAAAAGTTATCTCAATGATTTACTCTACGAGAACAAATGGAAATAGAAATGTTCAAGCTCCATAAACATATTGTTTCACAAGAGAGGAACCTCCATCCATGACCCGAAGGTAATGCTAAATTTCTTCTCCATTGATGATTCAGCCTTCTAACAATGACGAAATACACTCTTAAATAATGAAAAGTTATCTATAATATAAAAGAAAACATTGACTGACACAGAAACAGAAATTGGATTGTAAATTACAACGAGGGGAATTATCTTCAAATAGAGGTGCTTGATTATCTTCATATACAAGCTTAGACCTGGAGATGCTTAACAGTCATAATAACATGAAATTACGATGAGTAGGTGCCTCCTTATGTAGATCTCAATAATTTCTTCAACGATGATTCAGGCTTTTTACAACAAAATAATATCTAAAATAACAAAATGCGAATTATAATCCCAAAGGTATAGAAACATGAATAAAATACTCACAGAAAAGGAATGGTTGGATTGTAAGTTATATCAAGGAGAGTGCTCTTCCAACAGAGACACTTGATTATATTCAAGTGGCCCAGAGATACTTGGAATCCATTTTAATACAAATTGATATAAGGAAGTAACAGCAGCTTCATTTTATAACCCCCGTTGATATAAAGGCTAATTGTTTTTCATCTTTTAACAATGAAGCATTGATACTCGTTCAGAGAGGCCTGGAGATGCTTGAGATCCATAGTAATTGATATAAGTAGAAATCTAATTCAATGATGCAATAGAAGTATGAAAAACACTAATACTTATTTAATAACACTTTCTCTTACCTTGATGTGCCTGAGTAACGACTCATAATAATGAGAATAGTCATCTAATTTAAATATCTCATGGCCTGTATCATCATATATCGAGAATGGATAATATATTGAATAAGCAAATATTTCTTGAAGTTTAATATAATCCATGAAACTATATTTAAATTGAAGTTAGCCAACTTATTTATGATGAAAATAAAGTTTTAACTCATATTTACAGATGCTTTATCCGGGAAGACCAACATTTGAAGAATACTTGACAGCAGATCCTCATGCACAAAAATGAGTTTTCAAAATGGCTTACGGATTTCGGATGTCCAAAGACTTTAAGACTTAATCAAGTTTTAAGATAAATACTCAGCAAATCCATTGATTTAAGAACAAAACATAAGAATGCAATATTGATGCGAGCCCCATCCTCATCTGTCTCAACCCCACCAAGACAGCTTCGTATGCAGTCGAGCTGCTTCACACCACAAACGAGATTCACTTTCTCGCCGCACGTTGCATAAGCCTTTAACTGGATCGTTTTGTTTTATTCATCAAAGGATTGCCTTCCGTGGTTCACTTGCTGACAACACCCCTTTGCTATTGCCACAGCCATTCAAACCCTTCAATTATTATTTCCCAAGGACCTGTTATCCAAACCTTTTGAACAATCACAATTCATTGAGGGTTTTTCTCCACTCAAAGCCCTTCTTTTTTTAGCTTTGGACGAAGATTCGTATGAAGCCCTCTGGCCATGCCAAACGCTTTTGGTGCCGCCTGAATTTGAGCACTTGCATGTGAATGTAGGCCCATAACAAATGCTACTTTCACGAAGTCGACCTTGGGACCTTTCCTTAGGAGGCCAAAGAGGGTCTTGATTCGGATTAAATAGAAGTCCCTTTGAATTCGTAAGACTCAAACTTATTCAAGGAGAATGCTTTGAGAAGCTCCTTTTCCATTCGCCCCTCTTTGAGTCGTCTTGGATCTTGAAGTTGGTCCTTGGTCCAAGGAAAAGAGGAATCCCTTTGAAGAGGTCCTCCAGCAGCAGCTCAAGGACATCTTCATTAGGATGGTCGTTCTAGGATAGCTCTCATATCTTGATCCTTAAATGATAATTTAAATCTACATTAATTAATGATTGTATCTTGAATCTATGAAGTAATAACAATGTGTCACATAATTATTGTTATGACTCATAATTCAAAAATAAATAAGTCAATAAGTTATGAGACGGGTTCCTTGAAGCCCTGTTCGAACTAAGAACGAATCATATATTTTATTAATTAAAAGCAAAAAATAATAATTCCAATTACATAGATTACGTCAAAAACAATGAAAAAGTCACATTATACATCCATTACAAAAGATGACTCTTCCAAAAAGTTACTTTCACACCTCAAAATGGATCATTGTCCAATATATCTCAAAGAAAAGTCAACATAAATGATTGATTTTTCTTTAAATCGGCATCCTACTATACAATTGTAATATAAAGTTGATGTTCGAAACAAAGAGACTTTTACAGATGTTTATTATACATCTCCTTAAATTCTTAATGCAACTAGCTATTATAAATTAAGTTTTGACACCTTTCACCTCAGATTTCAATCCAATTTGGAATAAATGTTTCTATATACAAGATATGCACAATATTACAAAATTGAAGTGTGAAATTTCAAGTTATTAAGATGCTTTAAATCTGTTGTAAAATGAATTGATATAAGGAAGTAGCCTCAACTTTCTTATATGAACCCCATCGATTGACTTCTTAAATGATGGGTAAATTCCACAACAAAACAAACTGTAAAATGTTGAATCTAGAGTAAAAATGACATTAGCAATGCAGCATAGATGGATACACAATTGGATGGAATATTTTGACTATAAACTGGTGGAAGGAGATACTTGAATTCACAGTAATGGATTTGAATCTATTCGAAAGATGATGCGTCAATCCATAGGGGCCAAGGTTAATATAATTCCTGAAACTATATTTAAACTCATGTTAATGTACTTATTTATAATGAATTGAAAATTGTACCTTACATGAACGGATGATTTATCCAGAAAAACCTACATTTGAAGAATAGATATCAAGATAAATTCGTTTTGAAGAATGGAAGAGTGTAATGGAGAGACAGAATATGATGATCTTGCATGGAGACATCAACCTCCAGTAACGAGGGTTCATCACTTAAACTTTCCTGTCCATCTCCTTTTCTAATTTTTACATTTATTTATGTTAGCCCCAGAATGACATAAATAATTACAGCGTCCATTCCATGTATGTAGCTACAGAATATTCCTACAACTAAACCATATACACATTCGAATGAACTTGGATGCTTCAGTTCTGTTAATACTGGATCATGGTCCATAGTCTGACATGATCCACACTCTTGGCAAAATAAAGCGATTTCATGGGTGACTCCAATCCTTTTGAACCCTTGCTGTAGCCTCAGTTCAACACTCCACTCGACGTTATAACTTATGGGAGTCGATGACTTAATATTTGCCTTTATTTTCACCAACATCTCAGACAGGCAAATCACTTTAATCTTTTGATCTTGTTTTATTCTTCCTTAAGTAGCTCAGTTCATAGGACACCCCTTTCCAGTTTCCCATCCTCCAGAAATATCTCCATTAACTATTTTAGACTTATTATATTAATTATTTAGTCTCAGATACAGCAAATGTGTACCACACACATAATTATTCTTATGACTCATAAGTAAAAAAGTAAATAAAAAAGTCAATAAATTATGAGACGGGTTTCTAGAAGCCCTGTTCGAACTAAGAACGAATCCAAATTAATTAATTATTGTTATATGTATATATTCACATCATCTGGGCATCATCAAAAGCAATGAAAGGTCACATTATATACATTACAAAAAAAGCTCCTACTGAATTATCTTCAGACGAAGAATTGGAGGATTCACGAAATTATGATCTCCCAGAAATAGGAGTAGGAGTACAAGTTGAAATGAACTTGATTGATAGGTGCAAAGTTTCACCAAAGAACGATTTACAAGTATAGCTTATAATTAATTATAAGTGTTGCTCATTAGGATTGTCTATATTAGGGAAACTTTTGTTTCCATTACTTTTGACTTAAATATCTAATAATTTTTTTCCTTTCTTACTGTTCTTATTAATAAATTAACAACCACTGGTTGTAAAGCATGAAAAAAACACCATCCCAATTACTAACGAATTGATTTTTAAATTAAAGGCAGATCTGAACTCAACAATTATTGCTCTATGATTTTTGATTTCATAAACTTTTTGGAACTCGAATATTAGAGTTGGACAAATTTTGAAAATTTAGCAAAAGTTGCCATAAATTCAAAACTTATGAACCGATTTTAAAAATTGAAAAAAAAATCTTATTCTATTAAAGTAATATCTACAACTTTTGGTTCAATGGCATCTCTCTAAAACCTTGTTTTCAATATTATTCTGAGTTGAAGGGATGGGTGAAAGAGTGTTTGTATGACGTCTGCATCTTACGCCCATTTTCAAATTGACAGTTTACCACGACGAGCTTTTTGGGATAAACAAAAACACTATATACTGTATTCTCCCAGCTTCAGTTGATTATTTTCATCATTTGACTCTTTTGATTTAAAGCAGCTGATCCTACGTAATATGAACTCAAAATGGGTATTAATATTATTTCTGATTTTCATGCATAAAAAAATATATTGAATCAAGGATTGCGCGCCCTTTTTTTGAATTTGAATATACTACAAGTATATATTAACAAGTTGGGCAACATGAAAATAGAGAAGGGTAGCTACCATATGTTTTTCTAAATTTTTCTTTTCCCCTTTTGTCAGTCGAGGTTGCGAGTGAACAAAAAAGCTCGACGTGTTACACTCTGAAGGTCCAGGAGTAGATATATTTAAAATTATATATGTCATTTAGCTCTGCCTTTGCTCTCTGTTTTAATTGGGCAACAAATGGTCATATATTATTTTCAATTATTCTGAAACGTAGGAAATGTAACATCAAAGGTCGAACGATTTGTTCAAATTTCAATCAAATTAAAAATAATGAATTAATGTAATAGAATTATTGTACTCTTGTAATATTCGAAGGGAATTTGACATTTTTGAATTGAGGGACACTTTCAGCAACTAATTGATTTCCTTCCATACAGGCAAATAAAACATTGAAAAGAAGAGATGAATTTGGTCAAGTAAACATAAATAAATGTCTTAAAAATATTTATCGTCAATAATTTAAATATAAGGATGTCATTTTTTACTTTACATTACAATATCATTTTTTTATTTCATGTTGACTAAAAACATCAAATAAACTATTGGTTTTATGTCCTACAAAGAAAGTGATTTAAATATATAAATTAGGCTAATTTTTGAGTTAAAATGAGGTTTTCTGAGTACAAAAATATAAAGGATGAAGAAAAGTGCATTTTCCAATTCTGTATAAAGTCTAGAAAATTATCAAAAATTTTATCTTGGAATTCTACGACCATAATTTATTTGAAAGGCAAACATTATATATTACGATTATATATTCTTTTCTAATTGTCGTTTCTAATTTTTTTATGGAATGGTTTGCTAAAAATAATATTTCTTATGATTAAAATATATTAATAAAAATAAAGAATTTGTCAGGAAATTAATTTTGAAGTTATATTTAAAGAAGATTCGTAATTTATAATAAAAGTTCAATTATATCCTTTAATCCTTATATCAATTAATCCTTACAGGAAAAAAAAATAGGAATAATTTACAAAATTAGGAAGAAAACGTAAATGCTCCCAATGATAATGATAATTAATTAATTAATGTATTGAACTTGGCTCTATTAATAAAAAGTAGAATGTATTTTTCGGATCTTTTACTGTTTATGAACTCACCAAACCTCTTTTTAATGAAAAATACTCATTTTAAATTTTTGGCGAAACTATAACTTATTTAAAAAATGAAGAACTTTATAAATGCCATTTGAATAACTTCCAACATTAACATATATTTAGTTGTTATATGTAACCTTGTTCTTATATTTGTCTTCTTGATTTATATTATGAAAATATTCTTATTTAAAATCAACTGAAGTATAATGTTTATACATTTTCTTAAGATATGAAAAATCCATGAGAGGATGAATAATTTCCCATCCATCAATGGTCATTAAGATAATTATTTATTTTTCTTTAAGATTTGTTTCACCGTATCCATAAGCAAGCAAACATAATCTATTAAACCCTGGGCACAAACATGGTGTTGCCTAATGGTATCACCCACAACGATTTGATATTTTACTTGTATTCTTATCGGAAATAAAATAATAGATGTAGTGAAAAGAAATTCATTAATTTTTTTCCATGAAATTGAAGGCTTTATACAAGTTGTAAGGTTTAGCTCTTGGGCAATCAAAACAGTGCTTACAACAGTTTGATATTTCATTTTTACTACTCCTAGTATTTAAATTGGATTTTACTCAATCTGAACTTTTTGTTAAAGACTCGCAACTTGACTTGTAGTCCTATCAGGGATATAAAACTTGACTTGAGCCTAGAGACTCAAGGCTTGACATGTAACCTACTTACAAAAAATTGTCTCGTGAGCATCTCTAAATACAAAATATTAAGTACAATATACGAGACAATAACACCATGAAATAGCATTTTTGCCCATTTGAAGGTTTCCAGAATAATAAAATTTTCCTAAATAAAAGTACATATGAATGTTTTTGTGGATCATTGTCTCCAATGAAATATTAATATACGTATGTATATATAATCTTGGAAATGTCCTATGAAATTTCAACTCCTCTTTTTTTCCTTCCTCTGGGTGCTTCCTAAGCAGCCAAAACCGCCAAAACCGCCTGACTCTCCTTGGTGTTTCTTTTATTTGTGTAAGTGCTGCAGGGAGAGGAAGGAATGCTTTGGTATGACGTCATCAAAACAATGAAAAAAAAAAGTAGAGGGACCGTAGCTTCGCCGTCCTAGCGGAGCTGGATGGGGGAGGATGGAAGCTACCGTTCGCAGGGCTTGTTTGTTAATACCTCAAAATAGGAACCGGCTCCTAAAGTCGTCTTCCCACCCCCTACCTCATTATCTGTTATGAAATATATTTCTACATAGAATATTACATATTTATTCTCCTTCATTAATTAATTATTGGGTGTTTTGGAGTTCCCTTTGTTCTTTGAATTTCTTAATGTACAATAATATGGCATTGCTTGTATATTGCTTGTATTTTTCATCTAAAAAAGTAATAATAATAAGAAGGGAAAAAATTAAGCATATAAAATAGCACAAGAAGAAAGAAAGAAAAATCTTAGCGAGGACAAAATTGGAAGAAGTTATAAATTGTTTATATTGTTTATTGTATGTATTGACTAGGCCAGAAATTAGAAGGAAGAGGGCAGAACAAAGATTATTGATAAATGATAATTTATCAATTAATAAGGGAGTTTAAACGACTAATTCTTTTTTCTAAAGTATTCAAATGAAATTAAATCATTTCGCTATTGATATGATTTAAATTTTGGGTCGAGATAACAAGCTTTAAACAAATGTCATGCAATTTTATTTAGACAGATTGAGCATTTGGGAGAAATAAGATTTATTTTCCATTACGGAAATTTGTAAGATGTACAGAGATAAATGAACATGACTCGTCTTTAAAGAATGATTTTCTTCACAAAATATCGTTGAATATAATACAAGAAATTAGAAAGAGAAAAAGTGTGTCTATATGAATACGTCTTCGATGGACGATGAAGTAAGGAGGTGGGGAGGTGTGAGCCGGTTAATCCTTGAAGTGGAAGAATGTGGCTCAGGCGAGAATAGCACAAGCTACCACGGTGCAGGCTAAGACGCACCAGACTGATAAAAAAAGATGAAAATTATGTCTTCAAGAATCGAAATTGCACGTTAACTCCTTTTCTTAAAAAGTAGGTAAGTTGTAAAGGAAAATACGCTGATGATTGATGAATACAAAATAAAGTAAAAATACCCGTTGATGATAAAATTGATTTATAAGATATAATTAGAATCGTATTTTATTCAACATTGAAAGATCCCATTTAAAAAAAAAAATAGACGTAGGAGGAAGAGAAATGCTAGGGCAAGCTAGAAACAGAAAAACTTGGCCCAAAGGTAATACAATTAAAGCAAAAATTGATGAATTATTGTAGTAGAATGAGAGTCATCCTTTATAACTCCATAATATACTGGCAAATAAAACATTGAAAGGAAGGAACTAATTGAGTCAAACTTTATTTCCTCACAATGTGCTTCAAGAGAGAAAACACCGTTTTTCAGAAAATAGTATCGAAACCCTCTATAATCAACTTGAAACAAATTTTTTCTTCAGTGATTCTTACTTTCCATTTTCAAAACATGGGAAAATGAGCAAAAACATAATGATATCGAAAAAAGTCTTCTTCTTCTTTTTTTTTTCTATAGCTTTAGAATATTATGAATACATTGCCACACGGCAATCGTGAATGTAAATTGTAATTCATCACTCACTACATCAACAAACCTCCCCACCTCATTTTTTACTTTACATTACAATATCATTTTTTTATTTCATGTTGACTAAAAAGCGATTGGTTTTGTGTCCTACAAAGTGATTTAAATATAGGTAATATAAATATATTACTATAGTTTTTGAGTTAAAAAGAGGTTTTGTGAGAACAAAAATATAAAAAGATCCGTTATTACATCGTATTTCCAATATGATCTATTCCGCTTTATTTTTATCAATGAAGAATTGTACATTTTTACATTTTCCAATCCTGTATGAAGTTAAAAAAAATGCTCAAAAATGTGCAAATGTCCTGGAAATCACACAATTTGTCTTGAAATTCCATGACCAGAATTTATTTGAAGTACAAACATTACCCCAATCTCTTTAAGAATGTCCAGTTTAAGTTTTTTATGAGATGGTTTATTACAAATAATTCATTGCTAAATAAACCAGGACACATAGACTTATTTTGACTAGGAATTGATATTTTTTATGGGTAAAATATATCAATAAAAATAAAGAATTTGTTTGGAAATTAATTTTGAAGTTATATTTAAAGAAGATTTGTAATTTCTGATATAAATTCAATTATAGTTTTGATTTTTTTTTTTTTTTTTTGAAGTTTCCTAGAAAAGCCCTAGGAAATTTAATTCTTACAAGAAAAAAACAACCAGAAAAAATTTACAAAATTAGGAAGAAAACATATACCCACCCAATGATAATAATAATTAATTAATGTATTGAGCCTAGCTCTATTAATAAAAAGTACGATGTAAATGTCGGATTTTTTCATCCTTTTGTACTCACAAAACCTCTTTTTAGCATAAAAACTATCATTTTAATAACTTGCTACATTAACATATCATTAATTATTGTTATATGTAACCTTATTCTATTTGTCTTCTTGATTTATAGAATAAAAATATTCTTATATAAAATCAAATGAATGTTTCTACATTTTGTTAAGATATAAAATACAAAAAATACAAAAATATCATCTACTTAATCAAAAGAAGTACTTGGACTTTGAATGATGCTTACACATTAAATAAGGATACAAATGGCCACAAGGATACATATTACGTAAAGAGGTAAAATTAAATACTTGGATAAAAAAAAATAATAGTCTATGGGGTTGTATAATGTAATATCATCGGATTTACTAATTAATATATTAATTTGTATGAACTTTGTACTGATTCTCCTGTTTGTTATTTATTTTGTTATTGTCTATTATGCACAGGGATCGTATTACGGTGTAGATTTATTATTATAGATATGTATAATTTATGGTGTGAAGGGGCTGGTTGAGTGTTAAGTTATTAAGGCATGACATCATGTGATATATCACTTGATGAGAAAGATCTAAAAAGAATAAGCAAGCTAGTGCTCAATCCAAACTGTATAAATATCAAGTGCATTTTCCACGCCAAAGAAATCTTTTTCGACCTTCAATTGATAATGCAATACTTGTTGTAACATTCAACTAATCAATTACTTATAATAGACAAAATGGTTATATTCTAACCCTTCCCGAGCCGGAGCCAGAAGCATGGATGTGTAGCCCTGGACACATTTTCCCTTCACCCCTCGAAGGATGTTTCTCTTTCTATCTTATTTTCCCAAGTGCTCTATGCTTTATTCAAAATCATGGAACCCATTAACTAGAAGAGTTCCGAAACTTTTGTTTCGATACCTTTTGACTCAAATATCTAAGGTTTTTTCTTTCTTACTTACTATTCTAATTAATAAATTAACAACCACTGGTTGTAAAATATGAAAACCGCTATTACTTAAGAAACAACCTATCGATTTTAAAGTTAAAAGCATATCTGCACTCAACAATTATTGTTCTATCATTTTTGAATTGATAAAAAAATTTAACTCTAAAATTCGAGGTAAACCAATTTCGAAATTTTAGCAAAAGTAGCAATAAATCCAAAACTTATGAACCGATTTGAAAAATTGAAAAAAATTATATTTTGTTAAAGTAATATCTACAACTTTTGGTTCAATGACATCTCTCTTAAACTTTATTTTTAATCCTATCTGGAGTTGAAGGCTAAAAAAGTGTTTGTATGACGTCATATTGCGCCCAAATAATAAACAATATATTTGTTTTCAAATTGACAGTTCATCAATAGTGACGTCATTCATCTGCAAAATAACTTTCTGTTTCACTCGGTTTACGTATTTAGTACTGTGAGTAATAAACACCGAAGATCTATAAAAATTGATCCCAGGAGGAAATACTTGGCATTGTAGAAGAATACCTTAAATTATTTAATTCTACAATTGATGGAGATCCTAAAGGATCCAAAGGTCCTTGTGAGAATCGCCGATTCCCATGACAAAGGGCTCGATACACTTACTGCGGGTGTAGTAAGAAAAGCCTTTGCTACTTGGGCCATGAGTCGTTCCAGTAACACAGTCAGGTTGAGCAAAACTACTAAGCTTCTATGGAGACCAAGGGAATGATATCTGATGTATTAAGTAAAACTGTAAGTACTACTAATTTATGAAATATAATATAAATTTAAAATTTTTCTCATTTTTATAGGTCAATAACAAAAGTTATTTGGAATCACATAATGTGGATCTGTGAGGTCTGAATGGGAATGGTATAAGTGATTAAAATATATGACTAACAATTGTTAATTAATCATTTTTCTATTTTGGTAGGATTTTAATTTTGGAAGTCCAGCTCCCAATCAATTTGAAGTATGCAATTATTCATATTATCTAAAGTTTGTATTATAACTTTACTTATGTCTTAGACAACAACTGATGATGATCTTTACTCACACAACTGGGGTTAGTATTTGCTCCATAGAAATCAATTAACATACATTTTACTCTCTTTTTTGATTTTAGAAGACACAAGTCCTACTATTTGCCGATAAAAAGTGGCTGATGGGATTATTTGTCAGTGATAGGAGGATCGTTGTCTTTGTAACCTCCTGGAGGATCGCCAATGAAGATTCTATGTTTTTAAAAATGCATTCAGAATTATAATGAGCCTTAAAAAGAACGAGTTTGGAAGGTCCTTAATAATTTTAAACATGATTATCTTCCTGGGATCAGAATTTTTAGTATAATATACTTTAGGAATCTGAAAAATCAAAACAAAACACCATTTTTTTATTAACACTATAATAGAATTCAATGTTACTTATAGTAGTACATCTTATCACATTCGTCATAAACCACAAAACAAAAACACATTACTGTTCATGTTTTTCTAGAGATTTTGCGTCATAAAGTCCACAGAGTGTAGTTGAGGCTTCCTTCTAAATTTTACACATTCCTCAACTCATTTACGAAAAGTATTAACGGAGATCTCATAAAATTTGTCATCAAAGATTGATCTACTGAGGATTCACGTGGATTGAAAAAGGAAACCAAGCACTTTGTTCCTCCAGGAAAAGAATTGACCCTTTTCAACGATTTGATGAATTGATCAGAATGTAAACTCAATATTATAACGAAGGGAATCTTTTTGTTGAAAGACTTTGTAAGTCCCGGTCTGGACTTATGATACTATTGAATTAACAGCCATTTTAACATCATTTGCATGATTTTATGTGGAAGAAAGTGCATCACTGTTATGGATGGGGAGAGGATGATGCTTGGTGTCTATAACTATTATTGATTAATCCTCTACACCTTAAAGGAAATGATACTATATGATTTACTGAGGAACTAGGTCTTATAATATTTTAATTTGTAATACAGAAACTATTTTTCTGGAACTATAATTTCATATTTAAGGTAAATTATGAAACTTCTTGAAAAATAATTTCAAAATTAATTTCCTGAGAACTTTTTTATTTTTTATCTACATATTTTACCCATAGAAAATATAGGAATATCCTTTTTTGTCAAGGAAATAATTGTTTTTATCAGACCATACCATACAAAATTTATAAATATCAAAATAAAGGAGAGAGTAATTTCAAATAATGTATGGTAATAGAACTCCAAGACAAATGTGTGATTTCCTATTTTTGACAATTTTTAGGATTGGAAAATGTAAAAATGGACTTTTTCTCATTAATAAAAATGAAACGGATAGATCATAAATTGGAATTTTATTTTTTTAGATGATAAAATATTGACTGAAACGACAAATCCTTCCACGTTTGAAATGCAGAAGTGGTCATGCAATGATGGCTATATATATGAAATATAACAAGCATATTGGTCCCACTGATTCACAACATTTTAAATATT
The DNA here is from genome assembly GCA_963680855.1 of Lepeophtheirus nordmannii. Lineage (NCBI taxonomy): Eukaryota > Metazoa > Arthropoda > Copepoda > Siphonostomatoida > Caligidae > Lepeophtheirus > Lepeophtheirus nordmannii. The sequence goes on along the minus strand of OY804521.1, from coordinate 39,207,584 downwards.
ATATTCAATAATGACATTTCCTTGAATATTGGTAGATTTTATCGAAAACAAAAAAATAATTAATTACTTTTAAGTAAAATATACATAGATATGCTTTAATTCAAGCTATCACACCAATAATTTAATAAAATAAAATTAAAAGTGTTTTCTTCATTGGAGTCTTTTATGTAAGTAGATACTGTTCACACAAAACCTCCTATCTTTTCCATGCAAGGACTGTCAACTTTCAAAATATTAAATACCCAAGAAAAAAAAATCCACAGATATCTAATGTAGACTCATTGAAATAATTGTTTTTCGCTTACCTATTTATAGGTATGTACTATTCTGATAAGATGCATTACCTACAATATACTTAGCTCTCAAATTTCTTTACTGCAACCCTCTACCCTTTTCAATAGGAGCAAAAAAGAAGAGATGATTCGAAACCCACATGCTTTGAGTCTGGAATCGTGAATCACTATATAATTCGACCAAGATGAGTTTTGAAAATAGATAAGAAAGAAATAGAGGCCTTAATAGATAACATGTTTCCTTTATTGTAAAACAGATTCACTATCCATCATCAAAATTACACTTACTAACATTAAATAAAAACATTCATTTACAATGATGGGTCAGGTATCCCATAGAAAAATTGAGAGCCATACGTATAATTGATGAAATCTACCCAATGGAATTTTATTCTTCAGTATCAGAGGTCATGAAATTTTGTGCTCCAAATGACAAGACGAGTCTGAAGGGAAATGAGTGTAAGTCCCATATCATAGGCTGATATCTGTACATCATTGACTTGATCCTTCATAACACTTGCTCCCTTCCGATTTAGAAGATTCGAACTTGATAAGAATCCTGCTCTGAGTCCGTGTCTTTCTCTCTTCATGGCTCAGGAGTTGAAAAACTTGAATTTTCTCTTCGCATTCCAGAGCTTTGCAAAAACAGGAAGAGCATTAGCATTAGCCTTAAATAATGAAGGGACTCGAGTCCTATTCTTTGAGAGTCGGGACTCGCCTCGAATGAATTCCTTGAGCCTTGTTTTCCAAAAACTCTTCTAAAGAGTGCAAAACTTGCTTGAAGCACTGAATTCGTAAAAGATTCATTCTCTTAAATGCAGTTTAGTTTTGGAATTCTTTTCCAAGGAAGAAGTGGGTTTAATGAATCACATGAGTGGGTTGAAGGATTCCTATGATATGGAGGGATTCGCAGATTCACTCTCCCATCACGAATGACACTTCCGAATACGTCATTTGCCTTGGATGAAACTGATGAGAAAGGAAAATGGATGGGGTTGAGAGTGGGAGGAATACTTTGGACTGGAGGCTCTTGAATTGGACTATGAAATTGGAGGATAGAGTGGAGAAGAGGTTGAAGAAAACTTCAACTTGGATCCATCCTGGAAATGTCCCTTGAAGCGCTCGCTCTGAGAGGAAGGAATGCTTTGCTATGACGTCATGAGATCCTCTCTAGAATGTTTACTGTCTGCCTGCACTAGAGAGTCTCTCTTCTTGGCTGGCCTGGCTGAGCTAACTAACTTGAATGGATGAGAAACTGTTGACCCTGTTCGACTGCTCCAAGGTGCCTCAAGTCAGCTGTTGAATAGACAATGTTTATTTTCACTATTTTCACTTCTGACGTGCCTTGAAATGGCGCAGCTCTGGCTTGGACCCAAGGACGTCTCATTGCTTCGCTCTTCCTGACTGCCGAGAATGGGAATGGGATGGGAATCGGATGGGATGAAGGTGATGGCTGATGAATGAGCTTCCAATCAAGGATTGTGACACTAACAAAGAGTTCATTGCACAGAAGAGGCACAAAGAGCAGCAAGAGTCAGTAGATCCAATCCCTTGACGTCGAAAATCATGAATAACCTGATGTGCAGACGATTCGAATCTCATCACCATCCAATGCCATTGTCTCTAAAATCAAATTTAACTTTTCTTAGTAGAAAAGTTAAAATGTCTCCTGGATGGGGTTTGGATCATTATTGATCCTGGAGTAATACTTCATAATATCCGCTTCCACCTGTTTTTAGCATTGTCATTCATTCATTCTTGAACTTTCTCACATTAGAATAAAAGTCTCCTAAGGTGCAAATTCAATTCATATATTTTTCCACTATTTTAAAATACGAATTCAATTTGAAATGCTGCTTTGCTTTGAATACCTTTTGAATAAAAGTTGTATTCAGAAAATGAATTATTTATTATTCAGTCAAAAATAGTTATGAGTACCTCAATTCAATATTTTGATTTGTAATTTATACAAAATGGAATTGTCTCTTCGTAAAGTATGATTTTAAAATACTTCATGAGAGCAATAAACAAGGCTAGGATCCTCAATTTAATTTAAAAAAGTAGGCAATTTAGTGATTTTATAATCTTTTATTAATATATGATTGACAAAATTTTAATTTAAAGGTACTCTGGATCGATCCACTACTAATTATTTATGTTTGTTATATTGTAAAAACCCATAGATTTTTTAACTCTTTCATTTCAGACTTACTAAATATGTACAAATTATACAATGTCAGAATCTAAAATTTCTAAAATAAATAAGATATCAAATAGATTTCAATTTCGAATATTGATTTCCTACTATGACAAAACCTCCGTCCATCAGAGTTGTCATTGCCTCGAAGGACTTCTCCTAATCTATGGTCCTACAAAGAGTTGGTAAAGGCTCTTAGTGCCAACTTAAACAATAATAAGTATTAAACGTTAGAAATTAAAGCTGTGATTTTATAATAAATATTAACTATATTAACTGTAGGATTCTCCCCGGATTCCTCCACTACTCAGATAATTTCACAAGGTCATTGAGGGAAGGTGGAAATATTCTTTACATTCAAATGCCGTAGACTGAAGGATCGGATTTTTCAATATAAAACATGAAATGGACTGACTAACTCAATGTTGAGTTGGACATTGAAGGAAACAAGTGTCTTGGTTTTATTAGTGATGAAATTAAAAGTATCAGAATTGTCTTCAATTATTACGTCCCTTGAATAAATCTTTAATATGTATCTCGTGATTAGGACTTTGAACGTGTTCTATAATTTTTAACTTTCCCAAGGTTTCTGTCCTAAATTCATTTAGACGTCATTTCAATAACCTTGGATGCTCGTTATAATTTTATAGCTTTTCATCTCCATTATCAACGATCAAGGATTTTATTCTTTCTGAATGAATTTATTAAATTGTGAATCATTTATTAATTTTGTAATTGCCATTACACGTTTTCAATATATACATACATATATATGATTTTTCCTTTCACTAATTAAATTATCGACATCCGTCACAACATTTACATTTGAGGCTTAATCTTACTTTATGTTGAAATTATTTGTTCTAATTTGAGTTTATATATATATATATATATTTCGTATCAAATTCATTAAAAGTCTTAATCACATTCTATTTTATTGTTTCAATCAAGTAATGAACAAAAAATATGTGTTTATTTAATGGGATTATGCTTACTGCAGTAATTATAGAGTCAAATTTACCTAATTCGCCGGAGAAAAAGGGCTCAAGGAGTTGATTTGATTGCACTTCTTGAATCTACATACTCCTCATTTTTAAAGGGGGGTATTCGAAAGGAATACAAGAACTTAGGTTAAAAAAGTAAATGCAATGCTATCAAAAAATAATTCTTAGTATTTCGAACTGTATTTTGAGCCCAATATTTTTATACTAGAATTATTATAAAATGAATTATCAAATGTAATCATCTATTTTTGTCAAAAGGGCAGGCTGTATAGTATTAAATATATCAATTCAATAATACATACACAAAACTGATAGTTACTATATTTATCAAATAAAAGTAATTGTTCTCTTCTGTTTGATGGTAAAGCAGGAGTCAGCTACAACCATGACGAATAATCAACGCTAATAAAAACAATACAGAATTGATAAAATACTTCCTCATAAATTACATTCAATAATAGCAATCACGAATGCTTTTATTGTCCATACGGTACCTACAACATTTGTAACAATTTCACCTCCAATGATTCAGTGTCACTATGAAAAGAGAGATACAACAACATCCTTCGATTATTCATAAATAATAAAATGGACGTGGAGTGTTCAAAAATGAGAAACAAAGATTATGTAAAATAAATACTTATTTACTTTCTACTTTGAATTTTCAAATTAATGCTTCACACTAAAAGGAGTAAAAATTGAAAAAAGAAGTCTTCTAAAATATGGTTTTGTGATTTTTGATCATTCCGAGTCTGCTACGTACATTCAAATCAATGATCTAAAACCATTCCTGGTATTAAATATAAAGATTTGAAAATTTTTTGTCTCCATATATAAGCTAGCACCATCTAGCGTTCATATTATCATACAAATGATGAAAATGAAAAGTGCCAATATGCATGGTATTTTATTAATTTCAACATTCAAAAAATGCTTAGCACATTAAAAAAAATTACCTGAATCTATTCGCCACTTCAATTTGAAGGATTTGCAAATTCCAAATTGGTATGACACCTAGCAACATCTAGGGTTCATATTATCATCGAAATGAAAAGTGCCAATATGCATGGTTTTTTAATAATTTCAACATTCAAAAAATGCTTAGCACATTCAAAAAAATTACCTGAATCTATTCGCCAATTCAATTTGAAGGATTTGCAAATTTCAAATTGGTATGACACCTAGCAACATCTAGGGTTCATATTATCATCAAAATGAAAAGTGCCAATATGCATGGTTTTTTATTAAGTTCAACATTCAAAAAATGCTTAGCACATTCAAAAAAATTACCTGAATCTATTCGCCACTTCAATTTGAAGGATTTCCAAATTTCAAATTGGTATGACACCTAGCAACATCTAGGGTTCATATTATCATACAAATGAAAAGTTCCAATATGCATGGTTTTTTATTAATTTCAACATTCAAAAAATGCTTAGCACATTCAAAAAAATTACCTGAATCTATTCGCCACTTCAATTTGAAGGATTTGCAAATTTCAAATTGGTATGACACCTAGCAACATCTAGGGTTCATATTATCATACAAATGAAAAGTGCCAATATGCATGGTTTTTTATTAATTTCAACATTCAAAAAATGCTTAGCACATTCAAAAAAATTACCTGAATCTATTCGCCACTTCAATTTGAAGGATTTGCAAATTTCAAATTGGTATGACACCTAGCAACATCTAGGGTTCATATTATCATACAAATGAAAAGTGCCAATATGTATGGTTTCTTATTAATTTCAACATTCAAAAAATGCTTAGCACATTCAAAAAAATTACCTGAATCTATTCGCCACTTCAATTTGAAGGATTTGCAAATTTCAAATTGGTATGACACCTAGCAACATCTAGGGTTCATATTATCATACAAATGAAAAGTTCCAATATTCATGGTTTTTTATTAATTTCAACATTCAAAAAATGCTTAGCACATTCAAAAAAATTACCTGAATCTATTCGCCACTTCAATTTGAAGGATTTGCAAATTTCAAATACGTATGACACCTAGCAACATCTAGGGTTCATATTATCATACAAATGAAAAGTTCCAATATTCATGGTTTTTTATTAATTTCAACATTCAAAAAATGTTTAGCACATTCAAAAAAACTACCTGAATCTATTCGCCACTTCAATTTGAAGGATTTGCAAGTTTCAAATAGGTATGACACCTAGCAACATCTAGGGTTCATATTATCATCAAAATGAAAAGTGCCAATATGCATGGTTTTTTATTAATTTCAACATTCAAAAATGCTTAGCACATTCAAAAAAATTACCTGAATCTATTCGCCACTTCAATTTGAAGGATTTGCAAATTTCAAATTGGTATGACACCTAGCAACATCTAGGGTTCATATTATCATCAAAATGAAAAGTGCCAATATGCATGGTTTTTTATTAATTTCAACATTCAAAAAATGCTTAGCACATTCAAAAAAATTACCTGAATCTATTCGCCACTTCAATTTGAAGGATTTGCAAATTTCAAATAGGTATGACACCTAGCAACATCTAGGGTTCATATTATCATACAAATGAAAAGTGCCAATATGCATGGTTTTTTATTAATTTCAACATTCAAAAAATGCTTAGCACATTCAAAAAAATTACCTGAATCTATTCGCCACTTCAATTTGAAGGATTTGCAAATTCAAATTGGTATGACACCTAGCAACATCTAGGGTTCATATTATCATACAAATGAAAAGTGCCAATATGCATGGTTTTTTATTAATTTCAACATTCAAAAAATGCTTAGCACATTCAAAAAAATTACCTGAATCTATTCGCCACTTCAATTTGAAGGATTTCCAAATTTCAAATTGGTATGACACCTAGCAACATCTAGGGTTCATATTATCATACAAATGAAAAGTTCCAATATGCATGGTTTTTTATTAATTTCAACATTCAAAAAATGCTTAGCACATTCAAAAAAATTACCTGAATCTATTCGCCACTTCAATTTGAAGGATTTCCAAATTTCAAATTGGTATGACACCTAGCAACATCTAGGGTTCATATTATCATACAAATGAAAAGTGCCAAAATGCATGGTTTTTTATTAATTTCAACATTCAAAAAATGCTTAGCACATTCAAAAAAATTACCTGAATCTATTCGCCACTTCAATTTGAAGGATTTGCAAATTTCAAATTGGTATGACACCTAGCAACATCTAGGGTTCATATTATCATACAAATGAAAAGTGCCAATATGTATGGTTTTTTATTAATTTCTACATTCAAAAAATGCTTAGCACATTCAAAAAAATTACCTGAATCTATTCGCCACTTCAATTTGAAGGATTTGCAAATTTCAAATTGGTATGACACCTAGCAACATCTAGGGTTCATATTATCATACAAATGAAAAGTGCCAATATGCATGGTTTTTTATTAATTTCAACATTCAAAAAATGCTTAGCACATTCAAAAAAATTACCTGAATCTATTCGCCACTTCAATTTGAAGGATTTCCAAATTTCAAATTGGTATGACACCTAGCAACATCTAGGGTTCATATTATCATACAAATGAAAAGTACCAATATGCATGGTTTTTTATTAATTTCAACATTCAAAAAATGCTTAGCACATTCAAAAAAATTACTTGAATCTATTCGCCACTTCAATTTGAAGGATTTGCAAATTTCAAATTGGTATGACACCTAGCAACATCTAGGGTTCATATTATCATACAAATGAAAAGTGCCAATATGTATGGTTTTTTATTAATTTCAACATTCAAAAAATGCTTAGCACATTAAAAAAAATTACGTGAATCTATTCGCCACTTCAATTTAAAGGATTTCCAAATTTCAAATTGGTATGACACCTAGCAACATCTAGGGTTCATATTATCATCAAAATGAAAAGTGCCAATATGCATGGTTTTTTATTAATTTCAACATTCAAAAAATGCTTAGCACATTCAAAAAAATTACCTGAATCTATTCGTCACTTCAATTTGAAGGATTTGCAAATTTCAAATTGGTATGACACCTAGCAACATCTAGGGTTCATATTATCATCAAAATGAAAAGTTCCAATATGCATGGTTTTTTATTAATTTCAAAAATCAAAAAATCTTAGCACATTCAAAAAAATTACCTGAATCTATTCGCCACTTCAATTTGAAGGATTTGCAAATTCCAAATTGGTATGACACCTAGCAACATCTAGGGTTCATATTATCATACAAATGAAAAGTGCCAATATGCATGGTTTTTTATTAATTTCAACATTCAAAAAATGCTTAGCACATTCAAAAAAATTACTTGAATCTATTCGCCACTTCAATTTGAAGGATTTGCAAATTCTAAATTGGTATGACACCTAGCAACATCTAGGGTTCATATTATCATACAAATGAAAAGTGCCAATATGCATGGTTTTTTATTTATTTCAACATTCAAAAAATGCTTAGCAAATTCAAAAAAATTACCTGAATCTATTCGCCACTTCAATTTGAAGGATTTGCAAGTTTCAAATAGGTATGACACCTAGCAACATCTAGGGTTCATATTATCATCAAAATGAAAAGTGCCAATATGCATGGTTTTTAATTAATTTCAACATTCAAAAAATGCTTAGCACATTCAAAAAAATTACCTGAATCTATTTGCCACTTCAATTTGAAGGATTTCCAAATTTCAAATTGGTATGACACCTAGCAACATCTAGGGTTCATATTATCATACAAATGAAAAGTTCCAATATTCATGGTTTTTTATTAATTTCAACATTCAAAAAATGCTTAGCACATTCAAAAAAATTACCTGAATCTATTCGCCACTTCAATTTGAAGGATTTGCAAATTTCAAATACGTATGACACCTAGCAACATCTAGGGTTCATATTATCATACAAATGAAAAGTTCCAATATTCATGGTTTTTTATTAATTTCAACATTCAAAAAATGTTTAGCACATTCAAAAAAACTACCTGAATCTATTCGCCACTTCAATTTGAAGGATTTGCAAGTTTCAAATAGGTATGACACCTAGCAACATCTAGGGTTCATATTATCATCAAAATGAAAAGTGCCAATATGCATGGTTTTTTATTAATTTCAACATTCAAAAATGCTTAGCACATTCAAAAAAATTACCTGAATCTATTCGCCACTTCAATTTGAAGGATTTGCAAATTTCAAATTGGTATGACACCTAGCAACATCTAGGGTTCATATTATCATCAAAATGAAGAGTGCCAATATGCATGGTTTTTTATTAATTTCAACATTCAAAAAATGCTTAGCACATTCAAAAAAATTACCTGAATCTATTCGCCACTTCAATTTGAAGGATTTGCAAATTTCAAATAGGTATGACACCTAGCAACATCTAGGGTTCATATTATCATACAAATGAAAAGTGCCAATATGCATGGTTTTTTATTAATTTCAACATTCAAAAAATGCTTAGCACATTCAAAAAAATTACCTGAATCTATTCGCCACTTCAATTTGAAGGATTTGCAAATTCAAATTGGTATGACACCTAGCAACATCTAGGGTTCATATTATCATACAAATGAAAAGTGCCAATATGCATGGTTTTTTATTAATTTCAACATTCAAAAAATGCTTAGCACATTCAAAAAAATTACCTGAATCTATTCGCCACTTCAATTTGAAGGATTTCCAAATTTCAAATTGGTATGACACCTAGCAACATCTAGGGTTCATATTATCATACAAATGAAAAGTTCCAATATGCATGGTTTTTTATTAATTTCAACATTCAAAAAATGCTTAGCACATTCAAAAAAATTACCTGAATCTATTCGCCACTTCAATTTGAAGGATTTCCAAATTTCAAATTGGTATGACACCTAGCAACATCTAGGGTTCATATTATCATACAAATGAAAAGTGCCAAAATGCATGGTTTTTTATTAATTTCAACATTCAAAAAATGCTTAGCACATTCAAAAAAATTACCTGAATCTATTCGCCACTTCAATTTGAAGGATTTGCAAATTTCAAATTGGTATGACACCTAGCAACATCTAGGGTTCATATTATCATACAAATGAAAAGTGCCAATATGTATGGTTTTTTATTAATTTCTACATTCAAAAAATGCTTAGCACATTCAAAAAAATTACCTGAATCTATTCGCCACTTCAATTTGAAGGATTTGCAAATTTCAAATTGGTATGACACCTAGCAACATCTAGGGTTCATATTATCATACAAATGAAAAGTGCCAATATGCATGGTTTTTTATTAATTTCAACATTCAAAAAATGCTTAGCACATTCAAAAAAATTACCTGAATCTATTCGCCACTTCAATTTGAAGGATTTGCAAATTCAAATTGGTATGACACCTAGCAACATCTAGGGTTCATATTATCATACAAATGAAAAGTGCCAATATGCATGGTTTTTTATTAATTTCAACATTCAAAAAATGCTTAGCACATTCAAAAAAATTACCTGAATCTATTCGCCACTTCAATTTGAAGGATTTCCAAATTTCAAATTGGTATGACACCTAGCAACATCTAGGGTTCATATTATCATACAAATGAAAAGTACCAATATGCATGGTTTTTTATTAATTTCAACATTCAAAAAATGCTTAGCACATTCAAAAAAATTACTTGAATCTATTCGCCACTTCAATTTGAAGGATTTGCAAATTTCAAATTGGTATGACACCTAGCAACATCTAGGGTTCATATTATCATACAAATGAAAAGTGCCAATATGTATGGTTTTTTATTAATTTCAACATTCAAAAAATGCTTAGCACATTCAAAAAAATTACGTGAATCTATTCGCCACTTCAATTTAAAGGATTTCCAAATTTCAAATTGGTATGACACCTAGCAACATCTAGGGTTCATATTATCATCAAAATGAAAAGTGCCAATATGTATGGTTTTTTATTAATTTCAACATTCAAAAAATGCTTAGCACATTCAAAAAAATTACGTGAATCTATTCGCCACTTCAATTTAAAGGATTTCCAAATTTCAAATTGGTATGACACCTAGCAACATCTAGGGTTCATATTATCATCAAAATGAAAAGTGCCAATATGCATGGTTTTTTATTAATTTCAACATTCAAAAAATGCTTAGCACATTCAAAAAAATTACCTGAATCTATTCGTCACTTCAATTTGAAGGATTTGCAAATTTCAAATTGGTATGACACCTAGCAACATCTAGGGTTCATATTATCATCAAAATGAAAAGTTCCAATATGCATGGTTTTTTATTAATTTCAAAAATCAAAAAATCTTAGCACATTCAAAAAAATTACCTGAATCTATTCGCCACTTCAATTTGAAGGATTTGCAAATTCCAAATTGGTATGACACCTAGCAACATCTAGGGTTCATATTATCATACAAATGAAAAGTGCCAATATGCATGGTTTTTTATTAATTTCAACATTCAAAAAATGCTTAGCACATTCAAAAAAATTACTTGAATCTATTCGCCACTTCAATTTGAAGGATTTGCAAATTCTAAATTGGTATGACACCTAGCAACATCTAGGGTTCATATTATCATACAAATGAAAAGTGCCAATATGCATGGTTTTTTATTTATTTCAACATTCAAAAAATGCTTAGCAAATTCAAAAAAATTACCTGAATCTATTCGCCACTTCAATTTGAAGGATTTGCAAGTTTCAAATAGGTATGACACCTAGCAACATCTAGGGTTCATATTATCATCAAAATGAAAAGTGCCAATATGCATGGTTTTTAATTAATTTCAACATTCAAAAAATGCTTAGCACATTCAAAAAAATTACCTGAATCTATTTGCCACTTCAATTTGAAGGATTTCCAAATTTCAAATTGGTATGACACCTAGCAACATCTAGGGTTCATATTATCATACAAATGAAAAGTGCCAATATGCATGGTTTCTTATTAATTTCAACATTCAAAAAATGCTTAGCACATTCAAAAAAATTACCTGAATCTATTCGCCACTTCAATTTGAAGGATTTGCAAATTTCAAATAGGTATGACACCTAGCAACATCTAGGGTTCATATTATCATCAAAATGAAAAGTGCCAATATGCATGGTTTTTTATTAATTTCAACATTCAAAAAATGCTTAGCACATTCAAAAAAATTACCTGAATCTATTCGCCACTTCAATTTGAAGGATTTGCAAATTTCAAATTGGTATGACACCTAGCAACATCTAGGGTTCATATTATCATACAAATGAATAGTGCCAATATGCATGGTTTTTTATTAATTTCAACATTCAAAAAATGCTTAGCACATTTAAAAAAATTACCTGAATCTATTCGCCACTTCAATTTGAAGGATTTGCAAATTTCAAATAGGTATGACACCTAGCAACATCTAGGGTTCATATTATCATACAAATGAAAAGTGCCAATATGCATGGTTTTTTATTAATTTCAACATTCAAAAAATGCTTAGCACATTCAAAAAAATTACCTGAATCTATTCGCCACTTCAATTTGAAGGATTTGCAAATTTCAAATTGGTATGACACCTAGCAACATCTAGGGTTCATATTATCATCAAAATGAAAAGTGCCAATATGCATGGTTTTTATTAATTTCAACATTCAAAAAATGCTTAGCACATTCAAAAAAATTACCTGAATCTATTCGCCACTTCAATTTGAAGGATTGGCAAATTCAAATTGGTATGACACCTAGCAACATCTAGGGTTCATATTATCATACAAATGAAAAGTGCCAATATGCATGGTTTTTTATTAATTTCAACATTCAAAAAATGCTTAGCACATTCAAAAAAATTACCTGAATCTATTCGCCACTTCAATTTGAAGGATTTCCAAATTTCAAATTGGTATGACACCAAGCAACATCTAGGGTTCATATTATCATACAAATGAAAAGTACCAATATGCATGGTTTTTTATTAATTTCAACATTCAAAAAATGCTTAGCACATTCAAAAAAATTATGTGAATCTATTCGCCACTTCAATTTGAAGGATTTGCAAATTTCAAATTGGTTTGACACCTAGCAACATCTAGGGTTCATATTATCATACAAATGAAAAGTGCCAATATGCATGGTTTTTTATTAATTTCAACATTCAAAAAATGCTTAGCACATTCAAAAAAATTACCTGAATCTATTCGCCACTTCAATTTGAAGGATTTGCAAATTTCAAATAGGTATGACACCTAGCAACATCTAGGGTTCATATTATCATCAAAATGAAAAGTTCCAATATGCATGGTTTTTTATTAATTTCAACATTCAAAAAATGCTTAGCACATTCAAAAAAATTACCTGAATCTATTCGCCACTTCAATTTGAAGGATTTGCAAATTCAAATTGGTATGACACCTAGCAACATCTAGGGTTCATATTATCATACAAATGAAAAGTGCCAATATGCATGGTTTTTTATTAATTTCAACATTCAAAAAATGCTTAGCACATTCAAAAAAATTACCTGAATCTATCCGCCACTTCAATTTGAAGGATTTGCAAATTTCAAATTGGTATGACACCTAGCAACATCTAGGGTTCATATTATCATACAAATGAAAAGTACCAATATGCATGGTTTTTTATTAATTTCAAAATTCAAAAAATCTTAGCACATTCAAAAAAATTACCTGAATCTATTCGCCACTTCAATTTGAAGGATTTGCAAATTCCAAATCGGTATGACACCTAGCACCATCTAGGGTTCATATTATCATCAAAATGAAAAGTTCCAATATGCATGGTTTTTTATTAATTTCAACATTCAAAAAATGCTTAGCACATTCAAAAAAATTACCTGAATCTATTCGCCACTTCAATTTGAAGGATTTGCAAATTTCAAATACGTATGACACCTAGCAACATCTAGGGTTCATATTATCATACAAATGAAAAGTTCCAATATTCATGGTTTTTTATTAATTTCAACATTCAAAAAATGTTTAGCACATTCAAAAAAACTACCTGAATCTATTCGCCACTTCAATTTGAAGGATTTGCAAGTTTCAAATAGGTATGACACCTAGCAACATCTAGGGTTCATATTATCATCAAAATGAAAAGTGCCAATATGCATGGTTTTTTATTAATTTCAACATTCAAAAATGCTTAGCACATTCAAAAAAATTACCTGAATCTATTCGCCACTTCAATTTGAAGGATTTGCAAATTTCAAATCGGTATGACACCTAGCAACATCTAGGGTTCATATTATCATCAAAATGAAAAGTTCCAATATGCATGGTTTTTTATTAATTTCAACATTCAAAAAATGCTTAGCACATTCAAAAAAATTACCTGAATCTATTCGCCACTTCAATTTGAAGGATTTGCAAATTCCAAATTGGTATGACACCTAGCAACATCTAGGGTTCATATTATCATACAAATGAAAAGTGCCAATATGCATGGTTTTTTATTTATTTCAACATTCAAAAAATGCTTAGCAAATTCAAAAAAATTACCTGAATCTATTCGCCACTTCAATTTGAAGGATTTGCAAGTTTCAAATAGGTATGACACCTAGCAACATCTAGGGTTCATATTATCATACAAATGAAAAGTGCCAATATGCATGGTTTTTTATTTATTTCAACATTCAAAAAATGCTTAGCAAATTCAAAAAAATTACCTGAATCTATTCGCCACTTCAATTTGAAGGATTTGCAAATTTCAAATTGGTATGACACCTAGCAACATCTAGGGTTCATATTATCATACAAATGAAAAGTGCCAATATGCATGGTTTTTTATTAATTTCAACATTCAAAAAATGCTTAGCACATTCAAAAAAATTACCTGAATCTATTCGCCACTTCAATTTGAAGGATTTGCAAATTTCAAATAGGTATGACACCTAGCAACATCTAGGGTTCATATTATCATCAAAATGAAAAGTGCCAATATGCATGGTTTTTTATTAATTTCAACATTCAAAAAATGCTTAGCACATTCAAAAAAATTACCTGAATCTATTCGCCACTTCAATTTGAAGGATTTGCAAATTTCAAATTGGTATGACACCTAGCAACATCTAGGGTTCATATTATCATACAAATGAAAAGTTCCAATATGCATGGTTTTTTATTAATTTCAACATTCAAAAAATGCTTAGCACATTCAAAAAAATTACCTGAATCTATTCGCCACTTCAATTTGAAGGATTTGCAAATTTCAAATTGGTATGACACCTAGCAACATCTAGGGTTCTTATTATCATACAAATGAAAAGTGCCAATATGCATGGTTTTTTATTAATTTCAACATTCAAAAAATGCTTAGCACATTCAAAAAAATTACCTGAATCTATTCGCCACTTCAATTTGAAGGATTTGCAAATTTCAAATTGGTATGACACCTAGCAACATCTAGGGTTCATATTATCATACAAATGAAAAGTGCCAATATGCATGGTTTTTTATTAATTTCAACATTCAAAAAATGCTTAGCACATTCAAAAAAATTACTTGAATCTATTCGCCACTTCAATTTGAAGGATTTGCAAATTCCAAATTGGTATGACACCTAGCAACATCTAGGGTTCATATTATCATACAAATGAAAAGTGCCAATATGCATGGTTTTTTATTTATTTCAACATTCAAAAAATGCTTAGCAAATTCAAAAAAATTATCTGAATCTATTCGCCACTTCAATTTGAAGGATTTGCAAGTTTCAAATAGGTATGACACCTAGCAACATCTAGGGTTCATATTATCATCAAAATGAAAAGTGCCAATATGCATGGTTTTTAATTAATTTCAACATTCAAAAAATGCTTAGCACATTCAAAAAAATTACCTGAATCTATTCGCCACTTCAATTTGAAGGATTTCCAAATTTCAAATTGGTATGACACCTAGCAACATCTAGGGTTCATATTATCATACAAATGAAAAGTGCCAATATGCATGGTTTCTTATTAATTTCAACATTCAAAAAATGCTTAGCACATTCAAAAAAATTACCTGAATCTATTCGCCACTTCAATTTGAAGGATTTGCAAATTTCAAATAGGTATGACACCTAGCAACATCTAGGGTTCATATTATCATCAAAATGAAAAGTGCCAATATGCATGGTTTTTTATTAATTTCAACATTCAAAAAATGCTTAGCACATTCAAAAAAATTACCTGAATCTATTCGCCACTTCAATTTGAAGGATTTGCAAATTTCAAATTGGTATGACACCTAGCAACATCTAGGGTTCATATTATCATACAAATGAAAAGTTCCAATATGCATGGTTTTTTATTAATTTCAACATTCAAAAAATGCTTAGCACATTCAAAAAAATTACCTGAATCTATTCGCCACTTCAATTTGAAGGATTTCCAAATTTCAAATTGGTATGACACCTAGCAACATCTAGGGTTCATATTATCATACAAATGAAAAGTGCCAAAATGCATGGTTTTTTATTAATTTCAACATTCAAAAAATGCTTAGCACATTCAAAAAAATTACTTGAATCTATTCGCCACTTCAATTTGAAGGATTTGCAAATTTCAAATTGGTATGACACCTAGCAACATCTAGGGTTCATATTATCATACAAATGAAAAGTGCCAATATGTATGGTTTTTTATTAATTTCTACATTCAAAAAATGCTTAGCACATTCAAAAAAATTACCTGAATCTATTCGCCACTTCAATTTGAAGGATTTGCAAATTTCAAATTGGTATGACACCTAGCAACATCTAGGGTTCATATTATCATACAAATGAAAAGTGCCAATATGCATGGTTTTTTATTAATTTCAACATTCAAAAAATGCTTAGCACATTCAAAAAAATTACCTGAATCTATTCGCCACTTCAATTTGAAGGATTTGCAAATTCAAATTGGTATGACACCTAGCAACATCTAGGGTTCATATTATCATACAAATGAAAAGTGCCAATATGCATGGTTTTTTATTAATTTCAACATTCAAAAAATGCTTAGCACATTCAAAAAAATTACCTGAATCTATTCGCCACTTCAATTTGAAGGATTTGCAAATTTCAAATTGGTATGACACCTAGCAACATCTAGGGTTCATATTATCATCAAAATGAAAAGTACCAATATGCATGGTTTTTTATTAATTTCAACATTCAAAAAATGCTTAGCACATTCAAAAAAATTACCTGAATCTATTCGCCACTTCAATTTGAAGGATTTGCAAATTTCAAATTGGTATGACACCTAGCAACATCTAGGGTTCATATTATCATACAAATGAATAGTGCCAATATGCATGGTTCTTTATTAATTTCAACATTCAAAAAATGCTTAGCACATTCAAAAAAATTGCCTGAATCTATTCGCCACTTCAATTTGAAGGATTTGCAAATTTCAAATTGGTATGACACCTAGCAACATCTAGGGTTCATATTATCATACAAATGAATAGTGCCAATATGCATGGTTTTTTATTAATTTCAACATTCAAAAAATGCTTAGCACATTCAAAAAAATTGCCTGAATCTATTCGCCACTTCAATTTGAAGGATTTGCAAATTTCAAATAGGTATGACACCTAGCAACATCTAGGGTTCATATTATCATCAAAATGAAAAGTGCCAATATGCATGGTTTTTTATTAATTTCAACATTCAAAAAATGCTTAGCACATTCAAAAAAATTACTTGAATCTATTCGCCACTTCAATTTGAAGGATTTGCAAATTCAAATTGGTATGACACCTAGCAACATCTAGGGTTCATATTATCATACAAATGAAAAGTGCCAATATGCATGGTTTTTTATTAATTTCAACATTCAAAAAATGCTTAGCACATTCAAAAAAATTACCTGAATCTATTCGCCACTTCAATTTGAAGGATTTCCAAATTTCAAATTGGTATGACACCTAGCAACATCTAGGGTTCATATTATCATACAAATGAAAAGTACCAATATGCATGGTTTTTTATTAATTTCAACATTCAAAAAATGTTTAGCACATTCAAAAAAATTACCTGAATCTATTCGCCACTTCAATTTGAAGGATTTGCAAATTTCAAATTGGTATGACACCTAGCAACATCTAGGGTTCATATTATCATACAAATGAAAAGTGCCAATATGTATGGTTTCTTATTAATTTCAACATTCAAAAAATGCTTAGCACATTCAAAAAAATTACCTGAATCTATTCGCCACTTCAATTTGAAGGATTTGCAAATTTCAAATTGGTATGACACCTAGCAACATCTAGGGTTCATATTATCATACAAATGAAAAGTTCCAATATTCATGGTTTTTTATTAATTTCAACATTCAAAAAATGCTTAGAACATTCAAAAAAATTACCTGAATCTATTCGCCACTTCAATTTGAAGGATTTGCAAATTTCAAATACGTATGACACCTAGCAACATCTAGGGTTCATATTATCATACAAATGAAAAGTTCCAATATTCATGGTTTTTTATTAATTTCAACATTCAAAAAATGTTTAGCACATTCAAAAAAACTACCTGAATCTATTCGCCACTTCAATTTGAAGGATTTGCAAGTTTCAAATAGGTATGACACCTAGCAACATCTAGGGTTCATATTATCATACAAATGAAAAGTGCCAATATGCATGGTTTTTTATTAATTTCAACATTCAAAAAATGCTTAGCACATTCAAAAAAATTACCTGAATCTATTCGCCACTTCAATTTGAAGGATTTGCAAATTTCAAATTGGTATGACACCTAGCAACATCTAGGGTTCATATTATCATCAAAATGAAAAGTGCCAATATGCATGGTTTTTTATTAATTTCAACATTCAAAAAATGCTTAGCACATTCAAAAAAATTACCTGAATCTATTCGCCACTTCAATTTGAAGGATTTGCAAATTTCAAATTGGTATGACACCTAGCAACATCTAGGGTTCATATTATCATACAAATGAAAAGTGCCAATATGCATGGTTTTTTATTAATTTCAACATTCAAAAAATGCTTAGCACATTCAAAAAAATTACCTGAATCTATTCGCCACTTCAATTTGAAGGATTTGCAAATTTCAAATTGGTATGACACCTAGCAACATCTAGGGTTCATATTATCATCAAAATGAAAAGTGCCAATATGCATGGTTTTTTATTAATTTCAACATTCAAAAAATGCTTAGCACATTCAAAAAAATTACCTGAATCTATTCGCCACTTCAATTTGAAGGATTTGCAAATTTCAAATTGGTATGACACCTAGCAACATCTAGGGTTCATATTATCATACAAATGAAAAGTGCCAATATGCATGGTTTTTTATTAATTTCAACGTTCAAAAAATGCTTAGCACATTCAAAAAAATTACCTGAATCTATTCGCCACTTCAATTTGAAGGATTTGCAAATTTCAAATTGGTATGACACCTAGCAACATCTAGGGTTCATATTATCATACAAATGAAAAGTGCCAATATGTATGGTTTTTTATTAATTTCAACATTCAAAAAATGCTTAGCACATTCAAAAAAATTACCTGAATCTATTCGCCACTTCAATTTGAAGGATTTGCAAATTTCAAATTGGTATGACACCTAGCAACATCTAGGGTTCATATTATCATCAAAATGAAAAGTTCCAATATGCATGGTTTTTTATTAATTTCAACATTCAAAAAATGCTTAGCACATTCAAAAAAATTACCTGAATCTATTCGCCACTTCAATTTGAAGGATTTGCAAATTTCAAATTGGTATGACACCTAGCAACATCTAGGGTTCATATTATCATACAAATGAAAAGTGCCAATATGCATGGTTTTTTATTAATTTCAACATTCAAAAAATGCTTAGCACATTCAAAAAAATTACCTGAATCTATTCGCCACTTCAATTTGAAGGATTTGCAAATTTCAAATTGGTATGACACCTAGCAACATCTAGGGTTCATATTATCATCAAAATGAAAAGTGCCAATATGCATGGTTTTTTATTAATTTCAACATTCAAAAAATGCTTAGCACATTCAAAAAAATTACCTGAATCTATTCGCCACTTCAATTTGAAGGATTTGCAAATTTCAAATTGGTATGACACCTAGCAACATCTAGGGTTCATATTATCATCAAAATGAAAAGTTCCAATATGCATGGTTTTTTATTAATTTCAAAATTCAAAAAATCTTAGCACATTCAAAAAAATTACCTGAATCTATTCGCCACTTCAATTTGAAGGATTTCCAAGTTTCAAATAGGTATGACACCTAGCAACATCTAGGGTTCATATTATCATCAAAATGAAAAGTGCCAATATGCATGGTTTTTTATTAATTTCAACATTCAAAAAATGCTTAGCACATTCAAAAAAATTACCTGAATCTATTCGCCACTTCAATTTGAAGGATTTGCAAATTTCAAATTGGTATGACACCAAGCAACATCTAGGGTTCATATTATCATACAAATGAAAAGTACCAATATGCATGGTTTTTTATTAATTTCAACATTCAAAAAATGCTTAGCACATTCAAAAAAATTACCTGAATCTATTCGCCACTTCAATTTGAAGGATTTGCAAATTTCAAATTGGTATGACACCTAGCAACATCTAGGGTTCATGTTATCATCAAAATGAAAAGTGCCAATATGCATGGTTTTTTATTAATTTCAACATTCAAAAAATGCTTAGCACATTCAAAAAAATTACCTGAATCTATTCGCTACTTCAATTTGAAGGATTTGCAAATTTCAAATTGATATGACACCTAGCAACATCTAGGGTTCATATTATCATCAAAATGAAAAGTTCCAATATGCATGGTTTTTTATTAATTTCAACATTCAAAAAATGCTTAGCACATTCAAAAAAATTACCTGAATCTATTCGCCACTTCAATTTGAAGGATTTGCAAATTCCAAATTGGTATGACACCTAGCAACATCTAGGGTTCATATTATCATCAAAATGAAAAGTGCCAATATGCATGGTTTTTTATTAATTTCAACATTCAAAAAATGCTTAGCACATTCAAAAAGATTATCTGAATCTATTCGCCACTTCAATTTGAAGGATTTGCAAATTTCAAATTGGTATGACACCTAGCAACATCTAGGGTTCATATTATCATCAAAATGAAAAGTGCCAATATGCATGGTTTTTTATTAATTTCAACATTCAAAAAATGCTTAGCACATTCAAAAAAATTACCTGAATCTATTCGCCACTTCAATTTGAAGGATTTGCAAATCTAGCATTCATATTATCATATAAATGATGAAAAATCTAAAAATAAAAGTTTTTGGTTATTGTGGTTTTGTATTTTTTTGAACTTTCAGAGTGAAGGGATCTTAGAATCCAATTGAAATATGTCCTAATATTATGAATGCCTTAAACTCAGTTGTAACTTGGACTCAAGTTGCACTTATGTCGTATTAGAATGTGACTTCCGGCTCGCCTTCGGTTCGAAGTGAACTATATGACTGCATATATCTACATTAGGGTATGTTATCGTTGTTGTAGTTTTTTGTTTCCATTTTAAAAAGATAAAGTATACTATAGGTACTGGGATACATTAAGATGAATAGAGAAAATGATGAAAAAAACACTTCATATTGTAAATTAATATAAACAATATACAATATACACTTTTCCATAGCTAGAAGAAAATACGAAAGAGTCATGTTAGACTAAGTGCCATAGAAAATCATAGTGATGAGATGGCACGATTTTAGGTCTCGCGGAGGATATCCCAAGATGTATTCAAAATACAATATCAAATACAATGAGTTTGAATTATGAGTCTGTCATCTTGCTGATTAAATTTAAAAAAGCTTTTGATTCTTTGTCTCATGAATTCATAATTGAGCAGCTACTTCGAAACAGAATTCCGAAACAATTGATAGATATGATCGTTTCCACGATGAGGCTAGCATTCATATTCCAGGTCCTGAATCAAAACATTACATCAAGAGAGGTGTTCATGACGGAAAATTCCTCATCAGGCAAATAATTAGATCTTAGCAAGCCTAAAGCCGTTCGAAGATCGATCTGGCCTCTCATTGAATGTCACCAAATCCATAGTCGTCTCATCTACTTGATAAGATTGGAGTTTGGAGTACAAATATACCTCCTAAAACTTTTCACTTATTTAGATTCATCCCATTCTCACCTTCAATACGAGGTTAAATTGATCTGCTGAGGCTAGTATTCAGATGAAATACACAAAAACCTTACATTTCAGAAGTGCAACTCCACGCATCCGTAAAAAACTGGGGTATCTAATTGACAAACACGGAGGTCCTGTGGAAATCATTAAACTTGTCATGGCTAAAACGTCTTAGGTTAAGCGAAGAACCCTAAAATACAATTTCTATAAAGTTACAAGATACTTGTTTGAAATGAGAATGGCAATGGGCCCATCGGAACTCTTTTCGAACATTAATGGTGAATCCTTATATTGGAGAACATAGTCTCTTCATGTAAGTCCACATTGCTTAGTAATCTCATACTCCCTAAATGAATTTCTTCAAATGAGTAAATCTATAAGCTGGAAACGGAACTTTATTCACAAACATTCTTATAAGCTTCAAAACTAATAACGAAGAGACTGGAAAAAAATGCATTGCTTCTTCCTTTTGCTCCATTTTATAGAGCTCTTGATCAGAGGATGGTAAAAAATAGAATGAAAATTCAGCAATCAGTCTTTTTACTAATAAATCTAATATTAACAGATAGAAAATGCTCTTTTTGTAGAGCTTTTGAGGAGATGTCCTTCCACTTCTTTTGCAAATGTGACGCAGCCAATCCCCTAAGACCGAAAGTGAAAAATATAATGATGGTAGCACTTAAACCTCTATCTTGAAGACACTCTAAAGCCGACTCCATTACAGCAAAAGTTATCTCAATGATTTACTCTACGAGAACAAATGGAAATAGAAATGTTCAAGCTCCATAAACATATTGTTTCACAAGAGAGGAACCTCCATCCATGACCCGAAGGTAATGCTAAATTTCTTCTCCATTGATGATTCAGCCTTCTAACAATGACGAAATACACTCTTAAATAATGAAAAGTTATCTATAATATAAAAGAAAACATTGACTGACACAGAAACAGAAATTGGATTGTAAATTACAACGAGGGGAATTATCTTCAAATAGAGGTGCTTGATTATCTTCATATACAAGCTTAGACCTGGAGATGCTTAACAGTCATAATAACATGAAATTACGATGAGTAGGTGCCTCCTTATGTAGATCTCAATAATTTCTTCAACGATGATTCAGGCTTTTTACAACAAAATAATATCTAAAATAACAAAATGCGAATTATAATCCCAAAGGTATAGAAACATGAATAAAATACTCACAGAAAAGGAATGGTTGGATTGTAAGTTATATCAAGGAGAGTGCTCTTCCAACAGAGACACTTGATTATATTCAAGTGGCCCAGAGATACTTGGAATCCATTTTAATACAAATTGATATAAGGAAGTAACAGCAGCTTCATTTTATAACCCCCGTTGATATAAAGGCTAATTGTTTTTCATCTTTTAACAATGAAGCATTGATACTCGTTCAGAGAGGCCTGGAGATGCTTGAGATCCATAGTAATTGATATAAGTAGAAATCTAATTCAATGATGCAATAGAAGTATGAAAAACACTAATACTTATTTAATAACACTTTCTCTTACCTTGATGTGCCTGAGTAACGACTCATAATAATGAGAATAGTCATCTAATTTAAATATCTCATGGCCTGTATCATCATATATCGAGAATGGATAATATATTGAATAAGCAAATATTTCTTGAAGTTTAATATAATCCATGAAACTATATTTAAATTGAAGTTAGCCAACTTATTTATGATGAAAATAAAGTTTTAACTCATATTTACAGATGCTTTATCCGGGAAGACCAACATTTGAAGAATACTTGACAGCAGATCCTCATGCACAAAAATGAGTTTTCAAAATGGCTTACGGATTTCGGATGTCCAAAGACTTTAAGACTTAATCAAGTTTTAAGATAAATACTCAGCAAATCCATTGATTTAAGAACAAAACATAAGAATGCAATATTGATGCGAGCCCCATCCTCATCTGTCTCAACCCCACCAAGACAGCTTCGTATGCAGTCGAGCTGCTTCACACCACAAACGAGATTCACTTTCTCGCCGCACGTTGCATAAGCCTTTAACTGGATCGTTTTGTTTTATTCATCAAAGGATTGCCTTCCGTGGTTCACTTGCTGACAACACCCCTTTGCTATTGCCACAGCCATTCAAACCCTTCAATTATTATTTCCCAAGGACCTGTTATCCAAACCTTTTGAACAATCACAATTCATTGAGGGTTTTTCTCCACTCAAAGCCCTTCTTTTTTTAGCTTTGGACGAAGATTCGTATGAAGCCCTCTGGCCATGCCAAACGCTTTTGGTGCCGCCTGAATTTGAGCACTTGCATGTGAATGTAGGCCCATAACAAATGCTACTTTCACGAAGTCGACCTTGGGACCTTTCCTTAGGAGGCCAAAGAGGGTCTTGATTCGGATTAAATAGAAGTCCCTTTGAATTCGTAAGACTCAAACTTATTCAAGGAGAATGCTTTGAGAAGCTCCTTTTCCATTCGCCCCTCTTTGAGTCGTCTTGGATCTTGAAGTTGGTCCTTGGTCCAAGGAAAAGAGGAATCCCTTTGAAGAGGTCCTCCAGCAGCAGCTCAAGGACATCTTCATTAGGATGGTCGTTCTAGGATAGCTCTCATATCTTGATCCTTAAATGATAATTTAAATCTACATTAATTAATGATTGTATCTTGAATCTATGAAGTAATAACAATGTGTCACATAATTATTGTTATGACTCATAATTCAAAAATAAATAAGTCAATAAGTTATGAGACGGGTTCCTTGAAGCCCTGTTCGAACTAAGAACGAATCATATATTTTATTAATTAAAAGCAAAAAATAATAATTCCAATTACATAGATTACGTCAAAAACAATGAAAAAGTCACATTATACATCCATTACAAAAGATGACTCTTCCAAAAAGTTACTTTCACACCTCAAAATGGATCATTGTCCAATATATCTCAAAGAAAAGTCAACATAAATGATTGATTTTTCTTTAAATCGGCATCCTACTATACAATTGTAATATAAAGTTGATGTTCGAAACAAAGAGACTTTTACAGATGTTTATTATACATCTCCTTAAATTCTTAATGCAACTAGCTATTATAAATTAAGTTTTGACACCTTTCACCTCAGATTTCAATCCAATTTGGAATAAATGTTTCTATATACAAGATATGCACAATATTACAAAATTGAAGTGTGAAATTTCAAGTTATTAAGATGCTTTAAATCTGTTGTAAAATGAATTGATATAAGGAAGTAGCCTCAACTTTCTTATATGAACCCCATCGATTGACTTCTTAAATGATGGGTAAATTCCACAACAAAACAAACTGTAAAATGTTGAATCTAGAGTAAAAATGACATTAGCAATGCAGCATAGATGGATACACAATTGGATGGAATATTTTGACTATAAACTGGTGGAAGGAGATACTTGAATTCACAGTAATGGATTTGAATCTATTCGAAAGATGATGCGTCAATCCATAGGGGCCAAGGTTAATATAATTCCTGAAACTATATTTAAACTCATGTTAATGTACTTATTTATAATGAATTGAAAATTGTACCTTACATGAACGGATGATTTATCCAGAAAAACCTACATTTGAAGAATAGATATCAAGATAAATTCGTTTTGAAGAATGGAAGAGTGTAATGGAGAGACAGAATATGATGATCTTGCATGGAGACATCAACCTCCAGTAACGAGGGTTCATCACTTAAACTTTCCTGTCCATCTCCTTTTCTAATTTTTACATTTATTTATGTTAGCCCCAGAATGACATAAATAATTACAGCGTCCATTCCATGTATGTAGCTACAGAATATTCCTACAACTAAACCATATACACATTCGAATGAACTTGGATGCTTCAGTTCTGTTAATACTGGATCATGGTCCATAGTCTGACATGATCCACACTCTTGGCAAAATAAAGCGATTTCATGGGTGACTCCAATCCTTTTGAACCCTTGCTGTAGCCTCAGTTCAACACTCCACTCGACGTTATAACTTATGGGAGTCGATGACTTAATATTTGCCTTTATTTTCACCAACATCTCAGACAGGCAAATCACTTTAATCTTTTGATCTTGTTTTATTCTTCCTTAAGTAGCTCAGTTCATAGGACACCCCTTTCCAGTTTCCCATCCTCCAGAAATATCTCCATTAACTATTTTAGACTTATTATATTAATTATTTAGTCTCAGATACAGCAAATGTGTACCACACACATAATTATTCTTATGACTCATAAGTAAAAAAGTAAATAAAAAAGTCAATAAATTATGAGACGGGTTTCTAGAAGCCCTGTTCGAACTAAGAACGAATCCAAATTAATTAATTATTGTTATATGTATATATTCACATCATCTGGGCATCATCAAAAGCAATGAAAGGTCACATTATATACATTACAAAAAAAGCTCCTACTGAATTATCTTCAGACGAAGAATTGGAGGATTCACGAAATTATGATCTCCCAGAAATAGGAGTAGGAGTACAAGTTGAAATGAACTTGATTGATAGGTGCAAAGTTTCACCAAAGAACGATTTACAAGTATAGCTTATAATTAATTATAAGTGTTGCTCATTAGGATTGTCTATATTAGGGAAACTTTTGTTTCCATTACTTTTGACTTAAATATCTAATAATTTTTTTCCTTTCTTACTGTTCTTATTAATAAATTAACAACCACTGGTTGTAAAGCATGAAAAAAACACCATCCCAATTACTAACGAATTGATTTTTAAATTAAAGGCAGATCTGAACTCAACAATTATTGCTCTATGATTTTTGATTTCATAAACTTTTTGGAACTCGAATATTAGAGTTGGACAAATTTTGAAAATTTAGCAAAAGTTGCCATAAATTCAAAACTTATGAACCGATTTTAAAAATTGAAAAAAAAATCTTATTCTATTAAAGTAATATCTACAACTTTTGGTTCAATGGCATCTCTCTAAAACCTTGTTTTCAATATTATTCTGAGTTGAAGGGATGGGTGAAAGAGTGTTTGTATGACGTCTGCATCTTACGCCCATTTTCAAATTGACAGTTTACCACGACGAGCTTTTTGGGATAAACAAAAACACTATATACTGTATTCTCCCAGCTTCAGTTGATTATTTTCATCATTTGACTCTTTTGATTTAAAGCAGCTGATCCTACGTAATATGAACTCAAAATGGGTATTAATATTATTTCTGATTTTCATGCATAAAAAAATATATTGAATCAAGGATTGCGCGCCCTTTTTTTGAATTTGAATATACTACAAGTATATATTAACAAGTTGGGCAACATGAAAATAGAGAAGGGTAGCTACCATATGTTTTTCTAAATTTTTCTTTTCCCCTTTTGTCAGTCGAGGTTGCGAGTGAACAAAAAAGCTCGACGTGTTACACTCTGAAGGTCCAGGAGTAGATATATTTAAAATTATATATGTCATTTAGCTCTGCCTTTGCTCTCTGTTTTAATTGGGCAACAAATGGTCATATATTATTTTCAATTATTCTGAAACGTAGGAAATGTAACATCAAAGGTCGAACGATTTGTTCAAATTTCAATCAAATTAAAAATAATGAATTAATGTAATAGAATTATTGTACTCTTGTAATATTCGAAGGGAATTTGACATTTTTGAATTGAGGGACACTTTCAGCAACTAATTGATTTCCTTCCATACAGGCAAATAAAACATTGAAAAGAAGAGATGAATTTGGTCAAGTAAACATAAATAAATGTCTTAAAAATATTTATCGTCAATAATTTAAATATAAGGATGTCATTTTTTACTTTACATTACAATATCATTTTTTTATTTCATGTTGACTAAAAACATCAAATAAACTATTGGTTATATGTCCTACAAAGAAAGTGATTTAAATATATAAATTAGGCTAATTTTTGAGTTAAAATGAGGTTTTCTGAGTACAAAAATATAAAGGATGAAGAAAAGTGCATTTTCCAATTCTGTATAAAGTCTAGAAAATTATCAAAAATTTTATCTTGGAATTCTACGACCATAATTTATTTGAAAGGCAAACATTATATATTACGATTATATATTCTTTTCTAATTGTCGTTTCTAATTTTTTTATGGAATGGTTTGCTAAAAATAATATTTCTTATGATTAAAATATATTAATAAAAATAAAGAATTTGTCAGGAAATTAATTTTGAAGTTATATTTAAAGAAGATTCGTAATTTATAATAAAAGTTCAATTATATCCTTTAATCCTTATATCAATTAATCCTTACAGGAAAAAAAAATAGGAATAATTTACAAAATTAGGAAGAAAACGTAAATGCTCCCAATGATAATGATAATTAATTAATTAATGTATTGAACTTGGCTCTATTAATAAAAAGTAGAATGTATTTTTCGGATCTTTTACTGTTTATGAACTCACCAAACCTCTTTTTAATGAAAAATACTCATTTTAAATTTTTGGCGAAACTATAACTTATTTAAAAAATGAAGAACTTTATAAATGCCATTTGAATAACTTCCAACATTAACATATATTTAGTTGTTATATGTAACCTTGTTCTTATATTTGTCTTCTTGATTTATATTATGAAAATATTCTTATTTAAAATCAACTGAAGTATAATGTTTATACATTTTCTTAAGATATGAAAAATCCATGAGAGGATGAATAATTTCCCATCCATCAATGGTCATTAAGATAATTATTTATTTTTCTTTAAGATTTGTTTCACCGTATCCATAAGCAAGCAAACATAATCTATTAAACCCTGGGCACAAACATGGTGTTGCCTAATGGTATCACCCACAACGATTTGATATTTTACTTGTATTCTTATCGGAAATAAAATAATAGATGTAGTGAAAAGAAATTCATTAATTTTTTTCCATGAAATTGAAGGCTTTATACAAGTTGTAAGGTTTAGCTCTTGGGCAATCAAAACAGTGCTTACAACAGTTTGATATTTCATTTTTACTACTCCTAGTATTTAAATTGGATTTTACTCAATCTGAACTTTTTGTTAAAGACTCGCAACTTGACTTGTAGTCCTATCAGGGATATAAAACTTGACTTGAGCCTAGAGACTCAAGGCTTGACATGTAACCTACTTACAAAAAATTGTCTCGTGAGCATCTCTAAATACAAAATATTAAGTACAATATACGAGACAATAACACCATGAAATAGCATTTTTGCCCATTTGAAGGTTTCCAGAATAATAAAATTTTCCTAAATAAAAGTACATATGAATGTTTTTGTGGATCATTGTCTCCAATGAAATATTAATATACGTATGTATATATAATCTTGGAAATGTCCTATGAAATTTCAACTCCTCTTTTTTTCCTTCCTCTGGGTGCTTCCTAAGCAGCCAAAACCGCCAAAACCGCCTGACTCTCCTTGGTGTTTCTTTTATTTGTGTAAGTGCTGCAGGGAGAGGAAGGAATGCTTTGGTATGACGTCATCAAAACAATGAAAAAAAAAAGTAGAGGGACCGTAGCTTCGCCGTCCTAGCGGAGCTGGATGGGGGAGGATGGAAGCTACCGTTCGCAGGGCTTGTTTGTTAATACCTCAAAATAGGAACCGGCTCCTAAAGTCGTCTTCCCACCCCCTACCTCATTATCTGTTATGAAATATATTTCTACATAGAATATTACATATTTATTCTCCTTCATTAATTAATTATTGGGTGTTTTGGAGTTCCCTTTGTTCTTTGAATTTCTTAATGTACAATAATATGGCATTGCTTGTATATTGCTTGTATTTTTCATCTAAAAAAGTAATAATAATAAGAAGGGAAAAAATTAAGCATATAAAATAGCACAAGAAGAAAGAAAGAAAAATCTTAGCGAGGACAAAATTGGAAGAAGTTATAAATTGTTTATATTGTTTATTGTATGTATTGACTAGGCCAGAAATTAGAAGGAAGAGGGCAGAACAAAGATTATTGATAAATGATAATTTATCAATTAATAAGGGAGTTTAAACGACTAATTCTTTTTTCTAAAGTATTCAAATGAAATTAAATCATTTCGCTATTGATATGATTTAAATTTTGGGTCGAGATAACAAGCTTTAAACAAATGTCATGCAATTTTATTTAGACAGATTGAGCATTTGGGAGAAATAAGATTTATTTTCCATTACGGAAATTTGTAAGATGTACAGAGATAAATGAACATGACTCGTCTTTAAAGAATGATTTTCTTCACAAAATATCGTTGAATATAATACAAGAAATTAGAAAGAGAAAAAGTGTGTCTATATGAATACGTCTTCGATGGACGATGAAGTAAGGAGGTGGGGAGGTGTGAGCCGGTTAATCCTTGAAGTGGAAGAATGTGGCTCAGGCGAGAATAGCACAAGCTACCACGGTGCAGGCTAAGACGCACCAGACTGATAAAAAAAGATGAAAATTATGTCTTCAAGAATCGAAATTGCACGTTAACTCCTTTTCTTAAAAAGTAGGTAAGTTGTAAAGGAAAATACGCTGATGATTGATGAATACAAAATAAAGTAAAAATACCCGTTGATGATAAAATTGATTTATAAGATATAATTAGAATCGTATTTTATTCAACATTGAAAGATCCCATTTAAAAAAAAAAATAGACGTAGGAGGAAGAGAAATGCTAGGGCAAGCTAGAAACAGAAAAACTTGGCCCAAAGGTAATACAATTAAAGCAAAAATTGATGAATTATTGTAGTAGAATGAGAGTCATCCTTTATAACTCCATAATATACTGGCAAATAAAACATTGAAAGGAAGGAACTAATTGAGTCAAACTTTATTTCCTCACAATGTGCTTCAAGAGAGAAAACACCGTTTTTCAGAAAATAGTATCGAAACCCTCTATAATCAACTTGAAACAAATTTTTTCTTCAGTGATTCTTACTTTCCATTTTCAAAACATGGGAAAATGAGCAAAAACATAATGATATCGAAAAAAGTCTTCTTCTTCTTTTTTTTTTCTATAGCTTTAGAATATTATGAATACATTGCCACACGGCAATCGTGAATGTAAATTGTAATTCATCACTCACTACATCAACAAACCTCCCCACCTCATTTTTTACTTTACATTACAATATCATTTTTTTATTTCATGTTGACTAAAAAGCGATTGGTTTTGTGTCCTACAAAGTGATTTAAATATAGGTAATATAAATATATTACTATAGTTTTTGAGTTAAAAAGAGGTTTTGTGAGAACAAAAATATAAAAAGATCCGTTATTACATCGTATTTCCAATATGATCTATTCCGCTTTATTTTTATCAATGAAGAATTGTACATTTTTACATTTTCCAATCCTGTATGAAGTTAAAAAAAATGCTCAAAAATGTGCAAATGTCCTGGAAATCACACAATTTGTCTTGAAATTCCATGACCAGAATTTATTTGAAGTACAAACATTACCCCAATCTCTTTAAGAATGTCCAGTTTAAGTTTTTTATGAGATGGTTTATTACAAATAATTCATTGCTAAATAAACCAGGACACATAGACTTATTTTGACTAGGAATTGATATTTTTTATGGGTAAAATATATCAATAAAAATAAAGAATTTGTTTGGAAATTAATTTTGAAGTTATATTTAAAGAAGATTTGTAATTTCTGATATAAATTCAATTATAGTTT
Organism: Lepeophtheirus nordmannii; assembly: GCA_963680855.1. Lineage (NCBI taxonomy): Eukaryota > Metazoa > Arthropoda > Copepoda > Siphonostomatoida > Caligidae > Lepeophtheirus > Lepeophtheirus nordmannii. The sequence continues at coordinate 39,176,372 of OY804521.1, read as the reverse complement.
TGATTTTTTTTTTTTTTTTTTGAAGTTTCCTAGAAAAGCCCTAGGAAATTTAATTCTTACAAGAAAAAAACAACCAGAAAAAATTTACAAAATTAGGAAGAAAACATATACCCACCCAATGATAATAATAATTAATTAATGTATTGAGCCTAGCTCTATTAATAAAAAGTACGATGTAAATGTCGGATTTTTTCATCCTTTTGTACTCACAAAACCTCTTTTTAGCATAAAAACTATCATTTTAATAACTTGCTACATTAACATATCATTAATTATTGTTATATGTAACCTTATTCTATTTGTCTTCTTGATTTATAGAATAAAAATATTCTTATATAAAATCAAATGAATGTTTCTACATTTTGTTAAGATATAAAATACAAAAAATACAAAAATATCATCTACTTAATCAAAAGAAGTACTTGGACTTTGAATGATGCTTACACATTAAATAAGGATACAAATGGCCACAAGGATACATATTACGTAAAGAGGTAAAATTAAATACTTGGATAAAAAAAAATAATAGTCTATGGGGTTGTATAATGTAATATCATCGGATTTACTAATTAATATATTAATTTGTATGAACTTTGTACTGATTCTCCTGTTTGTTATTTATTTTGTTATTGTCTATTATGCACAGGGATCGTATTACGGTGTAGATTTATTATTATAGATATGTATAATTTATGGTGTGAAGGGGCTGGTTGAGTGTTAAGTTATTAAGGCATGACATCATGTGATATATCACTTGATGAGAAAGATCTAAAAAGAATAAGCAAGCTAGTGCTCAATCCAAACTGTATAAATATCAAGTGCATTTTCCACGCCAAAGAAATCTTTTTCGACCTTCAATTGATAATGCAATACTTGTTGTAACATTCAACTAATCAATTACTTATAATAGACAAAATGGTTATATTCTAACCCTTCCCGAGCCGGAGCCAGAAGCATGGATGTGTAGCCCTGGACACATTTTCCCTTCACCCCTCGAAGGATGTTTCTCTTTCTATCTTATTTTCCCAAGTGCTCTATGCTTTATTCAAAATCATGGAACCCATTAACTAGAAGAGTTCCGAAACTTTTGTTTCGATACCTTTTGACTCAAATATCTAAGGTTTTTTCTTTCTTACTTACTATTCTAATTAATAAATTAACAACCACTGGTTGTAAAATATGAAAACCGCTATTACTTAAGAAACAACCTATCGATTTTAAAGTTAAAAGCATATCTGCACTCAACAATTATTGTTCTATCATTTTTGAATTGATAAAAAAATTTAACTCTAAAATTCGAGGTAAACCAATTTCGAAATTTTAGCAAAAGTAGCAATAAATCCAAAACTTATGAACCGATTTGAAAAATTGAAAAAAATTATATTTTGTTAAAGTAATATCTACAACTTTTGGTTCAATGACATCTCTCTTAAACTTTATTTTTAATCCTATCTGGAGTTGAAGGCTAAAAAAGTGTTTGTATGACGTCATATTGCGCCCAAATAATAAACAATATATTTGTTTTCAAATTGACAGTTCATCAATAGTGACGTCATTCATCTGCAAAATAACTTTCTGTTTCACTCGGTTTACGTATTTAGTACTGTGAGTAATAAACACCGAAGATCTATAAAAATTGATCCCAGGAGGAAATACTTGGCATTGTAGAAGAATACCTTAAATTATTTAATTCTACAATTGATGGAGATCCTAAAGGATCCAAAGGTCCTTGTGAGAATCGCCGATTCCCATGACAAAGGGCTCGATACACTTACTGCGGGTGTAGTAAGAAAAGCCTTTGCTACTTGGGCCATGAGTCGTTCCAGTAACACAGTCAGGTTGAGCAAAACTACTAAGCTTCTATGGAGACCAAGGGAATGATATCTGATGTATTAAGTAAAACTGTAAGTACTACTAATTTATGAAATATAATATAAATTTAAAATTTTTCTCATTTTTATAGGTCAATAACAAAAGTTATTTGGAATCACATAATGTGGATCTGTGAGGTCTGAATGGGAATGGTATAAGTGATTAAAATATATGACTAACAATTGTTAATTAATCATTTTTCTATTTTGGTAGGATTTTAATTTTGGAAGTCCAGCTCCCAATCAATTTGAAGTATGCAATTATTCATATTATCTAAAGTTTGTATTATAACTTTACTTATGTCTTAGACAACAACTGATGATGATCTTTACTCACACAACTGGGGTTAGTATTTGCTCCATAGAAATCAATTAACATACATTTTACTCTCTTTTTTGATTTTAGAAGACACAAGTCCTACTATTTGCCGATAAAAAGTGGCTGATGGGATTATTTGTCAGTGATAGGAGGATCGTTGTCTTTGTAACCTCCTGGAGGATCGCCAATGAAGATTCTATGTTTTTAAAAATGCATTCAGAATTATAATGAGCCTTAAAAAGAACGAGTTTGGAAGGTCCTTAATAATTTTAAACATGATTATCTTCCTGGGATCAGAATTTTTAGTATAATATACTTTAGGAATCTGAAAAATCAAAACAAAACACCATTTTTTTATTAACACTATAATAGAATTCAATGTTACTTATAGTAGTACATCTTATCACATTCGTCATAAACCACAAAACAAAAACACATTACTGTTCATGTTTTTCTAGAGATTTTGCGTCATAAAGTCCACAGAGTGTAGTTGAGGCTTCCTTCTAAATTTTACACATTCCTCAACTCATTTACGAAAAGTATTAACGGAGATCTCATAAAATTTGTCATCAAAGATTGATCTACTGAGGATTCACGTGGATTGAAAAAGGAAACCAAGCACTTTGTTCCTCCAGGAAAAGAATTGACCCTTTTCAACGATTTGATGAATTGATCAGAATGTAAACTCAATATTATAACGAAGGGAATCTTTTTGTTGAAAGACTTTGTAAGTCCCGGTCTGGACTTATGATACTATTGAATTAACAGCCATTTTAACATCATTTGCATGATTTTATGTGGAAGAAAGTGCATCACTGTTATGGATGGGGAGAGGATGATGCTTGGTGTCTATAACTATTATTGATTAATCCTCTACACCTTAAAGGAAATGATACTATATGATTTACTGAGGAACTAGGTCTTATAATATTTTAATTTGTAATACAGAAACTATTTTTCTGGAACTATAATTTCATATTTAAGGTAAATTATGAAACTTCTTGAAAAATAATTTCAAAATTAATTTCCTGAGAACTTTTTTATTTTTTATCTACATATTTTACCCATAGAAAATATAGGAATATCCTTTTTTGTCAAGGAAATAATTGTTTTTATCAGACCATACCATACAAAATTTATAAATATCAAAATAAAGGAGAGAGTAATTTCAAATAATGTATGGTAATAGAACTCCAAGACAAATGTGTGATTTCCTATTTTTGACAATTTTTAGGATTGGAAAATGTAAAAATGGACTTTTTCTCATTAATAAAAATGAAACGGATAGATCATAAATTGGAATTTTATTTTTTTAGATGATAAAATATTGACTGAAACGACAAATCCTTCCACGTTTGAAATGCAGAAGTGGTCATGCAATGATGGCTATATATATGAAATATAACAAGCATATTGGTCCCACTGATTCACAACATTTTAAATATTATATTCAATAATGACATTTCCTTGAATATTGGTAGATTTTATCGAAAACAAAAAAATAATTAATTACTTTTAAGTAAAATATACATAGATATGCTTTAATTCAAGCTATCACACCAATAATTTAATAAAATAAAATTAAAAGTGTTTTCTTCATTGGAGTCTTTTATGTAAGTAGATACTGTTCACACAAAACCTCCTATCTTTTCCATGCAAGGACTGTCAACTTTCAAAATATTAAATACCCAAGAAAAAAAAATCCACAGATATCTAATGTAGACTCATTGAAATAATTGTTTTTCGCTTACCTATTTATAGGTATGTACTATTCTGATAAGATGCATTACCTACAATATACTTAGCTCTCAAATTTCTTTACTGCAACCCTCTACCCTTTTCAATAGGAGCAAAAAAGAAGAGATGATTCGAAACCCACATGCTTTGAGTCTGGAATCGTGAATCACTATATAATTCGACCAAGATGAGTTTTGAAAATAGATAAGAAAGAAATAGAGGCCTTAATAGATAACATATTTCCTTTATTGTAAAACAGATTCACTATCCATCATCAAAATTACACTTACTAACATTAAATAAAAACATTCATTTACAATGATGGGTCAGGTATCCCATAGAAAAATTGAGAGCCATACGTATAATTGATGAAATCTACCCAATGGAATTTTATTCTTCAGTATCAGAGGTCATGAAATTTTGTGCTCCAAATGACAAGACGAGTCTGAAGGGAAATGAGTGTAAGTCCCATATCATAGGCTGATATCTGTACATCATTGACTTGATCCTTCATAACACTTGCTCCCTTCCGATTTAGAAGATTCGAACTTGATAAGAATCCTGCTCTGAGTCCGTGTCTTTCTCTCTTCATGGCTCAGGAGTTGAAAAACTTGAATTTTCTCTTCGCATTCCAGAGCTTTGCAAAAACAGGAAGAGCATTAGCATTAGCCTTAAATAATGAAGGGACTCGAGTCCTATTCTTTGAGAGTCGGGACTCGCCTCGAATGAATTCCTTGAGCCTTGTTTTCCAAAAACTCTTCTAAAGAGTGCAAAACTTGCTTGAAGCACTGAATTCGTAAAAGATTCATTCTCTTAAATGCAGTTTAGTTTTGGAATTCTTTTCCAAGGAAGAAGTGGGTTTAATGAATCACATGAGTGGGTTGAAGGATTCCTATGATATGGAGGGATTCGCAGATTCACTCTCCCATCACGAATGACACTTCCGAATACGTCATTTGCCTTGGATGAAACTGATGAGAAAGGAAAATGGATGGGGTTGAGAGTGGGAGGAATACTTTGGACTGGAGGCTCTTGAATTGGACTATGAAATTGGAGGATAGAGTGGAGAAGAGGTTGAAGAAAACTTCAACTTGGATCCATCCTGGAAATGTCCCTTGAAGCGCTCGCTCTGAGAGGAAGGAATGCTTTGCTATGACGTCATGAGATCCTCTCTAGAATGTTTACTGTCTGCCTGCACTAGAGAGTCTCTCTTCTTGGCTGGCCTGGCTGAGCTAACTAACTTGAATGGATGAGAAACTGTTGACCCTGTTCGACTGCTCCAAGGTGCCTCAAGTCAGCTGTTGAATAGACAATGTTTATTTTCACTATTTTCACTTCTGACGTGCCTTGAAATGGCGCAGCTCTGGCTTGGACCCAAGGACGTCTCATTGCTTCGCTCTTCCTGACTGCCGAGAATGGGAATGGGATGGGAATCGGATGGGATGAAGGTGATGGCTGATGAATGAGCTTCCAATCAAGGATTGTGACACTAACAAAGAGTTCATTGCACAGAAGAGGCACAAAGAGCAGCAAGAGTCAGTAGATCCAATCCCTTGACGTCGAAAATCATGAATAACCTGATGTGCAGACGATTCGAATCTCATCACCATCCAATGCCATTGTCTCTAAAATCAAATTTAACTTTTCTTAGTAGAAAAGTTAAAATGTCTCCTGGATGGGGTTTGGATCATTATTGATCCTGGAGTAATACTTCATAATATCCGCTTCCACCTGTTTTTAGCATTGTCATTCATTCATTCTTGAACTTTCTCACATTAGAATAAAAGTCTCCTAAGGTGCAAATTCAATTCATATATTTTTCCACTATTTTAAAATACGAATTCAATTTGAAATGCTGCTTTGCTTTGAATACCTTTTGAATAAAAGTTGTATTCAGAAAATGAATTATTTATTATTCAGTCAAAAATAGTTATGAGTACCTCAATTCAATATTTTGATTTGTAATTTATACAAAATGGAATTGTCTCTTCGTAAAGTATGATTTTAAAATACTTCATGAGAGCAATAAACAAGGCTAGGATCCTCAATTTAATTTAAAAAAGTAGGCAATTTAGTGATTTTATAATCTTTTATTAATATATGATTGACAAAATTTTAATTTAAAGGTACTCTGGATCGATCCACTACTAATTATTTATGTTTGTTATATTGTAAAAACCCATAGATTTTTTAACTCTTTCATTTCAGACTTACTAAATATGTACAAATTATACAATGTCAGAATCTAAAATTTCTAAAATAAATAAGATATCAAATAGATTTCAATTTCGAATATTGATTTCCTACTATGACAAAACCTCCGTCCATCAGAGTTGTCATTGCCTCGAAGGACTTCTCCTAATCTATGGTCCTACAAAGAGTTGGTAAAGGCTCTTAGTGCCAACTTAAACAATAATAAGTATTAAACGTTAGAAATTAAAGCTGTGATTTTATAATAAATATTAACTATATTAACTGTAGGATTCTCCCCGGATTCCTCCACTACTCAGATAATTTCACAAGGTCATTGAGGGAAGGTGGAAATATTCTTTACATTCAAATGCCGTAGACTGAAGGATCGGATTTTTCAATATAAAACATGAAATGGACTGACTAACTCAATGTTGAGTTGGACATTGAAGGAAACAAGTGTCTTGGTTTTATTAGTGATGAAATTAAAAGTATCAGAATTGTCTTCAATTATTACGTCCCTTGAATAAATCTTTAATATGTATCTCGTGATTAGGACTTTGAACGTGTTCTATAATTTTTAACTTTCCCAAGGTTTCTGTCCTAAATTCATTTAGACGTCATTTCAATAACCTTGGATGCTCGTTATAATTTTATAGCTTTTCATCTCCATTATCAACGATCAAGGATTTTATTCTTTCTGAATGAATTTATTAAATTGTGAATCATTTATTAATTTTGTAATTGCCATTACACGTTTTCAATATATACATACATATATATGATTTTTCCTTTCACTAATTAAATTATCGACATCCGTCACAACATTTACATTTGAGGCTTAATCTTACTTTATGTTGAAATTATTTGTTCTAATTTGAGTTTATATATATATATATATATTTCGTATCAAATTCATTAAAAGTCTTAATCACATTCTATTTTATTGTTTCAATCAAGTAATGAACAAAAAATATGTGTTTATTTAATGGGATTATGCTTACTGCAGTAATTATAGAGTCAAATTTACCTAATTCGCCGGAGAAAAAGGGCTCAAGGAGTTGATTTGATTGCACTTCTTGAATCTACATACTCCTCATTTTTAAAGGGGGGTATTCGAAAGGAATACAAGAACTTAGGTTAAAAAAGTAAATGCAATGCTATCAAAAAATAATTCTTAGTATTTCGAACTGTATTTTGAGCCCAATATTTTTATACTAGAATTATTATAAAATGAATTATCAAATGTAATCATCTATTTTTGTCAAAAGGGCAGGCTGTATAGTATTAAATATATCAATTCAATAATACATACACAAAACTGATAGTTACTATATTTATCAAATAAAAGTAATTGTTCTCTTCTGTTTGATGGTAAAGCAGGAGTCAGCTACAACCATGACGAATAATCAACGCTAATAAAAACAATACAGAATTGATAAAATACTTCCTCATAAATTACATTCAATAATAGCAATCACGAATGCTTTTATTGTCCATACGGTACCTACAACATTTGTAACAATTTCACCTCCAATGATTCAGTGTCACTATGAAAAGAGAGATACAACAACATCCTTCGATTATTCATAAATAATAAAATGGACGTGGAGTGTTCAAAAATGAGAAACAAAGATTATGTAAAATAAATACTTATTTACTTTCTACTTTGAATTTTCAAATTAATGCTTCACACTAAAAGGAGTAAAAATTGAAAAAAGAAGTCTTCTAAAATATGGTTTTGTGATTTTTGATCATTCCGAGTCTGCTACGTACATTCAAATCAATGATCTAAAACCATTCCTGGTATTAAATATAAAGATTTGAAAATTTTTTGTCTCCATATATAAGCTAGCACCATCTAGCGTTCATATTATCATACAAATGATGAAAATGAAAAGTGCCAATATGCATGGTATTTTATTAATTTCAACATTCAAAAAATGCTTAGCACATTAAAAAAAATTACCTGAATCTATTCGCCACTTCAATTTGAAGGATTTGCAAATTCCAAATTGGTATGACACCTAGCAACATCTAGGGTTCATATTATCATCGAAATGAAAAGTGCCAATATGCATGGTTTTTTAATAATTTCAACATTCAAAAAATGCTTAGCACATTCAAAAAAATTACCTGAATCTATTCGCCAATTCAATTTGAAGGATTTGCAAATTTCAAATTGGTATGACACCTAGCAACATCTAGGGTTCATATTATCATCAAAATGAAAAGTGCCAATATGCATGGTTTTTTATTAAGTTCAACATTCAAAAAATGCTTAGCACATTCAAAAAAATTACCTGAATCTATTCGCCACTTCAATTTGAAGGATTTGCAAATTTCAAATAGGTATGACACCTAGCAACATCTAGGGTTCATATTATCATCAAAATGAAAAGTTCCAATATGCATGGTTTTTTATTAATTTCAACATTCAAAAAATGCTTAGCACATTCAAAAAAATTACCTGAATCTATTCGCCACTTCAATTTGAAGGATTTGCAAATTTCAAATTGGTATGACACCTAGCAACATCTAGGGTTCATATTATCATACAAATGAAAAGTGCCAATATGCATGGTTTTTTATTAATTTCAACATTCAAAAAATGCTTAGCACATTCAAAAAAATTACCTGAATCTATTCGCCACTTCAATTTGAAGGATTTGCAAATTTCAAATTGGTATGACACCTAGCAACATCTAGGGTTCATATTATCATACAAATGAAAAGTGCCAATATGTATGGTTTCTTATTAATTTCAACATTCAAAAAATGCTTAGCACATTCAAAAAAATTACCTGAATCTATTCGCCACTTCAATTTGAAGGATTTGCAAATTTCAAATTGGTATGACACCTAGCAACATCTAGGGTTCATATTATCATACAAATGAAAAGTTCCAATATTCATGGTTTTTTATTAATTTCAACATTCAAAAAATGCTTAGCACATTCAAAAAAATTACCTGAATCTATTCGCCACTTCAATTTGAAGGATTTGCAAATTTCAAATACGTATGACACCTAGCAACATCTAGGGTTCATATTATCATACAAATGAAAAGTTCCAATATTCATGGTTTTTTATTAATTTCAACATTCAAAAAATGTTTAGCACATTCAAAAAAACTACCTGAATCTATTCGCCACTTCAATTTGAAGGATTTGCAAGTTTCAAATAGGTATGACACCTAGCAACATCTAGGGTTCATATTATCATCAAAATGAAAAGTGCCAATATGCATGGTTTTTTATTAATTTCAACATTCAAAAATGCTTAGCACATTCAAAAAAATTACCTGAATCTATTCGCCACTTCAATTTGAAGGATTTGCAAGTTTCAAATAGGTATGACACCTAGCAACATCTAGGGTTCATATTATCATCAAAATGAAAAGTGCCAATATGCATGGTTTTTTAATAATTTCAACATTCAAAAAATGCTTAGCACATTCAAAAAAATTACCTGAATCTATTCGCCAATTCAATTTGAAGGATTTGCAAATTTCAAATTGGTATGACACCTAGCAACATCTAGGGTTCATATTATCATCAAAATGAAAAGTGCCAATATGCATGGTTTTTTATTAAGTTCAACATTCAAAAAATGCTTAGCACATTCAAAAAAATTACCTGAATCTATTCGCCACTTCAATTTGAAGGATTTGCAAATTTCAAATAGGTATGACACCTAGCAACATCTAGGGTTCATATTATCATCAAAATGAAAAGTTCCAATATGCATGGTTTTTTATTAATTTCAACATTCAAAAAATGCTTAGCACATTCAAAAAAATTACCTGAATCTATTCGCCACTTCAATTTGAAGGATTTGCAAATTTCAAATTGGTATGACACCTAGCAACATCTAGGGTTCATATTATCATACAAATGAAAAGTGCCAATATGCATGGTTTTTTATTAATTTCAACATTCAAAAAATGCTTAGCACATTCAAAAAAATTACCTGAATCTATTCGCCACTTCAATTTGAAGGATTTGCAAATTTCAAATTGGTATGACACCTAGCAACATCTAGGGTTCATATTATCATACAAATGAAAAGTGCCAATATGTATGGTTTCTTATTAATTTCAACATTCAAAAAATGCTTAGCACATTCAAAAAAATTACCTGAATCTATTCGCCACTTCAATTTGAAGGATTTGCAAATTTCAAATTGGTATGACACCTAGCAACATCTAGGGTTCATATTATCATACAAATGAAAAGTTCCAATATTCATGGTTTTTTATTAATTTCAACATTCAAAAAATGCTTAGCACATTCAAAAAAATTACCTGAATCTATTCGCCACTTCAATTTGAAGGATTTGCAAATTTCAAATACGTATGACACCTAGCAACATCTAGGGTTCATATTATCATACAAATGAAAAGTTCCAATATTCATGGTTTTTTATTAATTTCAACATTCAAAAAATGTTTAGCACATTCAAAAAAACTACCTGAATCTATTCGCCACTTCAATTTGAAGGATTTGCAAGTTTCAAATAGGTATGACACCTAGCAACATCTAGGGTTCATATTATCATCAAAATGAAAAGTGCCAATATGCATGGTTTTTTATTAATTTCAACATTCAAAAATGCTTAGCACATTCAAAAAAATTACCTGAATCTATTCGCCACTTCAATTTGAAGGATTTGCAAATTTCAAATTGGTATGACACCTAGCAACATCTAGGGTTCATATTATCATACAAATGAAAAGTGCCAATATGCATGGTTTTTTATTAATTTCAACATTCAAAAAATGCTTAGCACATTCAAAAAAATTACCTGAATCTATTCGCCACTTCAATTTGAAGGATTTGCAAATTTCAAATTGGTATGACACCTAGCAACATCTAGGGTTCATATTATCATCAAAATGAAAAGTGCCAATATGCATGGTTTTTTATTAATTTCAACATTCAAAAAATGCTTAGCACATTCAAAAAAATTACCTGAATCTATTCGCCACTTCAATTTGAAGGATTTGCAAATTTCAAATTGGTATGACACCTAGCAACATCTAGGGTTCATATTATCATCAAAATGAAAAGTGCCAATATGCATGGTTTTTTATTAATTTCAACATTCAAAAAATGCTTAGCACATTCAAAAAAATTACCTGAATCTATTCGCCACTTCAATTTGAAGGATTTGCAAATTTCAAATAGGTATGACACCTAGCAACATCTAGGGTTCATATTATCATACAAATGAAAAGTGCCAATATGCATGGTTTTTTATTAATTTCAACATTCAAAAAATGCTTAGCACATTCAAAAAAATTACCTGAATCTATTCGCCACTTCAATTTGAAGGATTTGCAAATTCAAATTGGTATGACACCTAGCAACATCTAGGGTTCATATTATCATACAAATGAAAAGTGCCAATATGCATGGTTTTTTATTAATTTCAACATTCAAAAAATGCTTAGCACATTCAAAAAAATTACCTGAATCTATTCGCCACTTCAATTTGAAGGATTTGCAAATTTCAAATTGGTATGACACCTAGCAACATCTAGGGTTCATATTATCATACAAATGAAAAGTTCCAATATGCATGGTTTTTTATTAATTTCAACATTCAAAAAATGCTTAGCACATTCAAAAAAATTACCTGAATCTATTCGCCACTTCAATTTGAAGGATTTCCAAATTTCAAATTGGTATGACACCTAGCAACATCTAGGGTTCATATTATCATACAAATGAAAAGTGCCAAAATGCATGGTTTTTTATTAATTTCAACATTCAAAAAATGCTTAGCACATTCAAAAAAATTACCTGAATCTATTCGCCACTTCAATTTGAAGGATTTGCAAATTTCAAATTGGTATGACACCTAGCAACATCTAGGGTTCATATTATCATACAAATGAAAAGTGCCAATATGTATGGTTTTTTATTAATTTCTACATTCAAAAAATGCTTAGCACATTCAAAAAAATTACCTGAATCTATTCGCCACTTCAATTTGAAGGATTTGCAAATTTCAAATTGGTATGACACCTAGCAACATCTAGGGTTCATATTATCATACAAATGAAAAGTGCCAATATGCATGGTTTTTTATTAATTTCAACATTCAAAAAATGCTTAGCACATTCAAAAAAATTACCTGAATCTATTCGCCACTTCAATTTGAAGGATTTGCAAATTCAAATTGGTATGACACCTAGCAACATCTAGGGTTCATATTATCATACAAATGAAAAGTGCCAATATGCATGGTTTTTTATTAATTTCAACATTCAAAAAATGCTTAGCACATTCAAAAAAATTACCTGAATCTATTCGCCACTTCAATTTGAAGGATTTCCAAATTTCAAATTGGTATGACACCTAGCAACATCTAGGGTTCATATTATCATACAAATGAAAAGTACCAATATGCATGGTTTTTTATTAATTTCAACATTCAAAAAATGCTTAGCACATTCAAAAAAATTACTTGAATCTATTCGCCACTTCAATTTGAAGGATTTGCAAATTTCAAATTGGTATGACACCTAGCAACATCTAGGGTTCATATTATCATACAAATGAAAAGTGCCAATATGTATGGTTTTTTATTAATTTCAACATTCAAAAAATGCTTAGCACATTCAAAAAAATTACGTGAATCTATTCGCCACTTCAATTTAAAGGATTTCCAAATTTCAAATTGGTATGACACCTAGCAACATCTAGGGTTCATATTATCATCAAAATGAAAAGTGCCAATATGCATGGTTTTTTATTAATTTCAACATTCAAAAAATGCTTAGCACATTCAAAAAAATTACCTGAATCTATTCGTCACTTCAATTTGAAGGATTTGCAAATTTCAAATTGGTATGACACCTAGCAACATCTAGGGTTCATATTATCATCAAAATGAAAAGTTCCAATATGCATGGTTTTTTATTAATTTCAAAATTCAAAAAATCTTAGCACATTCAAAAAAATTACCTGAATCTATTCGCCACTTCAATTTGAAGGATTTGCAAATTCCAAATTGGTATGACACCTAGCAACATCTAGGGTTCATATTATCATACAAATGAAAAGTGCCAATATGCATGGTTTTTTATTAATTTCAACATTCAAAAAATGCTTAGCACATTCAAAAAAATTACTTGAATCTATTCGCCACTTCAATTTGAAGGATTTGCAAATTCTAAATTGGTATGACACCTAGCAACATCTAGGGTTCATATTATCATCAAAATGAAAAGTGCCAATATGCATGGTTTTTTATTAATTTCAACATTCAAAAAATGCTTAGCACATTCAAAAAAATTACCTGAATCTATTCGCCACTTCAATTTGAAGGATTTGCAAATTCTAAATTGGTATGACACCTAGCAACATCTAGGGTTCATATTATCATACAAATGAAAAGTGCCAATATGCATGGTTTTTTATTTATTTCAACATTCAAAAAATGCTTAGCAAATTCAAAAAAATTACCTGAATCTATTCGCCACTTCAATTTGAAGGATTTGCAAGTTTCAAATAGGTATGACACCTAGCAACATCTAGGGTTCATATTATCATCAAAATGAAAAGTGCCAATATGCATGGTTTTTAATTAATTTCAACATTCAAAAAATGCTTAGCACATTCAAAAAAATTACCTGAATCTATTTGCCACTTCAATTTGAAGGATTTCCAAATTTCAAATTGGTATGACACCTAGCAACATCTAGGGTTCATATTATCATACAAATGAAAAGTGCCAATATGCATGGTTTCTTATTAATTTCAACATTCAAAAAATGCTTAGCACATTCAAAAAAATTACCTGAATCTATTCGCCACTTCAATTTGAAGGATTTGCAAATTTCAAATAGGTATGACACCTAGCAACATCTAGGGTTCATATTATCATCAAAATGAAAAGTGCCAATATGCATGGTTTTTTATTAATTTCAACATTCAAAAAATGCTTAGCACATTCAAAAAAATTACCTGAATCTATTCGCCACTTCAATTTGAAGGATTTGCAAATTTCAAATTGGTATGACACCTAGCAACATCTAGGGTTCATATTATCATACAAATGAATAGTGCCAATATGCATGGTTTTTTATTAATTTCAACATTCAAAAAATGCTTAGCACATTTAAAAAAATTACCTGAATCTATTCGCCACTTCAATTTGAAGGATTTCCAAATTTCAAATTGGTATGACACCTAGCAACATCTAGGGTTCATATTATCATACAAATGAAAAGTGCCAAAATGCATGGTTTTTTATTAATTTCAACATTCAAAAAATGCTTAGCACATTCAAAAAAATTACCTGAATCTATTCGCCACTTCAATTTGAAGGATTTGCAAATTTCAAATTGGTATGACACCTAGCAACATCTAGGGTTCATATTATCATCAAAATGAAAAGTGCCAATATGCATGGTTTTTTATTAATTTCAACATTCAAAAAATGCTTAGCACATTTTAAAAAATTACCTGAATCTATTCGCCACTTCAATTTGAAGGATTTGCAAATTTCAAATTGGTATGACACCTAGCAACATCTAGGGTTCATATTATCATACAAATGAAAAGTGCCAATATGCATGGTTTTTTATTAATTTCAACATTTAAAAAATGTATAAAACATTCAAAAAAATTACCTGAATCTATTCGCCACTTCAATTTGAAGGATTTGCAAATTTCAAATTGTTATGACACCTAGCAACATCTAGGGTTCATATTATCATACAAATGAAAAGTGCCAATATGCATGGTTTTTTATTAATTTTAACATTCAAAAAATGCTTAGTACATTCAAAAAAATTATCTTAATCTATTCGCCACTTCAAAGTTGAAGGATTTGCAAATCTAGCGTTCATATTATCATATAAATGATGAAAAATCTAAAATTAAAAGCATTTGGTTATTATGGTTTTTTTATTTTTTTTGAACATTCAGAATGAAGGGATCTTAGAATCCAATTTAATTATGTCCTAATATTATGAATGCCTTAAACTCAGGTGTAACTTGGACTGAAGTTGCACTTATGTCGTATTAAAATGTGACTTCCGGCTCGGCTTCGGTTCGAAGTGAACTATATGACTGCATATATCTACATTAAGGTATGTTATCGTTGTTGTAGTTTTTTGTTTGCATTTAAAAAAGATAAAGTATACAATAGGTACTGGGATACATTAAGATGAATAGAGAAAATGATGAAAAAAACACTTCATATTGTAAATTAATATAAACAAGATAAAATATACACTTTTCCATAGCTAGAAGAAAATACAAAAGAGTCATGTTAGACTGGGTGCCATAGAAAATCATAGTGATGAGATGGCATGATTTTAGGTCTCGCGGAGGATATCCCAAGATGTATTCAAAATACAATATCAAATACAATGAGTTTGAATTATGTGTCTGTCACCTTGCTGATTGTCTTTAAAAGAGTTTTTGATTCCTTGTCTCATGAATTCATAATTGAGCAACTACTTCGAAACAGAATTCCGAAACAATTGATAGATATGATCGTTTCCACGATGAGGCTAGCATTCATATTCCAGGTCCTGAATCAAAACATTACATCAAGAGAGGTGTTCATGACGGGAAATTCCTCATCGGGCAAATAATCAGATCTAGCAAGCCTAAAGACGTTCAAAGATCGATCTGGCCTCTCATTGAATGTCACCAAATCCATAGTCGTCTCATCTACTTGATAAGATTGGAGTTTGGAGTACAAATATACCTCCTAAAACTATTCACTGATTTAGATTCATCCCATTCTCACCTTCAATACGAGGTTAAATTGATTTGTTGAGGCTAGTATTCAGATGAACACAAAAACCTTACATTTCAGAAGTGCAACTCCACGCATCCGTCAAAAACTGGGGTATCTAATTGACAAACACGGAGGTCCTGTGGAAATCATTAAACTTGTCATGGCTAAAACGTCTTAGGTTAAGCGAAGAACCCTAAAATACAATTTCTATAAAGTTACAAGATACTTGTTTGAAATGAGAATCGCAATGGGCCCATCGGAACTCTTTTCGAACATTAATGGTGAATCCTTATATTGGAGAACATAGTCTCTTCATGTAAGTCCACATTGCTTAGTAATCTCACACTCCCTAAATGAATTTCTTCAAATGAGTAAATCTATAAGCTGGAAACAGAACTTTATTCCCAAACATTCTTATAAGCTTCAAAACTAATAACGAAGAGACTGGAAAAAAATGCATTGCTTCTTCCTTTTGCTCCATTTTATAGAGCTCTTGATCAGAGGATGGTAAAAAATAGAATGAAAATTCAACAATCAGTCTTTTTACTAATAAATCTAATATTAACAGATAGAAAATGCTCTTTTTGTAGAGCTTTTGAGGAGATGTCCTTCCACTTCTTTTGCAAATGTGACGCAGCCAATCTCCTAAGACCGAAAGTGAAAAATATAATGATGGTAGCACTTAAGCCTCTATCTTGAAGACACTCTAAAGCCGACTCCATTACAGCTAAAGTTATCTCAATGATTTACTCTACGAGAACAAATGGAAATAGAAATGTTCAAGCTCCATAAACATATTGTTTCACAAGAGAGGAACCTCCATCCATGACCCGAAGGTAATGCTAAATTTCTTCTCCATTGATGATTCAGCCTTCTAACAATGACGAAATACACTCTTAAATAATGAAAAGTTATCTATAATATAAAAGAAAACATTGACTGACACAGAAACAGAAATTGGATTGTAAATTACAACGAGGGGAATTATCTTCAAATAGAGGTGCTTGATTATCTTCATATACAAGCTTAGACCTGGAGATGCTTAACAGTCATAATAACATGAAATTACGATGAGTAGGTGCCTCCTTATGTAGATCTCAATAATTTCTTCAACGATGATTCAGGCTTTTTACAACAAAATAATATCTAAAATAACAAAATGCGAATTATAATCCCAAAGGTATAGAAACATGAATAAAATACTCACAGAAAAGGAATGGTTGGATTGTAAGTTATATCAAGGAGAGTGCTCTTCCAACAGAGACACTTGATTATATTCAAGTAACCCAGAGATACTTGGAATCCATTTTAACACAAATTGATAAAAGGAAGTAACAGCAGCTTCATTTTATAACCCCCGTTGATATAAAGGCTAATTGTTTTTCATCTTTTAACCATGAAGCATTGATACTCGTTCAGAGAGGCCTGGAGATGCTTGAGATCCATAGTAATTGATATAAGTAGAAATCTAATTCAATGATGCAGTAGAAGTATGAAAAACACTAATACTTATTTAATAACACTTTCTCTTACCTTGATGTGCCTGAGTAACGACTCATAATAATGAGAATAGTCATCTAATTTAAGTATCTCATGGCCTGTATCATCATATATCGAGAATGGATAATATATTGAATAAGCAAATATTTCTTGAAGTTTAATATAATCCATGAAACTATATTTAAATTGAAGTTAGCAAACTTATTTATGATGAATATAAAGTTTTAACTCATATTTACAGATGCTTTATCCGGGAAGACCAACATTTGAAGAACACTTGACAACAGATCCTCATGCACAAAAATGAGTTTTCAAAATGGCTTACGGATTTCGGATGTCCAAAGACTTTAAGACTTAATCAAGTTTTAAGATAAATACTCAGCAAATCCATTGATTTAAGAACAAAACATAAGAATGCAATATTGATGCGAGCCCCATCCTCATCTGTCTCAACCCCACCAAGACAGCTTCGTATGCAGTCGAGCTGCTTCACACCACAAACGAGATTCACTTTCTCGCCGCACGTTGCATAAGCCTTTAACTGGATCGTTTTGTTTTATTCATCAAAGGATTGCCTTCCGTGGTTCACTTGCTGACAACACCCCTTTGCTATTGCCACAGCCATTCAAACCCTTCAATTATTATTTCCCAAGGACCTGTTATCCAAACCTTTTGAACAATCACAATTCATTGAGGGTTTTTTTAGCTTTGGACGAAGATTCGTATGAAGCCCTCTGGCTATGCCAAACGCTTTTGGTGCCGCCTGAATTTGAGCACTTGCATGTGAATGTAGGCCCATAACAAATGCTACTTTCACGAAGTCGACCTTGGGACCTTTCCTTAGGAGGCCAAAGAGGGTCTTGACTCGGGTTAAATAGAAGTCCCTTTGAATTCGTAAGACTCAAACTTATTCAAGGAGAATGCTTTGAGAACCTCCTTTTCCATTCGCCCCTCTTTGAGTCGTCTTGGATCTTGAAGTTGGTCCTTGGTCCAAGGAAAAGAGGAATCCCTTTGAAGAGGTTCTCCAGCAGCAGCAGCTCAAGGACATCTTCATTAGGATGGTCGTTCTAGGATAGCTCTCATATCTTGATCCTTAAATGATAATTTAAATCTACATTAATTAATGATTGTATCTTGAATCTATGAAGTAATAACAATGTGTCACATAATTATTGTTATGACTCATAATTCAAAAATAAATAAGTCAATAAGTTATGAGACGGGTTCCTTGAAGCCCTGTTCGAACTAAGAACGAATCATATATTCTATTAATTAAAAGCAAAAAATAATAATTCCAATTACATAAGTTACGTCAAAAACAATGAAAAAGTCACATTATACATACATTACAAAAGATGACTCTTCCAAAAAGTTACTTTCACACCTCAAAATGGATCATTGTCCAATATATCTCAAAGAAAAGTCAACATAAATGATTGATTTTTCTTTAAATCGTAATATAAAGTTGATGTTCGAAACAAAGAGACTTTTACAGATGTTTATTATACATCTCCTTAAATTCTTAATGCAACTAGTTATTATAAATTAAGTTTTGACACCTTTCACCTCAGATTTCAATCAAATTTGGAATAAATGTTTCTATATACAAGATATGCACAATATTACAAAATTGAAGAGTGAAATTTCAAGTTATTTAAAAGTTAAATTCTATCTAGGAGAATGCTCTTCAAACAAAGACGCTTGGTTATATTCAAATTGACTGGGAGATGCTTTAAATTTGTTGTAAAATGAATTGATATAAGGAAGTAGCTTCAACTTTCTTATATGAACTCCATCGATGGACTTCTTAAATGATGGGTAAATTCCACAACAAAACAAACTGTAAAATGTTGAATCTGGAGTAAAAATGACATTAGCAATGCAGCATAGATGGATACACAATTGGATGGAATATTTTGACTATAAACTGTAGGAAGGAGATACTTGAATTCACAGTAATGGATATGAATCTATTCCAAAGATGATGCGTCAATCCATAGGGGCCAAGGTTAATATAATTCCTGAAACTATATTTAAACTCATGTTAAAGTACTTATTTATAATGAATTGAAAATTTTACCTCACATGAACGGATGATTTATCCAGAAAAACCTACATTTGAAGAATAGATATCAAGATAAATTCGTTTTGAAGAATGGAAGAGTGTAATGGAGAGACAGAATATGATGATCTTGCATGGAGACATCAACTTCCAGTAACGAGGGTTCATCACTTAAACTTTCCTGTCCATCTCCTTTTCTAATTTTTACATTTATTTATGTTAGCCCCAGAATGACATAAATAATTACAGCGTCCATTCCATGTATGTAGCTACAGAATATTCCTACAACTAAACCATATACACATTCGAATGAACTTGGATGCTTCAGTTCTGTTAATACTGGATCATGGTCCATAGTCTGACATGATCCACACTCTTGGCAAAATAAAGCGATTTCAATGCTGTAGCCTCAGTTCAACACTCCACTCGACGTTATAACTTATGGGAGTCGATGACTTAATATTTGCCTCTATTTTCACCAACATCTCAGACAGGCAAATCACTTTAATCTTTTGATCTTATGGCTGAGTAAATGACTCCTCACTCCTTGACTACTCCAGTAAGTTCTCCAATATTGACGTGAGCTCCATTCTCCTCTTTCTGAACGGAATTGACCTTCACCTTCTCGTCACACGTTGCATGAGCCTTTTTTGTATCGTATCGTTTTGTTTTATTCTTCCTTAAGTAGCTCAGTTGATAGGACACCCCTTTCCAGTTTCCCATCCTCCAGAAATATCTCCATTAACTATTTTAGACTTATTATATTAATTATTTAGTCTCAGATACAGCAAATGTGTACCACACACATAATTATTCTTATGACTCATAAGTAAAAAAGTAAATAAAAAAGTCAATAAATTATGAGACGGGTTTCTAGAAGCCCTGTTCGAACTAAGAACGAATCCAAATTAATTAATTATTGTTATATGTATATATTCACATCATCTGGGCATCATCAAAAGCAATGAAAGGTCACATTATATACATTACAAAAAAAGCTCCTACTGAATTATCTTCAGACGAAGAATTGGAGGATTCATGAAATTATGATCTCCCAGAAATAGGAGTAGGAGTACAAGTTGAAATGAACTTGATTGATAGGTGCAAAGTTTCACCAAAGAACGATTTACAAGTATAGCTTATAATTAATTATAAGTGTTGCTCATTAGGATTGTCTATATTAGGGAAACTTTTGTTTCCATTACTTTTGACTTAAATATCTAATAATTTTTTTCCTTTCTTACTGTTCTTATTAATAAATTAACAACCACTGGTTGTAAAGCATGAAAAAAAACACCATCGCAATTACTAACGAATTGATTTTTAAATTAAAGGCAGATCTGAACTCAACAATTATTGCTCTATGATTTTTGATTTCATAAACTTTTTGGAACTCTAATATTAGAGTTGGACAAATTTTGAAAATTTAGCAAAAGTTGCCATAAATTCAAAACTTATGAACCGATTTTAAAAATTGAAAAAAATCTTATTCTATTAGAGTAATATCTACAACTTTTGGTTCAATGGCATCTCTCTAAAACCTTGTTTTCAATATTATTCTGAGTTGAAGGGATGGGTGAAAGAGTGTTTGTATGACGTCATCTTACGCCCATGTTTGTATTTTCAAATTGACAGTTTACCACGACGAGCTTTTTGGGATAAACAAAAACACTATATACTGTATTCTCCCAGCTTCAGTTGATTATTTTCATCATTTGACTCTTTTGATTTAAAGCAGCTGATCCTACGTAATATGAACTCAAAATGGGTATTAATATTATTTCTGATTTTGATGCATAAAAAAATATATTGAATCAAGTATTGCGCGCCCTTTTTTTTGAATTTGAATATACTACAAGTATATATTAACAAGTTGGCAACAAGAAAAATCGAGAAGGGTAGCTACTATATGTTTTTCTAAATTTTTCTTCTCCCCTTTTGTCAGTCGAGGTTGCGAGTGAACAAAAAAGCTCGACGTGTTACACTCTGAAGGTCCAGGAGTAGATATATTTAAAATTATATATGTCATTTAGCTCTGCCTTTGCTCTCTGTTTTAATTGGGCAACAATGTTTTCAGCAATAATTTCAAATTTTTTCATTCAGAGTTACAATTCTGAATACATAGGACATAGAAACGATGCATGTAAATTTATTTACACAGATTGAGCATTTAAAAGGAATAAAATCTATTTTCCATGAAGTAAATTTGTATGCTGTAGAGATAAATGATAATTAGTCGTCATTGATAAATAATTCTCTTCACAGAATATCGTTGAATATAATACAAGAAATTAGAAAGAGAAAAAGTGTGTCTATATGAATACGTCTTCGATGGACGATGAAGTAAGGAGGTGGGGAGGTGTGAGCCGGTTAATCCCTGAAGTGGAAGAATGTGGCTCAGGCGAGAATAGCACAAGCTACCACGGTGCAGGCTAAGACGCACGTTAACTCCTTTTCTTAAAAAGTAGGGGACGAAGCTGAGTCAGAAGTTGTAAAGGAAAATACGTTGATGAGATGATTCATGAATATAAAATAAAGACAAAATACCCGTTGATGACAAAATTGATTTATTTATAAAATAGAATTATGGTCATATATTATTTTCAATTATTCTGAAACGTAGGAAATGTAACATCAAAGGTCCAACGATTTGTTCAAATTTCAATCAAATTAAAAATAATGAATTAATGTAATAGAATTATTGTACTCTTGTAATATTCGAAGGGAATTTGACATTTTTGAATTGAGGGACACTTTCAGCAACTAATTGATTTCCTTCCATACAGGCAAATAAAACATTGAAAGGACAAGTAAACATAAATAAATGTCTTAAAAATATTTATCCTCAATAATTTAAATATAAGGGTGGCATTTTTTACTTTACATTACAATATCATTTTTTTATTTCATGTTGACTAAAAACAAAAATCAATGACCGTTAATATACATGAACGATTGGTTTTAATTCCTACAAAGAAAGTGATTGAAATATATAAAATCCGATAGTTTTTGAGTTAAAAAGAGGCTTTGTGAGTACAAAAATATGAAAAGGTCCGTTATTACATCGTATTTTCAATATGATCTATTCTGCTTTATTTTTATCAATGAAAAAACGTTCATTTTTACATTTTTCAACCCTGTATAAAGTCAAAAAAATGGTCAAAAATGGACAAATGTCCAGGAAATCACACATTTGGTCTTGAAATTATATTACCATAATTTATTTGAAAGGCAAACATTATATATTACGATTATATATTCTTTTCTAATTGTCGTTTCTAATTTTTTTATGGAATGGTTTGCTAAAAATAATATTTCTTATGATTAAAATATATTAATAAAAATAAAGAATTTGTCAGGAAATTAATTTTGAAGTTATATTTAAAGAAGATTCGTAATTTACAATAAAAGTTCAATTATAGTTTTGAATTTTTTTTCATGAAAAGTCCTGGAAGAGCCCTGGAAATTTAATTCTTACAGGAAAAAAAAATAAGAATAATTTACAAAATTAGGAAGAAAACGTAAATGCTCCCAATGATAATGATAATTAATTAATTAATGTATTGAACTTGGCTCTATTAATAAAAAGTAGAATGTAGTTTTCGGATCTTTTACTGTTTATGTACTCACCAAACCTCTTTTTAATGAAAAATACTCATTTTAAATTTTTGGCGAAACTTTATAACTATAACTTATTTAAAAAATGAAAAACTTTATAAATGCCATTTTAATAACTTCCAACATTAACATATATTTAGTTGTTATATGTAACCTTGTTCTTATATTTGTCTTCTTGATTTATATTATGAAAACATTCTTATTTAAAATCAACTAATTAATTTCCCATCCATCAATGGTCATTAAGATAATTATTTATTTTTCTTTAAGATTTGTTTCACCGTATCCATAAGCAAGCAAATATAAACTATCTATTAAACCCTGGGCACAAAAATGGTGTTGCCTAATGGTATCACCCACAACGATTTGATATTTTACTTGTATTCTTATCGGAAATAAAATAATAGATGTAGTGAAAAGAAATTCATTATTTTTTTTCCATGAAATTGAAGGCTTTATACAAGTTGTCCTGGGCAATCAAAACAGTGCTTACAACAGTTCTATTATTTTAAAGATATTTTCGATATTTCATTTTAACTACACCTAATATTTAAATTGGATTTTACTTGAGCCTAGAGACTCAAGGCTTGACATGTAACCTACTTACAAAAAATTGTCTCGTGAGCATCTCTAAATATAAAATATTAAGTACAATATACGAGACAATAACACCATGTAATAGCATTTTTGCCCATTTGAAGGTTTCCAGAATAATAAAATTTTCCTAAATAAAAGTACATATGAATGTTTTTGTGGATCATTGTCTCCAATGAAATATTAATATACGTATGTATATATAAATCTTGGAAATGTCCTATGAAATTTCAACTCCTCTTTTTTTCCTTCCTCTGGGTGCTTCCTAACCAGCCAAAACCGCCTGACTCTCCTTGGTGTTTCTTTTATTTGTGTAAGTGCTGCAGGGAGAGGACGTCATCAAAACAATGAAAAAAAAAAGTAGAGGGACCGTAGCTTCGCCGTCCTAGCGGAGCTGGATGGGGGAGGATGGAAGCTACCCTTCGCAGGGCTTGTTTGTTAATACCTCAAAATAGGAGCCGGCTCCTAAAGTCGTCTTCTCACCCCCTACCTCATTATTGGCTTTGAAATATATTTCTACATAGAATATTACATATTTATTCTCCTTCATTAATTAATTATTGGGTGTTTTGGAGTTCCCTTTGTTCTTTGAATTTCTTAATGTACAATAATACGGCGTTGCTTGTATATTGTTTGTATTTTTCATCTAAAAAAGTAATAATAATAAGAAGGGAAAAAATTAAGCATATAAAATAGCACAAGAAGAAAGAAAGAAAAATCTTAGCGAGGACAAAATTGGAAGAAGTTATAAATTGTTTATATTGTTTATTGTATGTATTGACTAGGCCAGAAATTAGAAGGAAGAGGGCAGAACCAAGATTATTGATAAATGATAATTTATCAATTAATAAGGGAGTTTAAACGACTAATTCTTTTTTCTAAAGTATTCAAATGAAAATAAATCATTTCGCTATTGATATAATTTAAATTTTGGGTCGAGATAACAAGCTTTAAATAAATGTCATGCAATTTTATTTAGACAGATTGAGCATTTGGGAGAAATAAGATTTATTTTCCATTACGGAAATTTGTAAGATGTACAGAGATAAATGAACATGAATGATTCTCTTCACAGAATATCGTTGAATATAATACAAGAAATTAGAAAGAGAAAAAGTGTGTCTATATACGTCTTCGATGGACGATGAAGTAAGGAGGTGGGGAGGTGTGAGCCGGTTAATCCCTGAAGTGGAAGAATGTGGCTCAGGCGAGAATAGCACAAGCTACCACGGTGCAGGCTAAGACGCACCAGACAGGTAAAAAAAGATGAAAATTATGTCTTCAAGAATCGAAATTGCACGTTAACTCCATTTCTTAAATATTGGACTCTTCCAAAAATAGGGGAGGAAGCTTAGTCAGGAGCTGTAAATGAAAATAGAACGTTTATGAAGATGATTGATGAATACAAAATAAAATAAAAATACCCGTATATGATACAATTGATAAAATGTAATTATGGTCATATTTTATTTTTAATTAAGGTGCAATGAAAGATCCCATATAAAAAAAAGAGTAGTCGTAGGAGGAATGAAACGCCAGGGCAAGCTGGAAAAGAAATTGTCAATAGTACTAAGAGGGAGATATTATGAAATTATTTAAAAAAAAATCAAGATAAATAACTACAATTTAGGTGCATAAGAAAACGAAGGAAATTTATCAGAAAAGATTGAGGGATTATTTCAAATTTAAATATATGCAATACAATTAAAGCAAAAATTGATGAATTAATATAATAAAATTAAAGTCATGTTTTATTATTTGAAAGGAATTTGATATTTTTGAATTATACCAGTTTGTTGATCTCATCCATACTAGCAAATAGAACATTGAAAGATAATAATTAATTGGATCAAATTTCATAAACATAATATTTTGAAACATAATCTCTCTCTCTCTTTTCATTTTTTTTTAAATATATTTAGAAAATTATAAAGATTTACATTGCTCACGGCAAATGTAATAAATAGTGACATTTTTGTAGTTCTCATCAACTTTTTTGTAATAAATGGTGTAGAATATTATTTTTCTTTTAAAATCTTATAATACAAATATTTATATGAATATCTACTTCAATATAACAATATATATATATATATATATATACTTGATATATATAATTAAAAAAATATTTATATTAAATCAAATGAAGTAAAATGATCATACATTTGTTAAAATGTGGAAAATACATAATATCACCTACTTAATCAAAAGAAATACTTTGACTTTGACTTATGCTTATAAAATAAATAAGGAAGAAAAAAAGTTATAAATGGGGTTGAATAGTAGTAATAGAAAAATATAACATTTAAGCTTTTACGAACCTAGAAAAAGTACAAGTAGACATCTCGGCATAGAAAACTTTGAAAAAAGTGTTATGGAGGGATGATTGTAATATACGAGCATAAGAAAAAATTATACTTTTCAATCAGACACCTGATAATTTATTGTCTACTCAAATTATATTGATAAGATATACACTTATTTTATGGAACATGAACGAACAGAATTGTAATAAAACCATTCTAAATTAATATTTCACACAAAAAGCAAAAGTGACAAGAGTATTCCAGTATTCAAAACTCTCTATGTTCTCCAAATATTTTTTTTTATTAGTACCCAAGTACAACTGTTTTATTTTATATCAAACCTTTCATTGTACATCATAAAAAAAAACAACACGAGAGAAACAAAAATGGTACTAAAATTAAAATATTTTAAGACCTAGTTCCTCAGTAAATAATATAGTATCATTTCCTTTAAGGTGCAGAGGATTAATCAATATTAGTTATAGACACAAAGCATTACACCCCTCCTCCCTTCATAACAGTGATGCACTTTCCTCCCCATAAAATGATGCAACTGATGTTAAAATGGCTGTTAATTCAATAGTATCATAAGTCCAGACCGGGACTTACAAAGTCTTTCAACAAAAAGATTCCCTTCGTTATATTATTGAGTTTACATTCTGATCAATTCATCAAATCGTTGAGAAGGGTCAATTCTTATCCTGAAGGAACAAAGTGCTTGGTTTCCTTTTTCAATCCGCGTGAATCCTCAGTAGATCAATCTTTGATGACAAATGTTATGAGATCTCCGTTCATACTTTTCGTAAATGAGTTGAGGGATGTGTAAAATTTAGAAGGAAGCCTCAACTACACTCTGTGGACTTTATGACGCAAAATCTCTAGAAAAACATGAACAGTAATGTGTTTTTGTTTTGTGGTTTATGACGAATGTGATAAGATGTACTACTATAAGTAACATTGAATTCTATTATATTGTTAATAAAAAAATGGTGTTTTGTTTTTTCAGATTCCTAAAGTATATTATACTAAAAATTCTGATCCCAGGAAGATAATCATGTTTAAAATTATTAAGGACCTTCCAAGCTCGTTCTTTTTTAAGACTCATTATAATTCTGAATGCATTTTTAAAAACATAGAATCTTCATTGGCGATCCTCCAGGAGTCTACAAAGACAACGATCTTCCTATCACTGACAAATAATCCCATCAGCCACTTTTTATCGGCAAATAGTAGGACTTGTGTCTTCTAAAATCAAAAAAGAGAGTAAAATGTATGTTAATTGATTTCTATGGAGCAAATACTAACCCCAGTTGGGCGAGCAAAGATCATCATCAGTTGTTGTCTAAGACATAAGTAAAGTTATAATATAAACTTTAGATAATATGAATTATCGCATACTTCAAATTGGTTGGGAGCTGGACTTCCCTTATCAAAATCCTACCAAAATAGAAAAATGATTAATTAACAATTGTTAGTCATATATTTTAATCACTTATACCATTCCCATTCAGACCTCACAGATCCACGTTATGTGATTCCAAATAGCATTTAGTTATTTACCTATAAAAATGAAAAAAAAAAAAATTTAAATTATATTTCATAAATCAATAGTACTTCTAATTTTACTTAATACATCAGATATCATTCCCTTGGTCTCCATAGAAGCTTAGTAATTTTGCTCAACCTGACTGTGTTGCTGGAACGACTCATGGCCCAAGTAGCAAATGCTTTCCTTACTGCACCCGTAGTAAGTGTATCGAGCCCTTTGTCATGGGGATCGGCGATTCTTGCAAGGATCTTTGGATCCTTTAGGATCTCAACCAAGCTCCTTATGCCTTGCAAAGGTTCCCCATTCCATGTTCGAAAGAGGTTCTGACTGCCTCTCTTTGGAGATAACACCAAAACGAGGTGGCGATGACTCCAATTGCTCTTGTTTCTTTCCGTCAATCCTCACACAAAGCAAAGGCCGAGCTAAATGATATGAGTGTTTTTATTATTAAATAATTTAAGGTATTCTTCTACAATGCCAAGTATTTCCTCCTGGGATCAATCTTTTTAGATCTTCAGTGTTTAATATTACTCACAGTACTAAATACGTAAACCGAGTGAAACAGAAAGTTATTTTGCAGATGAATGACGTAAATGTAAAGATTTATATTAAAAAAACTATTACGCCATGATATATATATGAAGTGTCAATTTAAAAACAAATACATTGTTCATCATTTGGGCGTAATATGACGTCATATAAACACTTTTTTAGCCTTCAACTCTAAGTAGGATTAAAAGTAAAGTTTAAGAAAGATTTCATTGAACCAAAAGTTGTAGATATTACTTTAATAAAATATAATTTTTTTCAATTTTTCAAATCGGTTCATTAGTTTTGGATTTATTGCTACTTTTGCTAAAATTTCAAAATTGGTTCACCTCGAATTTTAGAGTTAAATTTTTTTTATTAATTCAAACATGATAGAACAATAATTGTCGAGTGCAGATATCCTTTTAACTTTAAAATCGATAGGTTGTTTCTTAAGTAATAGCGGTTTTCATATTTTACAACCAGTGGTTGTTAATTTATTTATTAATTAGAATAGTAAGAAAGAAAGAAAAAACCTTAGATATTTGAGTCAAAAGGTATCGAAACAAAAGTTTCGGCACTCTTCTAGTTAATGGGTTCCATGATTTTGAATAAAGCATAGAGCACTTGGGAAAATAAGATAGAAAGAGAAACATCCTTTGGGGGGTGAAGGGAAAATATGTCCAGGGATTCACAACCATGCTTCTGACTCCAGCTCGGGAAGGGTTAGAACATAACCATTGCCGTGCGATAATGCAATCAATCCCATGGATTCCTCTAATATCGAATTCACAATACTGAGATCCTCTCTCCGGATTCTAACTCAAACCAAATCATGTCGGGAAATTATTAGCTATCCACATATGTGCTATATTTCTCCAGAGTTGCCTGCTTGTATCGTTTATTTCAGATTCGTGATATTTAAATGTTTCATCCTCACTTCCAATGTACAAGTTAATTTAAATTAATGAGATTTGAGACTCTTCCATTTCATGATTATATGATGCATCAATTATCCGATCAGAAAAATTGACATTCAAGCTCAATACATTCCATGGTTTCATTTATTTGTCACGTTATCTTATCTCATTATTCATGGGCTCTTTGCATTATCATTCTACTAATTTATATTTATATCGCAAAGTTATTGTCAATGTTAAAAAATGGATTCATTAGCTTGGGAGCATTATATTAGATTTGACTCCAGTTATATAAAAGTGATTCATAGTTTGATAGTTTGGTATTAATGATGAGGAAATGCTTGGTTCTCCTACGATATGAGGACCCACTATTTTAATCCCTTGTTATCTACTATTTCATGAAAATATTCATCAAGAGAATCAAAAGTTACACTATTTTTATTGCAAGACCCTGTATTAAATTCGGCATTTAGATTGCTTTATCTCATCTATATATAATATATTTAAGTATACAGCTCCCAATTAGCAGTTATAGACTGCGTGATTGAATTCAATAAAGGAAGCTCTTCTCTTCTCATGAGGATGATATACCCATATTTAATTGACTTTATCAAGAGGGAGAAACATTAATTTTAATGAGTGAATTAATATAATTTGTATTGCCCCATATTGAGATTTCTTAATACCTTTATATGTTTATATAACATATGGTTTTATAAGTATATGTACGAGTCTTGCTAGGAATGGATCTATAATTAGTTAAAAAAAAGATATTTAATGTTCATGGGAGAATGATATTGAAGATTTGGGGCACTCTTTGTCTCCTTGTTTCTACTACTATGTTTTATCTATCGACTATTTATATACCTATATACAAACATACATATTATATTGAACTCTCTGTAAGAAAAAAAAATGATTAGAAATAATTATTATGATTAGGGAGTTTAAACGAAGTAAAATGAGGCAAGGAACAGACTTCAAATGAATGAAAATATGTGTATACGACTCTTAAGAAATAATGAAGTAGAAAAAACTATATAATATATATTTTAATGTTTTCATGAATCTTTTTTTTTTTAAATACACACCACGAGGTAAAAAAGGAAATTAGGAGATAACAAAGAAAATCAATCTATCGCCAACTCATGGTTAGAAATCGATGATGATTATTAACTCTCCTATCCATTTGGAAGAGATTAACTCCATTAGACAAAGCTACTCACGAGTCATTTTGTAAAAGTTCAAGTCAAGTTTCATACCTGAGATTAAGGGGCCCATGATCCTTGACAAAACCAAAATTTTGAGGGATCCAGACCAATAGCAAAATAAATGGATCGTTCATAAAATTAGATTTTATTTAGTATGTAAATATGAGGAAAATTGGATTTGATATTTGTTGTTGTTGGTGGTTTATTAAACGAATTGTTCATAGAAAGTCCTTATTGTATGTATTATATTATATTATTAATATATTTTTAAAATAAATACTTCATTTAGATAAGATAATAATATCCTATGGTACTCTTTAATAATAAATTAATATTTACTCTATTTGGTTTCTATTGGGGTAATTATCTGAAAATCTGTACATACATGCTATAATTTGAATTCTTTCTGTTGGATTTCAAGATGAGTACATACAATTTTCAAGTTTTGAAAGATACACTGAGCTCTCAAATTTCTTCACTGCAACCCTCTACCCTTTTTAATAGGAGCAAAAAAGAAGAGACGATTTGAAATCCACATGCTTTGTGTCTGGAATCGAGTATTACAGAGCGTGAATCACTATATAATTCGACCAAGATGAGTTTTGAAAATAGATAAGAAAGAAATAGAGGCCTTAATAGATAAGATATTTCCTTTATTGTAAAACAGATTCACTATCAATGATCAAAATTACACTTACTAACATTAAATAAAAACATTATTTACAATGATGGGTCAGGTATCCCATAGAAAAATTGAGAGCCATTCGTATAATTGATGAAATCTACCAAATGGAATTTTATTCTTCAGTATCAGAGGTCATGAAATTTTGTGCTCCAAAAACGATCAAACGTTCATATTATCATACAAATGATGAAAATGAAAAGTGCCAATATGCATGGTTTTTTATTAATTTCAACATTCAAAAAATGCTTAGCACATTCAAAAAAATTACCTGAATCTATTCGCCACTTCAAATTTGAAGGATTTGCAAATTTCAAATTAGCATGACACCTACCACCATCAAACGTTCATATTATCATACAAATGATGAAAATGAAAAGTGCCAATATGCATGGTTTTTTATTAATTTCAACATTCAAAAAATGCTTAGCACATTCAAAAAAATTACCTGAATCTCTTCGCCACTTCAAATTTGAATGATTGGCAAATTTCAAATTAGCATGACACCTACCACCATCAAATGTTCATATTATCATACAAATGATGAAAATGAAAAGTGCCAATTTAGCTCTGCCTTTGCTTTCTGTTTTAATTGGGCAACAACGTCTTCAGCAATAAAAAAGGAGATATTTGATTATAGCAAAAGTAAAAAAGGGTTAATTTTTTGGCTACATTATATAAATGTATAATGACATAATTTTATTTCATATTATTAGGGTCTAAGAATTATTTAAGAGAAAGAGATTTTTATTCACGATAAAGATTTGTCGTTTCTATATGGACACATTCATTAATGACGTCTCGTGGAAACATAATATATGCATATATCTATATCATGGAATATTAATTATAACTTGGATCATTTAAAATGCAAAATAAACTACCCAGAATGAGTCACGAAGAACAACATGTAAAATGAAGTTGTCCAACGTTTCCCCACTTGTTTAAATGATAACAACAAGAACTTTAGATACCTTCATGTTGCTTCCATTTGATGATGGTTACTTTTCCCCTGGATGTTTATCTTTTTCTTTATATGTGGGGATTTTGGAGACTGAACGATCTTTTAAAGCCAAGGCAGCCATATAGGTATTACTAAAAATAACTATGTCAGTAAAGAAAGAATATTTTGAAGAGTGAGGCTTTTTATTTTTATTGAGCCTTCTCCAAGATGACCGACTTTCAAGGCCAAGGAGGTTGTTTTTAAAAATTGATTCAAAGATATAATGAACCCTAAAAAAGAACGAGTTCGGAGGATTCTTATTCATTTTTTAACATAAAACATAATGAATATGAATTAAAAGCCTTCCATTCACAAGACTTTTAGTTTTATTTAAAAGAGAAATATAATATATACATTCAATGTTTTAGTTATCTCTTGAAAAACTTTTAATGAAAAGCAGTACTACTCCGGATTGTTCATAACATACGAAATTTTTCTTACTCATTGCAGTTGATATTCACACTTAATGAAGGCTGTACTATGTGATTATCTTCCAGGGATTGGAATTTTTAGTATATTATACTTTTGGTATCTGAAAAAGAAAACAAAGTACAATTTTTATTTATTGATAATATATAAGACAGTCATGGGAGGAGGTCATGGATCCCCCAGCATGCCCTCAATACCTTATCACTTTCCAAGATTCAAAGAGTGCACCAAAACAGCTTCGTGGAAGATCGCCCAGATCACTTAGTCCGTTTAGGATGTACCCCGATGGAGACGTTCTTGGAGACTTCATCCCTCTTCGTTAACAAATGGAGTGAGAGAAAAGAGGAGAGGAACTCCAGGTTTTGTGCTCAAGGCCTTGAGACCACGAAACATCTTTTCTTGGACTGCATCAAAGTGGATCCCCTGGTGTACAATAATATGGCATTGCTTGTATTTTTCATCTACATACATATATCATATATAAAAAAGTAGTAATGACAAAAAAAAAAAAAAAAAAAAAGAAACAAAGTACAATATATAAGAAAATAACACTATGTAATAGCATTTTTGCCCATTTTTTGGTTTCCAGAATAATCAAATTTTCTTAGATAAAAGTACATATGAGTGTATTAGTGGATCACTGTCTCCTATGAAATATATATTGAATGTATATAAAATTTACTCATTGATAGTAATTAATGTACTAAATGAAACAATTGAACTACTTATTTATTTAAAAAATGAACAAAAGTTTATTTTACAATTCTTCATTTTAATAACTTTATTATTTCTCACAACTCTTACTTTTTACTTACAATTTCACAAGTTTTAATGCTGTGATCATGATTTTTTTATGCTCAAAAACAAAAAAATAAAAAATTTACCACAATATTTTTTTTTTTGTGGCCACAGGATCTTTTTTACTAAATAATGATTTTTCATCTGATAACATTAATTAAAACTTAAGTTTTAAGATAACGAAGCAAGTGGCTTCACAAAAGTATACAAACTTATTGTGGATAAATATCTTGAAATTTTATAAAAAGCTATGAACATTTCTGTGCCTCTTTTCATATTTGATTAAAATTCTTATTGAATGCTGAAAATACAGGAAAATTGATTAATCTCTTTTGAGCTTAATGTTTTTTTCATTTGTAACACTAAATATAAACAAATATAGTAAATGAAATACAAATTATATATCTGAAATAAATAAAAAAAAGAACTTCTTTCGAAAACCACTTCTTTAAAAAAATATTAACTATTTAATATAATTTGGAGAAATATAATTATGAAATATAGAATATAGAAATATGACAATATGTTCATAATTTTAATTAATATGAAAAATAACACATCTGAATAACTTTTCAATGGAAAGCAAAAGGGAAGACATATAAATGGTGTAAAAGTTAGTGGAACTGTGAATGATGATTGATGGCTTCCAGTAAGAATTTTCAAAATCAAGAAGTAAATGCTTTCAAGATCATAAGCCAGGGAGTCACATTGTTTTTATTTTTACTTATTCACCTAGGTTAATTATGATTTTGCTTGGAATGTAAAAAGTGAGAATTCAATGTTATCAAAATGTAATGACAAATACGTTTATATTAAAGAGCTGTCAAGTTTTGAATTTTTTGTTTGTATACAAATACTTTAGAACATAATTTATACCACAGTATATACATTTTTAAACCAAGTTTCAAAATTATGCCAACATTGTTTATGTCAAAAATAGACAAGACCTAAGGCAATTTGTAAATATGTTTGTGATCAAATGAGTTGATTGGAGTAGATATAGTCTTTATTTAAGGAATTCATGCTTTGCCTGTGAGGTTGAAAATTTGATTAAAGCCATACCTTACCCATCAGTTATTGATGGTTCATGAATAACAGAGACGGAGTACAAGAATATTAATTAAACACAAACATATTATGTATATTTAGAAACAACAGTGAAAAACTAAACAAAACATATTTTGCATTGAATTTCTTTTTTCTCATAAATAACAGAATCTATGAAATTGAAATAACAAAAAAATGTATACATCAAAATGTGTTTAAAATTTTGTCTTTTGTTGAACAGCAGAGCCAAATTAATTTATATTTATTTATATCTGATATTCGACATTGCGTAGATTTTGTTTACTGATCTGTAAACTTATCTCCCAGAGCTTAAATGTAGTGCAATGAAAATTGCTAAAGTTGCAGTTTTTGTGATTTGTACATATAGTTTGTTACAGTCAATTCCGTTTTCCCCAAATTGCAGTATCTCAAACAATATTTTGGAAACTTAGCAAGAAGAAAAATGGGGGTAAGAAATTGTTATTATTCTGATAATGACAAGAAAAGAAAAAAAAACTAGGTCAGAAATTTGTAGGAAGAGGGCAAAACAAAGATTGGAAACAAAATTATTATCAATTGGTAAGGGTGTTTATAAGAAAAGGTTGCGCTATTATTGATTAATAATTTTATTAGGTATTCAAATGAAAATAAATCATTTAGGTATATACAGAATTTAAATCTTAGGTCGAGATGACATAGGACATTGAAAAGAGGCATATACATTTATTTACACAGATTGAGCATTTAAGAGAAATAAAATTTATTTTCCATTACGGAAATTTGTTAGATGTACAGAGATAAATAATAATTAATCGTCATTGACAAATAATTCTCTTCACAGAATATCGTTGAATATAATACAAGAAATTAGAAAGAGAAAAAGTGTGTCTATATGAATACGTCTTCGATGATGAAGTAAGGAGGTGGGGAGGTGTTAATCAAGCTACCACGGTGCAGGCTAAAAAAATATTCCTTCAAGAAATGAAATTGCACGTTAACTCCTTTTCTTAAAAAGTAGGGGACGAAGCTGAGTCAGAAGTTGTAAACGAAAATACGTTGATGAGATGATTAATGAATATAAAATAAAGACAAAATACCCGTTGATGACAAAATTGATTTATTTATAAAATAGAATTATGGTCATATGTTAGTTTTAATTATTGTGAAACGTAGGAAATCTAACATCAAAGGTCGAACGATTAGTTCAAATTTCAATAAAATATCAAATGATTAATTAATGCAAAAATTGATGAATTAATATTATAGAATTATTGTACTCTTGTAATATTCGAAGGGAATTTGACATTTTTGAATTGAAGGACACCTTCAGCAACTAATTGATTTCCTTCCATACAGGCAAATAAAAATATTGTAAGGAAGGAATGAATTTGGTAAACATAAATAAATGTCTTAATTATTGATTCAATGGGTTCTTAAAAATATTTATCATCAATAATTCAAAAAGAAGGATGTCATTTTTTTATTTATGTTGACTAAAAA
The DNA here is from genome assembly GCA_963680855.1 of Lepeophtheirus nordmannii. Classification (NCBI taxonomy): domain Eukaryota; kingdom Metazoa; phylum Arthropoda; class Copepoda; order Siphonostomatoida; family Caligidae; genus Lepeophtheirus; species Lepeophtheirus nordmannii. The sequence continues at coordinate 39,140,743 of OY804521.1, read as the reverse complement.
CATGAAATAAAAAACATCAAATGAACTATTGGTTGTGTGTCCTACAATGAAAGTGATTTAAATATATAAAATCCGATAGTTTTTGAGTTAATAAGAGGCTTTGTGAGTACAAAAACATGAAAATTACATTGTATTTTCAATATAATCTATTTCGCTTTATTTTTATCAATGAAAAAACGTTCATTTTTACATTTTTCAACCCTGTATAAAGTCAAAAAAATGGTCAAAAATGGACAAATGTCCAGGAAATCACACATTTGGTCTTGAAATTTTATTACCATAATTTATTTGAAAGGCGAGCATTATATATTAAGATTATATATTCTTTTCTAATTGTCGTTTCTAATTTTTTTATGGAATGGTTTGCTAAAAATAATATTTCTTATGATTAAAATATATTAATAAAAATAAAGAATTTGTCAGGAAATTAATTTTGAAGTTATATTTAATGAAGATTCGTAATTTACAATAAAAGTTCAATTATAGTTTTGAATTTTTTTTCATGAAAAGTCCTGGAAGAGCCCTGGAAATTTAATTCTTACAGGAAAAAAAAATAGGAATAATTTGCAAAATTAGAAAAAAAACGTAAATGTTCCCAATGATAATGATAATTAATTAATTAATGTATTGAACTTGGCTCTGTTAATAAAAAGTAGAATGTAGTTTTCGGATCTTTTACTGTTTATGTACTCACCAAACCTCTTTTTAATGAAAAAATTTTAAATTTTTGGCGAAACTATAACTTATTTAAAAAATGAAGAACTTTATAAATGCCATTTGAATAACTTCCAACATTAACATATATTTAGTTGTTATATGTAACCTTGTTCTTATATTTGTCTTCTTCTTTTATATTATGAAAACATTCTTATTTAATCAACTGAAGTATAATGTTTATACATTTTCTTAAGATATGAAAAATCTATTAAACCCTGGGCACAAAAAATGGTGTTGCCTAATGGTATCACCCACAACGATTTGATATTTTACTTGTATTCTTATCGGAAATAAAATAATAGATGTAGTGAAAAGAAATTCATTATTTTTCCATGAAATTGAAGGCTTTATACAAGTTGTCCTGGGCAATCAAAACAGTGCTTACAACAGTTCTATTATTTTAAAGATATTTTCGATATTTCATTTTTACTACACCTAATATTTAAATTGGATTTTACTTGAGCCTAGAGACTCAAGGCTTGACATGTAACCTACTTACATTAAATTGTCTCGTGAGCATCTCTAAATATGAAATATTAAGTACAATATACGAGACAATAACACCATGTAATAGCATTTTTGCCCATTTGAAGGTTTCCAGAATAATAAAATTTTCCTAAATAAAAGTATTTGAAATATATTTCTACATAGAATATTACATATTTATTCTCCTTCATTAATTAATTATATGGTGTTTTGGAGTTCCCTTTGTTCTTTGAATTTCTTAATGTACAATAATATGGCGTTGCTTGTATATTGCTTGTATTTTTCATCTAAAAAAGTAATAATAATAAGAAGGGAAAAAATTAAGCATATAAAATAGCACGAGAAGAAAGAAAGAAAAATATTAGCGAGGACAAAATTGGAAGAAGTTATAAATTGTTTATATTGTTTATTGTATGTATTGACTAGGCCAGAAATTAAAAGGAAGAGGGCAGAACAAAGATTATTGATAAATGAAAATTTATCAATTAATAAGGGAGTTTAAACGACTAATTCTTTTTTCTAAAGTATTCAAATGAAAATAAATCATTTCGCTATTGATATAATTTAAATTTTGGGTCGAGATAACAAGCTTTAAACAAATGTCATGCAATTTAATTTAGACAGATTGAGCATTTGGGAGAAATAAGATTTATTTTCCATTACGGAAATTTGTAAGATGTACAGAGATAAATGAACATGACTCGTCTTTAAAGAATGATTTTCTTCACAAAATATCGTTGAATATAATATGTACCAATCCCTTGACGTCGAAAATCATGAATAACCTGATGTGCAGACGATTCGAATCTCATCACCATCCAATGCCATTGTCTCTAAAATCAAATTTAACTTTTCTTAGTAGAAAAGTTAAAATGTCTCCTGGATGGGGTTTGGATCATTATTGATCCTGGAGTAATACTTCATAATATCCGCTTCCTACTGTTTTTAGCATTGTCATTCACTCATTCATTCTTGAACTTTCTCACATTAGAAATTCAATTCATATATTTTTCCACTATTTTAAAATACGAATTCAATTTGAAATGCTGCTTTGCTTTGAATACCTTTTGAATAAAAGTTGTATTTAGGTTAATAAAGTAAATACAATGCTAACAAAAAATGGATACACTCCAAGTCCTCATAATAATTCTTAGTATTTGGAACTGTACTTTGAGCCCAATATTTTTATACTAGAATTATTATAAAATGAATTATCAAATGTAATCATCAAATCCATTTTGTCAAAAGGTCAGGCAGTATACTATTAAATATATCAATTCAATAATACATACACAGTACAGATAGTTACTATATTTATCAAATAAAAGTAATTGTTCTCTTCTGTTTGATGGTAAAGCAGGAGTCAGCTACAACCATGACGAATAATCAACGCTTATAAAAACAATACAGAATTGATAAAATACTTCCTCATAAATTACATTCCATATTAGCAATCACGACATATTTTATTGTCCATACGGTACCTACAATATTTGTAACAATTTCGCCTTAAATGATTCAGTGTCACTATAAAAAGAGAGATACAAAAAGATCCTTCGATTATTCATAAATAATAAAATGGACATGGAGTGTTCAAATATATCAGAAACAAAAATTATGTAAAATAAATTTTTATTTATTTTCTACTTTGAATTTTCAAATTAATGCTTCACACTAGAGGGAGTAAAAATTGAAAAAAGAAGTCTTCTAAAATATGATTTTGTGATTTTTGACCATTTTGAGTCTGCTCAGTACATTCCAATCAATTATCTACAACCATTCCTGGTATTAAATAAAAAGATTTGCAAAATTTTGTCTCCATATATAACCTAGCACCATCTAGCGTTCATATTATCATACAAATGATGAAAATGAAAAGTGCCAATATGCATGGTTTTTTATTAATTTCAACATTCAAAAAATGCTTAGCACATTCAAAAAAATTACTTGAATCTATTCGCCACTTCAATTTGAAGGATTTGCAAATTTCAAATTGCTATGACACCTAGCAACATCTAGGGTTCATATTATCATCAAAATGAAAAGTGCCAATATGCATGGTTTTTTATTAATTTCAACATTCAAAAAATGCTTAGCACATTCAAAAAAATTACTTGAATCTATTCGCCACTTCAATTTGAAGGATTTGCAAATTTCAAATTGGTATGACACCCAGCAACATCTAGGGTTCATATTATCATCAAAATGAAAAGTGCCAATATGCATGGTTTTTTCTTAATTTCAACATTCAAAAAATGCTTAGCACATTCAAAAAAATTACTTGAATCTATTCGCCACTTCAATTTGAAGGATTTGCAAATTTCAAATTGCTATGACACCTAGCAACATCTAGGGTTCATATTATCATCAAAATGAAAAGTGCCAATATGCATGGTTTTTTATTAATTTCAACATTCAAAAAATGCTTAGCACATTCAAAAAAATTACTTGAATCTATTCGCCACTTCAATTTGAAGGATTTGCAAATTTCAAATTGGTATGACACCCAGCAACATCTAGGGTTCATATTATCATCAAAATGAAAAGTGACAATATGCATGGTTTTTTATTAATTACAACATTCAAAAAATGCTTAGCACATTCAAAAAAATTACCTGAATCTATTCGCCACTTCAATTTGAAGGATTTGCAAATTTCAAATTGGTATGACACCTAGCAACATCTAGGGTTCATATAATCATCAAAATGAAAAGTGACAATATGCATGGTTTTTTATTAATTTCAACATTCAAAAAATGCTTAGCACATTCAAAAAAATTACCTGAATCTATTCGCCACTTCAATTTGAAGGATTTGCAAATTTCAAATTGGTATGACACCTAGCAACATCTAGGGTTCATATAATCATCAAAATGAAAAGTGACAATATGCATGGTTTTTTATTAATTTCAACATTCAAAAAATGCTTAGCACATTCAAAAAAATTACTTGAATCTATTCGCCACTTCAATTTGAAGGATTTGCAAATTTCAAATTGCTATGACACCTAGCAACATCTAGGGTTCATATTATCATACAAATGAAAAGTGCCAATATGCATGGTTTTTTATTAATTTCAACATTTAAAAACTGTATAAAACATTCAAAAAAATTACTTGAATCTATTCGCCACTTCAATTTGAAGGATTTGCAAATTTCAAATTGCTATGACACCTAGCAACATCTAGGGTTCATATTATCATCAAAATGAAAAGTGCCAATATGCATGGTTTTTTATTAATTTCAACATTCAAAAAATGCTTAGCACATTCAAAAAAATTACTTGAATCTATTCGCCACTTCAATTTGAAGGATTTGCAAATTTCAAATTGGTATGACACCTAGCAACATCTAGGGTTCATATAATCATCAAAATGAAAAGTGACAATATGCATGGTTTTTTATTAATTTCAACATTCAAAAAATGCTTAGCACATTCAAAAAAATTACTTGAATCTATTCGCCACTTCAATTTGAAGGATTTGCAAATTTCAAATTGGTATGACACCTAGCAACATCTAGGGTTCATATTATCATACAAATGAAAAGTGCCAATATGCATGGTTTTTTATTAATTTCAACATTTAAAAACTGTATAAAACATTCAAAAAAATTACCTGAATCTATTCGCCACTTCAATTTGAAGGATTTGCAAATTTCAAATTGGTATGACACCTAGCAACATCTAGGGTTCATATTATCATCAAAATGAAAAGTGCCAATATGCATGGTTTTTTCTTAATTTCAACATTCAAAAAATGCTTAGCACATTCAAAAAAATTACTTGAATCTATTCGCCACTTCAATTACCTGAATAATTGGTAGCACATTCAAAAAAATTACTTGAATCTATTCGCCACTTCAATTTGAAGGATTTGCAAATTTCAAATTGCTATGACACCTAGCAACATCTAGGGTTCATATTATCATCAAAATGAAAAGTGCCAATATGCATGGTTTTTTATTAATTTCAACATTCAAAAAATGCTTAGCACATTCAAAAAAATTACTTGAATCTATTCGCCACTTCAATTAGAAGGATTTGCAAATTTCAAATTGGTATGACACCCAGCAACATCTAGGGTTCATATTATCATCAAAATGAAAAGTGACAATATGCATGGTTTTTTATTAATTACAACATTCAAAAAATGCTTAGCACATTCAAAAAAATTACCTGAATCTATTCGCCACTTCAATTTGAAGGATTTGCAAATTTCAAATTGGTATGACACCTAGCAACATCTAGGGTTCATATAATCATCAAAATGAAAAGTGACAATATGCATGGTTTTTTATTAATTTCAACATTCAAAAAATGCTTAGCACATTCAAAAAAATTACTTGAATCTATTTGCCACTTCAATTTGAAGGATTTGCAAATTTCAAATTGCTATGACACCTAGCAAACTCTAGGGTTCATATTATCATCAAAATGAAAAGTGCCAATATGCATGGTTTTTTTATTAATTTCAACATTCCAAAAATGCTTAGCACATTCAAAAAAATTACCTGAATCTATTCGCCACTTCAATTTGAAGGATTTGCAAATTTCTAATTGGTATGACACCTAGCAACATCTAGGGTTCATATTATCATCAAAATGAAAAGTGCCAATATGCATGGTTTTTTATTAATTTCAACATTCAAAAAATGCTTAGCACATTCAAAAAAATTACCTAAATCTATTCGCTACTTCAATTTGAAGGCTTTGCAAATTTCAAATTGCTATGACACCTAGCAAACTCTAGGGTTCATATTATCATCAAAATGAAAAGTGCCAATATGCATGGTTTTTTATTAATTTCAACATTCAAAAAATGCTTAGCACAAACAAAAAAATTACCTGAATCTATTCGCCACTTCAATTTGAAGGATTTGCAAATTTCAAATTGCTATGACACCTAGCAACATCTAGGGTTCATATTATCATACAAATGAAAAGTGCCAATATGCATGGTTTTTTATTAATTTCAACATTTAAAAACTGTATAAAACATTCAAAAAAATTACTTGAATCTATTCGCCACTTCAATTAGAAGGATTTGCAAATTTCAAATTGGTATGACACCCAGCAACATCTAGGGTTCATATTATCATCAAAATGAAAAGTGACAATATGCATGGTTTTTTATTAATTTCAACATTCAAAAAATGCTTAGCACATTCAAAAAAATTACCTGAATCTATTCGCCACTTCAATTTGAAGGATTTGCAAATTTCAAATTGCTATGACACCTAGCAAACTCTAGGGTTCATATTATCATCAAAATGAAAAGTGACAATATGCATGGTTTTTTATTAATTTCAACATTCAAAAAATGCTTAGCACAAACAAAAAAATTACCTGAATCTATTCGCCACTTCAATTTGAAGGATTTGCAAATTTCAAATTGCTATGACACCTAGCAACATCTAGGGTTCATATTATCATACAAATGAAAAGTGCCAATATGCATGGTTTTTTATTAATTTCAACATTTAAAAACTGTATAAAACATTCAAAAAAATTACTTGAATCTATTCGCCACTTCAATTAGAAGGATTTGCAAATTTCAAATTGGTATGACACCCAGCAACATCTAGGGTTCATATTATCATCAAAATGAAAAGTGACAATATGCATGGTTTTTTATTAATTTCAACATTCAAAAAATGCTTAGCACATTCAAAAAAATTACTTGAATCTATTCGCCACTTCAATTTGAAGGATTTGCAAATTTCAAATTGGTATGACACCTAGCAACATCTAGGGTTCATATAATCATCAAAATGAAAAGTGACAATATGCATGGTTTTTTATTAATTTCAACATTCAAAAAATGCTTAGCACATTCAAAAAAATTACTTGAATCTATTCGCCACTTCAATTTGAAGGATTTGCAAATTTCAAATTGGTATGACACCTAGCAACATCTAGGGTTCATATTATCATACAAATGAAAAGTGCCAATATGCATGGTTTTTTATTAATTTCAACATTTAAAAACTGTATAAAACATTCAAAAAAATTACCTGAATCTATTCGCCACTTCAATTTGAAGGATTTGCAAATTTCAAATTGGTATGACACCTAGCAACATCTAGGGTTCATATTATCATCAAAATGAAAAGTGCCAATATGCATGGTTTTTTCTTAATTTCAACATTCAAAAAATGCTTAGCACATTCAAAAAAATTACTTGAATCTATTCGCCACTTCAATTTGAAGGATTTGCAAATTTCAAATTGCTATGACACCTAGCAACATCTAGGGTTCATATTATCATCAAAATGAAAAGTGCCAATATGCATGGTTTTTTATTAATTTCAACATTCAAAAAATGCTTAGCACATTCAAAAAAATTACTTGAATCTATTCGCCACTTCAATTAGAAGGATTTGCAAATTTCAAATTGGTATGACACCCAGCAACATCTAGGGTTCATATTATCATCAAAATGAAAAGTGACAATATGCATGGTTTTTTATTAATTACAACATTCAAAAAATGCTTAGCACATTCAAAAAAATTACCTGAATCTATTCGCCACTTCAATTTGAAGGATTTGCAAATTTCAAATTGGTATGACACCTAGCAACATCTAGGGTTCATATAATCATCAAAATGAAAAGTGACAATATGCATGGTTTTTTATTAATTTCAACATTCAAAAAATGCTTAGCACATTCAAAAAAATTACTTGAATCTATTTGCCACTTCAATTTGAAGGATTTGCAAATTTCAAATTGCTATGACACCTAGCAAACTCTAGGGTTCATATTATCATCAAAATGAAAAGTGCCAATATGCATGGTTTTTTTATTAATTTCAACATTCCAAAAATGCTTAGCACATTCAAAAAAATTACCTGAATCTATTCGCCACTTCAATTTGAAGGATTTGCAAATTTCTAATTGGTATGACACCTAGCAACATCTAGGGTTCATATTATCATCAAAATGAAAAGTGCCAATATGCATGGTTTTTTATTAATTTCAACATTCAAAAAATGCTTAGCACATTCAAAAAAATTACCTAAATCTATTCGCTACTTCAATTTGAAGGCTTTGCAAATTTCAAATTGCTATGACACCTAGCAAACTCTAGGGTTCATATTATCATCAAAATGAAAAGTGCCAATATGCATGGTTTTTTATTAATTTCAACATTCAAAAAATGCTTAGCACAAACAAAAAAATTACCTGAATCTATTCGCCACTTCAATTTGAAGGATTTGCAAATTTCAAATTGGTATGACACCCAGCAACATCTAGGGTTCATATTATCATCAAAATGAAAAGTGACAATATGCATGGTTTTTTATTAATTACAACATTCAAAAAATGCTTAGCACATTCAAAAAAATTACCTGAATCTATTCGCCACTTCAATTTGAAGGATTTGCAAATTTCAAATTGGTATGACACCTAGCAACATCTAGGGTTCATATAATCATCAAAATGAAAAGTGACAATATGCATGGTTTTTTATTAATTTCAACATTCAAAAAATGCTTAGCACATTCAAAAAAATTACTTGAATCTATTCGCCACTTCAATTTGAAGGATTTGCAAATTTCAAATTGGTATGACACCTAGCAACATCTAGGGTTCATATAATCATCAAAATGAAAAGTGACAATATGCATGGTTTTTTATTAATTTCAACATTCAAAAAATGCTTAGCACATTCAAAAAAATTACTTGAATCTATTCGCCACTTCAATTTGAAGGATTTGCAAATTTCAAATTGCTATGACACCTAGCAACATCTAGGGTTCATATTATCATACAAATGAAAAGTGCCAATATGCATGGTTTTTTATTAATTTCAACATTTAAAAACTGTATAAAACATTCAAAAAAATTACCTGAATCTATTCGCCACTTCAATTTGAAGGATTTGCAAATTTCAAATTGGTATGACACCCAGCAACATCTAGGGTTCATATTATCATCAAAATGAAAAGTGACAATATGCATGGTTTTTTATTAATTACAACATTCAAAAAATGCTTAGCACATTCAAAAAAATTACCTGAATCTATTCGCCACTTCAATTTGAAGGATTTGCAAATTTCAAATTGGTATGACACCTAGCAACATCTAGGGTTCATATAATCATCAAAATGAAAAGTGACAATATGCATGGTTTTTTATTAATTTCAACATTCAAAAAATGCTTAGCACATTCAAAAAAATTACCTGAATCTATTCCCCACTTCAATTTGAAGGATTTGCAAATTTCAAATTGGTATGACACCCAGCAACATCTAGGGTTCATATTATCATCAAAATGAAAAGTGACAATATGCATGGTTTTTTATTAATTACAACATTCAAAAAATGCTTAGCACATTCAAAAAAATTACCTGAATCTATTCGCCACTTCAATTTGAAGGATTTGCAAATTTCAAATTGGTATGACACCTAGCAACATCTAGGGTTCATATAATCATCAAAATGAAAAGTGACAATATGCATGGTTTTTTATTAATTTCAACATTCAAAAAATGCTTAGCACATTCAAAAAAATTACTTGAATCTATTCGCCACTTCAATTTGAAGGATTTGCAAATTTCAAATTGCTATGACACCTAGCAACATCTAGGGTTCATATTATCATACAAATGAAAAGTGCCAATATGCATGGTTTTTTATTAATTTCAACATTTAAAAACTGTATAAAACATTCAAAAAAATTACCTGAATCTATTCGCCACTTCAATTTGAAGGATTTGCAAATTTCAAATTGGTATGACACCTAGCAACATCTAGGGTTCATATTATCATCAAAATGAAAAGTGCCAATATGCATGGTTTTTTCTTAATTTCAACATTCAAAAAATGCTTAGCACATTCAAAAAAATTACTTGAATCTATTCGCCACTTCAATTTGAAGGATTTGCAAATTTCAAATTGCTATGACACCTAGCAACATCTAGGGTTCATATTATCATCAAAATGAAAAGTGCCAATATGCATGGTTTTTTATTAATTTCAACATTCAAAAAATGCTTAGCACATTCAAAAAAATTACTTGAATCTATTCGCCACTTCAATTAGAAGGATTTGCAAATTTCAAATTGGTATGACACCCAGCAACATCTAGGGTTCATATTATCATCAAAATGAAAAGTGCCAATATGCATGGTTTTTTATTAATTTCAACATTCAAAAAATGCTTAGCACATTCAAAAAAATTACCTAAATCTATTCGCTACTTCAATTTGAAGGCTTTGCAAATTTCAAATTGCTATGACACCTAGCAAACTCTAGGGTTCATATTATCATCAAAATGAAAAGTGCCAATATGCATGGTTTTTTATTAATTTCAACATTCAAAAAATGCTTAGCACAAACAAAAAAATTACTTGAATCTATTCGCCACTTCCATTTGAAGGATTTGCAAATTTCAAATTGGTATGACACCTAGCAACATCTAGGGTTCATATTATCATCAAAATGAAAAGTGCCAATATGCATGGTTTTTTATTAATTTCAACATTCAAAAAATGCTTAGCACATTCAAAAAAATTACCTGAATCTATTCGCCACTTCAATTTGAAGGATTTGCAAATTTCAAATTGGTATGACACCTAGCAACATCTAGGGTTCATATTATCATACAAATGAAAAGTGCCAATATGCATGGTTTTTTATTGATTTCAACATTCAAAAAATGCTTAGCACATTCAAAAAAATTACTTGAATCTATTCGCCACTTCAATTTGAAGGATTTGCAAATTTCAAATTGCTATGACACCTAGCAACATCTAGGGTTCATATTATCATCAAAATGAAAAGTGCCAATATGCATGGTTTTTTATTAATTTCAACATTCAAAAAATGCTTAGCACATTCAAAAAAATTACCTGAATCTATTCGCCACTTCAATTTGAAGGATTTGCAAATTTCAAATTGGTATGACACCTAGCAACATCTAGGGTTCATATTATCATACAAATGAAAAGTGCCAATATGCATGGTTTTTTATTGATTTCAACATTCAAAAAATGCTTAGCACATTCAAAAAAATTACTTGAATCTATTCGCCACTTCAATTTGAAGGATTTGCAAATTTCAAATTGCTATGACACCTAGCAACATCTAGGGTTCATATTATCATCAAAATGAAAAGTGCCAATATGCATGGTTTTTTATTAATTTCAACATTCAAAAAATGCTTAGCACATTCAAAAAAATTACTTGAATCTATTCGCCACTTCAATTTGAAGGATTTGCAAATTTCAAATTGGTATGACACCCAGCAACATCTAGGGTTCATATTATCATCAAAATGAAAAGTGACAATATGCATGGTTTTTTATTAATTACAACATTCAAAAAATGCTTAGCACATTCAAAAAAATTACCTGAATCTATTCGCCACTTCAATTTGAAGGATTTGCAAATTTCAAATTGGTATGACACCTAGCAACATCTAGGGTTCATATAATCATCAAAATGAAAAGTGACAATATGCATGGTTTTTTATTAATTTCAACATTCAAAAAATGCTTAGCACATTCAAAAAAATTACCTGAATCTATTCGCCACTTCAATTTGAAGGATTTGCAAATTTCAAATTGCTATGACACCTAGCAAACTCTAGGGTTCATATTATCATCAAAATGAAAAGTGCCAATATGCATGGTTTTTTTATTAATTTCAACATTCCAAAAATGCTTAGCACATTCAAAAAAATTACCTGAATCTATTCGCCACTTCAATTTGAAGGATTTGCAAATTTCAAATTGGTATGACACCTAGCAACATCTAGGGTTCATATTATCATCAAAATGAAAAGTGCCAATATCCATGGTTTTTTATTAATTTCAACATTCAAAAAATGCTTAGCACATTCAAAAAAATTACCTGAATCTATTCGCCACTTCAATTTGAAGGATTTGCAAATTTCAAATTGGTATGACACCTAGCAACATCTAGGGTTCATATTATCATCAAAATGAAAAGTGCCAATATGCATGGTTTTTTCTTAATTTCAACATTCAAAAAATGCTTAGCACATTCAAAAAAATTACTTGAATCTATTCGCCACTTCAATTTGAAGGATTTGCAAATTTCAAATTGCTATGACACCTAGCAACATCTAGGGTTCATATTATCATCAAAATGAAAAGTGCCAATATGCATGGTTTTTTATTAATTTCAACATTCAAAAAATGCTTAGCACATTCAAAAAAATTACTTGAATCTATTCGCCACTTCAATTTGAAGGATTTGCAAATTTCAAATTGGTATGACACCCAGCAACATCTAGGGTTCATATTATCATCAAAATGAAAAGTGACAATATGCATGGTTTTTTATTAATTACAACATTCAAAAAATGCTTAGCACATTCAAAAAAATTACCTGAATCTATTCGCCACTTCAATTTGAAGGATTTGCAAATTTCAAATTGGTATGACACCTAGCAACATCTAGGGTTCATATTATCATCAAAATGAAAAGTGCCAATATCCATGGTTTTTTATTAATTTCAACATTCAAAAAATGCTTAGCACATTCAAAAAAATTACCTGAATCTATTCGCCACTTCAATTTGAAGGATTTGCAAATTTCAAATTGGTATGACACCTAGCAACATCTAGGGTTCATATTATCATCAAAATGAAAAGTGCCAATATGCATGGTTTTTTCTTAATTTCAACATTCAAAAAATGCTTAGCACATTCAAAAAAATTACTTGAATCTATTCGCCACTTCAATTTGAAGGATTTGCAAATTTCAAATTGCTATGACACCTAGCAACATCTAGGGTTCATATTATCATCAAAATGAAAAGTGCCAATATGCATGGTTTTTTATTAATTTCAACATTCAAAAAATGCTTAGCACATTCAAAAAAATTACTTGAATCTATTCGCCACTTCAATTTGAAGGATTTGCAAATTTCAAATTGGTATGACACCCAGCAACATCTAGGGTTCATATTATCATCAAAATGAAAAGTGACAATATGCATGGTTTTTTATTAATTACAACATTCAAAAAATGCTTAGCACATTCAAAAAAATTACCTGAATCTATTCGCCACTTCAATTTGAAGGATTTGCAAATTTCAAATTGGTATGACACCTAGCAACATCTAGGGTTCATATAATCATCAAAATGAAAAGTGACAATATGCATGGTTTTTTATTAATTTCAACATTCAAAAAATGCTTAGCACATTCAAAAAAATTACCTGAATCTATTCGCCACTTCAATTTGAAGGATTTGCAAATTTCAAATTGGTATGACACCTAGCAACATCTAGGGTTCATATAATCATCAAAATGAAAAGTGACAATATGCATGGTTTTTTATTAATTTCAACATTCAAAAAATGCTTAGCACATTCAAAAAAATTACTTGAATCTATTCGCCACTTCAATTTGAAGGATTTGCAAATTTCAAATTGCTATGACACCTAGCAACATCTAGGGTTCATATTATCATACAAATGAAAAGTGCCAATATGCATGGTTTTTTATTAATTTCAACATTTAAAAACTGTATAAAACATTCAAAAAAATTACCTGAATCTATTCGTCACTTCAATTTGAAGGATTTGCAAATTTCAAATTGGTATGACACCTAGCAACATCTAGGGTTCATATTATCATCAAAATGAAAAGTGCCAATATGCATGGTTTTTTCTTAATTTCAACATTCAAAAAATGCTTAGCACATTCAAAAAAATTACTTGAATCTATTCGCCACTTCAATTTGAAGGATTTGCAAATTTCAAATTGCTATGACACCTAGCAACATCTAGGGTTCATATTATCATCAAAATGAAAAGTGCCAATATGCATGGTTTTTTATTAATTTCAACATTCAAAAAATGCTTAGCACATTCAAAAAAATTACTTGAATCTATTCGCCACTTCAATTAGAAGGATTTGCAAATTTCAAATTGATATGACACCCAGCAACATCTAGGGTTCATATTATCATCAAAATGAAAAGTGACAATATGCATGGTTTTTTATTAATTTCAACATTCAAAAAATGCTTAGCACATTCAAAAAAATTACCTGAATCTATTCGCCACTTCAATTTGAAGGATTTGCAAATTTCAAATTGCTATGACACCTAGCAAACTCTAGGGTTCATATTATCATCAAAATGAAAAGTGACAATATGCATGGTTTTTTATTAATTTCAACATTCAAAAAATGCTTAGCACATTCAAAAAAATTACCTGAATCTATTCGCCACTTCAATTTGAAGGATTTGCAAATTTCAAATTGGTATGACACCTAACAACATCTAGGGTTCATATAATCATCAAAATGAAAAGTGACAATATGCATGGTTTTTTATTAATTTCAACATTCAAAAAATGCTTAGCACATTCAAAAAAATTACTTGAATCTATTCGCCACTTCAATTTGAAGGATTTGCAAATTTCAAATTGGTATGACACCTAGCAACATCTAGGGTTCATATTATCATACAAATGAAAAGTGCCAATATGCATGGTTTTTTATTAATTTCAACATTTAAAAACTGTATAAAACATTCAAAAAAATTACCTGAATCTATTCGCCACTTCAATTTGAAGGATTTGCAAATTTCAAATTGGTATGACACCTAGCAACATCTAGGGTTCATATTATCATCAAAATGAAAAGTGCCAATATGCATGGTTTTTTCTTAATTTCAACATTCAAAAAATGCTTAGCACATTCAAAAAAATTACTTGAATCTATTCGCCACTTCAATTTGAAGGATTTGCAAATTTCAAATTGCTATGACACCTAGCAACATCTAGGGTTCATATTATCATCAAAATGAAAAGTGCCAATATGCATGGTTTTTTATTAATTTCAACATTCAAAAAATGCTTAGCACATTCAAAAAAATTACTTGAATCTATTCGCCACTTCAATTAGAAGGATTTGCAAATTTCAAATTGATATGACACCCAGCAACATCTAGGGTTCATATTATCATCAAAATGAAAAGTGACAATATGCATGGTTTTTTATTAATTTCAACATTCAAAAAATGCTTAGCACATTCAAAAAAATTACCTGAATCTATTCGCCACTTCAATTTGAAGGATTTGCAAATTTCAAATTGCTATGACACCTAGCAAACTCTAGGGTTCATATTATCATCAAAATGAAAAGTGACAATATGCATGGTTTTTTATTAATTTCAACATTCAAAAAATGCTTAGCACATTCAAAAAAATTACCTGAATCTATTCGCCACTTCAATTTGAAGGATTTGCAAATTTCAAATTGGTATGACACCTAGCAACATCTAGGGTTCATATAATCATCAAAATGAAAAGTGACAATATGCATGGTTTTTTATTAATTTCAACATTCAAAAAATGCTTAGCACATTCAAAAAAATTACTTGAATCTATTCGCCACTTCAATTTGAAGGATTTGCAAATTTCAAATTGGTATGACACCTAGCAACATCTAGGGTTCATATTATCATACAAATGAAAAGTGCCAATATGCATGGTTTTTTATTAATTTCAACATTTAAAAACTGTATAAAACATTCAAAAAAATTACCTGAATCTATTCGCCACTTCAATTTGAAGGATTTGCAAATTTCAAATTGGTATGACACCTAGCAACATCTAGGGTTCATATTATCATCAAAATGAAAAGTGCCAATATGCATGGTTTTTTCTTAATTTCAACATTCAAAAAATGCTTAGCACATTCAAAAAAATTACTTGAATCTATTCGCCACTTCAATTTGAAGGATTTGCAAATTTCAAATTGCTATGACACCTAGCAACATCTAGGGTTCATATTATCATCAAAATGAAAAGTGCCAATATGCATGGTTTTTTATTAATTTCAACATTCAAAAAATGCTTAGCACATTCAAAAAAATTACTTGAATCTATTCGCCACTTCAATTAGAAGGATTTGCAAATTTCAAATTGGTATGACACCCAGCAACATCTAGGGTTCATATTATCATCAAAATGAAAAGTGACAATATGCATGGTTTTTTATTAATTACAACATTCAAAAAATGCTTAGCACATTCAAAAAAATTACCTGAATCTATTCGCCACTTCAATTTGAAGGATTTGCAAATTTCAAATTGGTATGACACCTAGCAACATCTAGGGTTCATATAATCATCAAAATGAAAAGTGACAATATGCATGGTTTTTTATTAATTTCAACATTCAAAAAATGCTTAGCACATTCAAAAAAATTACTTGAATCTATTTGCCACTTCAATTTGAAGGATTTGCAAATTTCAAATTGCTATGACACCTAGCAAACTCTAGGGTTCATATTATCATCAAAATGAAAAGTGCCAATATGCATGGTTTTTTTATTAATTTCAACATTCCAAAAATGCTTAGCACATTCAAAAAAATTACCTGAATCTATTCGCCACTTCAATTTGAAGGATTTGCAAATTTCTAATTGGTATGACACCTAGCAACATCTAGGGTTCATATTATCATCAAAATGAAAAGTGCCAATATGCATGGTTTTTTATTAATTTCAACATTCAAAAAATGCTTAGCACATTCAAAAAAATTACCTAAATCTATTCGCTACTTCAATTTGAAGGCTTTGCAAATTTCAAATTGCTATGACACCTAGCAAACTCTAGGGTTCATATTATCATCAAAATGAAAAGTGCCAATATGCATGGTTTTTTATTAATTTCAACATTCAAAAAATGCTTAGCACAAACAAAAAAATTACCTGAATCTATTCGCCACTTCAATTTGAAGGATTTGCAAATTTCAAATTGGTATGACACCCAGCAACATCTAGGGTTCATATTATCATCAAAATGAAAAGTGACAATATGCATGGTTTTTTATTAATTACAACATTCAAAAAATGCTTAGCACATTCAAAAAAATTACCTGAATCTATTCGCCACTTCAATTTGAAGGATTTGCAAATTTCAAATTGGTATGACACCTAGCAACATCTAGGGTTCATATAATCATCAAAATGAAAAGTGACAATATGCATGGTTTTTTATTAATTTCAACATTCAAAAAATGCTTAGCACATTCAAAAAAATTACTTGAATCTATTCGCCACTTCAATTTGAAGGATTTGCAAATTTCAAATTGGTATGACACCTAGCAACATCTAGGGTTCATATAATCATCAAAATGAAAAGTGACAATATGCATGGTTTTTTATTAATTTCAACATTCAAAAAATGCTTAGCACATTCAAAAAAATTACTTGAATCTATTCGCCACTTCAATTTGAAGGATTTGCAAATTTCAAATTGCTATGACACCTAGCAACATCTAGGGTTCATATTATCATACAAATGAAAAGTGCCAATATGCATGGTTTTTTATTAATTTCAACATTTAAAAACTGTATAAAACATTCAAAAAAATTACCTGAATCTATTCGCCACTTCAATTTGAAGGATTTGCAAATTTCAAATTGGTATGACACCTAGCAACATCTAGGGTTCATATTATCATCAAAATGAAAAGTGCCAATATGCATGGTTTTTTCTTAATTTCAACATTCAAAAAATGCTTAGCACATTCAAAAAAATTACTTGAATCTATTCGCCACTTCAATTAGAAGGATTTGCAAATTTCAAATTGGTATGACACCCAGCAACATCTAGGGTTCATATTATCATCAAAATGAAAAGTGCCAATATGCATGGTTTTTTATTAATTTCAACATTCAAAAAATGCTTAGCACATTCAAAAAAATTACCTGAATCTATTCACCACTTCAATTTGAAGGATTTGCAAATTTCAAATTGGTATGACACCTAGCAACATCTAGGGTTCATATAATCATCAAAATGAAAAGTGACAATATGCATGGTTTTTTATTAATTTCAACATTCAAAAAATGCTTAGCACATTCAAAAAAATTACCTGAATCTATTCGCCACTTCAATTTGAAGGATTTGCAAATTTCAAATTGCTATGACACCTAGCAAACTCTAGGGTTCATATTATCATCAAAATGAAAAGTGCCAATATGCATGGTTTTTTTATTAATTTCAACATTCCAAAAATGCTTAGCACATTCAAAAAAATTACCTGAATCTATTCGCCACTTCAATTAGAAGGATTTGCAAATTTCAAATTGGTATGACACCCAGCAACATCTAGGGTTCATATTATCATCAAAATGAAAAGTGCCAATATGCATGGTTTTTTATTAATTTCAACATTCAAAAAATGCTTAGCACATTCAAAAAAATTACCTAAATCTATTCGCTACTTCAATTTGAAGGCTTTGCAAATTTCAAATTGCTATGACACCTAGCAACATCTAGGGTTCATATTATCATCAAAATGAAAAGTGCCAATATTGCATAGTTTTTTATTAATTTCAACATTCAAAAAATGCTTAGCACATTCAAAAAAATTACTTGAATCTATTCGCCACTTCAATTTGAAGGATTTGCAAATTTCAAATTGCTATGACACCTAGCAACATCTAGGGTTCATATTATCATCAAAATGAAAAGTGCCAATATGCATGGTTTTTTATTAATTTCAACATTCAAAAAATGCTTAGCACATTCAAAAAAATTACTTGAATCTATTCGCCACTTCAATTTGAAGGATTTGCAAATTTCAAATTGGTATGACACCCAGCAACATCTAGGGTTCATATTATCATCAAAATGAAAAGTGCCAATATGCATGGTTTTTTATTAATTTCAACATTCAAAAAATGCTTAGCACATTCAAAAAAATTACCTGAATCTATTCGCCACTTCAATTAGAAGGATTTGCAAATTTCAAATTGGTATGACACCCAGCAACATCTAGGGTTCATATTATCATCAAAATGAAAAGTGCCAATATGCATGGTTTTTTATTAATTTCAACATTCAAAAAATGCTTAGCACATTCAAAAAAATTACCTGAATCTATTCACCACTTCAATTTGAAGGATTTGCAAATTTCAAATTGGTATGACACCTAGCAACATCTAGGGTTCATATTATCATCAAAATGAAAAGTGCCAATATGCATGGTTTTTTCTTAATTTCAACATTCAAAAAATGCTTAGCACATTCAAAAAAATTACTTGAATCTATTCGCCACTTCAATTAGAAGGATTTGCAAATTTCAAATTGGTATGACACCCAGCAACATCTAGGGTTCATATTATCATCAAAATGAAAAGTGCCAATATGCATGGTTTTTTATTAATTTCAACATTCAAAAAATGCTTAGCACATTCAAAAAAATTACCTGAATCTATTCACCACTTCAATTTGAAGGATTTGCAAATTTCAAATTGGTATGACACCTAGCAACATCTAGGGTTCATATAATCATCAAAATGAAAAGTGACAATATGCATGGTTTTTTATTAATTTCAACATTCAAAAAATGCTTAGCACATTCAAAAAAATTACCTGAATCTATTCGCCACTTCAATTTGAAGGATTTGCAAATTTCAAATTGCTATGACACCTAGCAAACTCTAGGGTTCATATTATCATCAAAATGAAAAGTGCCAATATGCATGGTTTTTTTATTAATTTCAACATTCCAAAAATGCTTAGCACATTCAAAAAAATTACCTGAATCTATTCGCCACTTCAATTAGAAGGATTTGCAAATTTCAAATTGGTATGACACCCAGCAACATCTAGGGTTCATATTATCATCAAAATGAAAAGTGCCAATATGCATGGTTTTTTATTAATTTCAACATTCAAAAAATGCTTAGCACATTCAAAAAAATTACCTAAATCTATTCGCTACTTCAATTTGAAGGCTTTGCAAATTTCAAATTGCTATGACACCTAGCAACATCTAGGGTTCATATTATCATCAAAATGAAAAGTGCCAATATTGCATAGTTTTTTATTAATTTCAACATTCAAAAAATGCTTAGCACATTCAAAAAAATTACTTGAATCTATTCGCCACTTCAATTTGAAGGATTTGCAAATTTCAAATTGCTATGACACCTAGCAACATCTAGGGTTCATATTATCATCAAAATGAAAAGTGCCAATATGCATGGTTTTTTATTAATTTCAACATTCAAAAAATGCTTAGCACATTCAAAAAAATTACTTGAATCTATTCGCCACTTCAATTTGAAGGATTTGCAAATTTCAAATTGGTATGACACCCAGCAACATCTAGGGTTCATATTATCATCAAAATGAAAAGTGCCAATATGCATGGTTTTTTATTAATTTCAACATTCAAAAAATGCTTAGCACATTCAAAAAAATTACCTGAATCTATTCGCAACTTCAATTTGAAGGATTTACAAATTTCAAATTGGTATGACACCTAGCAACATCTAGGGTTCATATTATCATCAAAATGAAAAGTGCCAATATGCATGGTTTTTTCTTAATTTCAACATTCAAAAAATGCTTAGCACATTCAAAAAAATTACCTGAATCTATTCGCCACTTCAATTTGAAGGATTTGCAAATTTCAAATTGCTATGACACCTAGCAAACTCTAGGGTTCATATTATCAACAAAATGAAAAGTGCCAATATGCATGGTTTTTTATTGATTTCAACATTCAAAAAATGCTTAGCACATTCAAAAAAATTACTTGAATCTATTCGCCACTTCAATTTGAAGGATTTGCAAATTTCAAATTGGTATGACACCTAGCAACATCTAGGGTTCATATTATCATCAAAATGAAAAGTGCCAATATGCATGGTTTTTTATTAATTTCAACATTCAAAAAATGCTTAGCACAAACAAAAAAATTACCTGAATCTATTCGCCACTTCAATTTGAAGGATTTGCAAATTTCAAATTGGTATGACACCTAGCAACATCTAGGGTTCATATTATCATCAAAATGAAAAGTGCCAATATGCATGGTTTTTTATTAATTTCAACATTCAAAAATGCTTAGCACATTCAAAAAAATTACCTGAATCTATTCGCCACTTCAATTTGAAGGATTTGCAAATTTCAAATTGGTATGACACCTAGCAACATCTAGGGTTCATATAATCATCAAAATGAAAAGTGACAATATGCATGGTTTTTTATTAATTTCAACATTCAAAAAATGCTTAGCACATTCAAAAAAATTACTTGAATCTATTAGCCACTTCAATTTGAAGGATTTGCAAATTTCAAATTGCTATGACACCTAGCAACATCTAGGGTTCATATTATCATACAAATGAAAAGTGCCAATATGCATGGTTTTTTATTAATTTCAACATTTAAAAACTGTATAAAACATTCAAAAAAATTACCTGAATCTATTCGCCACTTCAATTTGAAGGATTTGCAAATTTCAAATTGGTATGACACCTAGCAACATCTAGGGTTCAAATTATCATCAAAATGAAAAGTGCCAATATGCATGGTTTTTTCTTAATTTCAACATTCAAAAAATGCTTAGCACATTCAAAAAAATTACTTGAATCTATTCGCCACTTCAATTTGAAGGATTTGCAAATTTCAAATTGCTATGACACCTAGCAACATCTAGGGTTCATATTATCATCAAAATGAAAAGTGCCAATATGCATGGTTTTTTATTAATTTCAACATTCAAAAAATGCTTAGCACATTCAAAAAAATTACTTGAATCTATTCGCCACTTCAATTAGAAGGATTTGCAAATTTGAAATTGGTATGACACCCAGCAACATCTAGGGTTCATATTATCATCAAAATGAAAAGTGACAATATGCATGGTTTTTTATTAATTACAACATTCAAAAAATGCTTAGCACATTCAAAAAAATTACCTGAATCTATTCGCCACTTCAATTTGAAGGATTTGCAAATTTCAAATTGGTATGACACCTAGCAACATCTAGGGTTCATATAATCATCAAAATGAAAAGTGACAATATGCATGGTTTTTTATTAATTTCAACATTCAAAAAATGCTTAGCACATTCAAAAAAATTACCTGAATCTATTCGCCACTTCAATTTGAAGGATTTGCAAATTTCAAATTGGTATGACACCTAGCAACATCTAGGGTTCATATTATCATCAAAATGAAAAGTGCCAATATGCATGGTTTTTTTATTAATTTCAACATTCCAAAAATGCTTAGCACATTCAAAAAAATTACCTGAATCTATTCGCCACTTCAATTAGAAGGATTTGCAAATTTCAAATTGGTATGACACCCAGCAACATCTAGGGTTCATATTATCATCAAAATGAAAAGTGCCAATATGCATGGTTTTTTATTAATTTCAACATTCAAAAAATGCTTAGCACATTCAAAAAAATTACCTAAATCTATTCGCTACTTCAATTTGAAGGCTTTGCAAATTTCAAATTGCTATGACACCTAGCAAACTCTAGGGTTCATATTATCATCAAAATGAAAAGTGCCAATATGCATGGTTTTTTATTAATTTCAACATTCAAAAAATGCTTAGCACATTCAAAAAAATTACTTGAATCTATTCGCCACTTCAATTTGAAGGATTTGCAAATTTCAAATTGCTATGACACCTAGCAACATCTAGGGTTCATATTATCATCAAAATGAAAAGTGCCAATATGCATGGTTTTTTATTAATTTCAACATTCAAAAAATGCTTAGCACATTCAAAAAAATTACTTGAATCTATTCGCCACTTCAATTTGAAGGATTTGCAAATTTCAAATTGGTATGACACCCAGCAACATCTAGGGTTCATATTATCATCAAAATGAAAAGTGCCAATATGCATGGTTTTTTATTAATTTCAACATTCAAAAAATGCTTAGCACATTCAAAAAAATTACCTGAATCTATTCGCAACTTCAATTTGAAGGATTTACAAATTTCAAATTGGTATGACACCTAGCAACATCTAGGGTTCATATTATCATCAAAATGAAAAGTGCCAATATGCATGGTTTTTTCTTAATTTCAACATTCAAAAAATGCTTAGCACATTCAAAAAAATTACCTGAATCTATTCGCCACTTCAATTTGAAGGATTTGCAAATTTCAAATTGCTATGACACCTAGCAAACTCTAGGGTTCATATTATCAACAAAATGAAAAGTGCCAATATGCATGGTTTTTTATTGATTTCAACATTCAAAAAATGCTTAGCACATTCAAAAAAATTACTTGAATCTATTCGCCACTTCAATTTGAAGGATTTGCAAATTTCAAATTGGTATGACACCTAGCAACATCTAGGGTTCATATTATCATCAAAATGAAAAGTGCCAATATGCATGGTTTTTTATTAATTTCAACATTCAAAAAATGCTTAGCACAAACAAAAAAATTACCTGAATCTATTCGCCACTTCAATTTGAAGGATTTGCAAATTTCAAATTGGTATGACACCTAGCAACATCTAGGGTTCATATTATCATCAAAATGAAAAGTGCCAATATGCATGGTTTTTTATTAATTTCAACATTCAAAAATGCTTAGCACATTCAAAAAAATTACCTGAATCTATTCGCCACTTCAATTTGAAGGATTTGCAAATTTCAAATTGGTATGACACCTAGCAACATCTAGGGTTCATATAATCATCAAAATGAAAAGTGACAATATGCATGGTTTTTTATTAATTTCAACATTCAAAAAATGCTTAGCACATTCAAAAAAATTACTTGAATCTATTAGCCACTTCAATTTGAAGGATTTGCAAATTTCAAATTGCTATGACACCTAGCAACATCTAGGGTTCATATTATCATACAAATGAAAAGTGCCAATATGCATGGTTTTTTATTAATTTCAACATTTAAAAACTGTATAAAACATTCAAAAAAATTACCTGAATCTATTCGCCACTTCAATTTGAAGGATTTGCAAATTTCAAATTGGTATGACACCTAGCAACATCTAGGGTTCAAATTATCATCAAAATGAAAAGTGCCAATATGCATGGTTTTTTCTTAATTTCAACATTCAAAAAATGCTTAGCACATTCAAAAAAATTACTTGAATCTATTCGCCACTTCAATTTGAAGGATTTGCAAATTTCAAATTGCTATGACACCTAGCAACATCTAGGGTTCATATTATCATCAAAATGAAAAGTGCCAATATGCATGGTTTTTTATTAATTTCAACATTCAAAAAATGCTTAGCACATTCAAAAAAATTACTTGAATCTATTCGCCACTTCAATTAGAAGGATTTGCAAATTTGAAATTGGTATGACACCCAGCAACATCTAGGGTTCATATTATCATCAAAATGAAAAGTGACAATATGCATGGTTTTTTATTAATTACAACATTCAAAAAATGCTTAGCACATTCAAAAAAATTACCTGAATCTATTCGCCACTTCAATTTGAAGGATTTGCAAATTTCAAATTGGTATGACACCTAGCAACATCTAGGGTTCATATAATCATCAAAATGAAAAGTGACAATATGCATGGTTTTTTATTAATTTCAACATTCAAAAAATGCTTAGCACATTCAAAAAAATTACCTGAATCTATTCGCCACTTCAATTTGAAGGATTTGCAAATTTCAAATTGGTATGACACCTAGCAACATCTAGGGTTCATATTATCATCAAAATGAAAAGTGCCAATATGCATGGTTTTTTATTAATTTCAACATTCAAAAAATGCTTAGCACAAACAAAAAAATTACTTGAATCTATTCGCCACTTCAATTTGAAGGATTTGCAAATTTCAAATTGGTATGACACCTAGCAACATCTAGGGTTCATATTATCATCAAAATGAAAAGTGCCAATATGCATGGTTTTTTATTAATTTCAACATTCAAAAAATGATTAGCACATTCAAAAAAATTACCTGAATCTATTCGCCACTTCAATTTGAAGGATTTGCAAATTTCAAATTGGTATGACACCTAGCAACATCTAGGTTCATATTATCATCAAAATGAAAAGTGCCAATATGCATGGTTTTTTCTTAATTTCAACATTCAAAAAATGCTTAGCACATTCAAAAAAATTACTTGAATCTATTCGCCACTTCAATTTGAAGGATTTGCAAATTTCAAATTGCTATGACACCTAGCAACATCTAGGGTTCATATTATCATCAAAATGAAAAGTGCCAATATGCATGGTTTTTTATTAATTTCAACATTCAAAAAATGCTTAGCACATTCAAAAAAATTACTTGAATCTATTCGCCACTTCAATTTGAAGGATTTGCAAATTTCAAATTGGTATGACACCCAGCAACATCTAGGGTTCATATTATCATCAAAATGAAAAGTGACAATATGCATGGTTTTTTATTAATTACAACATTCAAAAAATGCTTAGCACATTCAAAAAAATTACCTGAATCTATTCGCCACTTCAATTTGAAGGATTTGCAAATTTCAAATTGGTATGACACCTAGCAACATCTAGGGTTCATATAATCATCAAAATGAAAAGTGACAATATGCATGGTTTTTTATTAATTTCAACATTCAAAAAATGCTTAGCACATTCAAAAAAATTACCTGAATCTATTCCCCACTTCAATTTGAAGGATTTGCAAATTTCAAATTGGTATGACACCCAGCAACATCTAGGGTTCATATTATCATCAAAATGAAAAGTGACAATATGCATGGTTTTTTATTAATTACAACATTCAAAAAATGCTTAGCACATTCAAAAAAATTACCTGAATCTATTCGCCACTTCAATTTGAAGGATTTGCAAATTTCAAATTGGTATGACACCTAGCAACATCTAGGGTTCATATAATCATCAAAATGAAAAGTGACAATATGCATGGTTTTTTATTAATTTCAACATTCAAAAAATGCTTAGCACATTCAAAAAAATTACTTGAATCTATTCGCCACTTCAATTTGAAGGATTTGCAAATTTCAAATTGCTATGACACCTAGCAACATCTAGGGTTCATATTATCATACAAATGAAAAGTGCCAATATGCATGGTTTTTTATTAATTTCAACATTTAAAAACTGTATAAAACATTCAAAAAAATTACCTGAATCTATTCGCCACTTCAATTTGAAGGATTTGCAAATTTCAAATTGGTATGACACCTAGCAACATCTAGGGTTCATATTATCATCAAAATGAAAAGTGCCAATATGCATGGTTTTTTCTTAATTTCAACATTCAAAAAATGCTTAGCACATTCAAAAAAATTACTTGAATCTATTCGCCACTTCAATTTGAAGGATTTGCAAATTTCAAATTGCTATGACACCTAGCAACATCTAGGGTTCATATTATCATCAAAATGAAAAGTGCCAATATGCATGGTTTTTTATTAATTTCAACATTCAAAAAATGCTTAGCACATTCAAAAAAATTACTTGAATCTATTCGCCACTTCAATTAGAAGGATTTGCAAATTTCAAATTGGTATGACACCCAGCAACATCTAGGGTTCATATTATCATCAAAATGAAAAGTGCCAATATGCATGGTTTTTTATTAATTTCAACATTCAAAAAATGCTTAGCACATTCAAAAAAATTACCTAAATCTATTCGCTACTTCAATTTGAAGGCTTTGCAAATTTCAAATTGCTATGACACCTAGCAACATCTAGGGTTCATATTATCATCAAAATGAAAAGTGCCAATATGCATGGTTTTTTATTAATTTCAACATTCAAAAAATGCTTAGCACATTCAAAAAAATTACCTGAATCTATTCGCCACTTCAATTTGAAGGATTTGCAAATTTCAAATTGGTATGACACCTAGCAACATCTAGGGTTCATATTATCATACAAATGAAAAGTGCCAATATGCATGGTTTTTTATTGATTTCAACATTCAAAAAATGCTTAGCACATTCAAAAAAATTACTTGAATCTATTCGCCACTTCAATTTGAAGGATTTGCAAATTTCAAATTGCTATGACACCTAGCAACATCTAGGGTTCATATTATCATCAAAATGAAAAGTGCCAATATGCATGGTTTTTTATTAATTTCAACATTCAAAAAATGCTTAGCACATTCAAAAAAATTACCTGAATCTATTCGCCACTTCAATTTGAAGGATTTGCAAATTTCAAATTGGTATGACACCTAGCAACATCTAGGGTTCATATTATCATACAAATGAAAAGTGCCAATATGCATGGTTTTTTATTGATTTCAACATTCAAAAAATGCTTAGCACATTCAAAAAAATTACTTGAATCTATTCGCCACTTCAATTTGAAGGATTTGCAAATTTCAAATTGCTATGACACCTAGCAACATCTAGGGTTCATATTATCATCAAAATGAAAAGTGCCAATATGCATGGTTTTTTATTAATTTCAACATTCAAAAAATGCTTAGCACATTCAAAAAAATTACTTGAATCTATTCGCCACTTCAATTTGAAGGATTTGCAAATTTCAAATTGGTATGACACCCAGCAACATCTAGGGTTCATATTATCATCAAAATGAAAAGTGACAATATGCATGGTTTTTTATTAATTACAACATTCAAAAAATGCTTAGCACATTCAAAAAAATTACCTGAATCTATTCGCCACTTCAATTTGAAGGATTTGCAAATTTCAAATTGGTATGACACCTAGCAACATCTAGGGTTCATATAATCATCAAAATGAAAAGTGACAATATGCATGGTTTTTTATTAATTTCAACATTCAAAAAATGCTTAGCACATTCAAAAAAATTACCTGAATCTATTCGCCACTTCAATTTGAAGGATTTGCAAATTTCAAATTGCTATGACACCTAGCAAACTCTAGGGTTCATATTATCATCAAAATGAAAAGTGCCAATATGCATGGTTTTTTTATTAATTTCAACATTCCAAAAATGCTTAGCACATTCAAAAAAATTACCTGAATCTATTCGCCACTTCAATTTGAAGGATTTGCAAATTTCTAATTGGTATGACACCTAGCAACATCTAGGGTTCATATTATCATCAAAATGAAAAGTGCCAATATGCATGGTTTTTTATTAATTTCAACATTCAAAAAATGCTTAGCACATTCAAAAAAATTACCTAAATCTATTCGCTACTTCAATTTGAAGGCTTTGCAAATTTCAAATTGGTATGACACCTAGCAACGTCTAGGGTTCATAATATCATCAAAATGAAAAGTGCCAATATGCATGGTTTTTTATTAATTTCAACATTCAAAAAATGCTTAGCACATTCAATAAAATTACCTGAATCTATTCGCCACTTCAATTTGAAGGATTTGCAAATTTCAAATTGGTATGACACCTAGCAACATCTAGGGTTCATCTTATCATACAAATGAAAAGTGCCAATATGCATGGTTTTTTATTAATTTCAACATTCAAAAAATGCTTAGCACATTCAAAAAAATTACTTGAATCTATTCGCCACTTCAATTTGAAGGATTTGCAAATTTCAAATTGGTATGACACCTAGCAACATCTAGGGTTCATATTATCATCAAAATGAAAAGTGCCAATATGCATGGTTTTTTATTAATTTCAACATTCAAAAAATGCTTAGCACATTCAAAAAAATTACCTGAATCTATTCGCCACTTCAATTTGAAGGATTTGCAAATTTCAAATTGGTATGACACCTAGCAACATCTAGGGTTCATATAATCATCAAAATGAAAAGTGACAATATGCATGGTTTTTTATTAATTTCAACATTCAAAAAATGCTTAGCACATTCAAAAAAATTACTTGAATCTATTCGCCACTTCAATTTGAAGGATTTGCAAATTTCAAATTGCTATGACACCTAGCAACATCTAGGGTTCATATTATCATACAAATGAAAAGTGCCAATATGCATGGTTTTTTATTAATTTCAACATTTAAAAACTGTATAAAACATTCAAAAAAATTACCTGAATCTATTCGCCACTTCAATTTGAAGGATTTGCAAATTTCAAATTGGTATGACACCTAGCAACATCTAGGGTTCATATTATCATCAAAATGAAAAGTGCCAATATGCATGGTTTTTTCTTAATTTCAACATTCAAAAAATGCTTAGCACATTCAAAAAAATTACTTGAATCTATTCGCCACTTCAATTTGAAGGATTTGCAAATTTCAAATTGCTATGACACCTAGCAACATCTAGGGTTCATATTATCATCAAAATGAAAAGTGCCAATATGCATGGTTTTTTATTAATTTCAACATTCAAAAAATGCTTAGCACATTCAAAAAAATTACTTGAATCTATTCGCCACTTCAATTAGAAGGATTTGCAAATTTCAAATTGGTATGACACCCAGCAACATCTAGGGTTCATATTATCATCAAAATGAAAAGTGACAATATGCATGGTTTTTTATTAATTACAACATTCAAAAAATGCTTAGCACATTCAAAAAAATTACCTGAATCTATTCGCCACTTCAATTTGAAGGATTTGCAAATTTCAAATTGGTATGACACCTAGCAACATCTAGGGTTCATATAATCATCAAAATGAAAAGTGCCAATATGCATGGTTTTTTATTAATTTCAACATTCAAAAAATGCTTAGCACATTCAAAAAAATTACCTGAATCTATTCGCCACTTCAATTTGAAGGATTTGCAGATTTCAAATTGGTATGACACCTAGCAACATCTAGGGTTCATATTATCATCAAAATGAAAAGTGCCAATATGCATGGTTTTTTATTAATTTCAACATTCAAAAAATGCTTAGCACATTCAAAAAAATTACCTGAATCTATTCGCCACTTCAATTTGAAGGATTTGCAAATTTCAAATATGTATGACACCTAGCAACATCTAGGGTTCATATTATCATCAAAATGAAAAGTGCCAATATGCATGGTTTTTTATTAATTTCAACATTCAAAAAATGCTTAGCACATTCAAAAAAATTACTTGAATCTATTCGCCACTTCAATTAGAAGGATTTGCAAATTTCAAATTGGTATGACACCCAGCAACATCTAGGGTTCATATTATCATCAAAATGAAAAGTTCCAATATGCATGGTTTTTTATTAATTTCAACATTCAAAAAATGCTTAGCACATTCAAAAAAATTACTTGAATCTATTCGCCACTTCAATTTGAAGGATTTGCAAATTTCAAATTGCTATGACACCTAGCAACATCTAGGGTTCATATTATCATACAAATGAAAAGTGCCAATATGCATGGTTTTTTATTAATTTCAACATTTAAAAACTGTATAAAACATTCAAAAAAATTACCTGAATCTATTCGTCACTTCAATTTGAAGGATTTGCAAATTTCAAATTGGTATGACACCTAGCAACATCTAGGGTTCATATTATCATCAAAATGAAAAGTGCCAATATGCATGGTTTTTTCTTAATTTCAACATTCAAAAAATGCTTAGCACATTCAAAAAAATTACTTGAATCTATTTGCCACTTCAATTTGAAGGATTTGCAAATTTCAAATTGGTATGACACCTAGCAACATCTAGGGTTCATATTATCATCAAAATGAAAAGTGCCAATTTGCATGGTTTTTATTAATTTCAACATTTAAAAAATGTATAAAACATTCAAAAAAATTACTTGAATCTATTCGCCACTTCAATTTGAAGGATTTGCAAATTTCAATTTGGTATGACACCTAGCAACATCTAGGGTTCATATTATCATACAAATGAAAAGTGCCAATATGCATGGTTTTTTATTAATTTCAACATTCAAAAAATGCTTAGCACATTCAAAAAAATTATCTGAATCTATTCGCCACTTCAATTTGAAGGATTTGTAAATTTCAAATTGGTATGACACCTAGCAACATCTAGGGTTCATATTATCATCAAAATGAAAAGTGCCAATATCCATGGTTTTTTATTAATTTCAACATTCAAAAAATGCTTAGCACATTCAAAAAAATTACCTGAATCTCTTCGCCACTTCAATTTGAAGGATTTGCAAATTTCAAATTGGTATGACACCTAGCAACATCTAGGGTTCATATTATCATCAAAATGAAAAGTGCCAATATTCATGGTTTTTTATTAATTTCAACATTCAAAAAATGCTTAGCACATTCAAAAAAATTACCTGAATCTATTCGCCACTTCAATTTGAAGGATTTGCAGATTTCAAATTTGTATGACTCCTAGCAACATCTAGGGTTCATATTATCATCAAAATGAAAAGTGCCAATATCCATGGTTTTTTATTAATTTCAACATTCAAAAAATGCTTAGCACATTCAAAAAAATTACCTGAATCTATTCGCCACTTCAATTTGAAGGATTTGCAAATTTCAAATTGGTATGACACCTAGCAACATCTAGGGTTCATATTATCATCAAAATGAAAAGTGCCAATTTGCATGGTTTTTATTAATTTCAACATTTAAAAAATGTATAAAACTTTCAAAAAAATTACTTGAATCTATTCGCCACTTCAATTTGAAGGATTTGCAAATTTCAATTTGGTATGACACCTAGCAACATCTAGGGTTCATATTATCATACAAATGAAAAGTGCCAATATTCATGGTTTTTTATTAATTTCAACATTCAAAAAATGCTTAGCACATTCAAAAAAATTATCTGAATCTATTCGCCACTTCAATTTGAAGGATTTGCAAATTTAAAATTGGTATGACACCTAGCAACATCTGGGGTTCATATTATCATCAAAATGAAAAGTGCCAATATCCATGGTTTTTTATTAATTTCAACATTCAAAAAATTCTTAGCACATTCAAAAAAATTACCTGAATCTATTCACCTTTTCAATTTGAAGGATTTGCAAATTTCAAATTGGTATGACACCTAGCAACATCTAGGGTTCATATTATCATCAAAATGAAAAGTGCCAATATGCATGGTTTTTTATTAATTTCAACATTCAAAAAATGCTTAGCACATTCAAAAAAATTATCTGAATCTATTCGCCACTTCAATTTGAAGGATTTGCAAATTTAAAATTGGTATGACACCTAGCAACATCTGGGGTTCAAATTATCATCAAAATGAAAAGTGCCAATATGCATGGTTTTTTATTAATTTCAACATTCAAAAAATTCTTAGCACATTCAAAAAAATTACCTGAATCTATTCACCTTTTCAATTTGAAGGATTTGCAAATTTCAAATTGGTATGACACCTAGCAACATCTAGGGTTCATATTATCATACAAATGAAAAGTGCCAATATGCATGGTTTTTTATTAATTTCAACATTCAAAAAATGCTTAGCACATTCAAAAAAATTATCTGAATCTATTCGCCACTTCAATTTGAAGGATTTGCAAATTTAAAATTGGTATGACACCTAGCAACATCTGGGGTTCATATTATCATCAAAATGAAAAGTGCCAATATCCATGGTTTTTTATTAATTTCAACATTCAAAAAATTCTTAGCACATTCAAAAAAATTACCTGAATCTATTCACCTTTTCAATTTGAAGGATTTGCAAATTTCAAATTGGTATGACACCTAGCAACATCTAGGGTTCATATTATCATCAAAATGAAAAGTGCCAATATGCATGGTTTTTTATTAATTTCAACATTCAAAAAATGCTTAGCACATTCAAAAAAATTACCTGAATCTATTCGCCACTTCAATTTGAAGGATTTGCAAATTTCAAATATGTATGACACCTAGCAACATCTAGGGTTCAAATTATCATCAAAATGAAAAGTGCCAATATGCATGGTTTTTTATTAATTTCAACATTCAAAAAATGCTTAGCACATTTAAAAAAATTACCTGAATCTATTCGCCACTTCAATTTGAAGGATTTGCAAATTTCAATTTGGTATGACACCTAGCAACATCTAGGGTTCATATTATCATCAAAATGAAAAGTGCCAATATTCATGGTTTTTTATTAATTTCAACATTCAAAAAATGCTTAGCACATTCAAAAAAATTATCTGAATCTATTCGCCACTTCAATTTGAAGGATTTGCAAATTTAAAATTGGTATGACACCTAGCAACATCTGGGGTTCATATTATCATCAAAATGAAAAGTGCCAATATCCATGGTTTTTTATTAATTTCAACATTCAAAAAATTCTTAGCACATTCAAAAAAATTACCTGAATCTATTCACCTTTTCAATTTGAAGGATTTGCAAATTTCAAATTGGTATGACACCTAGCAACATCTAGGGTTCATATTATCATCAAAATGAAAAGTGCCAATATGCATGGTTTTTTATTAATTTCAACATTCAAAAAATGCTTAGCACATTCAAAAAAATTACCTGAATCTATTCGCCACTTCAATTTGAAGGATTTGCAAATTTCAAATATGTATGACACCTAGCAACATCTAGGGTTCAAATTATCATCAAAATGAAAAGTGCCAATATGCATGGTTTTTTATTAATTTCAACATTCAAAAAATGCTTAGCACATTTAAAAAAATTACCTGAATCTATTCGCCACTTCAATTTGAAGGATTTGCAGATTTCAAATTTGTATGACACCTAGCAACATCTAGGGTTCATATTATCATCAAAATGATAAGTGCCAATATCCATGGTTTTTTATTAATTTCAACATTCAAAAAATGCTTAGCACATTCAAAAAAATTACCTGAATCTATTCGCCACTTCAATTTGAAGGATTTGCAAATTTCAAATTGGTATGACACCTAGCAACATCTAGGGTTCATATTATCATCAAAATGAAAAGTGCCAATTTGCATGGTTTTTATTAATTTCAACATTTAAAAAATGTATAAAACATTCAAAAAAATTACTTGAATCTATTTGCCACTTCAATTTGAAGGATTTGCAAATTTCAAATTGGTATGACACCTAGCAACATCTAGGGTTCATATTATCATCAAAATGAAAAGTGCCAATTTGCATGGTTTTTATTAATTTCAACATTTAAAAAATGTATAAAACATTCAAAAAAATTACTTGAATCTATTCGCCACTTCAATTTGAAGGATTTGCAAATTTCAATTTGGTATGACACCTAGCAACATCTAGGGTTCATATTATCATACAAATGAAAAGTGCCAATATGAATGGTTTTTTATTAATTTCAACATTCAAAAAATGCTTAGCACATTCAAAAAAATTATCTGAATCTATTCGCCACTTCAATTTGAAGGATTTGCAAATTTCAAATTGGTATGACACCTAGCAACATCTAGGGTTCATATTATCATCAAAATGAAAAGTGCACATATCCATGGTTTTTTATTAATTTCAACATTCAAAAAATGCTTAGCACATTCAAAAAAATTACTTGAATCTATTCGCCACTTCAATTTGAAGGATTTGCAAATTTCAAATTGGTATGACACCTAGCAACATCTAGGGTTCATATTATCATCAAAATGAAAAGTGCCAATATGCATGGTTTTTTATTAATTTCAACATTCAAAAAATGCTTAGCACATTCAAAAAAATTACCTGAATCTATTTGCCACTTCAATTTGAAGGATTTGCAAATTTCAAATTGGTATGACACCTAGCAACATCTAGGGTTCATATTATCATACAAATGAAAAGTGCCAATATGCATGGTTTTATATTAATTTCAACATTCAAA
The DNA here is from genome assembly GCA_963680855.1 of Lepeophtheirus nordmannii. Classification (NCBI taxonomy): domain Eukaryota; kingdom Metazoa; phylum Arthropoda; class Copepoda; order Siphonostomatoida; family Caligidae; genus Lepeophtheirus; species Lepeophtheirus nordmannii. Next base: position 39,106,163 of record OY804521.1, on the reverse strand, counting down.
AAATGCTTAGCACATTCAAAAAAATTACCTGAATCTATTCGCCACTTCAATTTGAAGGATTTGCAAATTTCAATTTGGTATGACACCTAGCAACATCTAGGGTTCAAATTATCATCAAAATGAAAAGTGCCAATATGCATGGTTTTTTATTAATTTCAACATTCAAAAAATGCTTAGCACATTCAAAAAAATTACTTGAATCTATTCGCCACTTCAATTTGAAGGATTTGCAAATTTCAAATTGGTATGACACCTAGCAACATCTAGGGTTCATATTATCATCAAAATGAAAAGTGCCAATATCCATGGTTTTTTATTAATTTCAACATTCAAAAAATGCTTAGCACATTCAAAAAAATTACCTGAATCTATTCGCCACTTCAATTTGAAGGATTTGCAAATTTCAAATTGGTATGACACCTAGCAACATCTAGGGTTCATATTATCATCAAAATGAAAAGTGCCAATTTGCATGGTTTTTATTAATTTCAACATTTAAAAAATGTATAAAACATTCAAAAAAATTACTTGAATCTATTTGCCACTTCAATTTGAAGGATTTGCAAATTTCAAATTGGTATGACACCTAGCAACATCTAGGGTTCATATTATCATCAAAATGAAAAGTGCCAATATGCATGGTTTTTTATTAATTTCAACATTCAAAAAATGCTTAGCACATTCAAAAAAATTACCTGAATCTATTCGCCACTTCAATTTGAAGGATTTGCAGATTTCAAATTTGTATGACACCTAGCAACATCTAGGGTTCATATTATCATCAAAATGAAAAGTGCCAATATCCATGGTTTTTTATTAATTTCAACATTCAAAAAATGCTTAGCACATTCAAAAAAATTACCTGAATCTATTCGCCACTTCAATTTGAAGGATTTGCAAATTTCAAATTGGTATGACACCTAGCAACATCTAGGGTTCATATTATCATCAAAATGAAAAGTGCCAATTTGCATGGTTTTTATTAATTTTAACATTTAAAAAATGTATAAAACTTTCAAAAAAATTACTTGAATCTATTCGCCACTTCAATTTGAAGGATTTGCAAATTTCAATTTGGTATGACACCTAGCAACATCTAGGGTTCATATTATCATACAAATGAAAAGTGCCAATATGCATGGTTTTTTATTAATTTCAACATTCAAAAAATGCTTAGCACATTCAAAAAAATTATCTGAATCTATTCGCCACTTCAATTTGAAGGATTTGCAAATTTAAAATTGGTATGACACCTAGCAACATCTGGGGTTCATATTATCATCAAAATGAAAAGTGCCAATATCCATGGTTTTTTATTAATTTCAACATTCAAAAAATTCTTAGCACATTCAAAAAAATTACCTGAATCTATTCACCTTTTCAATTTGAAGGATTTGCAAATTTCAAATTGGTATGACACCTAGCAACATCTAGGGTTCATATTATCATCAAAATGAAAAGTGCCAATATGCATGGTTTTTTATTAATTTCAACATTCAAAAAATGCTTAGCACATTCAAAAAAATTACCTGAATCTATTCGCCACTTCAATTTGAATGATTTGCAAATTTCAAATTGGTATGACACCTAGCAACATCTAGGGTTCATATTATCATCAAAATGAAAAGTGCCAATATGCATGGTTTTTTATTAATTTCAACATTCAAAAAATGCTTAGCACATTCAAAAAAATTACCTGAATCTATTCGCCACTTCAATTTGAAGGATTTGCAAATTTCAAATTGGTATGACACCTAGCAACATCTAGGGTTCATATTATCATCAAAATGAAAAGTGCCAATATGCATGGTTTTTTATTAATTTCATTATTCAAAAAATGCGTAGCACATTCAAAAAAATTACCTGAATCTATTCGCCACTTCAATTTGAAGGATTTGCAAATTTCAAATATGTATGACACCTAGCAACATCTAGGGTTCATATTATCATCAAAATGAAAAGTGCCAATTTGCATGGTTTTTATTAATTTCAACATTTAAAAAATGTATAAAACTTTCAAAAAAATTACTTGAATCTATTCGCCACTTCAATTTGAAGGATTTGCAAATTTCAATTTGGTATGACACCTAGCAACATCTAGGGTTCATATTATCATACAAATGAAAAGTGCCAATATGCATGGTTTTTTATTAATTTCAACATTCAAAAAATGCTTAGCACATTCAAAAAAATTATCTGAATCTATTCGCCACTTCAATTTGAAGGATTTGCAAATTTCAAATTGGTATGACACCTAGCAACATCTGGGGTTCATATTATCATCAAAATGAAAAGTGCCAATATCCATGGTTTTTTATTAATTTCAACATTCAAAAAATTCTTAGCACATTCAAAAAAATTACCTGAATCTATTCACCTTTTCAATTTGAAGGATTTGCAAATTTCAAATTGGTATGACACCTAGCAACATCTAGGGTTCATATTATCATCAAAATGAAAAGTGCCAATATGCATGGTTTTTTATTAATTTCAACATTCAAAAAATGCTTAGCACATTCAAAAAAATTACCTGAATCTATTCGCCACTTCAATTTGAAGGATTTGCAAATTTCAAATATGTATGACACCTAGCAACATCTAGGGTTCAAATTATCATCAAAATGAAAAGTGCCAATATGCATGGTTTTTTATTAATTTCAACATTCAAAAAATGCTTAGCACATTTAAAAAAATTACCTGAATCTATTCGCCACTTCAATTTGAAGGATTTGCAGATTTCAAATTTGTATGACACCTAGCAACATCTAGGGTTCATATTATCATCAAAATGAAAAGTGCCAATTTGCATGGTTTTTATTAATTTCAACATTTAAAAAATGTATAAAACATTCAAAAAAATTACTTGAATCTATTTGCCACTTCAATTTGAAGGATTTGCAAATTTCAAATTGGTATGACACCTAGCAACATCTAGGGTTCATATTATCATCAAAATGAAAAGTGCCAATTTGCATGGTTTTTATTAATTTCAACATTTAAAAAATGTATAAAACATTCAAAAAAATTACTTGAATCTATTCGCCACTTCAATTTGAAGGATTTGCAAATTTCAATTTGGTATGACACCTAGCAACATCTAGGGTTCATATTATCATACAAATGAAAAGTGCCAATATGAATGGTTTTTTATTAATTTCAACATTCAAAAAATGCTTAGCACATTCAAAAAAATTATCTGAATCTATTCGCCACTTCAATTTGAAGGATTTGCAAATTTCAAATTGGTATGACACCTAGCAACATCTAGGGTTCATATTATCATCAAAATGAAAAGTGCACATATCCATGGTTTTTTATTAATTTCAACATTCAAAAAATGCTTAGCACATTCAAAAAAATTACTTGAATCTATTCGCCACTTCAATTTGAAGGATTTGCAAATTTCAAATTGGTATGACACCTAGCAACATCTAGGGTTCATATTATCATCAAAATGAAAAGTGCCAATATGCATGGTTTTTTATTAATTTCAACATTCAAAAAATGCTTAGCACATTCAAAAAAATTACCTGAATCTATTTGCCACTTCAATTTGAAGGATTTGCAAATTTCAAATTGGTATGACACCTAGCAACATCTAGGGTTCATATTATCATACAAATGAAAAGTGCCAATATGCATGGTTTTATATTAATTTCAACATTCAAAAAATGCTTAGCACATTCAAAAAAATTACCTGAATCTATTCGCCACTTCAATTTGAAGGATTTGCAAATTTCAATTTGGTATGACACCTAGCAACATCTAGGGTTCAAATTATCATCAAAATGAAAAGTGCCAATATGCATGGTTTTTTATTAATTTCAACATTCAAAAAATGCTTAGCACATTCAAAAAAATTACTTGAATCTATTCGCCACTTCAATTTGAAGGATTTGCAAATTTCAAATTGGTATGACACCTAGCAACATCTAGGGTTCATATTATCATCAAAATGAAAAGTGCCAATATCCATGGTTTTTTATTAATTTCAACATTCAAAAAATGCTTAGCACATTCAAAAAAATTACCTGAATCTATTCGCCACTTCAATTTGAAGGATTTGCAAATTTCAAATTGGTATGACACCTAGCAACATCTAGGGTTCATATTATCATCAAAATGAAAAGTGCCAATTTGCATGGTTTTTATTAATTTCAACATTTAAAAAATGTATAAAACATTCAAAAAAATTACTTGAATCTATTTGCCACTTCAATTTGAAGGATTTGCAAATTTCAAATTGGTATGACACCTAGCAACATCTAGGGTTCATATTATCATCAAAATGAAAAGTGCCAATATGCATGGTTTTTTATTAATTTCAACATTCAAAAAATGCTTAGCACATTCAAAAAAATTACCTGAATCTATTCGCCACTTCAATTTGAAGGATTTGCAGATTTCAAATTTGTATGACACCTAGCAACATCTAGGGTTCATATTATCATCAAAATGAAAAGTGCCAATATCCATGGTTTTTTATTAATTTCAACATTCAAAAAATGCTTAGCACATTCAAAAAAATTACCTGAATCTATTCGCCACTTCAATTTGAAGGATTTGCAAATTTCAAATTGGTATGACACCTAGCAACATCTAGGGTTCATATTATCATCAAAATGAAAAGTGCCAATTTGCATGGTTTTTATTAATTTCAACATTTAAAAAATGTATAAAACTTTCAAAAAAATTACTTGAATCTATTCGCCACTTCAATTTGAAGGATTTGCAAATTTCAATTTGGTATGACACCTAGCAACATCTAGGGTTCATATTATCATACAAATGAAAAGTGCCAATATGCATGGTTTTTTATTAATTTCAACATTCAAAAAATGCTTAGCACATTCAAAAAAATTATCTGAATCTATTCGCCACTTCAATTTGAAGGATTTGCAAATTTAAAATTGGTATGACACCTAGCAACATCTGGGGTTCATATTATCATCAAAATGAAAAGTGCCAATATCCATGGTTTTTTATTAATTTCAACATTCAAAAAATTCTTAGCACATTCAAAAAAATTACCTGAATCTATTCACCTTTTCAATTTGAAGGATTTGCAAATTTCAAATTGGTATGACACCTAGCAACATCTAGGGTTCATATTATCATCAAAATGAAAAGTGCCAATATGCATGGTTTTTTATTAATTTCAACATTCAAAAAATGCTTAGCACATTCAAAAAAATTACCTGAATCTATTCGCCACTTCAATTTGAAGGATTTGCAAATTTCAAATTGGTATGACACCTAGCAACATCTAGGGTTCATATTATCATCAAAATGAAAAGTGCCAATATGCATGGTTTTTTATTAATTTCAACATTCAAAAAATGCTTAGCACATTCAAAAAAATTACCTGAATCTATTCGCCACTTCAATTTGAAGGATTTGCAAATTTCAAATTGGTATGACACCTAGCAACATCTAGGGTTCATATTATCATCAAAATGAAAAGTGCCAATATGCATGGTTTTTTATTAATTTCATTATTCAAAAAATGCGTAGCACATTCAAAAAAATTACCTGAATCTATTCGCCACTTCAATTTGAAGGATTTGCAAATTTCAAATATGTATGACACCTAGCAACATCTAGGGTTCAAATTATCATCAAAATGAAAAGTGCCAATATGCATGGTTTTTTATTAATTTCAACATTCAAAAAATGCTTAGCACATTTAAAAAAATTACCTGAATCTATTCGCCACTTCAATTTGAAGGATTTGCAGATTTCAAATTTGTATGACACCTAGCAACATCTAGGGTTCATATTATCATCAAAATGATAAGTGCCAATATCCATGGTTTTTTATTAATTTCAACATTCAAAAAATGCTTAGCACATTCAAAAAAATTACCTGAATCTATTCGCCACTTCAATTTGAAGGATTTGCAAATTTCAAATTGGTATGACACCTAGCAACATCTAGGGTTCATATTATCATCAAAATGAAAAGTGCCAATTTGCATGGTTTTTATTAATTTCAACATTTAAAAAATGTATAAAACATTCAAAAAAATTACTTGAATCTATTTGCCACTTCAATTTGAAGGATTTGCAAATTTCAAATTGGTATGACACCTAGCAACATCTAGGGTTCATATTATCATCAAAATGAAAAGTGCCAATTTGCATGGTTTTTATTAATTTCAACATTTAAAAAATGTATAAAACATTCAAAAAAATTACTTGAATCTATTCGCCACTTCAATTTGAAGGATTTGCAAATTTCAATTTGGTATGACACCTAGCAACATCTAGGGTTCATATTATCATACAAATGAAAAGTGCCAATATGAATGGTTTTTTATTAATTTCAACATTCAAAAAATGCTTAGCACATTCAAAAAAATTATCTGAATCTATTCGCCACTTCAATTTGAAGGATTTGCAAATTTCAAATTGGTATGACACCTAGCAACATCTAGGGTTCATATTATCATCAAAATGAAAAGTGCACATATCCATGGTTTTTTATTAATTTCAACATTCAAAAAATGCTTAGCACATTCAAAAAAATTACTTGAATCTATTCGCCACTTCAATTTGAAGGATTTGCAAATTTCAAATTGGTATGACACCTAGCAACATCTAGGGTTCATATTATCATCAAAATGAAAAGTGCCAATATGCATGGTTTTTTATTAATTTCAACATTCAAAAAATGCTTAGCACATTCAAAAAAATTACCTGAATCTATTTGCCACTTCAATTTGAAGGATTTGCAAATTTCAAATTGGTATGACACCTAGCAACATCTAGGGTTCATATTATCATACAAATGAAAAGTGCCAATATGCATGGTTTTATATTAATTTCAACATTCAAAAAATGCTTAGCACATTCAAAAAAATTACCTGAATCTATTCGCCACTTCAATTTGAAGGATTTGCAAATTTCAATTTGGTATGACACCTAGCAACATCTAGGGTTCAAATTATCATCAAAATGAAAAGTGCCAATATGCATGGTTTTTTATTAATTTCAACATTCAAAAAATGCTTAGCACATTCAAAAAAATTACTTGAATCTATTCGCCACTTCAATTTGAAGGATTTGCAAATTTCAAATTGGTATGACACCTAGCAACATCTAGGGTTCATATTATCATCAAAATGAAAAGTGCCAATATCCATGGTTTTTTATTAATTTCAACATTCAAAAAATGCTTAGCACATTCAAAAAAATTACCTGAATCTATTCGCCACTTCAATTTGAAGGATTTGCAAATTTCAAATTGGTATGACACCTAGCAACATCTAGGGTTCATATTATCATCAAAATGAAAAGTGCCAATTTGCATGGTTTTTATTAATTTCAACATTTAAAAAATGTATAAAACATTCAAAAAAATTACTTGAATCTATTTGCCACTTCAATTTGAAGGATTTGCAAATTTCAAATTGGTATGACACCTAGCAACATCTAGGGTTCATATTATCATCAAAATGAAAAGTGCCAATTTGCATGGTTTTTATTAATTTCAACATTTAAAAAATGTATAAAACATTCAAAAAAATTACCTGAATCTATTCGCCACTTCAATTGGAAGGATTTGTAAATTTCAAATTAGTATGACACCTAGCAACATCTAGGATTCATATTATCATACAAATGAAAAGTGCCAATATGCATGGTTTTTTATTAATTTCAACATTCAAAAAATGCTTAGCACATTCAAAAAAATTATCTGAATCTATTCGCCACTTCAATTTGAAGGATTTGCAAATTTCAAATTGGTATGACACCTAGCAACATCTAGGGTTCATATTATCATCAAAATGAAAAGTGCCAATATGCATGGTTTTTTATTAATTTCATTATTCAAAAAATGCTTAGCACATTCAAAAAAATTACCTGAATCTATTTGCCACTTCAATTTGAAGGATTTGCAAATTTCAAATTGGTATGACACCTAGCAACATCTAGGGTTCATATTATCATCAAAATGAAAAGTGCCAATATGCATGGTTTTTTATTAATTTCAACATTCAAAAAATGCTTAGCACATTCAAAAAAATTACCTGAATCTATTCGCCACTTCAATTTGAAGGATTTGCAGATTTCAAATTTGTATGACACCTAGCAACATCTAGGGTTCATATTATCATCAAAATGAAAAGTGCCAATATCCATGGTTTTTTATTAATTTCAACATTCAAAAAATGCTTAGCACATTCAAAAAAATTACCTGAATCTATTCGCCACTTCAATTTGAAGGATTTGCAAATTTCAAATTGGTATGACACCTAGCAACATCTAGGGTTCATATTATCATCAAAATGAAAAGTGCCAATTTGCATGGTTTTTATTAATTTCAACATTTAAAAAATGTATAAAACATTCAAAAAAATTACTTGAATCTATTCGCCACTTCAATTTGAAGGATTTGCAAATTTCAATTTGGTATGACACCTAGCAACATCTAGGGTTCATATTATCATACAAATGAAAAGTGCCAATATCCATGGTTTTTTATTAATTTCAACATTCAAAAAATGCTTAGCACATTCAAAAAAATTATCTGAATCTATTCGCCACTTCAATTTGAAGGATTTGCAAATTTAAAATTGGTATGACACCTAGCAACATCTGGGGTTCATATTATCATCAAAATGAAAAGTGCCAATATCCATGGTTTTTTATTAATTTCAACATTCAAAAAATACTTAGCACATTCAAAAAAATTACCTGAATCTATTCACCTTTTCAATTTGAAGGATTTGCAAATTTCAAATTGGTATGACACCTAGCAACATCTAGGGTTCATATTATCATCAAAATGAAAAGTGCCAATATGCATGGTTTTTTATTAATTTCAACATTCAAAAAATGCTTAGCACATTCAAAAAAATTACCTGAATCTATTCGCCACTTCAATTTGAAGGATTTGCAAATTTCAAATTGGTATGACACCTAGCAACATCTAGGGTTCATATTATCATCAAAATGAAAAGTGCCAATATGCATGGTTTTTTATTAATTTCAACATTCAAAAAATGCTTAGCACATTCAAAAAAATTACCTGAATCTATTCGCCACTTCAATTTGAAGGATTTGCAAATTTCAAATTGGTATGACACCTAGCAACATCTAGGGTTCATATTATCATCAAAATGAAAAGTGCCAATATGCATGGTTTTTTATTAATTTCATTATTCAAAAAATGCGTAGCACATTCAAAAAAATTACCTGAATCTATTCGCCACTTCAATTTGAAGGATTTGCAAATTTCAAATATGTATGACACCTAGCAACATCTAGGGTTCATATTATCATCAAAATGAAAAGTGCCAATTTGCATGGTTTTTATTAATTTCAACATTTAAAAAATGTATAAAACATTCAAAAAAATTACTTGAATCTATTCGCCACTTCAATTTGAAGGATTTGCAAATTTCAATTTGGTATGACACCTAGCAACATCTAGGGTTCATATTATCATACAAATGAAAAGTGCCAATATGCATGGTTTTATATTAATTTCAACATTCAAAAAATGCTTAGCACATTCAAAAAAATTACCTGAATCTATTCGCCACTTCAATTTGAAGGATTTGCAAATTTCAAATATGTATGACACCTAGCAACATCTAGGGTTCAAATTATCATCAAAATGAAAAGTGCCAATTTGCATGGTTTTTATTAATTTCAACATTTAAAAAATGTATAAAACATTCAAAAAAATTACTTGAATCTATTCGCCACTTCAATTTGAAGGATTTGCAAATTTCAAATTGGTATGACACCTAGCAACATCTAGGGTTCATATTATCATACAAATGAAAAGTGCCAATATGAATGGTTTTTTATTAATTTCAACATTCAAAAAATGCTTAGCACATTCAAAAAAATTATCTGAATCTATTCGCCACTTCAATTTGAATGATTTGCAAATTTCAAATTGGTATGACACCTAGCAACATCTAGGGTTCATATTATCATCAAAATGAAAAGTGCCAATATCCATGGTTTTTTATTAATTTCAACATTCAAAAAATACTTAGCACATTCAAAAAAATTACATGAATCTATTCACCTTTTCAATTTGAAGGATTTGCAAATTTCAAATTGGTATGACACCTAGCAACATCTAGGGTTCATATTATCATCAAAATGAAAAGTGCCAATATGCATGGTTTTTTATTAATTTCAACATTCAAAAAATGCTTAGCACATTCAAAAAAATTACCTGAATCTATTCGCCACTTCAATTTGAAGGATTTGCAAATTTCAAATATGTATGACACCTAGCAACATCTAGGGTTCAAATTATCATCAAAATGAAAATTCCAATATGCATGGTTTTTTATTAATTTCAACATTCAAAAAATGCTTAGCACATTTAAAAAAATTACCTGAATCTATTCGCCACTTCAATTTGAAGGATTTGCAGATTTCAAATTTGTATGACACCTAGCAACATCTAGGGCTCATATTATCATCAAAATGAAAAGTGCCAATATCCATGGTTTTTTATTAATTTCAACATTCAAAAAATGCTTAGCACATTCAAAAAAATTACCTGAATCTATTCGCCACTTCAATAGAAGGATTTGCAAATTTCAAATTGGTATGACACCTAGCAACATCTAGGGTTCATATTATCATACAAATGAAAAGTGCCAATATGCATGGTTTTTTATTAATTTCAACATTTAAAAACTGTATAAAACATTCAAAAAAATTACCTGAATCTATTCGCCACTTCAATTTGAAGGATTTGCAAATTTCAAATTGGTATGACACCTAGCAACATCTAGGGTTCATATTATCATCAAAATGAAAAGTGCCAATATGCATGGTTTTTTCTTAATTTCAACATTCAAAAAATGCTTAGCACATTCAAAAAAATTACTTGAATCTATTCGCCACTTCAATTTGAAGGATTTGCAAATTTCAAATTGCTATGACACCTAGCAACATCTAGGGTTCATATTATCATCAAAATGAAAAGTGCCAATATGCATGGTTTTTTATTAATTTCAACATTCAAAAAATGCTTAGCACATTCAAAAAAATTACTTGAATCTATTCGCCACTTCAATTAGAAGGATTTGCAAATTTCAAATTGGTATGACACCCAGCAACATCTAGGGTTCATATTATCATCAAAATGAAAAGTGCCAATATGCATGGTTTTTTATTAATTTCAACATTCAAAAAATGCTTAGCACATTCAAAAAAATTACCTAAATCTATTCGCTACTTCAATTTGAAGGCTTTGCAAATTTCAAATTGCTATGACACCTAGCAACATCTAGGGTTCATATTATCATCAAAATGAAAAGTGCCAATATGCATGGTTTTTTATTAATTTCAACATTCAAAAAATGCTTAGCACATTCAAAAAAATTACCTGAATCTATTCGCCACTTCAATTTGAAGGATTTGCAAATTTCAAATTGGTATGACACCTAGCAACATCTAGGGTTCATATTATCATACAAATGAAAAGTGCCAATATGCATGGTTTTTTATTGATTTCAACATTCAAAAAATGCTTAGCACATTCAAAAAAATTACTTGAATCTATTCGCCACTTCAATTTGAAGGATTTGCAAATTTCAAATTGCTATGACACCTAGCAACATCTAGGGTTCATATTATCATCAAAATGAAAAGTGCCAATATGCATGGTTTTTTATTAATTTCAACATTCAAAAAATGCTTAGCACATTCAAAAAAATTACCTGAATCTATTCGCCACTTCAATTTGAAGGATTTGCAAATTTCAAATTGGTATGACACCTAGCAACATCTAGGGTTCATATTATCATACAAATGAAAAGTGCCAATATGCATGGTTTTTTATTGATTTCAACATTCAAAAAATGCTTAGCACATTCAAAAAAATTACTTGAATCTATTCGCCACTTCAATTTGAAGGATTTGCAAATTTCAAATTGCTATGACACCTAGCAACATCTAGGGTTCATATTATCATCAAAATGAAAAGTGCCAATATGCATGGTTTTTTATTAATTTCAACATTCAAAAAATGCTTAGCACATTCAAAAAAATTACTTGAATCTATTCGCCACTTCAATTTGAAGGATTTGCAAATTTCAAATTGGTATGACACCCAGCAACATCTAGGGTTCATATTATCATCAAAATGAAAAGTGACAATATGCATGGTTTTTTATTAATTACAACATTCAAAAAATGCTTAGCACATTCAAAAAAATTACCTGAATCTATTCGCCACTTCAATTTGAAGGATTTGCAAATTTCAAATTGGTATGACACCTAGCAACATCTAGGGTTCATATAATCATCAAAATGAAAAGTGACAATATGCATGGTTTTTTATTAATTTCAACATTCAAAAAATGCTTAGCACATTCAAAAAAATTACCTGAATCTATTCGCCACTTCAATTTGAAGGATTTGCAAATTTCAAATTGCTATGACACCTAGCAAACTCTAGGGTTCATATTATCATCAAAATGAAAAGTGCCAATATGCATGGTTTTTTTATTAATTTCAACATTCCAAAAATGCTTAGCACATTCAAAAAAATTACCTGAATCTATTCGCCACTTCAATTTGAAGGATTTGCAAATTTCTAATTGGTATGACACCTAGCAACATCTAGGGTTCATATTATCATCAAAATGAAAAGTGCCAATATGCATGGTTTTTTATTAATTTCAACATTCAAAAAATGCTTAGCACATTCAAAAAAATTACCTAAATCTATTCGCTACTTCAATTTGAAGGCTTTGCAAATTTCAAATTGGTATGACACCTAGCAACGTCTAGGGTTCATAATATCATCAAAATGAAAAGTGCCAATATGCATGGTTTTTTATTAATTTCAACATTCAAAAAATGCTTAGCACATTCAATAAAATTACCTGAATCTATTCGCCACTTCAATTTGAAGGATTTGCAAATTTCAAATTGGTATGACACCTAGCAACATCTAGGGTTCATCTTATCATACAAATGAAAAGTGCCAATATGCATGGTTTTTTATTAATTTCAACATTCAAAAAATGCTTAGCACATTCAAAAAAATTACTTGAATCTATTCGCCACTTCAATTTGAAGGATTTGCAAATTTCAAATTGGTATGACACCTAGCAACATCTAGGGTTCATATTATCATCAAAATGAAAAGTGCCAATATGCATGGTTTTTTATTAATTTCAACATTCAAAAAATGCTTAGCACATTCAAAAAAATTACCTGAATCTATTCGCCACTTCAATTTGAAGGATTTGCAAATTTCAAATTGGTATGACACCTAGCAACATCTAGGGTTCATATAATCATCAAAATGAAAAGTGACAATATGCATGGTTTTTTATTAATTTCAACATTCAAAAAATGCTTAGCACATTCAAAAAAATTACTTGAATCTATTCGCCACTTCAATTTGAAGGATTTGCAAATTTCAAATTGCTATGACACCTAGCAACATCTAGGGTTCATATTATCATACAAATGAAAAGTGCCAATATGCATGGTTTTTTATTAATTTCAACATTTAAAAACTGTATAAAACATTCAAAAAAATTACCTGAATCTATTCGCCACTTCAATTTGAAGGATTTGCAAATTTCAAATTGGTATGACACCTAGCAACATCTAGGGTTCATATTATCATCAAAATGAAAAGTGCCAATATGCATGGTTTTTTCTTAATTTCAACATTCAAAAAATGCTTAGCACATTCAAAAAAATTACTTGAATCTATTCGCCACTTCAATTTGAAGGATTTGCAAATTTCAAATTGCTATGACACCTAGCAACATCTAGGGTTCATATTATCATCAAAATGAAAAGTGCCAATATGCATGGTTTTTTATTAATTTCAACATTCAAAAAATGCTTAGCACATTCAAAAAAATTACTTGAATCTATTCGCCACTTCAATTAGAAGGATTTGCAAATTTCAAATTGGTATGACACCCAGCAACATCTAGGGTTCATATTATCATCAAAATGAAAAGTGACAATATGCATGGTTTTTTATTAATTACAACATTCAAAAAATGCTTAGCACATTCAAAAAAATTACCTGAATCTATTCGCCACTTCAATTTGAAGGATTTGCAAATTTCAAATTGGTATGACACCTAGCAACATCTAGGGTTCATATAATCATCAAAATGAAAAGTGCCAATATGCATGGTTTTTTATTAATTTCAACATTCAAAAAATGCTTAGCACATTCAAAAAAATTACCTGAATCTATTCGCCACTTCAATTTGAAGGATTTGCAGATTTCAAATTGGTATGACACCTAGCAACATCTAGGGTTCATATTATCATCAAAATGAAAAGTGCCAATATGCATGGTTTTTTATTAATTTCAACATTCAAAAAATGCTTAGCACATTCAAAAAAATTACCTGAATCTATTCGCCACTTCAATTTGAAGGATTTGCAAATTTCAAATATGTATGACACCTAGCAACATCTAGGGTTCATATTATCATCAAAATGAAAAGTGCCAATATGCATGGTTTTTTATTAATTTCAACATTCAAAAAATGCGTAGCACATTCAAAAAAATTACCTGAATCTATTCGCCACTTCAATTTGAAGGATTTGCAAATTTCAAATATGTATGACACCTAGCAACATCTAGGGTTCAAATTATCATCAAAATGAAAAGTGCCAATATGCATGGTTTTTTATTAATTTCAACATTCAAAAAATGCTTAGCACATTCAAAAAAATTACTTGAATCTATTCGCCACTTCAATTTGAAGGATTTGCAAATTTCAAATTGCTATGACACCTAGCAACATCTAGGGTTCATATTATCATACAAATGAAAAGTGCCAATATGCATGGTTTTTTATTAATTTCAACATTTAAAAACTGTATAAAACATTCAAAAAAATTACCTGAATCTATTCGTCACTTCAATTTGAAGGATTTGCAAATTTCAAATTGGTATGACACCTAGCAACATCTAGGGTTCATATTATCATCAAAATGAAAAGTGCCAATATGCATGGTTTTTTCTTAATTTCAACATTCAAAAAATGCTTAGCACATTCAAAAAAATTACTTGAATCTATTTGCCACTTCAATTTGAAGGATTTGCAAATTTCAAATTGGTATGACACCTAGCAACATCTAGGGTTCATATTATCATCAAAATGAAAAGTGCCAATTTGCATGGTTTTTATTAATTTCAACATTTAAAAAATGTATAAAACATTCAAAAAAATTACTTGAATCTATTCGCCACTTCAATTTGAAGGATTTGCAAATTTCAATTTGGTATGACACCTAGCAACATCTAGGGTTCATATTATCATACAAATGAAAAGTGCCAATATGCATGGTTTTTTATTAATTTCAACATTCAAAAAATGCTTAGCACATTCAAAAAAATTATCTGAATCTATTCGCCACTTCAATTTGAAGGATTTGTAAATTTCAAATTGGTATGACACCTAGCAACATCTAGGGTTCATATTATCATCAAAATGAAAAGTGCCAATATCCATGGTTTTTTATTAATTTCAACATTCAAAAAATGCTTAGCACATTCAAAAAAATTACCTGAATCTCTTCGCCACTTCAATTTGAAGGATTTGCAAATTTCAAATTGGTATGACACCTAGCAACATCTAGGGTTCATATTATCATCAAAATGAAAAGTGCCAATATTCATGGTTTTTTATTAATTTCAACATTCAAAAAATGCTTAGCACATTCAAAAAAATTACCTGAATCTATTCGCCACTTCAATTTGAAGGATTTGCAGATTTCAAATTTGTATGACTCCTAGCAACATCTAGGGTTCATATTATCATCAAAATGAAAAGTGCCAATATCCATGGTTTTTTATTAATTTCAACATTCAAAAAATGCTTAGCACATTCAAAAAAATTACCTGAATCTATTCGCCACTTCAATTTGAAGGATTTGCAAATTTCAAATTGGTATGACACCTAGCAACATCTAGGGTTCATATTATCATCAAAATGAAAAGTGCCAATTTGCATGGTTTTTATTAATTTCAACATTTAAAAAATGTATAAAACTTTCAAAAAAATTACTTGAATCTATTCGCCACTTCAATTTGAAGGATTTGCAAATTTCAATTTGGTATGACACCTAGCAACATCTAGGGTTCATATTATCATACAAATGAAAAGTGCCAATATTCATGGTTTTTTATTAATTTCAACATTCAAAAAATGCTTAGCACATTCAAAAAAATTATCTGAATCTATTCGCCACTTCAATTTGAAGGATTTGCAAATTTAAAATTGGTATGACACCTAGCAACATCTGGGGTTCATATTATCATCAAAATGAAAAGTGCCAATATCCATGGTTTTTTATTAATTTCAACATTCAAAAAATTCTTAGCACATTCAAAAAAATTACCTGAATCTATTCACCTTTTCAATTTGAAGGATTTGCAAATTTCAAATTGGTATGACACCTAGCAACATCTAGGGTTCATATTATCATCAAAATGAAAAGTGCCAATATGCATGGTTTTTTATTAATTTCAACATTCAAAAAATGCTTAGCACATTCAAAAAAATTATCTGAATCTATTCGCCACTTCAATTTGAAGGATTTGCAAATTTAAAATTGGTATGACACCTAGCAACATCTGGGGTTCAAATTATCATCAAAATGAAAAGTGCCAATATGCATGGTTTTTTATTAATTTCAACATTCAAAAAATTCTTAGCACATTCAAAAAAATTACCTGAATCTATTCACCTTTTCAATTTGAAGGATTTGCAAATTTCAAATTGGTATGACACCTAGCAACATCTAGGGTTCATATTATCATACAAATGAAAAGTGCCAATATGCATGGTTTTTTATTAATTTCAACATTCAAAAAATGCTTAGCACATTCAAAAAAATTATCTGAATCTATTCGCCACTTCAATTTGAAGGATTTGCAAATTTAAAATTGGTATGACACCTAGCAACATCTGGGGTTCATATTATCATCAAAATGAAAAGTGCCAATATCCATGGTTTTTTATTAATTTCAACATTCAAAAAATTCTTAGCACATTCAAAAAAATTACCTGAATCTATTCACCTTTTCAATTTGAAGGATTTGCAAATTTCAAATTGGTATGACACCTAGCAACATCTAGGGTTCATATTATCATCAAAATGAAAAGTGCCAATATGCATGGTTTTTTATTAATTTCAACATTCAAAAAATGCTTAGCACATTCAAAAAAATTACCTGAATCTATTCGCCACTTCAATTTGAAGGATTTGCAAATTTCAAATATGTATGACACCTAGCAACATCTAGGGTTCAAATTATCATCAAAATGAAAAGTGCCAATATGCATGGTTTTTTATTAATTTCAACATTCAAAAAATGCTTAGCACATTTAAAAAAATTACCTGAATCTATTCGCCACTTCAATTTGAAGGATTTGCAAATTTCAATTTGGTATGACACCTAGCAACATCTAGGGTTCATATTATCATCAAAATGAAAAGTGCCAATATTCATGGTTTTTTATTAATTTCAACATTCAAAAAATGCTTAGCACATTCAAAAAAATTATCTGAATCTATTCGCCACTTCAATTTGAAGGATTTGCAAATTTAAAATTGGTATGACACCTAGCAACATCTGGGGTTCATATTATCATCAAAATGAAAAGTGCCAATATCCATGGTTTTTTATTAATTTCAACATTCAAAAAATTCTTAGCACATTCAAAAAAATTACCTGAATCTATTCACCTTTTCAATTTGAAGGATTTGCAAATTTCAAATTGGTATGACACCTAGCAACATCTAGGGTTCATATTATCATCAAAATGAAAAGTGCCAATATGCATGGTTTTTTATTAATTTCAACATTCAAAAAATGCTTAGCACATTCAAAAAAATTACCTGAATCTATTCGCCACTTCAATTTGAAGGATTTGCAAATTTCAAATATGTATGACACCTAGCAACATCTAGGGTTCAAATTATCATCAAAATGAAAAGTGCCAATATGCATGGTTTTTTATTAATTTCAACATTCAAAAAATGCTTAGCACATTTAAAAAAATTACCTGAATCTATTCGCCACTTCAATTTGAAGGATTTGCAGATTTCAAATTTGTATGACACCTAGCAACATCTAGGGTTCATATTATCATCAAAATGATAAGTGCCAATATCCATGGTTTTTTATTAATTTCAACATTCAAAAAATGCTTAGCACATTCAAAAAAATTACCTGAATCTATTCGCCACTTCAATTTGAAGGATTTGCAAATTTCAAATTGGTATGACACCTAGCAACATCTAGGGTTCATATTATCATCAAAATGAAAAGTGCCAATTTGCATGGTTTTTATTAATTTCAACATTTAAAAAATGTATAAAACATTCAAAAAAATTACTTGAATCTATTTGCCACTTCAATTTGAAGGATTTGCAAATTTCAAATTGGTATGACACCTAGCAACATCTAGGGTTCATATTATCATCAAAATGAAAAGTGCCAATTTGCATGGTTTTTATTAATTTCAACATTTAAAAAATGTATAAAACATTCAAAAAAATTACTTGAATCTATTCGCCACTTCAATTTGAAGGATTTGCAAATTTCAATTTGGTATGACACCTAGCAACATCTAGGGTTCATATTATCATACAAATGAAAAGTGCCAATATGAATGGTTTTTTATTAATTTCAACATTCAAAAAATGCTTAGCACATTCAAAAAAATTATCTGAATCTATTCGCCACTTCAATTTGAAGGATTTGCAAATTTCAAATTGGTATGACACCTAGCAACATCTAGGGTTCATATTATCATCAAAATGAAAAGTGCACATATCCATGGTTTTTTATTAATTTCAACATTCAAAAAATGCTTAGCACATTCAAAAAAATTACTTGAATCTATTCGCCACTTCAATTTGAAGGATTTGCAAATTTCAAATTGGTATGACACCTAGCAACATCTAGGGTTCATATTATCATCAAAATGAAAAGTGCCAATATGCATGGTTTTTTATTAATTTCAACATTCAAAAAATGCTTAGCACATTCAAAAAAATTACCTGAATCTATTTGCCACTTCAATTTGAAGGATTTGCAAATTTCAAATTGGTATGACACCTAGCAACATCTAGGGTTCATATTATCATACAAATGAAAAGTGCCAATATGCATGGTTTTATATTAATTTCAACATTCAAAAAATGCTTAGCACATTCAAAAAAATTACCTGAATCTATTCGCCACTTCAATTTGAAGGATTTGCAAATTTCAATTTGGTATGACACCTAGCAACATCTAGGGTTCAAATTATCATCAAAATGAAAAGTGCCAATATGCATGGTTTTTTATTAATTTCAACATTCAAAAAATGCTTAGCACATTCAAAAAAATTACTTGAATCTATTCGCCACTTCAATTTGAAGGATTTGCAAATTTCAAATTGGTATGACACCTAGCAACATCTAGGGTTCATATTATCATCAAAATGAAAAGTGCCAATATCCATGGTTTTTTATTAATTTCAACATTCAAAAAATGCTTAGCACATTCAAAAAAATTACCTGAATCTATTCGCCACTTCAATTTGAAGGATTTGCAAATTTCAAATTGGTATGACACCTAGCAACATCTAGGGTTCATATTATCATCAAAATGAAAAGTGCCAATTTGCATGGTTTTTATTAATTTCAACATTTAAAAAATGTATAAAACATTCAAAAAAATTACTTGAATCTATTTGCCACTTCAATTTGAAGGATTTGCAAATTTCAAATTGGTATGACACCTAGCAACATCTAGGGTTCATATTATCATCAAAATGAAAAGTGCCAATATGCATGGTTTTTTATTAATTTCAACATTCAAAAAATGCTTAGCACATTCAAAAAAATTACCTGAATCTATTCGCCACTTCAATTTGAAGGATTTGCAGATTTCAAATTTGTATGACACCTAGCAACATCTAGGGTTCATATTATCATCAAAATGAAAAGTGCCAATATCCATGGTTTTTTATTAATTTCAACATTCAAAAAATGCTTAGCACATTCAAAAAAATTACCTGAATCTATTCGCCACTTCAATTTGAAGGATTTGCAAATTTCAAATTGGTATGACACCTAGCAACATCTAGGGTTCATATTATCATCAAAATGAAAAGTGCCAATTTGCATGGTTTTTATTAATTTCAACATTTAAAAAATGTATAAAACTTTCAAAAAAATTACTTGAATCTATTCGCCACTTCAATTTGAAGGATTTGCAAATTTCAATTTGGTATGACACCTAGCAACATCTAGGGTTCATATTATCATACAAATGAAAAGTGCCAATATGCATGGTTTTTTATTAATTTCAACATTCAAAAAATGCTTAGCACATTCAAAAAAATTATCTGAATCTATTCGCCACTTCAATTTGAAGGATTTGCAAATTTAAAATTGGTATGACACCTAGCAACATCTGGGGTTCATATTATCATCAAAATGAAAAGTGCCAATATCCATGGTTTTTTATTAATTTCAACATTCAAAAAATTCTTAGCACATTCAAAAAAATTACCTGAATCTATTCACCTTTTCAATTTGAAGGATTTGCAAATTTCAAATTGGTATGACACCTAGCAACATCTAGGGTTCATATTATCATCAAAATGAAAAGTGCCAATATGCATGGTTTTTTATTAATTTCAACATTCAAAAAATGCTTAGCACATTCAAAAAAATTACCTGAATCTATTCGCCACTTCAATTTGAAGGATTTGCAAATTTCAAATTGGTATGACACCTAGCAACATCTAGGGTTCATATTATCATCAAAATGAAAAGTGCCAATATGCATGGTTTTTTATTAATTTCAACATTCAAAAAATGCTTAGCACATTCAAAAAAATTACCTGAATCTATTCGCCACTTCAATTTGAAGGATTTGCAAATTTCAAATTGGTATGACACCTAGCAACATCTAGGGTTCATATTATCATCAAAATGAAAAGTGCCAATATGCATGGTTTTTTATTAATTTCATTATTCAAAAAATGCGTAGCACATTCAAAAAAATTACCTGAATCTATTCGCCACTTCAATTTGAAGGATTTGCAAATTTCAAATATGTATGACACCTAGCAACATCTAGGGTTCATATTATCATCAAAATGAAAAGTGCCAATTTGCATGGTTTTTATTAATTTCAACATTTAAAAAATGTATAAAACTTTCAAAAAAATTACTTGAATCTATTCGCCACTTCAATTTGAAGGATTTGCAAATTTCAATTTGGTATGACACCTAGCAACATCTAGGGTTCATATTATCATACAAATGAAAAGTGCCAATATGCATGGTTTTTTATTAATTTCAACATTCAAAAAATGCTTAGCACATTCAAAAAAATTATCTGAATCTATTCGCCACTTCAATTTGAAGGATTTGCAAATTTCAAATTGGTATGACACCTAGCAACATCTGGGGTTCATATTATCATCAAAATGAAAAGTGCCAATATCCATGGTTTTTTATTAATTTCAACATTCAAAAAATTCTTAGCACATTCAAAAAAATTACCTGAATCTATTCACCTTTTCAATTTGAAGGATTTGCAAATTTCAAATTGGTATGACACCTAGCAACATCTAGGGTTCATATTATCATCAAAATGAAAAGTGCCAATATGCATGGTTTTTTATTAATTTCAACATTCAAAAAATGCTTAGCACATTCAAAAAAATTACCTGAATCTATTCGCCACTTCAATTTGAAGGATTTGCAAATTTCAAATATGTATGACACCTAGCAACATCTAGGGTTCAAATTATCATCAAAATGAAAAGTGCCAATATGCATGGTTTTTTATTAATTTCAACATTCAAAAAATGCTTAGCACATTTAAAAAAATTACCTGAATCTATTCGCCACTTCAATTTGAAGGATTTGCAGATTTCAAATTTGTATGACACCTAGCAACATCTAGGGTTCATATTATCATCAAAATGAAAAGTGCCAATTTGCATGGTTTTTATTAATTTCAACATTTAAAAAATGTATAAAACATTCAAAAAAATTACTTGAATCTATTTGCCACTTCAATTTGAAGGATTTGCAAATTTCAAATTGGTATGACACCTAGCAACATCTAGGGTTCATATTATCATCAAAATGAAAAGTGCCAATTTGCATGGTTTTTATTAATTTCAACATTTAAAAAATGTATAAAACATTCAAAAAAATTACTTGAATCTATTCGCCACTTCAATTTGAAGGATTTGCAAATTTCAATTTGGTATGACACCTAGCAACATCTAGGGTTCATATTATCATCAAAATGAAAAGTGCACATATCCATGGTTTTTTATTAATTTCAACATTCAAAAAATGCTTAGCACATTCAAAAAAATTACTTGAATCTATTCGCCACTTCAATTTGAAGGATTTGCAAATTTCAAATTGGTATGACACCTAGCAACATCTAGGGTTCATATTATCATCAAAATGAAAAGTGCCAATATGCATGGTTTTTTATTAATTTCAACATTCAAAAAATGCTTAGCACATTCAAAAAAATTACCTGAATCTATTTGCCACTTCAATTTGAAGGATTTGCAAATTTCAAATTGGTATGACACCTAGCAACATCTAGGGTTCATATTATCATACAAATGAAAAGTGCCAATATGCATGGTTTTATATTAATTTCAACATTCAAAAAATGCTTAGCACATTCAAAAAAATTACCTGAATCTATTCGCCACTTCAATTTGAAGGATTTGCAAATTTCAATTTGGTATGACACCTAGCAACATCTAGGGTTCAAATTATCATCAAAATGAAAAGTGCCAATATGCATGGTTTTTTATTAATTTCAACATTCAAAAAATGCTTAGCACATTCAAAAAAATTACTTGAATCTATTCGCCACTTCAATTTGAAGGATTTGCAAATTTCAAATTGGTATGACACCTAGCAACATCTAGGGTTCATATTATCATCAAAATGAAAAGTGCCAATATCCATGGTTTTTTATTAATTTCAACATTCAAAAAATGCTTAGCACATTCAAAAAAATTACCTGAATCTATTCGCCACTTCAATTTGAAGGATTTGCAAATTTCAAATTGGTATGACACCTAGCAACATCTAGGGTTCATATTATCATCAAAATGAAAAGTGCCAATTTGCATGGTTTTTATTAATTTCAACATTTAAAAAATGTATAAAACATTCAAAAAAATTACTTGAATCTATTTGCCACTTCAATTTGAAGGATTTGCAAATTTCAAATTGGTATGACACCTAGCAACATCTAGGGTTCATATTATCATCAAAATGAAAAGTGCCAATATGCATGGTTTTTTATTAATTTCAACATTCAAAAAATGCTTAGCACATTCAAAAAAATTACCTGAATCTATTCGCCACTTCAATTTGAAGGATTTGCAGATTTCAAATTTGTATGACACCTAGCAACATCTAGGGTTCATATTATCATCAAAATGAAAAGTGCCAATATCCATGGTTTTTTATTAATTTCAACATTCAAAAAATGCTTAGCACATTCAAAAAAATTACCTGAATCTATTCGCCACTTCAATTTGAAGGATTTGCAAATTTCAAATTGGTATGACACCTAGCAACATCTAGGGTTCATATTATCATCAAAATGAAAAGTGCCAATTTGCATGGTTTTTATTAATTTCAACATTTAAAAAATGTATAAAACTTTCAAAAAAATTACTTGAATCTATTCGCCACTTCAATTTGAAGGATTTGCAAATTTCAATTTGGTATGACACCTAGCAACATCTAGGGTTCATATTATCATACAAATGAAAAGTGCCAATATGCATGGTTTTTTATTAATTTCAACATTCAAAAAATGCTTAGCACATTCAAAAAAATTATCTGAATCTATTCGCCACTTCAATTTGAAGGATTTGCAAATTTAAAATTGGTATGACACCTAGCAACATCTGGGGTTCATATTATCATCAAAATGAAAAGTGCCAATATCCATGGTTTTTTATTAATTTCAACATTCAAAAAATTCTTAGCACATTCAAAAAAATTACCTGAATCTATTCACCTTTTCAATTTGAAGGATTTGCAAATTTCAAATTGGTATGACACCTAGCAACATCTAGGGTTCATATTATCATCAAAATGAAAAGTGCCAATATGCATGGTTTTTTATTAATTTCAACATTCAAAAAATGCTTAGCACATTCAAAAAAATTACCTGAATCTATTCGCCACTTCAATTTGAAGGATTTGCAAATTTCAAATTGGTATGACACCTAGCAACATCTAGGGTTCATATTATCATCAAAATGAAAAGTGCCAATATGCATGGTTTTTTATTAATTTCAACATTCAAAAAATGCTTAGCACATTCAAAAAAATTACCTGAATCTATTCGCCACTTCAATTTGAAGGATTTGCAAATTTCAAATTGGTATGACACCTAGCAACATCTAGGGTTCATATTATCATCAAAATGAAAAGTGCCAATATGCATGGTTTTTTATTAATTTCATTATTCAAAAAATGCGTAGCACATTCAAAAAAATTACCTGAATCTATTCGCCACTTCAATTTGAAGGATTTGCAAATTTCAAATATGTATGACACCTAGCAACATCTAGGGTTCAAATTATCATCAAAATGAAAAGTGCCAATATGCATGGTTTTTTATTAATTTCAACATTCAAAAAATGCTTAGCACATTTAAAAAAATTACCTGAATCTATTCGCCACTTCAATTTGAAGGATTTGCAGATTTCAAATTTGTATGACACCTAGCAACATCTAGGGTTCATATTATCATCAAAATGATAAGTGCCAATATCCATGGTTTTTTATTAATTTCAACATTCAAAAAATGCTTAGCACATTCAAAAAAATTACCTGAATCTATTCGCCACTTCAATTTGAAGGATTTGCAAATTTCAAATTGGTATGACACCTAGCAACATCTAGGGTTCATATTATCATCAAAATGAAAAGTGCCAATTTGCATGGTTTTTATTAATTTCAACATTTAAAAAATGTATAAAACATTCAAAAAAATTACTTGAATCTATTTGCCACTTCAATTTGAAGGATTTGCAAATTTCAAATTGGTATGACACCTAGCAACATCTAGGGTTCATATTATCATCAAAATGAAAAGTGCCAATTTGCATGGTTTTTATTAATTTCAACATTTAAAAAATGTATAAAACATTCAAAAAAATTACTTGAATCTATTCGCCACTTCAATTTGAAGGATTTGCAAATTTCAATTTGGTATGACACCTAGCAACATCTAGGGTTCATATTATCATACAAATGAAAAGTGCCAATATGAATGGTTTTTTATTAATTTCAACATTCAAAAAATGCTTAGCACATTCAAAAAAATTATCTGAATCTATTCGCCACTTCAATTTGAAGGATTTGCAAATTTCAAATTGGTATGACACCTAGCAACATCTAGGGTTCATATTATCATCAAAATGAAAAGTGCACATATCCATGGTTTTTTATTAATTTCAACATTCAAAAAATGCTTAGCACATTCAAAAAAATTACTTGAATCTATTCGCCACTTCAATTTGAAGGATTTGCAAATTTCAAATTGGTATGACACCTAGCAACATCTAGGGTTCATATTATCATCAAAATGAAAAGTGCCAATATGCATGGTTTTTTATTAATTTCAACATTCAAAAAATGCTTAGCACATTCAAAAAAATTACCTGAATCTATTTGCCACTTCAATTTGAAGGATTTGCAAATTTCAAATTGGTATGACACCTAGCAACATCTAGGGTTCATATTATCATACAAATGAAAAGTGCCAATATGCATGGTTTTATATTAATTTCAACATTCAAAAAATGCTTAGCACATTCAAAAAAATTACCTGAATCTATTCGCCACTTCAATTTGAAGGATTTGCAAATTTCAATTTGGTATGACACCTAGCAACATCTAGGGTTCAAATTATCATCAAAATGAAAAGTGCCAATATGCATGGTTTTTTATTAATTTCAACATTCAAAAAATGCTTAGCACATTCAAAAAAATTACTTGAATCTATTCGCCACTTCAATTTGAAGGATTTGCAAATTTCAAATTGGTATGACACCTAGCAACATCTAGGGTTCATATTATCATCAAAATGAAAAGTGCCAATATCCATGGTTTTTTATTAATTTCAACATTCAAAAAATGCTTAGCACATTCAAAAAAATTACCTGAATCTATTCGCCACTTCAATTTGAAGGATTTGCAAATTTCAAATTGGTATGACACCTAGCAACATCTAGGGTTCATATTATCATCAAAATGAAAAGTGCCAATTTGCATGGTTTTTATTAATTTCAACATTTAAAAAATGTATAAAACATTCAAAAAAATTACTTGAATCTATTTGCCACTTCAATTTGAAGGATTTGCAAATTTCAAATTGGTATGACACCTAGCAACATCTAGGGTTCATATTATCATCAAAATGAAAAGTGCCAATTTGCATGGTTTTTATTAATTTCAACATTTAAAAAATGTATAAAACATTCAAAAAAATTACCTGAATCTATTCGCCACTTCAATTGGAAGGATTTGTAAATTTCAAATTAGTATGACACCTAGCAACATCTAGGATTCATATTATCATACAAATGAAAAGTGCCAATATGCATGGTTTTTTATTAATTTCAACATTCAAAAAATGCTTAGCACATTCAAAAAAATTATCTGAATCTATTCGCCACTTCAATTTGAAGGATTTGCAAATTTCAAATTGGTATGACACCTAGCAACATCTAGGGTTCATATTATCATCAAAATGAAAAGTGCCAATATGCATGGTTTTTTATTAATTTCATTATTCAAAAAATGCTTAGCACATTCAAAAAAATTACCTGAATCTATTTGCCACTTCAATTTGAAGGATTTGCAAATTTCAAATTGGTATGACACCTAGCAACATCTAGGGTTCATATTATCATCAAAATGAAAAGTGCCAATATGCATGGTTTTTTATTAATTTCAACATTCAAAAAATGCTTAGCACATTCAAAAAAATTACCTGAATCTATTCGCCACTTCAATTTGAAGGATTTGCAGATTTCAAATTTGTATGACACCTAGCAACATCTAGGGTTCATATTATCATCAAAATGAAAAGTGCCAATATCCATGGTTTTTTATTAATTTCAACATTCAAAAAATGCTTAGCACATTCAAAAAAATTACCTGAATCTATTCGCCACTTCAATTTGAAGGATTTGCAAATTTCAAATTGGTATGACACCTAGCAACATCTAGGGTTCATATTATCATCAAAATGAAAAGTGCCAATTTGCATGGTTTTTATTAATTTCAACATTTAAAAAATGTATAAAACATTCAAAAAAATTACTTGAATCTATTCGCCACTTCAATTTGAAGGATTTGCAAATTTCAATTTGGTATGACACCTAGCAACATCTAGGGTTCATATTATCATACAAATGAAAAGTGCCAATATCCATGGTTTTTTATTAATTTCAACATTCAAAAAATGCTTAGCACATTCAAAAAAATTATCTGAATCTATTCGCCACTTCAATTTGAAGGATTTGCAAATTTAAAATTGGTATGACACCTAGCAACATCTGGGGTTCATATTATCATCAAAATGAAAAGTGCCAATATCCATGGTTTTTTATTAATTTCAACATTCAAAAAATACTTAGCACATTCAAAAAAATTACCTGAATCTATTCACCTTTTCAATTTGAAGGATTTGCAAATTTCAAATTGGTATGACACCTAGCAACATCTAGGGTTCATATTATCATCAAAATGAAAAGTGCCAATATGCATGGTTTTTTATTAATTTCAACATTCAAAAAATGCTTAGCACATTCAAAAAAATTACCTGAATCTATTCGCCACTTCAATTTGAAGGATTTGCAAATTTCAAATTGGTATGACACCTAGCAACATCTAGGGTTCATATTATCATCAAAATGAAAAGTGCCAATATGCATGGTTTTTTATTAATTTCAACATTCAAAAAATGCTTAGCACATTCAAAAAAATTACCTGAATCTATTCGCCACTTCAATTTGAAGGATTTGCAAATTTCAAATTGGTATGACACCTAGCAACATCTAGGGTTCATATTATCATCAAAATGAAAAGTGCCAATATGCATGGTTTTTTATTAATTTCATTATTCAAAAAATGCGTAGCACATTCAAAAAAATTACCTGAATCTATTCGCCACTTCAATTTGAAGGATTTGCAAATTTCAAATATGTATGACACCTAGCAACATCTAGGGTTCATATTATCATCAAAATGAAAAGTGCCAATTTGCATGGTTTTTATTAATTTCAACATTTAAAAAATGTATAAAACATTCAAAAAAATTACTTGAATCTATTCGCCACTTCAATTTGAAGGATTTGCAAATTTCAATTTGGTATGACACCTAGCAACATCTAGGGTTCATATTATCATACAAATGAAAAGTGCCAATATGCATGGTTTTATATTAATTTCAACATTCAAAAAATGCTTAGCACATTCAAAAAAATTACCTGAATCTATTCGCCACTTCAATTTGAAGGATTTGCAAATTTCAAATATGTATGACACCTAGCAACATCTAGGGTTCAAATTATCATCAAA
This sequence comes from Lepeophtheirus nordmannii, assembly GCA_963680855.1. NCBI lineage: Eukaryota > Metazoa > Arthropoda > Copepoda > Siphonostomatoida > Caligidae > Lepeophtheirus > Lepeophtheirus nordmannii. The sequence continues at coordinate 39,077,519 of OY804521.1, read as the reverse complement.
ATGAAAAGTGCCAATTTGCATGGTTTTTATTAATTTCAACATTTAAAAAATGTATAAAACATTCAAAAAAATTACTTGAATCTATTCGCCACTTCAATTTGAAGGATTTGCAAATTTCAAATTGGTATGACACCTAGCAACATCTAGGGTTCATATTATCATACAAATGAAAAGTGCCAATATGAATGGTTTTTTATTAATTTCAACATTCAAAAAATGCTTAGCACATTCAAAAAAATTATCTGAATCTATTCGCCACTTCAATTTGAATGATTTGCAAATTTCAAATTGGTATGACACCTAGCAACATCTAGGGTTCATATTATCATCAAAATGAAAAGTGCCAATATCCATGGTTTTTTATTAATTTCAACATTCAAAAAATACTTAGCACATTCAAAAAAATTACATGAATCTATTCACCTTTTCAATTTGAAGGATTTGCAAATTTCAAATTGGTATGACACCTAGCAACATCTAGGGTTCATATTATCATCAAAATGAAAAGTGCCAATATGCATGGTTTTTTATTAATTTCAACATTCAAAAAATGCTTAGCACATTCAAAAAAATTACCTGAATCTATTCGCCACTTCAATTTGAAGGATTTGCAAATTTCAAATATGTATGACACCTAGCAACATCTAGGGTTCAAATTATCATCAAAATGAAAATTCCAATATGCATGGTTTTTTATTAATTTCAACATTCAAAAAATGCTTAGCACATTTAAAAAAATTACCTGAATCTATTCGCCACTTCAATTTGAAGGATTTGCAGATTTCAAATTTGTATGACACCTAGCAACATCTAGGGCTCATATTATCATCAAAATGAAAAGTGCCAATATCCATGGTTTTTTATTAATTTCAACATTCAAAAAATGCTTAGCACATTCAAAAAAATTACCTGAATCTATTCGCCACTTCAATAGAAGGATTTGCAAATTTCAAATTGGTATGACACCTAGCAACATCTAGGGTTCATATTATCATCAAAATGAAAAGTGCCAATTTGCATGGTTTTTATTAATTTCAACATTTAAAAAATGTATAAAACATTCAAAAAAATTACTTGAATCTATTTGCCACTTCAATTTGAAGGATTTGCAAATTTCAAATTGGTATGACACCTAGCAACATCTAGGGTTCATATTATCATCAAAATGAAAAGTGCCAATTTGCATGGTTTTTATTAATTTCAACATTCAAAAAATGCTTAGCACATTCAAAAAAATTACCTGAATCTATTCGCCACTTCAATTTGAAGGATTTGCAAATTTCAATTTGGTATGACACCTAGCAACATCTAGGGTTCATATTATCATACAAATGAAAAGTGCCAATATGAATGGTTTTTTATTAATTTCAACATTCAAAAAATGCTTAGCACATTCAAAAAAATTATCTGAATCTATTCGCCACTTCAATTTGAAGGATTTGCAAATTTCAAATTGGTATGACACCTAGCAACATCTAGGGTTCATATTATCATCAAAATGAAAAGTGCCAATATCCATGGTTTTTTATTAATTTCAACATTCAAAAAATGCTTAGCACATTCAAAAAAATTACCTGAATCTATTCGCCACTTCAATTTGAAGGATTTGCAAATTTCAAATTGGTATGACACCTAGCAACATCTAGGGTTCATATTATCATCAAAATGAAAAGTGCCAATATGCATGGTTTTTTATTAATTTCAACATTCAAAAAATGCTTAGCACATTCAAAAAAATTACCTGAATCTATTCGCCACTTCAATTTGAAGGATTTGCAGATTTCAAATTTGTATGACACCTAGCAACATCTAGGGTTCATATTATCATCAAAATGAAAAGTGCCAATATCCATGGTTTTTTATTAATTTCAACATTCAAAAAATGCTTAGCACATTCAAAAAAATTACCTGAATCTATTCGCCACTTCAATTTGAAGGATTTGCAAATTTCAAATTGGTATGACACCTAGCAACATCTAGGGTTCATATTATCATCAAAATGAAAAGTGCCAATTTGCATGGTTTTTATTAATTTCAACATTTAAAAAATGTATAAAACATTCAAAAAAATTACTTGAATCTATTCGCCACTTCAATTTGAAGGATTTGCAAATTTCAATTTGGTATGACACCTAGCAACATCTAGGGTTCATATTATCATACAAATGAAAAGTGCCAATATGCATGGTTTTTTATTAATTTCAACATTCAAAAAATGCTTAGCACATTCAAAAAAATTATCTGAATCTATTCGCCACTTCAATTTGAAGGATTTGCAAATTTCAAATTGGTATGACACCTAGCAACATCTAGGGTTCATATTATCATCAAAATGAAAAGTGCCAATATCCATGGTTTTTTATTAATTTCAACATTCAAAAAATGCTTAGCACATTCAAAAAAATTACCTGAATCTATTCGCCACTTCAATTTGAAGGATTTGCAAATTTCAAATTGGTATGACACCTAGCAACATCTAGGGTTCATATTATCATCAAAATGAAAAGTGCCAATATGCATGGTTTTTTATTAATTTCAACATTCAATAAATGCTTAGCACATTCAAAAAAATTACCTGAATCTATTCGCCACTTCAATTTGAAGGATTTGCAAATTTCAAATTGGTATGACACCTAGCAACATCTAGGGTTCATATTATCATCAAAATGAAAAGTGCCAATTTGCATGGTTTTTTATTAATTTCAACATTTAAAAAATGTATAAAACATTCAAAAAAATTACCTGAATCTATTCGCAACTTCAATTTGAAGGATTTGCAAATTTCAAATTGGTATGACACCTAGCAACATCTAGGGTTCATATTATCATCAAAATGAAAAGTGCCAATATGCATGGTTTTTTATTAATTTCAACATTCAAAAAATGCTTAGCACATTCAAAAAAATTACCTGAATCTATTCGCCACTTCAATTTGAAGGATTTGCAAATTTCAAATTGGTATGACACCTAGCAACATCTAGGGTTCATATTATCATCAAAATGAAAAGTGCCAATATCCATGGTTTTTTATTAATTTCAACATTCAAAAAATGCTTAGCACATTCAAAAAAATTACCTGAATCTATTCGCCACTTCAATTTGAAGGATTTGCAAATTTCAAATTGGTATGACACCTAGCAACATCTAGGGTTCATATTATCATCAAAATGAAAAGTGCCAATATGCATGGTTTTTTATTAATTTCAACATTCAAAAAATGCTTAGCACATTCAAAAAAATTACCTGAATCTATTCGCCACTTCAATTTGAAGGATTTGCAAATTTCAAATTGGTATGACACCTAGCAACATCTAGGGTTCATATTATCATCAAAATGAAAAGTGCCAATATCCATGGTTTTTTATTAATTTCAACATTCAAAAAATGCTTAGCACATTCAAAAAAATTACCTGAATCTATTCGCCACTTCAATTTGAAGGATTTGCAAATTTCAAATTGGTATGACACCTAGCAACATCTAGGGTTCATATTATCATCAAAATGAAAAGTGCCAATATGCATGGTTTTTTATTAATTTCAACATTCAAAAAATGCTTAGCACATTCAAAAAAATTACCTGAATCTATTCGCCACTTCAATTTGAAGGATTTGAAAATTTCAAATTTGTATGACACCTAGCAACATCTAGGGTTCATATTATCATACAAATGAAAAGTGCCAATATGCATGGTTTTATATTAATTTCAACATTCAAAAAATGCTTAGCACATTCAAAAAAATTACCTGAATCTATTCGCCACTTCAATTTGAAGGATTTGCAAATTTCAAATTGGTATGACACCTAGCAACATCTAGGGTTCATATTATCATCAAAATGAAAAGTGCCAATATTGCATAGTTTTTTATTAATTTCAACATTCAAAAAATGCTTAGCACATTCAAAGAAATGACCTGAATCTATTCTCCACTTCAAATTTGAAGGATTTGCAAATCTAGTGTTCATATTATCATATAAATGATTAAAAATCTAAAATTAAAAGTATTTGGTTATTGTGGTTTTTTATTTTTGTTGAACATTCAGAGTGAAGGGATCTTAGAATCCAATTTAATTATGTCCTAATATTATTAATGCCTTAAATTCAGTTGTAACTTGGACTCAAGTTACAAATAATCGGGCAAATAATTAGATCTTAGCAAGCCTAAAGCCGTTCGAAGATCGATCTGGCCTCTCATTGAATGTCACCAAATCCATAGTCGTCTCATCTACTTGATAAGATTGGAGTTTGGAGTACAAATATACCTCCTAAAACTATTCACTTATTTAGATTCATCCCATTCTCACCTTCAATACGAGGTTAAATTGATCTGCTGAGGCTAGTATTCAGGTGAAATACACAAAAACCTTACATTTCAGAAGTGCAACTCCACGCATCCGTCAAAAACTGGGGTATCTAATTGACAAACACGGAGGTCCTGTGGAAATCATTAAACTTGTCATGGCTAAAACGTCTTAGGTTAAGCGAAGAACCCTAAAATACAATTTTTATAAAGTTACAAGATACTTGTTTGAAATGAGAATGGCAATGGGCCCATCGGAACTCTTTTCGAACATTAATGGTGAATCTTTATATTGGAGAACATAGTCTCTTCATGTAAGTCCACATTGCTTAGTAATCTCACACTCCCTAAATGAATTTCTTCAAATGAGTAAATCTATAAGCTGGACACAGAACTTTATTCACAAACATTCTTATAAGCTTCAAAACTAATAACGAAGAGACTGGAAAAAATGCATTGTTTCTTCCTTTTGCTCCATTTTATAGAGCTCTTGATCAGAGGATGGTAAAAAATAGAATGAAAATTCAGCAATCAGTCTTTTTACTAATAAATCTAATATTAACAGATAGAAAATGCTCTTTTTGTAGAGCTTTTGAGGAGATGTCCTTCCACTTCTTTTGCAAATGTGACGCAGCCAATCTCCTAAGACCGAAAGTGAAAAATATCATGATGGTAGCACTTAAGCCTCTATCTTGAAGACACTCTAAAGCCGACTCCATTACAGCAAAAGTTATCTCAATGATTTACTCCACGAGAACAAATGGAAATAAAAATGTTCAAGCTCCATAAACATATTGTTGCACAAGAGAGGAACCTCCATCCATGACCCGAAGGTAATGCTAAATTTCTTCTCCATTGATGATTCAGCCTTCTAACAATGACGAAATACACTCTTAAATAATGAAAAGTTATCTATAATATAAAAGAAAACATTGACTGACACAGAAACAGAAATTGGATTGTAAATTACGAGGGGAATTATCTTCAAATGGAGGTGCTTGATTATCTTCATATACAAGCTTAGACCTGGAGATGCTTAACAGTTATAATAACATGAAATTACGATGAGTAGGTGCCTCCTTATGTAGATCTCAATAATTTCTTCAACGATGATTCAGGCTTTTTACAACAAAATAATATCTAAAATAACAAAATGCGAATTATAATCCCAAAGGTATAGAAACATGAATAAAATACTCACAGAAAAGGAATGGTTGGATTGTAAGTTATATCAAGGAGAGTGCTCTTCCAACAGAGACACTTGATTATATTCAAGTAACCCAGAGATACTTGGAATCCATTTTAACACAAATTGATAAAAGGAAGTAACAGCAGCTTCATTTTATAACCCCCGTTGATATAAAGGCTAATTGTTTTTCATCTTTTAACCATGAAGCATTGATACTCGTTCAGAGAGGCCTGGAGATGCTTGAGATCCATAGTAATTGATATAAGTAGAAATCTAATTCAATGATGCAGTAGAAGTATGAAAAACACTAATACTTATTTAATAACACTTTCTCTTACCTTGATGTGCCTGAGTAACGACTCATAATAATGAGAATAGTCATCTAATTTAAGTATCTCATGGCCTGTATCATCATATATCGAGAATGGATAATATATTGAATAAGCAAATATTTCTTGAAGTTTAATATAATCCATGAAACTATATTTAAATTGAAGTTAGCAAACTTATTTATGATGAATATAAAGTTTTAACTCATATTTACAGATGCTTTATCCGGGAAGACCAACATTTGAAGAACACTTGACAACAGATCCTCATGCACAAAAATGAGTTTTGAAAATGGCTTACGGATTTCGGATGTCCAAAGACTTAATCAAGTTTTAATATAAATACTCAGCAAATCCATTGATTTAAGAACAAAACATAAGAATGCAATATTGATGCGAGCTCCATCCTCATCTGTCTCAACCCCACCAAGACAGCTTCGTATGCAGTCGAGCTGCTTCACACCACAAAAGCGATTCACTTTCTCGCCGCACGTTGCATAAGCCTTTAACTGGATCGTTTTGTTTTATTCATCAAAGGATTGCCTTCCGTGGTTCACTTGCTGACAACACCCCTTTGCTATTGCCACAGTTAAAACCATTCAATTATTATTTCCCAATTCATTGAGGGTTTTTCTCCACTCAAAGCCCTTCTTTTTTTAGCTTTGGACGAAGATTCGTATGAAGCCCTCTGGCCATGCCAAATGCTTTTGGTGCCGCCTGAATTTGAGCACTTGCATGTGAATGTAGGCCCATAACAAATGCTACTTTCACGAAGTCGACCTTGGGACCTTTCCTTAGGAGGCCAAAGAGGGTCTTGACTCGGGTTAAATAGAAGTCCCTTTGAATTCGTAAGACTCAAACTTATTCAAGGAGAATGCTTTGAGAACCTCCTTTTCCATTCGCCCCTCTTTGAGTCGTCTTGGATCTTGAAGTTGGTCCTTGGTCCAAGGAAAAGAGGAATCCCTTTGAAGAGGTTCTCCAGCAGCAGCAGCTCAAGGACATCTTCATTAGGATGGTCGTTCTAGGATAGCTCTCATATCTTGATCCTTAAATGATAATTTAAATCTACATTAATTAATGAAGATATTTTGAATCTATGAAGTAATAACAATGTGTCACATAATTATTGTTATGACTCATAATTCAAAAATAAATAAGTCAATAAGTTATGAGACGGGTTCCTTGAAGCCCTGTTCGAACTAAGAACGAATCATATATTCTATTAATTAAAAGCAAAAAATAATAATTCCAATTACATAAGTTACGTCAAAAACAATGAAAAAGTCACATTATACATACATTACAAAAGATGACTCTTCCAAAAAGTTACTTTCACACCTCAAAATGGATCATTGTCCAATATATCTCAAAGAAAAGTCAACATAAATGATTGATTTTTCTTTAAATCGTAATATAAAGTTGATGTTCGAAACAAAGAGACTTTTACAGATGTTTATTATACATCTCCTTAAATTCTTAATGCAACTAGTTATTATAAATTAAGTTTTGACACCTTTCACCTCAGATTTCAATCAAATTTGGAATAAATGTTTCTATATACAAGATATGCACAATATTACAAAATTGAAGAGTGAAATTTCAAGTTATTTAAAAGTTAAATTCTATCTAGGAGAATGCTCTTCAAACAAAGACGCTTGGTTATATTCAAATTGACTGGGAGATGCTTTAAATTTGTTGTAAAATGAATTGATATAAGGAAGTAGCTTCAACTTTCTTATATGAACTCCATCGATGGACTTCTTAAATGATGGGTAAATTCCACAACAAAACAAACTGTAAAATGTTGAATCTGGAGTAAAAATGACATTAGCAATGCAGCATAGATGGATACACAATTGGATGGAATATTTTGACTATAAACTGTAGGAAGGAGATACTTGAATTCACAGTAATGGATATGAATCTATTCCAAAGATGATGCGTCAATCCATAGGGGCCAAGGTTAATATAATTCCTGAAACTATATTTAAACTCATGTTAAAGTACTTATTTATAATGAATTGAAAATTTTACCTCACATGAACGGATGATTTTTCCAGAAAAACCTACATTTGAAGAATACATATCAAGATAAATTCGTTTTGAAGAATGGAAGAGTGTAATGGAGAGACAGAATATGATGATCTTGCATGGAGACATCAACTTCCAGTAACGAGGGTTCATCACTTAAACTTTCCTGTCCATCTCCTTTTCTGATTTTTACATTTATTTATGTTAGCCCCACAATGACATAATTAATTACAGCGTCCATTCCATGTATGTAGCTACAGAATATTCCTACAACTAAACCATATACACATTCGAATGAACTTGGATGCTTCAGTTCTGTTAATACTGGATCATGGTCCATAGTCTGACATGATCCACACTCTTGGCAAAATAAAGCGATTTCAATGCTGTAGCCTCAGTTCAACACTCCACTCGACGTTATAACTTATGGGAGTCGATGACTTAATATTTGCCTCTATTTTCACCAACATCTCAGACAGGCAAATCACTTTAATCTTTTGATCTTTTGGCTGAGTAAATGACTCCTCCCTCCACTTGCTCCTCACTCCTTGACTACTCCAGTAAGTTCTCCAATATTGACGTGAGCTCCATTCTCCTCTTTCTGAACGGAATCGACCTTCACCTTCTCGTCACACGTAGCATGAGCCTTTTTTGTATCGTATCGTTTTGTTTTATTCTTCCTTAAGTAGCTCAGTTGATAGGACACCCCTTTCCAGTTTCCCATCCTCCAGAAATATCTCCATTAACTATTTTAGACTTATTATATTAATTATTTAGTCTCAGATACAGCAAATGTGTACCACACACATAATTATTCTTATGACTCATAAGTAAAAAAGTAAATAAAAAAGTCAATAAATTATGAGACGGGTTTCTAGAAGCCCTGTTCGAACTAAGAACGAATCCTAATTAATTAATTATTGTTATAGATATTCACGTCATCTGGGCATCATCAAAAGCAATGAAAGGTCACATTATATACATTACAAAAAAAGCTCCTACTGAATTATCTTCAGACGAAGAATTGGAGGATTCACGAAATTATGATCTCCCAGAAATAGGAGTAGGAGTACAAGTTGAAATGAACTTGATTGATAGGTGCAAAGTTTCACCAAAGAACGATTTACAAGTATAGCTTATAATTAATTATAAGTGTTGCTCATTAGGATTGTCTATATTAGGGAAACTTTTGTTTCCATTACTTTTGACTTAAATATCTAATAATTTTTTTCCTTTCTTACTGTTCTTATTAATAAATTAACAACCACTGGTTGTAAAGCATGAAAAAAACACCATCCCAATTACTAACGAATTGATTTTTAAATTAAAGGCAGATCTGAACTCAACAATTATTGCTCTGTGACTTTTGATTTCATAAACTTTTTGGAACTCTAATATTAGAGTTGGACAAATTTTGAAAATTTAGCAAAAGTTGCCATAAATTCAAAACTTATGAACCGATTTTAAAAATTGAAAAAAAATCTTATTCTATTAAAGTAATATCTACAACTTTTGGTTCAATGGCATCTCTCTAAAACCTTGTTTTCAATATTATTCAGAGTTGAAGGGATGGGTGAAAGAGTGTTTGTATGACGTCATCTTACGCCCAAGTTTGTATTTTCAAATTGACAGTTTACACGACGAGCTTTTTGGGATAAACAAAAACACTATATACTGTATTCTCCCAGCTTCAGTTGATTATTTTCATCATTTGACTCTTTTGATTTAAAGCAGCTGATCCTACGTAATATGAACTCAAAATGGGTAGTAATATTATTTCTGATTTGATGCATAAAAAATATATTGAATCAAGGATTGCGCGCCCTTTTTTTGAATTAGAATATACTACAAGTAGTAACGATTGGTTTGTGGTTGGTAAAATTTATAAATATATAGTATATCTAAATAATAAATTCTGCCATATATTAACAAGTTGGCAACAAGAAAAATACAGAAGGGTAGCTACCATATGTTTTTCTAAATTTCTCTTTTCCCCTTTGTCAGTCGAGGTTGCGAGTGAACAAAAAAGCTCGACGTGTTACACTCTGAAGGTCCAGGAGTAGATATATTTAAAATTATATACGTCATTTAGCTCTGCCTTTGCTCTCTGTTTTAATTGGGCAACAATGTTTTCAGCAATAATTTCAAATTTTTTCATTCAGAGTTACAATTCTGAATACATAGGACATAGAAACGATGCATGTAAATTTATTTACACAGATTGAGCATTTAAAAGGAATAAAATCTATTTTCCATGAAGTAAATTTGTATGCTGTAGAGATAAATGATAATTAGTCGTCATTGATAAATAATTCTCTTCACAGAATATCGTTGAATATAATACAAGAAATTAGAAAGAGAAAAAGTGTGTCTATATACGTCTTCGATGGACGATGAAGTAAGGAGGTGGGGAGGTGTGAGCCGGTTAATCCCTGAAGTGGAAGAATATGGCTCAGGCGAGAATAGCACAAGCTACCACGGTGCAGGGCTAAGACGCACGTTAACTCCTTTTCTTAAAAAGTAGGGGACGAAGCTGAGTCAGAAGTTGTAAAGGAAAATACGTTGATGAGATGATTGATGATGAATATAAAATAAAGACAAAATACCCGTTGATGACAAAATTGATTTATTTATAAAATAGAATTATGGTCATATATTATTTTCAATTATTCTGAAACGTAGGAAATGTAACATCAAAGGTCCAACGATTAGTTCAAATTTCAATAGAATTAAAAATAATGAATTAATGTAATAGAATTATTGTGCTCTTGTAATATTCGAAAGGAATTTGACATTTTTGAATTGAGGGACACCTTCAGCAACTAATTGATTTCCTTCCATACAGGCAAATAAAAATATTGATAGGAAGAGATGAATTTGGTCAAGTAAACATAAATAAATAAATTTAAATATAAGGATGTCATTTTTTAACTTTACATTACAATATCATTTTTTTACTTCATGTTGACTAAAAAAAAAATCAATGACTATTAATATACATGAACGATTGGTTTTAATTCCTACAAAGAAAGTGATTGAAATATATAAAATCCGATAGTTTTTTAGTTAAAAAGAGGCTTTGTGAGTACAAAAATATAAAAAGGTCCGTTATTACATCGTATTTTCAATATGATCTATTCTGCTTTATTTTTATCAATGAAAAAACGACCATTTTTACATTTTTCAACCCTGTATAAAGTCAAAAAAATGGTCAAAAATGGAGAAATGTCCAGGAAATCACACATTTGGTCTTGAAATTATATTACCATAATTTATTTGAAAGGCAAACATTATATATTACGATTATATATTCTTTTCTAATTGTCGTTTCTAATTTTTTTATGGAATGGTTTGCTAAAAATAATATTTCTTATGATTAAAATATATTAATAAAAATAAAGAATTTGTCAGGAAATTAATTTTGAAGTTATATTTAATGAAGATTCGTAATTTACAATAAAAGTTCAATTATAGTTTTGAATTTTTTTTCATGAAAAGTCCTGGAAGAGCCCTGGAAATTTAATTCTTACAGGAAAAAAAAATAGGAATAATTTACAAAATTAGGAAGAAAACGTAAATGCTCCCAATGATAATGATAATTAATTAATTAATGTATTGAACTTGGCTCTATTGATAAAAAGTAGAATGTAGTTTTCGGATCTTTTACTGTTTATGTACTCACCAAACCCCTTTTTAATGAAAAATACTCATTTTAAATTTTTGGCTAAACTTTAATTTATTTAAAAAATGAAGAACTTTATAAATGCCATTTTAATAACTTCCAACATTAACATATATTTAGTTGTTATATGTAACCTTATTCTATTTCTCTTCTTGATTTATATTATGAAAACATTCTTATTTAAAATCAATTAATTAATTTCCCATCCATCAATGGTCATTAAGATAATTATTTATTTTTCTTTAAGATTTGTTTCACCGTATCCATAAGCAACCAAATATAAACTATCTATTAAACCCTGGGCACAAAAATGGTGTTGCCTAATGGTATCACTTATCACCCACAACGATTTAATATTTTACTTGTATTCTTATCGGAAATAAAATAATAGATGTAGTGAAAAGAAATTCATTATTTTTTTTCCATGAAATTGAAGGCTTTATACAAGTTGTAACGTTTAGCTCCTGGGCAATCAAAACAGTGCTTACAACAGTTCGATATTTCATTTTCACTACTCCTAGTATTTAAATTGGATTTTACTCAATCTGAACTTTTTGTTAAAGATTCAAGGCTTGACATGTAACCTACTTCCAAAAAATTGCCTCGTGAGCATCTCTAAATATAAAATATTAAGTACAATATACGAGACAATAACACCATGAAATAGCATTTTTGCCCATTTGAAGGTTTCCAGAATAATAAAATTTTCCTAAATAAAAGTACATATGAATGTTTTTGTGGATCATTGTCTCCAATGAAATATTAATATACGTATGTATATATAATCTTGGAAATGTCCTATGAAATTTCAACTCCTCTTTTTTTCCTTCCTCTGGGTGCTTCCTAACCAGCCAAAACCGCCTGACTCTCCTTGGTGTTTCTTTTATTTGTGTAAGTGCTGCAGGGAGAGGACGTCATCAAAACAATGAAAAAAAAAAGTAGAGGGACCGTAGCTTCGCCGTCCTAGCGGAGCTGGATGGGGGAGGATGGAAGCTACCGTTCGCAGGGCTTGTTTGTTAATACCTCAAAATAGGAACCGGCTCCTAAAGTCGTCTTCTCACCCCCTACCTCATTATTTGTTTTGAAATATATTTCTACATAGAATATTACATATTAATTCTCCTTCATTAATTAATTATTGGGTGTTTTGGAGTTCCCTTTGTTCTTTGAATTTCTTAATGTACAATAATATGGCGTTGCTTGTATATTGCTTGTATTTTTCATGTAAAAAAGTAATAATAATAAGAAGGGAAAAAATTAAGCATATAAAATAGCACAAGAAGAAAGAAAGAAAAATCTTAGCGAGGACAAAATTGGAAGAAGTTATAAATTGTTTATATTGTTTATTGTATATATTGACTAGGCCAGAAATTAGAAGGAAGAGGGCAGAACCAAGATTATTGATAAATGATAATTTATCAATTAATAAGGGAGTTTAAACGACTAATTCTTTTTTCTAAAGTATTCAAATGAAAATAAATCATTTCGCTATTGATATAATTTAAATTTTGGGTCGAGATAACAAGCTTTAAACAAATGTCATGCAATTTTATTTAGACAGATTGAGCATTTGGGAGAAGTAAGATTTATTTTCCATTACGGAAATTTGTAAGATGTACAGAGATAAATGAACATGACTCGTCTTTAAAGAATGATTTTCTTCACAAAATATCGTTGAATATAATACAAGAAATTAGAAAGAGAAAAAGTGTCTATATGAATACGTCTTCGATGGACGATGAAGTAAGGAGGTGGGGAGGTGTGAGCCGGTTAATCAAATTAGAAAGAGAAAAGGTGCGTCTATATGCGTCTTGGAAGAAGGAAGGAGGTCTTAAGGTGTAGGCCGGTTAATCCCTGAAGTGGAAGAATGTGGCTCAGGCGAGAATAGCACAAGCTACCACGGTGCAGGCTAAGACGCACCAGACAGGTAAAAAAAGATGAAAATTATGTCTTCAAGAATCGAAATTGCACGTTAACTCCATTTCTTAAATATTGGACTCTTCCTAAAATAGGGGAGGAAGCTTAGTCAGGAGCTGTAAATGAAAATAGAACGTTTATGAAGATGATTGATGAATACAAAATAAAATAAAAATACCCGTATATGATACAATTGATAAAATGTAATTATGGTCATATTTTATTTTTAATTAAGGTGCAATGAAAGATCCCATATAAAAAAAAGAGTAGTCGTAGGAGGAATGAAACGCCAGGGCAAGCTGGAAAAGAAATTGTCAATAGTACTAAGAGGGAGATATTATGAAATTATTTTTAAAAAAATCAAGATAAATAACTACAATTTAGGTGCATAAGAAAACGAAGGAAATTTATCAGAAAAGATTGAGGGATTATTTCAAATTTAAATATATGCAATACAATTAAAGCAAAAATTGATGAATTAATATAATAAAATTAAAGTCATGTTTTATTATTTGAAAGGAATTTGATATTTTTGAATTATACCAGTTTGTTGATCTCATCCATACTAGCAAATAGAACATTGAAAGATAATAATTAATTGGATCAAATTTCATAAACATAATATTTTGAAACATAATCTCTCTCTCTCTTTTCATTTTTTTTTAAATATATTTAGAAAATTATAAAGATTTACATTGCTCACGGCAAATGTAATAAATAGTGACATTTTTGTAGTTCTCATCAACTTTTTTGTAATAAATGGTGTAGAATATTATTTTTCTTTTAAAATCTTATAATACAAATATTTATATGAATATCTACTTCAATATAACAATATATATATATATATATATATATATATACTTGATATATATAATTAAAAAAATATTTATATTAAATCAAATGAAGTAAAATGATCATACATTTGTTAAAATGTGGAAAATACATAATATCACCTACTTAATCAAAAGAAATACTTTGACTTTGACTTATGCTTATAAAATAAATAAGGAAGAAAAAAAGTTATAAATGGGGTTGAATAGTAGTAATAGAAAAATATAACATTTAAGCTTTTACGAACCTAGAAAAAGTACAAGTAGACATCTCGGCATAGAAAACTTTGAAAAAAGTGTTATGGAGGGATGATTGTAATATACGAGCATAAGAAAAAATTATACTTTTCAATCAGACACCTGATAATTTAAATTAAGCACCGAAAGTTCACCACGCTCTTTTCACCTGCCAAAAGTTCATCTCTATCCTTTCACACGGAGGAAGTTTCATCTGAGAAGGTTTATCCCAAGGAATGAAGCATACATATTTGTATAATGAATAACGAAGGGAAGCATCGCAAACCTCTTGCATTCAAAATACAGTAAGAGGGGAAGGAGGTATCAAAACAATTGAATTAGCTTTGTTAGCTTCTCAAAAAAATTATTGCAAAGCTCCACAAGATAAAATAGGATTTTATTTTTCCCCAAAGAGGAGGAAAAAAGTGTTCAAGCTATACCACAAAAAAATCAGAAACCTTCAAAATAAAATATGATTTTTCCTCCATACTTTATCCCAGGGCTGGTACATTTATCTTTGTATCTAGTTAGCAGCCAATAGCAGTTTTATAACCTTGTCCTTTTTGCCGCAAATGAGTTATCTTTATGATTTTTTTACTCGTCACACTTTTAGCTCCGTCCAAAGTAAGATTAAGCCTCAAATGTAAATGTTGTGAGGGATGTCGATCCATGTACGTGATAATTTATTTAGTGAAGGAAAAAGTAATTTATGAGGAAGTATTTTATCAATTCTGTATTGTTTTTATTAGCGTTGATTATTCGTCATTGTTGTAGCTGACTCCTGCTTTACCATCAAACAGAAGAGAACAATTACTTTTATTTGATAAATATAGTAACTATCAGTACTGCGTATGTATTATTTAATTGATACATTTAATAGTATATTGCCTGTCTTTTTTGACAAAAATGGATTTTATTATTAGCTTTGATAATTCATTTTAAAATAATTCTGGTATAAAAATATTTGGCTCAAAGTACAGTTTTAAATACTAATAATTGTTACGAGGACTTGGACTGATAACATGTCAAGCCTTGAGTCTTTAGGCTCAAGTCAAGTTTTATATCCCTGATAGGACTACAAGTCAAGTTGCGAGTCTTTAACAAAAAGTTCAGATTGAGTAAAATCCAATTTAAATACTAAGTGTAGTAAAAATGAAATATCGAAAATATCTTTAAAATAATAGAACTGTTATAAGCACTGTTTTGATTGCCCAGGACAACTTGTATAAAGCCTTCAATTTCATGGAAAAATAATGAATTTCTTTTCATTACATCTATTATTTTATTTCCGATAAGAATACAAGTAAAATATCAAATCGTTGTGGGTGATACCATTAGGCAACACCATGTTTGTGCCCAGGGTTTAATAGAAAGTTTAATAGATACGGTGTAACAAATCTTAAAGAAAAATAAATAATTATCTTAATGACCATTGATGGATGGGAAATTATTCATCCTCTCATGGATTTTTCATATCTTAAGAAAATGTGTAAACATTATACTTCAGTTAATTTTAAATAAGAATATTTTCATAATATACTTCAAGAAGACAAATAGAATAAGGTTACACATAACAACTAATGATATGTTAATGTTGGAAGTTATTAAAAAGACACTCTTAAAGTTCTTCATTTTTTAAATAAATTAAAGTTTAGCCAAAAATTTAAAATGTGTATTTTTCATTAAAAAGAGGTTTGGTGAGTACATAAACAGTAAAAGATCCGAAAACTACATTCTACTTTTTATTAATAGAGCCAAGTTCAATACATTAATTAGTTAATTATCATTATCATTGGGAGCATTTACGTTTTCTTCCTAATTTTGTAAATTATTCCTATTTTTTTTCCTGTAAGAATTAAATTTCCAGGGCTCTTCCAGGACTTTTTATGAAAAAAAATTCAAAACTATAATTGAACTTTTATTGTAAATTACGAATCTTCTTTAAATATAACTTCAAAATTAATTCCCTGACAAATTCTTTATTTTTATTAATATATTTTAATCATAAGAAATATTATTCTTAACAAACCATTCCACAAAAAAATTAGAAACGACAATTAGAAAATGATATATAATCTTAATATATAATGCTCGCCTTTCAAATAAATTATGGTAATAGAATTTCAAGACCAAATGTGTGATTTCCAGGACATTTGCCCATTTTTGACCATTTTTTTGACTTTATACAGGGTTGAAAAATGTAAAAATGGACATTTCTTCATTGATAAAAATAAAGTTTATAATAAATAATATTGAAAATACGATGTAATTTTCATGTTTCTGTACTCACAAAGCCTCTTTTTAACTCAAAAACTATCCTAATTTATATATTTAAACCACTTTCTTTGTAGGACACAAAACCAATAGTTCATTTGATGTTTTTAATTTCATGTTTTTAGTCAACATATATAAAAATAATGATATTGTAATGTAAAGTAAAAAATGACATCCTTCTTTTTAAATTATTGATGATAAATATTTTTAAGAAACCATTGAATCAATAATTAAGACATTATATATGTTTACTTGACCAAATTCATTCCTTCCTCTCAATATTTTTATTTGCCTGTATGGAAGGAAATCAATTAGTTGCTGAAGATGTCCCTCAATTCGAAAATGTCAAATTCCCTTCGAATATTACAAGAGTACAATAATTCTAATACATTAATTCATTATTTGATATTTTGTTGAAATTTAAAATAATCGTTCGACCTTTGATGTTACATTTCCTACGTTTCACAATAATTAAAAATAATATATGACCATAATTCTATTTTATAAATTATTCAATTTTGTCATCAACGGGTATTTTGACTTTATTTTATATTCATCAATCATCAACTTTTTTTAAATACATATATGCAATCAAACATTTTTTAAGTATGAGTGCTGTGGAATTTAAATTTGCTTATAATTGAATTCGTTATTATAATCAAAAATGAGAACCCATAAAGATTTCGTCCTCTCGAAGTTATTACTATCAAGTCAAATAAGAAGAAAAAAAAATAAAAAGAGAGAACTTCTTGAGCCAAATCACATTCATGAGAATTTCAACCTTTGAACGAGAACAACACACAAAATAAAAGCTTATAGAACAAGGCGGGGGACGTATCAAGTTGTGAACCCCAAACACAACGGTTTGACATAGTCAAGACCTTTTAGTACTTTGTTGATCTTTTCGCCATTAAAAAGGTGTGTCTCATTCTCCGGATCCAAATCTCTGAATGGAAGGGCCTTAGAAAGTCGCCGACAATTACAAAAAAAAATCACGAGAAGACAACGAACTAATCCACAAATTCACTTCCTTCACTCGCAAAATGGAGTGAGGAAGGTTCAGAAAAAAAGAATAATTTATATTACAGTTAGGTTTATTGAGAGACCTTTTGTTCAAGACCTTTCTGCTTTCCTTCCAAACACAGAAAATAGATCCGAAGTTCTTGGACGCTTCTTAACGACTAAAGATAATATCTTAAAATTGAATGCCTATTTATACTCGTTTCACATTCATGAAAATGAATGAGAACAATACATAAAATAATATTTAACTCGTGAGTTGAGCAAATGTGTGAGACACTTCCTAAGTACTCACTCCCTGCTCACGTATTGAATTGAAAATTGCCAAAACTTTTTAATTTTTCTATGAAATATCCATGAATTTCTAATGATGCCATTATTTCATTTTGCTAAAATTAGAAATGGCTTCAATAGTGTGGATGTCAAAGGTACAATTTCCATAATTATTTTAAATATTATAATATCACTGGTCAACAGCCAAAAATCTTATGGGGTATAAGTATAATAAAAGTTATTCAGTTTTGCTCACTGATTTCAAATCTGTAATTCTTTTTTTCGAGAGTCCGACGGTTTTCGAGAAATCGGTCCCTACTTTTTTAGCTTTTTTGGCCCATTTTCCAACTTCAACTTCAATTTAAGCCTAGAAAGATACACATTTTGGGCATTAAAAAATAATGATTGGCTAGTGTTTTTTATGGAAATTTCATTTCTAGTCTTTGTTTTGACCTAAAAGGACTCCTAGGGGCTTAAGGTGCCGGAGTAGGCCCAAAAGTCGATGAAATTCTTTTGTACGTAAATAACTCCTTGAATATTGCATGAAATGGATTAATAAGGAATGCATTAAAGAGATTAGACCCACAGCTTTTAAACAAGATGTCAAGCACTCGATAAGAGCCTTTAACTTTGAAGAAATCGTCCATCAAAGTGTGTAAATTTTCATCCAATTTTGAGCAAAAATGCGCTAGAAATCTAAGACTCACGGTAGATCTAATAAAAAACAAGTGCTATAGACTGTAGTAGTAGAGCGCAGAAGAAGACTCTGATATCAGCTGAAGATAACCAAATTCAAAAACATGGATCTCTTATTAATAAAATATATGATAAATATCTCTTACATTAGATTTATAACTTTTTAAATTGACAGTTCATTGCAATGGCGTAATAGTTTTATAATATAAATCCTATTATATTACGTCATGCAACTACAAAATAACTTTCTGTTTCACTCAGTTCACCTATTTACTGTAAGTAGTAAACTCACAAGACCTAGAAAAGTTTTTCCCTGGAGGAAATGCTTGGCATTATAGAAGAATATATTAAACCATATAATACTAGGAGACACTCAAAAGGCCCAGGAGTAGATATATTTAGAATTATATATCATTTAGCTCGGCCTTTGCTCTGTGTAAGGGTTGACTGAAAGAAACAACCCGGATTGTCTTTCTTAAAAGCAACCGGAGCTGTATTTACTTGGTCGAACACTACACATTTTGGTGTCAACTGTCAGAAGAGATGATCAGAACGTCTTTAGGATATGAAGTAGGGAACCTTTGCAAGACATGAGGAACTTGGTTGAGATCCGTAAGAATCACCTATCACCATTCCAAAGGGCTCGAAACACTTACTACGAGTGCAGTAAGAAAAGTTTTTGCTACTCTTGGTCAGCGTGTACCTGTGCTCAAGGGTGGGATATCTTCAAAATTACCGAGCTTCAATAGAAATCAAGAAATTGATTTAAGAATTCTTGAGTAAAATTGTAAATACCATTTATTACAAAAGTTAATTAGAATCACCTAATAATTTTAATCAATTAATAATTATAATTAATCATTTTTTGGTAGGATTTTGTTATGAGAAATTCAGCTTCTTATCAACCTGAAGTAAGTAATAATTCATTTTGTCGAAGATTTGTATTATAATTTTACTTATGTTACAGGCAACAACTGATAATGATCAAAATGGCACCTTTGCTTAAACACCTGTGGTTAGTATTTGCTTCATAGCAATCAATTGATATAAATTTAACTATTTTTCTTTATTTTAGAAGACACAAGCCCTACCATTTGCCAATAAAAAGCGGCTGATGGGAAGATCGTTGACTTTGAAGCCTCCTGGAGGGACACCATGGAGAATTCTATGTTTGTTAAAATTCATTCAGAGACATAATCAACCGTAAAATGTTCGGATTGTCCTTATTCATTTTAAACATAAAACAGATTAAACCAAAACAAAATAAATATGAATAGAAAATACAAATTCAGAAGACTTAGTTTTATTTAAAAGAGAAATATAACATATACATTCAATGTTTTAATTATCTCTTGAAAGACATTTTAATGAAAAGCTGTACTGCTGTGGATTATTCATAAGAAACGGGATTTTTCTTGCTCATTGCAATAAATCTTCTGTACTAAGGCTGTACTAAGTGATAATCTTCCATATTATCTGAAAAACAAAACAAAGCACAATTTTTATTTAATAATGAATGATATAATTTAATTTAATTTAATATTACTTATACTAGTAAATCTCATCACATTCGTCATCAAGGATTTAACTACTGAATTACAAAACAAATCACTGTCCATGATTCTCCTGATATTTTGCATCATCATATAGTCCATCGAGTGTAGTTGAGACTTTCCTCTACTTTTTACACATCCGTCAACTCATTTACGACAAGTCATAACATTCGTCATTAAAGATTTATCTACTGATGATTTACGTGAATTGACATAGGAAATCAAGGACATAGTCAAATCGTTCCTCTTGGCAAAAAATTGACCCTTTTCAACCGTTTTTAGCCACTCAGGACCAAAATATTATTTTAAATCGAACAGTAAAACGCTTTGGAGGAGAAGAATGGGAGACGGGGGCTCCTCTTCTCATTCCAATGTGATAATGACTCTTCAGAATTGATAAATAAACTAGAGAACGAAAACCCCTCATTGAAACATCAATCATAATTCATAAGTAACATATGTGCAGGTGAAGAGTAAATTTGGGTCAGGCTATTATTTAAAAACCAGAATCAACAATTAATTGTGTTGCATTAGAAAATGTATGTGTCTACAGTTCAACCAGACGTAAATATATAAATTGATAATAACTATGAATAAAGATGAAATAAATGATAGCCTCAGTTTATAATTCTTTTTTCCTAAAATTAACAAATTAGGATATCTTATAATTAATCATTAAGTAATAAAATGTTAAAAGAATACGAGTGGAAAAAGTGAAAAAATATGTACTTTATAAAAAGAAATATCAAAAATATTTTTTAGTGTTGGAAAAAAAAAATAATTCTCTTCACAAAATATCGTTGAAAATAATACAAGAAATTAGAAAGAGAAAAAGTTTGTCTATATACGTCTTCGATGATGAAGTAAGGAGGTGGGGAGGTGTGAGCCGGTTGATCTCTGAAGTGGAAGAATGTGGCTCAGGCGAGAATAGCACAAGCTACCACGGTGCAGGCTAAGACGCACCAGACAGGTAAAAAAAGATGAAAATTATGTCTTCAAGAATCGAAATTGCACGTTAACTCCTTTTCTTAAATATTGGACTCTTCCAAAAATAGGGGAGGAAGCTTAGTCAGGAGCTGTAAATGAAAATAGAACGTTTATGAAGATGATTGATGAATATAAAATAAAGTAAAATGAATATCCATTGATGATAAAATTGTTTTGTTTTTTTAATAAAATATATTTATGGTCATATTTTATTTTAAATTATTGTGCATCAAAGATTCCATATAAAAAAATAGTAGATGTAGGAGGAAAGAAAATGCCAGGGCAAGTTAGAAAAAGAAAAACCTGGCTGAGATGGCTACGTTACAAATAGTAAAAAGAGTGAAATAGAATATATTGATATATATGATTTTAAAAAAAGAAGATAAATAACAATAATTTAGATCGATATGCTGGTGATGAAGGAAACTTATCATAAAAGGTTGAGCGATTATTTCAAATGTCAATATAATACTATTAAAGCAAAAATTGATGAATTAAAGTCATGGTTTATTATTTGAAGGGAATTTGATATTTTTGAATTATACCAGTTATGAGCTAAGGGACACCTTCAGCAATTGTATACCATTATTTAATTTTTTAAGGGGGTGGGAGAACCCTTTGAAAGAAAAAAAAACTTTTTTGGAAATTGATAAATGACTAGGATAAAAAGATGTTATTAATATGACATGTGTTGCATAGAATCAAAGGAAAAAAACTTTCATGAATTGAAAGATTGAGGGAAAATGAGTACATTATAGCAAAAACACTCTCTAATGTTTTACAAAAACTAGGGATTTCATAAAATTACCAAACTGATAGTCCAGTTTTAAAGAAAATTTCTAATGATTCCTTATTTTTTTAAAATTAATATTATCTACTACCCAGCTATGAAATAATGGGCAACCCCTGCTGATAATACAGTCTCTACACAGAGATTTAAAATTATTGATTTCTTAAGAATATCTTTTTAATGTTTTAAGTTTTATTTTATTGTCAAAGAAAGTATAAAAATCAGAAAATACCACAAAATATAAATGGCAGAAAAAAAGTTTTTTGATAATTAATCTATAAAAGTAACAATTTTCTTTAAAAGCTTATGATGCAAATATTTTCATCAGTTTTTACTTCATAGTTATTCATCGTTATTAACAAATTATACTCTATTATTATAAAGTTATTATTATAATTATTTGAAATAACATTTTAATACAGAAATTATAACTTGAAAAACTTCATTCATAAAATCAATTTAAAAAAAAAAAAGACATTTATTTTAAAATAAGTTTGAAATATATGTACACAATAACAATTAATACCAACTTAATCAAATTATACGCATAAACTTCATATGGTATACAATAGGTACAGGGACACATAAAGATGAAAAGAGAAATTGGAGAAAAACACACTTCACGTAGTAAATTAGTATAAACAATATTCCATCTACACTTTTATATAGCTAGAAGAAAATACGAGAGAGTCATTCTAGACAGGGAAACATAGAAATTTAAAGTGATGAGATGGCTTGATTTCAAGTATAGGAGATTGCTTTTCAAACAAAGTTCACAGATGATGATAATCATCACCTCAAATAATATAGACAAAATGATTTTATACTATTTTATGCAACATAAAGGAACCGACATGATATGACGCCAAAGTGATACAGAGAAGTGCTCTTCAAACACAAATACATGAAGTCGTTCAAAAGTTAATGAAAAACCTCTGCTCAAATAAAATAGATAAAATGATTTCATACTATCTTATGCAACATAAGTGAACATACATGCTAAGATGTCAAAATGATGAATGAGTTCTCGAAACAAAGTATATATCTCACCAATAAACAGTGATTTTGTCTAATAGAATATGTCTGACAAGTCTGAAGATCCTTCAAGTCAATGAAAATACAAACTTGGGAGTATTTGAGATCAGTCCCCTGGAAAATAAAATAGCACTGAAGAAGAAAATTCACATAGCAAATGCAGAATGGATCCCCAGCAACCCTTGAAAGACTTAGCTTGTAAAAATCTGGACTTGAATCTCCTTGGAGTATCCCAACCGCGTGCCATAGACATAATAGTTTCAGCATCGCAAAGACGGATTCCTTAATCTAGTAGATGGAATGACAAAGGAAATAAAAGATGCAAAAAGAAGAACTGAAAAAATATATAAATAAATCTGTGTTGTATAAAAAAAGAAAAATAAGCAATTCCTAATGACTATAGCACAAACAAAGAACACAACAATGGCAGATATTTTAACATACAACGTTAAATCAATAGCGTCTTTTTGGAGAGTGAAATCAATATTCGGATATTTAAAAGTAATCAGGTTCCCGGACCTACTCACTCTAGCTGATACTAGGACTATCAACTGTGACTCAATATCTAAACTAGTTCCTCTATCCCATATTACTTACTCAGCTAACGCTTGAGTTTGCTCGTTGCACCCATCAAAGTCTTTGAACTCAGTGACGGTTCGTCTAGATGACCAGGGAAACTTGGTAGTGGTTAACGTTGACTTGCTAGGGCATAGAACGAGTGTCTATGGTATACATGGACTAAACCAAGACAGAGCAGGGTTCTTCTCTGAATTAATCAATCACGATTCAATGAGATTGAACACCACTGTAACTGGAGACTTTAATGTAATACGAAATCCCAAGCGTGACTTTATGTGAAATACAAGCTTGGTCAACAAGAAGAACAGTCTTAATCTAGAGAATATAATAAGATGCAAGATTGATGATCCAGCCGGATAGTCCAGCAATGACATTCAAAGGAGTAGTCTTAAGCCTTTAATGCTATTCTTGAATTGTTTGCCGACTTTAAGCTACTTCTCAGTTTTATATCTGATCACAGCCCAATTATTGCAAAATTCTGTCTTCCACGAAGAATCAATAAGCGCTTTTGGAAAATGATCGTTTCTCGTCTCCAATATCCTGCAACTAAAGAAAAGATTAGCAGTATCATAAATAACTGTACACATATAATGAACTTGAGAGTAAATTCTCTATTCTATACTCTAGAGAAAATTGAAACATTATCAAAGGGACTTTACAAAAAAGTAGTATATGAAAAAACCAAAGAAAGGAGGGAAGTCATGGAGAGGCTCATTTCCAGGGATAAGTCTGTCAAAAACTAATAAGAATAAAGTCAAAACTCATAGAGAATTTAAAGGGGAAAAGATCATCCAAATACATGGAGAGATTCCAAATAAATTCTAGTCCTCTGACGGCCCTGCGAGACAATAATGGAAACATCTCAAACGACCCTGGAATCCTCGGTAATGAAGCAACTATCTTTTATTTGCAGCTGTATTCATGCCAGAAATGTCAAAAACAAGAACAGTGTTATTTTTTGATGTAATTGAGAAATCAAAGAGATAACTCCTGGACAATCCGGAGCGGGTAGTATGCCACAATACACGATCCTCAGAATCTTCGATAGAAGAGGTACAAAGCCCTGTAAGTATTGAAGAAATTAAACATTTTATCATTAATGAAAAAAAAGATAAAAATACAAGTCTTTTGGTCCATCTGGCTTACCTTTTGAATTTTACCAATGTAATGTAACGGAGCTTGCTCCAGTTCTTCAAAGGATATTTAATGATGTATTTAAAAAAGGACACGCTCCATCTTTCATAAATGAGGGAATTCTGAAATTAATTCACAAAACAGGAAAATATAAGTATGACATAAGAAACATAAGACAAGGAGATATCCTCGCACACATTGAGAAACACTAAGGAATCCAATGAGAAAATAACTGGTCTAAGAAGGTATGGTGATCTTAAATACCTTCTATACACAGAGGATCTGATGATATTCATGCTGAGAAATTCCAAAGAATCAATAAATGAGCTCTTAGCAAACCTAAAGTCGTTCGATGATTGGTCTGGGATTTCACTGAGAGTCACCAAATCCATAGTCGTCTCATCGGCCAAGCTTCTAGTAGTTCACATATCACTGAGGAAGGAAGACGGCCTACGAGAAAATGAAAAAGGATATTTTAGAAGTCTCAAAAAAAAAAAGTTAATGGTTTCAAAGATTCAACCTCAACCTGCTTGATAAGATTAAAGTGTAGAATACATGTATACTTTCTAAAACTATTCACTTATTCAAGCTTTTGTTGATGTTCGAAAAAGTTGATGTTCGAAACAAAGAGACTTTTACAGATGTTTATTATACTCCTCCTTAAATTGTTAATGCAACTAGCCATTATAAATTAAGTTTTGACATCTATCACCTCAGATTTCAACCAAATTTGGATGAATTGTTTCTATATACAAGATATGCAAAATTACAAAATTGAACTGTGAAATTTCAAGTTATTGAAAACTTATGAGGGTTTGAGGATGGGTCTAATTTAATTTTTCTGGTGTTCTTTTTTTGTGTAGCCCCCACAACGAATTTTGTAAGAACACATAATTAGCTAAATTCATAATTGAATTGAAGACATTTTATTCTCAACAAAAAATACTTGTTCTAGGTGTCAAATTGCATCACCAAGGGCACTTAATCTTTTCTCTAGTTGGTTTATATTATTTAATATACACATGACTTCATTAAATACGGATCTCATCATCTTTTGTGTTCAAAAGGGTTTTAAAGCTTTCAAACAAAAAAAAAACAACCACTATAATACAGTTGATCTACTACAAATACACAATTTAATCATACTGATTAATTCTTTCACATCTTGTATAACAAAATAAACACTATGGTGCCAATCCATAAATTTTTAATTTTCAATTTTTTGATATTGTCCTATTGATCAACAAACCAATTGAAGAATTTTCAACATTTAAAGGCTACTCCATGCCTTTAAAGTTCAGAAAATTGGCAACTTTTTTGAAAATTTCATATTTTTATTTGATTATAATCAAATAAGAAATTGACAAGAGAGACACAGAAAGAGAAAGTGAGAGGCGCTAGAACTCATAAGGCAAAATTCATAAATTAAAATAAAATTCTTTTGAGAATAGAATCCAGGATCAACGCTTATCAATGGAGAAATGTCTGTGTGTGGTAAGGAATCCTCGACAACAAAATCCCCACTCGAAGATCTCCTATTAATTATTCAGGGGTTTTCGAATTCTACTCAGATATTGTTTTAAAATGTGAGGAATTCAATTTCATTACTTCCGAATGCATTTGGATTGGAATAGGGTTTCCAAGTTGATGAAGATAACAGAAGTGGTACTACCACTATAGCCAACTCTCCTCCGCATGAAACAAAGCCATGAAATAAAACATTCCACAACCTCACGTTTCTCACAGAAACAAAAATATACGCATACTTTTTTAAATTTTATAAGGCATAAGATGGCTCATTCGAACCCCAGCTCTGCAATCTCATAGACTTAGAAGATAAGATCTTGAAAAAAGTTCAAAGTTCATTTGCTATCGATTAGTACTCTTATAAATATACATACAGTAAGTTACAGGAATATACATCACACGAACTTATAGTCATACAAACTTCCATGGATTGAGAGTTTGCGGGAAAACAAATACTTTTTCACAAAAACGCCTTCTAGTCTGTTTAGTAAAACTGAAAAATAGGGATTCCATCAAATTCCAGTTTTGTACGAAATTCCTTGTGATGATTTTACCAATAAAAATAAGAAACAATTAATTAAATATTTATGGAAAGATCATCTTTGTAATATATTATAGATAATATTTATAAATTATAATAATCATGACAAAAAGCATAGTTAGAACCATCAAACAATAATTACATTAAGTTTACCAAAGTTATTTTATTTAAAGCTACTTTTGATTTGGACAAGTAAGCCTGCAGTTTCATCAGATTAGTAAACTTGAGTCATTAGGTCCATATCTTTATATACATACATACATGTGAACGACTTTAATAAACACTGATCTCATCACTTTCTTGTACCAGGGATTTCATAAATTCTTTACAATGACATTATTGACCATAATTCTCCTGAGATCTCACTTCCCAATGACTCCTGAATAAAGTTGAAATTATCTTTCTATTCCTCTCCAACAAGAGTCAAAGAAAAAAATGAGTGCTCCTTTTGTATTTGGTAGGATTTCAAAATTGTACTTCATTTTTTTTAACATCACGGTGCTTCCTTTGAACGTATGGTCTTTCAAATTGACAATGGATAAAAAAAGATAGTTACAGTCATAACGTCTACAATAATTAATTAATAACTTTATATCAATATATACTGTTATTAGTCAATATAAATAACGATATGAGTTCCAACATCTCCTGGCCCGTAACATTATATATCGAGAACGGATATGATCTTGAACGCAGCAAACATTTCTTGTTTTCCAAACTGTTGTGATGGACTATGTCGTATAAATACTTGTATAGACATAGTAATCAATTTGAGTGAGTTTTTTTGTTCTTCAAATTCATTCTTTTTAAACAAATTTAAAATTATATGTAAAGCTTATTTTATCACTATGAGATTGCTTCTTCATTACAAAAGAAGTTATTAGAAAGCTTCACATGTCTATTGGAACATTGAACTATTATAGACCTGAAGCATCTTCAGGCCTATTTAAACGAGTTCAAGAGTCATTGTTTTAAGAGTATTTTTATTCTTACAGTTTAAAGTCGAACCATTCAGTCCCTTTGAGTGTCCATCTATGCTTCCATGCTACAGACATTTCTTCTCTGAATTCAATATTTTTGGGTTTATTCTTGCTGTGTAATATTTCTCCATTATGAGATTTGATAATTGTATTCGTGTAATAATTGATTTCAAGCATTTTCCAGCTAATTTGAATTTTGAAAAGAGCCAGAACATTCATCCAGAAGAAATTGTTTCCATCTTAGACGAGGAATCATTGTGTATGAATTTGGATTCGAGTGAGAATCCCTTTTTATTCCTTGTTTCAAGATAAGTCTCCAAATCACAGTTCTCTAGATTCAAGTGTACCTACTTTTATGAACAAATCGTGGATTAAAAAAGGTTTTCCCTCTACAAGTTTCTATGAATCAGTAGAGAAGAATTGCAAAACTATCAACCCCAACTGAGGCTACATTCTTAAATTTATCCTCGAGCATCAACGACACACAATTCCATATTTTCTTTATCCCAAAAATGGCAATTCTAGTTTCTAGGTTGCTAGACTTCAAATACAACGTTAAAATCAGTTATTGATTTTATAAATGAATGGTCATTCACTTCGTTTGTAGATTTAACAAAAAGTGGAACCAAATAAAGTTATAATTTGACTGAGTTCATTCCTTTCATTTTTTGTTTGTGTGTTGCACGTTCTATTTCACTCTGCATTTTTGAGCAAAAAAAACCCAGAATTTGAGGCGAACATGAAATCATATTCTCCAACGATTCTAATAAAATTAATATGGAACTATAAGAAATTTATTGTTTAAATGAATTAGAATACAGATACTATCATATTTTTATGAGGAAAGATTCCGACAATCGGATGATGAATTCGACACTTACCTCCGAAAAGGAAAATAATTCTGCTGGATTTGAGGATTTTGGCTCAGATCTTTTTGGAGATGATCAAAGTGTTTTTGTTTCAATACACGATAATTAAGAACATAAAGATGACTCAGGTGAGAATCAACCTTCAATTCAAGAGGATCTGAGTGGATATTAATTTGTTCTTTGATGACATAAGTATTGCAGATGAAATTCAAAAATACAACACTTTATCAAAATCACATTATATTTACTTCACCGACGATATAATACCAAAAGGTAGCATGAATAAATGGAACCGAATCAGGGACATTTTAAACTCAGACATTCATTATAATACACAATTGAAAATCAATACACCTTCGAATAGGAAGTTCAATGATTCTAAATGTTATAAAAGAGATTTGGAAGACAAGGAAAACATATTCAAAGCAAAAATTTCTTGTAAAAAAGACTCAAGAAAAATGTTTGCTCAATCTTTTGAGAAAATGGAAATATGACAAATTAATTTTTAATGAAAACTCACTCCTGTTTGTATTTATGTCCTAGGGCAAAATATCCCCTTCTACTTATAGATTCAATGGACTTTTAATGACTTTTTAAGTGTTAAATATTTTTATTTAAAATAAATTTTAAACTAATTTTCCTGTTTTTCTGTTTTTGAAATAGTCGAACTATCAAGAAATTGCTGATTTTTTGAAAAGACAGGTCTTTATTATGCAGTAAACAATTTTTTTTTATTAAAACAAATAAAATTTATGAATATCACATTGAGTCATTTTAAAACTGTTTGTACTATTAGAGTGCAAGCAAAAGAGATTTTCCCTACCCCCTACTCAGACTTAAAATGATTTTTCCATTTATTAAAAAGTACTTCAAAAAATTTATAGATGGGTTCGTAACTCTCAACTTATGACAGCATCATTTGATCATACAAAATTGGTTTTCTTCATAGCTTAATTTCATATCTGTATCAAAGTGTTGCAGCCCTAAGACAATTCTTACATGTACATACATAACTTATGACATGAATAACATGCAAAAACATAAAATCTCTTTGTATTGGGGCTTTTATTTTATACTTTATCTACTGAAAATGCAAACTATAAAATAAGCAGTGGTAATTCTATTCCTTTAATCAATTATCCACTTGACAGTTATAATAGCAAAGATCCAAGTCCATCAAGATTATTCAAAAGTTCAGCTCTAGTTACAACATTTCTTAAGCGCCCAGCATATTGAATTCGTGCATTGAAATAATTTGTTGAGCAAAACTACTATATCTAAGTAATCTCACAAGTATTATACAAAAATGTTAAATAAAATGCAATGACATTAACTACAATTATTTTAAATAAATAAATCCCTTTATTTCATAAGTAAATAAGTATATATGTATATGGTTCAAAGATATTCACAATCAAATCATGATTAAAAAATGTAAAATTATAAGGTTTCTCATCTGAATGAATGTCTAGGTCTTAACCAAGTTAGTCTAGTTACTCCTTTTAAAAGCATTGAATATAGATGGAGTCTCGGCTTCATCCTGGCTATAGATGCAACTGCCATCACTCTCGGAATAATCACATTCAGCCTCTTTACTGCTTGAATCCTCCAGAGGAGGAGGAAGAGTTGTAATCCATCATGTCATCTTCTGAAGATTCATAGTCGGGGAAAACTATAGATTCTGCACTCATCTCGTGATTGTCCAAAAGATTCTAAAACCTTCAATAATATTTAGTATCTCTCACGTCCAAAAACTTTTCGTAAGATAACAGGGATTGCAGTGAAAAATTGCGTACAATTGAAGCAATACAAATTAGAAAACTTACAGTTCTCTTCATTTTAGTTTAATTTTTTTTCTATATTATTAATGAATTCAGTATTGGGTATATTACTTGTTTAATATTAATTAATGTTGAATTAGTTATCATTAGATTAGAGCTCATGATGCCATCTTTGCTCATTTCCACATGCATCAAATATCCGTTGCTAATTAAAAATTATACTTATAAAAAGTGAGATGATTTTTGATAACTTAAAAGCAAATAAGAACCAAGTAGGTATAGCTTAAAAATCCGTAATCAATATGTAATTAAATGAGATAAATAGTATTCTGACAAGTGGTTTATATTTTATAACCATTACTATGAATCAGAGAGTACTTATTAAAAAACTTTTTGTTTTCTCTAAAGCAAAAAGGAAGAATAAATAAATAAGTGTAAAAGAACTCTAGATGAATGATTTATAAAACAAAGAGATTGTTATTGTTATTGTCTTCCCGAAAACAATAAAAAAAGGAAGAAGGAAGTCGTTCTCTTATATAAAGTATTCAATGAAAGGAAATGAAATGAAAGAGGGGGGGGGGGGTCGCGCGATTGATTGTGGGGGAAGTATTTGTGATAAATGATAATGTTATTAAAAGAATAACGGACCTGGCCTGTGCTAATAATAAAATCGAAATTTGGAAAATATCACTATATGAGTTATAAGAAATAAATAATAAGTAACCCAAATGTAATAATGTTATTAACAATTATCACTTTTCTGAATCTCGAAAACACTTAAAATGAATGAGCTTACAATTAAACGTGGAGTATAGTAAAACAATCCGTAAAACAAAATTACTCGAAAATAATAAAATGAACAAAAAATGATCAAATTGAGTAATAAGGAGTAAAAAGAAGAATTCTCGTCGAGACTCCAAGATGCGAAGAAATAAGAATTTTCTTATGTTTGTATGTTACAATCATTCCTCCCTTACACTTTTTTCTACGTTTCCTATGCTTAGATGTCTACTTGTGCTTTTTCTGATATTGTAATTGGTAGTATTCAACCCTTTATATAATTTTGTTTTAAATCCTTATTTTTTGTGTAAGCATAAGTATTTCTTTTGATGAAGTGGTGATATTCCATATTTACTATATTTTAACATTAGAAACATTTTACTATTTGTAAAATGATTGTATATAAGGTTTTTTTCATTTCGTATATCAAGTATATATTCATTTCTCTGTTCTATTGAAGTAGATTTTCCTTTAAATATTTGTTTTATAAGATTCCACCCCCAAGAATTATAAGATTTTGATGAGGATACTTCAATCTTTACTCGGATCCGTAGCTTGAATGGACAATCCCTTGTCAACGTACACAATTCATCTCATAATTTCTTCGATAAATAACAGGATTACTCTGTCGATATCAATAATTTGAGGTGCCGTATGGACGATAAAACATGTTGTGATAGCTGTTATTGAAAGTAATTCCTCCTTTAACTCCTGCTTTATCATTAAGCAGAAGAGTACATGTAATAGTACTGACTAAATGAATTTGATTGTTGCCTTCCAATTACTTTTATTTGAATAATATAGTAACTCTCAGTACTGTGTATGTATTATTTAATTGATATATTTAATAATATATTGCCTGTCCTTTTTGACAGATATGGATTTTATTATTACTTTTTATAATTCATTTTATAATAACTCTGGTATAAAAATATTGGGCTCAAAATACAGTTTGAAATACTAATAATTATTACAAGGACTTGGACTATAGCCATTTTTTCTTTCCAAGTGGAACTCAATACTTTTTTATAGCTTAAATGTGTAATGGTTTTAAGAAGTTGCTAACTAATCAATAAAAAAATTTATACTAATCTCAAGATTTTCCTTCATATTTAAGATCTACAGTATAAGTAGGTACTCTATATAGAGATAAATAAGTACATGGACCTCGAAAATTTCTGTCTCTCTCTTCCCTCAAACGTACATAGTGTTAAGTAAAATATATTTTTTGTTTAAAGAAATATGTAGTTCAAATGAAGGAAGAATTAAAAGAAAAAAAAACCTATAAAAAAATAAAATTATCAGATATAGGAAAAACCTTAGTTAAGAATGCGTTTATGTACACGTAATTGAAAGTAATCAGTCATATTTTTCTGACGTAATATAAGCTCCATTAATTCCTTAGGAGCCTTCTTTTTTTTCTTTCTTTCTTCTTCCTTACATGTATATTTCTTAACAAAAGATCTCCTTAAAGAATGGAATGACTAGTCAGGTATATAAACTATGAATGTATGTATTATGTGAAATAATTTGTAAGAAGTCAAAAAAAAAAAAAAACAAACAGAGATTTAAGGCCTACATAGAATTTATGTGAATTTATTAATTTTTTTGTTAAACACAGCAAATTGCTCCTTGTTACAATAATAAAACTTAACATATACTCTTTTCTTAATACAACAACTAAAATTTGTGAAGGAATGAAGTAGTGTTATGTATTTTAACAATGCATTTTTTTAACTGTTAATTTAGATAAATCTAATCTAATAGAGTACTTAAGTGTATTATTATTTCTTTCATATATATAAAAAATCTACATTCAGTTTTATTGCGAATATTTATACCGCAGTGGATGACAAGTATCCAGCTAATTTAAATATAAAAAAATGTCGTACCTATTTGTTTAATATGAACAAATACATATTTAGGGGTTTTAACCTTGTGGAGAAAAAAATTATACATTTGAATGATTTGAAAAGAAAAAATGGTTGGAGATGCTCTTTTTCCTTTTTTGAAATAGTTAGATTGTTGTGAAGGAAGAAGTCATCTCCCTCTAAAAAAAACATAATTAAAAAACTCCTGCCTAATTTGCGGCAAATTTAGTTAAAAATGCATATTGGAATTATAGTAATATATGTATCAACCTATAGTAGTCAAATTTTCCCTGAATGAATGCTACCTATTTTAAATTTAATAGAAAGTTCACTTCCCTTGTATATATTTTTTCCATTCTATATGATATAAAAGACAGCTGATTTTAATAAAGGTTTTTTAATCATTAGTGCCATAGGAATGTCTCACCCCCAACAAAAGTTCCCTCCCTTCCATAGTAATTTAGTCATTAGAGTTTCCCGTTTATTGGGCATGGTTTTTATGACTGTAGTATGGATTGGTCTACTCAAAGCCATCAATAAAACAACATCATCTATATGGAAATTCAAGTCCCTCATGGCAATTTTTGCTATGTAGCTGCTGGCAATTTAAAAATGAAAAAAATGGAATTGTATGGCTTACAATTTGACGTTATCAAACGTCTTGTAAAGTGCCAATTATAAAGCTTAAAATTGACTCTAAAATTACTCCAATAAGCATAAATGCATTAAATCAAAACATATTTTTTTTATTCATTACTAAATTGAAACAGTAAAATAGAATGTGATTAAGACTTTTAATGAATTTGATTCGAAATATATGCTTAAACTGTACATACATGTAATATATATAGAGATATAGAAACTCAAATTAGAACAAATAATTTCAACTCTAAGTAAGATTAAGCGTCAAATGTAAATGTTGTGACGGATGTCGATAACTTAATTAGTGAAAGAAAAATCATATATATGTATGTATATATTGAAAACGTTTAATGGCAATTACAAAATTAATAAATGATTCACAATTTAATAAATTCATTCAGAAAGAATAAAATTCTTGATCGTTGATAATAGAGATAAAAAGCTTTAAAATTATAAGAAAGATCCTAGGTTAGTGAAATGACGTCTAAGTGAATTTAGGACAGAAACCTTGAGAAAGTTAAAAATTATACAACACGTTCAAAGTCATAATCACGAGATAAATATTAAAGATTTATTCAAGGAACGTAATATCACTAATAAGACCAAAACACTTGTTTCCTTCAATGTCCAACTCAACATTGAGTTAGTCAGTCCATTTCATGTTCTATATTGAAAAATCCGATCCTTTATACTACTGCATTTGAAAGTAAAGAATATTTCCACCCTCATGTTATGTTATTACACTTGAATCACTCAAAAGTACATGTCTGCATGTGATTGAGACGAACAGGGGATACATGTAACTGAAGAAAATGTCAACAGAATCCATAATCCACGAGAACAAGTTCTTTAAATGCATAATTATTCCTATCGTAAACCGTGAAGCCCTGAGGGTTCTCAATACAATGAAGGAGATGAGGGAGACGATAATCATCAGATGGAACTCGGACTCCAACAAAATTGTAGATATACAATGACCATAATGAAATTATCTCAGTAGTGGAGGAATCCAGGGAAACATCCCAAAAATCTTAAATCATACAGTTAATATAATTAACATTTTTTATAGAATCATAGCTTTAATTTCTAACACTTAATACTTCTTATGGTTTAAGTTGACCATTAGAGCATTTGTAGGACCATAGATTTGAAGAAGTCCTTAGAGGCAATGACAATTCTGATGAACGGAAGTTTTGTCATAGTAGGAAACAAGGAATTTGGAGTTGTCCACTTTGACGCACGAAGAATTGAAATCCATGTCGTAAATCTAAACATGTTCACATCGATATTCGAAATTTAAATTTATTTTAGAAATAAAAATTTTTTATTTTAGAAATTTTAGATTCTGACATTGTAATATATATATTTTTGGATTTTGAAATTGAGGTTTTTAAGAAAATATTAATTTTAAAAATTAAGGTTGATTGATGTTATGTGTAAAAAAATAAAAAATGGGTTTTGACAATATAAAAAACACAAATTATCAGTATTGGATCAATTCAAAATACCTTGAAATTATTATTTTGTAAATCATATCTATCTCTAGTATATTAAAAACAGGAGGAAGTTAGACCTACATAATTAATATAAAATTATAAAATCACTAAATTTATGACTATTGTAAAATATATATTTAAGCAAAAATTTAATAATTTCAATTATATAAGTTACACAAAAAACAATGAAAAGTCGCATTATATACATTACAAAAAAATGCTCGTCCAAAAAGTTGCTTTCACATTTCAAAATCAGTTTTTTTTTTTTTTTTTAAATTATACATATATTTTGTTACTTCTAAAGTAAATATGTATAAATTAATTTGTAACGTCGATATACCAACACTTAGGTCATTTAGACATAGAAAATTAACTTTTAATCCTACAAAATTGATGAAAGTTTTATGTTTTAAAATATTTCATTTTTTTTGTTCATATCATCGGATAGCTAAAGCTCCTACTGAATTATCTTCAGACGAAGAATTGGAGGATTCATGAAATTATGATCCCCTATTTGGAAAAGCATCCTGCAAAACAATATATCCAAGGCAAATCAATTCAGTTTGGGTTCAATAGGTGGTGGACATCTCCATTGAATTGAGTTATTTCTTGGTTAAAAATGAAATTACGGACAGAAAAGTATCCCAGAAATAGGAGTAGGAGTACAAGTTGAAATGAACTTGATTGATAGGTGCAAAGTTTCACCAAAGAACGATTTACAAGTATAGCTTATAATTAATTATAAGTGTTGCTCATTAGGATTGTCTATATTAGGGAAACTTTTGTTTCCATTACTTTTGACTTAAATATCTAATAATTTTTTTCCTTTCTTACTATTCTTATTAATAAATTAACAACCACTGATTTTAAAGCATGAAAATTATACCATCGCAATTACTAACGAATTGATTTTTAAATTAAAGGCAGATCTGAACTCAACAATTATTGCTCTGTGACTTTTGATTTCATAAACTTTTTGGAACTCTAATATTAGAGTTGGACAAATTTTGAAAATTTAGCAAAAGTTGCAATAAATTCAAAATTTATGAACCGATTTTAAAAATTGAAAAAAAATCTTATTTTATTAAAGTAATATCTACAACTTTTGGTTCAATGGCATCTCTCTAAAACTTTGTTTACAATATTATTCTGAGTTGAAGGGTAAATGAATGTTTGTATAACGTCATCTTACGCCCAAATTTTTATTTTCAAATTGACAGTTTACACTCTGAAGGTCCAGGATTTGATATATTTAAAATTATATGTCATTTAGCTCTGCCTTTGCTTTCTGTTTTAGTTGGGCAACAACGTCTTTAGCAATAAAAAAGGAGATATTTGATTATAGCAAAAGTAAAAAAGGATTAATTTTTTGGCTACATTATATAAATGTATAATGACATAATTTTATTTCATATTATTAGGGTCTAAGAATTATTTAAGAGAAAGAGATTTTTATTCACGATAAAGATTTGTCGTTTCTATATGGACACATTCATTAATGACGTCTCGTGGAAACGTAATATATGCATATATCTATATCATGGAATATTAATTATGACTTGGGTCATTTAAAATGCAAAATAAACTACCCAGAATGAGTCACGAAGAACAACATGTAAAATGAAGTTGCCCAACGTTTCCCCACTTTTTTAAATGATCACAACAAGAACTTTAGATACCTTCATGTTGCTTCCATTTGATGATGGTTACTTTTCCCCTGGATGTTTATCTATTTCTTTATAGGTGGGGATTTTGGAGACTGAACGATCTTTTAAAGCCAAGGCAGCCATATAGGTATTACTAAAAATAACTATGTCAGTAAAGAAAGAATATTTTGAAGAGTGAGGCTTTTTATTTTTATTGAGCCTTCTCCAAGATGACCGACTTTCAAGGCCAAGGAGGGTGTTTTTAAAAATTAATTCAAAGATATAATGAACCCTAAAAAAGAACGAGTTTGGAGGATTCTTATTCATTTTTTAACATAAAACATAATGAATATGAATTAAAAGCCTTCCATTCACAAGACTTTTAGTTTTATTTAAAAGAGAAATATAATATATACATTCAATGTTTTAATTATCTCTTGAAAAACTTTTAATGAAAAGCAGTACTACTCCGGATTATTCCTAACAAACGGGATTTTTCTTATTCATTGCAGTTGATATTCACACTTAATGAAGGCTGTACTATGTGATTATCTTCCATATTTATTAAATATATATCTTCCAGGGATTGGAATTTTTAGTATGTTATACTTTTGGAATCTGAAAAAGAAAACAAAGTACAATTTTTATTTATTAATAATATAATTGAATTTAGTTTTACTTATACTAGTAGATCTCATCCCATTCGTCATCAAGGCTTTATCTATCAAATAACAAACACATGTTACTGTCCATGTTTCTCTTGAAATTTTGCATCATGGAGTCCACTGAGTGTAGTTTACTTTTCTCTACTTTTTTTTTCTACATCCTTCAACTCAATCAGGGCAAGTCTAAACAGGGGTCTCATAACATTCATCATCAAAGATTTATCTACTGATAATTCATGTGAATTGAAAAAGGAAATCAAGCACTTACAAGGTCAAATTGTTCCTTTTGGCAAAGAAATGACCCTTTTTAACCGTTTTTAGCCACACGGGAAGAGGGGGTTCCTCTTTGATAAATAAACTAGAGAAAAAAAATCCCTTCTTGAAACATAAATTATATTATGTGCAGTTGTATAGTGAATCGATTCAGGCTATTATTTTAAAGCCGGAATCAAGAATTAATAAGGGTTCATTAGAAATTTATGTGTCCGCAGTACCATCACATATAAATACATAATATAAATTTGTAATAATTACGAATAAAAATGAAATGGTAGTGTCAGTTCCTAATTTCCTCAGTCCTAAAATTAACATATTATAATATCTTATGATTAATCATTAAGGAATCTAAGTAATAAAATGTTATACGAATATGAGTGGGGAAAATTAAAAAAATATGTACCTAATGAAAAGAATATATCAAAAATATATTCAAGTGTTGGAAGATTCACACATGGAAAGAAGAAAAAAACATTTTATATATTATTCAGATAATGACAAGAAAAGAAATAGGAAAACATGGCTGCATTGACTGATTTCGATTGACAGAATATTTTAAATTTTGGGTCGAGATATCAAGTTTTATACATAAGATTGATTTGATACATAAGACATGAAATTTCATAGAAGTGATGCATGTAAATTTATTTACATAGATTGAGCATTTAAGAGAAATAAAATCTATTTTCAATGAAGTAAATTTTTATGCTGTAGAGATAAATGATAATTAATCGTCGTTGATAAATAATTAATTATCTTCACAGAATATAATTGAAAATAATACAAGAAATTAGAAAGAGAAAAAGTGTGTTAGGCGAGAATAGCACTGACTAGAATATATAGAGCCAGAGGAAAAATAGTTCCTCAAGAACTAAGAGTGGTCAAAGTCAAGGTTCCGTTCCAAGATTTATGGGCGAAGGTTTTTTAACTCTGATACCTAAAAAAGATAAGGATCGTCTGAATATCTCTAACTACAGGCCAATAACACTTCTAAATACGTCATATAAAATTCTTACTGACATAATAAACAACAGACTGATCAAAATCCTTCCCTCAATTATTGGCGGCTCGCGGAAGGGATTAATGAAAGGGAGAAGGGCGGCAGAGGATATACCTCCCTGAATACAAGACTCGATAGATTGTTCACTAAGTCATGGGAAGGAATTTGATGGGTTGCTGGTCGACTTCAATAAGACATTTGACTACATCTCGCATGGATTTATTTTCAGTGCACTCCTTAAGTGTGGCTTTTCAATAAGGTTCATCAAGATGATTGGGACGATTCTAAGAGATTCTTCTTCAAGAGTGGCATCGGGTGACAAAATGTTTTCATTCGAGATAACAAGAGGATGCAAGTAAGGTGATCCTATCTCACCATCCCTCTTCTTAATAGCAATTAACGGACACTCAACCAAGCTCCCCAGCCGAAAACCAAACAGTTAGTACAATTATACGCGGACGACCTTTCAGTCTTCTACTCAGGTACACCTGAGGACATAATATCTTCTATGAAAGAAACATTTCAAGTTTTAGAGAGATATGCAACACACTCATAGAGTCAGTCCGTATATGAACATCATATTACGACAACTTGTGTATAAATATACTTGACAAAATCAATATATGGAATGGAATAGTCGTTCACCGTATTGTTCACTTACTTAGGTATACTCCATACTCGAATACCACAAAGGTTGAACAGCGAGAGTTACAAATAAAATTTAAATGGGATAATAAGAGAGCTCATGTCTCAAACAATCGCCTGTTTGCCCCAACCTCTCAGTGGGGTCTAGGACTGAAGCGAGTGGAATCAGTGTGGATGACCCTCAACTTGTCCTGGTTGTTAAGACTTCGAGGTAGCGATAACTTTTGGGCAGTGCTCTTAAAGTAAAATTTTAAGAAGCTGTCCGGTTTTTTGTTCGAGGACAGAATTTTCATGGGCCCTCAAGAGCTCTTCAAGACATCTACCCGTTGTGGACAATATTGGAGAGCGATGTCCTGTTCGTGAAAGAAAATTGTTGGCGCAGCTCTTCCTTTATTAGGTCACCATGAGCAGCCGGGTAACTTCAACACCAAGATAAACCCAAGACACAAATTTTTAGTATCCCAACATCTCACATCTATAGGCCAAGTTCTCAGGGATGTGCAAGGGAATAATCCGCGCACGTTCCTACAATTCAGAAAAATAAAGAAAATTATAAGACAGTCATGGGAGGAGGTCATGGATCCCCCAGCACCCTTTTATGTTGCCCTCAATACCTTACCACTTTCCAAAATTCAAAGAGTGCACCAAAACAGCTTTTTGGAAGATCGCCCAGAGCACTTAGTCCGTTTAGGATGTACCCCGATGGAGACGTTCTTGGAGACTTCATCCCTCTTCGTTAACAAATGGAGTGAGAGAAAAGAGGAGAGGAACTCCAGGTTTTGTGCTCAAGGCCTTGAGACCACGAAACATCTTTTCTTGGACTGCATCAAAGTGGATCCCCTGGTGTACAATAATATGGCATTGCTTGTATTTTTCATCTACATACATATATCATATATAAAAAAGTAGTAATGACAAAAAAAAAAAAAAAAGAAAAAAAGAAACAAAGTATAATATATAAGACAATAATAACACTATGTAATAGCATTTTTGCCCATTTTAAGGTTTCCGGCATAATCAAATTTTCTTAGATAAAAGTACATATGAATGTATTAGTGGATCACTGTCTCCTATGAAACATATATTGAATATATATAAAATTTACTCATTGATAGTAATTAATGTACTAAATAAAACAATTGAACTACTTATTTATTTAAAAAATGAACAAAAGTTTATTTTGCAATTCTTCCTTTTAATAACTATATTATTTCTCACAACACTTACTTTTTACTTACAATTTCACAAGTTTTAATGCTGTGATCATGATTTTTTTATGCTCAAAAACAAAAAAATAAAAAATTTAGCACAATATTTTTTTTTTTTTTTTTGTGGCCACAGGATCTTTTTTACTAAATAATGATTTTTCATCTGATAACATCAATTAAAACTAAAATTTAAATATAACGAAGCAGGTGGCTTCACAAAAGTATAAAAACTTATTGTGGATAAATATCTTGCTATGAATATTTCTGTACCTCTTTTCATATTTGATAAAATTCTTATTGAATGCTGAAAATACAGGAAAAGTGATTAATCTCTTTGGAGCTTAATGTTTTTTTTCATTTGTGACACTAAATATAAACAAATTTAGTAAATGAAATACAAATTATATATCTGAAATAAATAAAAAAAAGAACTTCTTTCGAAAACCACTTTTTTAAAAAAATATTAACTATTTAATATAATTTGGAGAAATATAATTATGAAATATAGAATATAGAAATATGACAATATGTTCATAATTTTAATTAATATGAAAAATAACACATCTGAATAACTTTTCAATGGAAAGCAAAAGGGAAGACATATAAATGGTGTAAAAGTTAGTGGAACTGTGAATGATGATTGATGGCTTCCAGTAAGAATTTTCAAAATCAGGAAGTAAATGCTTTCAAGATCTTAAGCCAAGGAGTCACATTGTTTTATTTTACATTGTCACATTGTTTTTATTTTTACTTATTCACCTAGGTTAATTATGATTTTGCTTGGAATGTAAAAAGTGAGAATTCAATGTTATCAAAATGTAATGACAAATACGTTTATATTAAAGAGCTGTCAAGTTTTGAATTTTTTGTTTGTATACGAATACTTTAGAACATAATTTATACCACAATATATACATTTTTAAACCAAGTTTCAAAATTATGCCAACATTGTTTATGTCAAAAATAGACAAGACCTAAGGCAATTTGTAAATATGTTTGTGATCAAATGAGTTGATTGGAGTAGATATAGTCCTTATTTAAGGAATTCATGCTTTGCCTGTGAGGTTGAAAATTTGATTAAAGCCATACCTTACCCATCAGTTATTGATGGTTCACGAATAACAGAGACGGAGTACAATAATATTAATTAAACACAAACATATTATGTATATTTAGAAACAACAGTGAAAAACTAAACAAAACATATTTTGCATTGAATTTCTTTTTTCTCATAAATAACAGAATCTATGAAATTGAAATAACAAAAAAATGTATACATCAAAATGTGTTTAAAATTTTGTCTTTTGTTGAACAGCAGAGCCAAATTAATTTATATTTATTTATATCTGATATTCGACATTGCGTAGATTTTGTTTACTGATCTGTAAACTTATCTCCCAGAGCTTAAATGTAGTGCAATGAAAATTGCTAAAGTTGCAGTTTTTGTGATTTGTACATATAGTTTGTTACAGTCAATTCCGTTCTCCCTAAATTGCAGTATCTCAAACAATATTTTGGAAACTTAGCAAGAAGAAAAATGGGGGTAAGAAATTGTTATTATTCTGATAATGACAAGAAAAGAAAAAAAAACTAGGTCAGAAATTTGTAGGAAGAGGGCAAAACAAAGATTGGAAACAAAATTATTATCAATTGGTAAGGGTGTTTATAAGAAAAGGTTGATTAATAATTTTATTAGGTATTCAAATGAAAATAAATCATTTAGGTATATACAGAATTTAAATCTTAGGTCGAGATGACATAGGACATTGAAAAGAGGCATATACATTTATTTACACAGATTGAGCATTTAAGAGAAATAAAATTTATTTTCCATTACGGAAATTTGTAAGATGTACAGAGATAAATAATAATTAATCGTCATTGACAAATAATTCTCTTCACATAATATCGTTGAATATAATACAAGAAATTAGAAAGAGAAAAAGTGTGTCTATATGAATACGTCTTCGATGATGAAGTAAGGAGGTGGGGAGGTGTGAGCCGGTTAATAAAGCTACCAC
The DNA here is from genome assembly GCA_963680855.1 of Lepeophtheirus nordmannii. Taxonomy (NCBI): domain Eukaryota; kingdom Metazoa; phylum Arthropoda; class Copepoda; order Siphonostomatoida; family Caligidae; genus Lepeophtheirus; species Lepeophtheirus nordmannii. Next base: position 39,034,713 of record OY804521.1, on the reverse strand, counting down.
GGTGCAGGCTAAAAAAATATTCCTTCAAGAAATGAAATTGCACGCTAACCCCTTTTCTTAAAAAGTAGGGGACGAAGCTGAGTCAGAAGTTGTAAACGAAAATACGTTGATGAGATGATTGATGAATATAAAATAAAGACAAAATACCCGTTGATGACAAAATTGATTTATTTATAAAATAGAATTATGGTCATATATTATTTTTAATTATTGTGAAACGTAGGAAATCTAACATCAAAGGTCGAACGATTAGTTCAAATTTCAATAAAATATCAAATGATTAATTAATGCAAAAATTGATGAATTAATATAATAGAATTATTGTACTCTTGTAATATTCGAAGGGAATTTGACATTTTTGAATTGAAGGACACCTTCAGCAACTAATTGATTTCCTTCCATACAGGCAAATAAAAATATTGTAAGGAAGGAAGGAATTTGGTAAACATAAATACATGTCTTAATTATTGATTCAATGGGTTCTTAAAAATATTTATCATCAATAATTCAAAAAGAAGGATGTCATTTTTTTATTTATGTTGACTAAAAACATGAAATAAAAAACATCAAATGAACTATTGGTTGTGTGTCCTACAAAGAAAGTGATTTAAATATATAACTTAGGCTAGTTTTTGAGTTAAAAAGAGGCTTTGTGAGTACAAAAAACATGAAAATTACATCGTATTTTCAATATAATCTATTTCGCTTTATTTTTATCAATGAAAAAACGTTCATTTTTACATTTTTCAACCCTGTATAATGTCAAAAAAATGGTCAAAAATGGACAAATGTCCAGGAAATCACAAATTTGGTCTTGAAATTATATTACCATAATTTATTTGAAAGGCAAACATTATATATTACGATTATATATTCTTTTCTAATTGTCGTTTCTAATTTTTTTATGGAATGGTTTGCTAAATATAATATTTCTTATGATTAAAATATATTAATAAAAATAAAGAATTTGTCAGGAAATTAATTTTGAAGTTATATTTAAAGAAGATTCGTAATTTACAATAAAAGTTTCAATTATAGTTTTGAATTTTTTTTCATGAAAAGTCCTGGAAGAGCCCTGGAAATTTAATTCTTACAGGAAAAAAAAATAGGAATAATTTGCAAAATTAGGAAGAAAACGTAAATGCTCCCAATGATAATGATAATTAATTAATTAATGTATTGAACTTGGCTCTATTAATAAAAAGTAGAATGTAGTTATTGGATCTTTTACTGTTTATGTACTCACCAAACCTCTTTTTAATGAATAATACTTATTTTAAATTTTTGGCGAAACTATAACTTATTTAAAAAATGAAGAACTTTATAAATGCCATTTGAATAACTTCCAACATTAACATATATTTACTTGTTATATGTAACCTTATTCTTATATTTCTCTTCTTGATTTATATTATGAAAACATTCTTATTTAAAATCAACTAATTAATTTCCCATCCATCAATGGTCATTAAGATAATTATTTATTTTTCGTTAAGATTTGTTACACCCTATCCATAAGCAAGCAAATATAAACTATCTATTAAACCCTGGGCACAAAAATGGTATTACCTAATGGTATCACCCACAACGATTTGATATTTTACTTGTATTCTTATCGGAAATAAAATAATAGATGTAGTGAAAAGAAATTCATTATTTTTCCATTAAATTGAAGGCTTTATACAAGTTGTCCTGGGCAATCAAAACAGTGCTTACAACAGCTCTATTATTTTAAAGATATTTTCGATATTTCATTTTTACTACTCCTAATATTTAAATTGGATTTTACTTGAGCCTAAAGACTCAAGGCTTGACATGTAACCTACTTACAAAAAATTGTCTCGTGAGCATCTCTAAATATAAAATATTAAGTACAATATACGAGACAATAACACCATGTAATAGCATTTTTGCCCATTTGAAGGTTTCCAGAATAATAAAATTTTCCTAAATAAAAGTACATATGAATGTTTTTGTGGATCATTGTCTCCAATGAAATATATACGTATGTATATATAATCTTGGAAATGTCCTCTGAAATTTCAACTCCTCTTTTTTTCCTTCCTCTGGGTGCTTCCTAACCAGCCAAAACCGCCTGACTCTCCTTGGTGTTTCTTTTATTTGTGTAAGTGCTGCAGGGAGAGGAAGGAATGCTTTGGTATGACGTCATCAAAACAATGAAAAAAAAAAGTAGAGGGACCGTAGCTTCGCCGTCTTAGCGGAGCTTGATGGGGGAGGATGGAAGCTACCGTTCGCAGGGCTTGTTTGTTAATACCTCAAAATAGGAGCCGGCTCCTAAAGTCGTCTTCTCACCCCCTACCTCATTATTTGTTTTGAAATATATTTCTACATAGAATATTACATATTTATTCTCCTTCATTTATTAATTATTGGGTGTTTTGGAGTTCCCTTTGTTCTTTGAATTTCTTAATGTAAAGTAATAATATGGCGTTGCTTGTATATTGCTTGTATTTTTCATCTAAAAAAGTAATAATAATAAGAAGGGAAAAAATTAAGCATATAAAATAGCACAAGAAGAAAGAAAGAAAAATCTTAGCGAGGACAAAATTGGAAGAAGTTATAAATTGTAAGATGTACAGAGATAAATAAACATGACTCGTCTTTAAAGAATGATTTTCTTCACAAAATATCGATGAATATAAAACAAGAAATTAGAAAGAGAAAAAGTGTGTCTATATGAATACGTCTTCGATGGACGATGAAGTAAGGAGGTGGGGAGGTGTGAGCCGGTTAATCCCTGAAGTGGAAGAATGTGGCTCAGGCGAGAATAGCACAAGCTACCACGGTGCAGGCTAAGACGCACCAGAAATTAGAAAGAGAAAAAGTGTGTCTATATACGTCTTCGATGGACGATGAAGTAAGGAGGTGGGGAGGTGTGAGCCGGTTAATCCCTGAAGTGGAAGAATGTGGCTCAGGCGAGAATAGCACAAGCTACCACGGTGCAGGCTAAGACGCACCAGACAGATAAAAAAAGATGAAAATTATGTCTTCAAGAATCAAAATTGCACGTTAACTCCTTTTCTTAAAAAGTAGGTAAGTTGTAAAGGAAAATACGCTGATGATTGATGAATACAAAATAAAGTAAAAATACCCGTTGATGATAAAATTGATTTATAAGATATAATTAGAACCGTATTTTATTCAACATTGAAAGATCCCATTTAAAAAAAAAAATAGACGTAGGAGGAAGAGAAATGCTAGGGCAAGCTAGAAACAGAAAAACTTGGCCCAAAGGTAATACAATTAAAGCAAAAATTGATGAATTATTGTAGTAGAATGAGAGTCATCTTTTATAATTCCATAATATACTGGCAAATAAAACATTGAAAGGAAGGAACTAATTGAGTCAAACTTTATTTCCTCACAATGTGCTTCAAGAGAGAAAACACCGTTTTTCAGAAAATAGTATCGAAACCCTCTATAATCAACTTGAAACAAATTTTTTCTTCAGTGATTCTTACTTTCCATTTTCAAAACATGGGAAAATGAGCAAAAACATAATGATATCGAAAAAAGTCTTCTTCTTCTTTTTTTTTTCTATAGCTTTAGAATATTATGAATACATTGCCACACGGCAATCGTGAATGTAAATTGTAATTCATCACTCACTACATCAACAAACCTCCCCACCTCATTTTTTACTTTACATTACAATATCATTTTTTTATTTCATGTTGACTAAAAAGCGATTGGTTTTGTGTCCAACAAAGTGATTTAAATATAGGTAATATAAATATATTACTATAGTTTTTGAGTTAAAAAGAGGTTTTGTGAGAACAAAAATATAAAAAGATCCGTTATTACATCGTATTTCCAATATGATCTATTCCGCTTTTTTTACATTTTCCAATCCTGTATAAAGTTAAAAAAAATGCTCAAAAATGTGCAAATGTCCTGGAAATCACACAATTTGTCTTGAAATTCTATGACCAGAATTTATTTGAAGTACAAACATTACCCCAATCTCTTTATGAATGTCCAGTTTAAGTTTTTTATGAGATGGTTTATTACAAATAATTCATTGCTAAATAAACCAGGACACATAGACTTATTTTGACTAGGAATTGATATTTTTTATGGGTAAAATATATCAATAAAAATAAAGAATTTGTTAGGAAATTAATTTTGAAGTTATATTTAAAGAAGATTCGTAATTTCTGATATAAATTCAATTATAGTTTGGATTTTTTTTTTTTTTTGAAGTTTCCTAGAAAAGCCCTAGGAAATTTAATTCTTACAAGAAAAAAACAACCAGAAAAAATTTACAAAATCAGGAAGAAAACATATACCCACCCAATGATAATAATAATTAATTAATTAATGTATTGAGCCTAGCTCTATTAATAAAAAGTACGATGTAAATGTCGGATTTTTTCATCCTTTTGTACTTACAAAACCTCTTTTTAGCATAAAAACTATCATTTTAATAACTTGCTACATTAACATATCATTAATTATTGTTATATGTAACCTTATTCTATTTGTCTTCTTGATTTATAGAATAAAAATATTCTTATATAAAATCAAATGAATGTTTCTACATTTTGTTAAGATATAAAATACAAAAAATACAAAAATATCATCTACTTAATCAAAAGAAGTACTTGGACTTTGAATGATGCTTACACATTAAATAAGGATACAAATGGCCACAAGGATACATATTACGTAAAGAGGTAAAATTAAATACTTGGATAAAAAAAAATAATAGTCTATGGGGTTGTATAATGTAATATCATCGGATTTACTAATTAATATATTAATTTGTATGAACTTTGTACTGATTCTCCTGTTTGTTATTTATTTTGTTATTGTCTATTATGTACAGGGATCGTATTACGGTGTAGATTTATTATTATAGATATGTATACTTTATGATGTGAAGGGGCTGGTTGAGTGTTAAGTTATTAAGGCATGACATCATGTGATATATCACTTGATGAGAAAGATCTAAAAAGGATAAGCAAGCTAGTGCTCAATCCAAACTGTATAAATATCAAGTGCATTTTCCACGCCAAAGAAATCTTTTTCGACCTTCAATTGATAATGCAATACTTGTTGTAACATTCAACTAATCAATTACTTATAATAGACAAAATGGTTATATTCTAACCCTTCCCGAGCCGGAGCCAGAAGCATGGATGTGTAGCCCTGGACACATTTTCCCTTCACCCCTCGAAGGATGTTTCTCTTTCTATCTTATTTTCCCAAGTGCTCTATGATTTATTCAAAATCATGGAACCCATTAACTAGAAGAGTGCAGAAACTTTTGTTTCGATACCTTTTGACTCAAATATCTAAGGTTTTTTCTTTCTTTCTTACTATTCTAATTAATAAATTAACAACCACTGGTTGTAAAATATGAAAACCGCTATTACTTAAGAAACAACCTATCGATTTTAAAGTTAAAAGCATATCTGCACTCAACAATTATTGTTCTATCATTTTTGAATTGATAAAAAAATTTAACTCTAAAATTCGAGGTTAACCAATTTTGAAATTTTAGCAAAAGTAGCAATAAATCCAAAACTAATGAACCGATTTGAAAAATTGAAAAAAATTATATTTTATCAAAGTAATATCTACAACTTTTGGTTCAATGAAATCTTTCTTAAACTTTACTTTTAATCCTACTTAGAGTTGAAGGCTAAAAAAGTGTATGTATGACGTCATATTGCGCCCAAATGATGAACAATGTATTTGTTTTTCAATTGACACTTCATATATCATGGCGTAATAGTTTTTTTAATATAAATCTTTACATTTACGTCACTCATCTGCAAAATAACTTTCTGTTTCACTCGGTTTACGTATTTATATTAGTACTGTGAGTAATAAACACCGAAGATCTAAAAAGATTGATCCCAGGAGGAAATACTTGGCATTATAGAAGAATATCTTAAATTATTTAATAATAAAAACACTCATATTATTTAGCTCGGCCTTTGCTTTGTGTGAGGATTGATGGAAAGAAACAAGAGCAATTGGAGTCATCGCCACCTCGTTTTGGTGTTATCTCCAAAAAGAGGCAGTCAGAATCTCTTTAGAACATGGAATGGGGAACCTTTGCAAGGCATAAGGAGCTTGGTTGAGATCCTAAAGGATCCAAAGATCCTTGCAAGAATCGCCGATCCCCATGACAAAGGGCTCGATACACTTACTACGGGTGCAGTAAGAAAAGCATTTGCTACTTGGGCCATGAGTCGTTCCAGCAACACAGTCAGGTTGAGCAAAATTACTAAGCTTCTATGGAGACCAAGGGAATGATATCTGATGTATTAAGTAAAATTAGAAGTACTATTAATTTATGAAATATAATTTAATTTTTTTTTTTTTCATTTTTATAGGTAAATAACTAAATGCTATTTGGAATCACATAACGTGGATCAGCGAGGTCTAAATGGGAATGATATAAGTGATTAAAATATATGACTAACAATTGTTAATTAATCATTTTTCTATTTTGGTAGGATTTTGATAAGGGAAGTCCAGCTCCCAATCAATTTGAAGTATGCAATAAAACAAACATTATCTAAAGTTTGTATTATAACTTAACTTATGTCTTAGACAACAACTGATGATGATCTTTACTCACACAACTGGGGTTAGTATTTGCTCCATAGAAATCAATTAACATACATTTTACTCTCTGATTACTGATTTTAGAAGACACATTTTTTTTATTCGTCAGTGATAGGAAGATCGTTGTCTTTGTAGACTCCTGTAGGATCGCCAAGGAAGTTTCTATGTTTTTAAAAATGCATTTAGAATTATAATGAGCCTTAAAAAAGAACGAGCTTGGAAGGTCCTTAATAATTTTAAACATGATTATCTTCCTGGGACCAGAATTTTTAGTATAATATACTTTAGAAATCTGAAAAAACAAAACATCATTTTTTTATTAACAGTATAATAGAATTCAAAGTTACTTATAGTAGTACATCCTATCACATTTGTCATCAAGGCTTCATCAACCACAAAACAAAAACACATTACTGTTCATGTTTTTCTAGAGATTTTGCGTCATAAAGTCCACAGAGTGTAGTTGAGGCTTCCTACTAAATTTTACACATCCCTCAACTCATTTACGAAAAGTATAAACGCAGATCTCATAACATTTGTCATCAAAGATTGATCTACTGAGGATTCACACGGATTGAAAAAGGAAACCAAGCACTTTGTTCCTTTAGGAAAAGAATTGACCCTTTTCAACGATTTGATGAATTGATCAGAATGTAAACTCAATATTATAACGAAGGGAATCTTTTTGTTGAAAGACTTTGTAAGTCCCGGTCTGGACTTTGTATTCAGAAAATGAATTATTGATTATTCATTTTAAAAATAGTTATGAGTACCTCAATTCAATATTTTGATTTGTAATTTATTCAAAATGGAACTGTCTCTTCGTAAAGTAGGATTTTAAAATACTTCATGAGAGCAATACACAAGGCTAGGATCCTCAATTTAATTTTAAAAAGTAGGCAATTTAGTGATTTTATAATCTTTTATTAATATATGATTCACAAAATTTTAATTTAAAGGTACTCTGGATTGATCCACTACTAATTATTTATGTTTGTTATATTGTCAAAACCCATAGATTTTTTAACTCTTTCATTTCAGACCTACTCAATATATACAAATTATACAATGTCAGAATCTAAAATTTCTAAAATAAATAAGATATCAAATAGATTTCAATTTCGAATATCAATTTCCTACTATGACAAAACCTCCGTCCATCAGAGTTGTCATTGCCTCGAAGGACTTCTCCTAATCTATGGTCCTACAAAGAGTTGGTAAATGCTCTTAGTGCCAACTTAAACAATAATAAGTATTAAACGTTAGAAATTAAAGCTGTGATTTTATAATAAATATTAACTATATTAACTGTAGGATTCTCCCCGGATTCCTCCACTACTCAGATAATTTCACAAGGTCATTGTCGATCTCCAATTTTGTTGGAATCCGAGTTCCATCGTATGGTCATCGAATACCTCATCCTTTCATCGTATTTGAAGAGCAAGTTGAATAACACGACATGAGGGAAGGTGGAAATATTCTTTACATTCAAATGCCGTAGACTGAAGGATCGGATTTTTCAATATAAAACATGAAATGGACTGACTAACTCAATGTTGAGTTGGACATTGAAGGAAACAAGTGTCTTGGTTTTATTAGTGATGAAATTAAAAGTATCAGAATTGTCTTCAATTATTACGTCCCTTGAATAAATCTTTAATATGTATCTCGTGATTAGGACTTTGAACGTGTTCTATAATTTTTAACTTTCCCAAGGTTTCTGTCCTAAATTCATTTAGACGTCATTTCAATAACCTTGGATGCTCGTTATAATTTTATAGCTTTTCATCTCCATTATCAACGATCAAGGATTTTATTCTTTCTGAATGAATTTATTAAATTGTGAATCATTTATTAATTTTGTAATTGCCATTACACGTTTTCAATATATACATACATATATATGATTTTTCCTTTCACTAATTAAATTATCGACATCCGTCACAACATTTACATTTGAGGCTTAATCTTAGTTAGAGTTAAAATTATTTTGTTCTAATTTGAGTTTCTATATCTATATATATATATATTCTATTTTATTGTTTCAATCAAGTAATGAACAAAAAATATGTGTTTAGTTAATGGGATTATGCTTACTGCAGCAATTTTAGAGTCAAATTTACCTAATTCGCCGAAGAAAAAGGGGTCAAGGAGTTGATTTGATTGCACTTCTTGAATGTACATACTGCCCATTTTTAAGGCTTCCAGTCGAAAGGAATACAAGAACCTAGGTTAATAAAGTAAATACAATGCTAACAAAAAATGGATACACTCCAAGTCCTCATAATAATTCTTAGTATTTGGAACTGTACTTTGAGCCCAATATTTTTATAGTAGAATTATTATAAAATGAATTATCAAATGTAATCATCAAATCCATTTTGTCAAAAAAGACAGGCAATATACTATTAAATATATCAATTGAATAATACATACACAGTACTGATAGTTACTATATTTATAAAATAAAAGTAATTGTTCTCTTCTGTTTGATGGTAAAACAGGAGTCAGCTACAACAATGACGAATAATCAACGCTAATAAAAACAATACAGAATTGATAAAATACTTCCTCATAAATTACATTCAATAATAGCAATCACGACATGCTTTATTGTCCATACGGTACCTACAATATTTGAAACAATTTCACCTCAAATGATTCAGTGTCACTATAAAAAGAGAGGTACAAAAACATCCTTCGATTATTCATACATAATAAAATGGACATGGAGTGTTCAAATATATCAGAAGCAAAAATTATGTAAAATGAATTATTATTTATTTTCTACTTTGAATTTTCAAAATAATGCTTCACACTAGAAGGAGTAAAAATTGCAAAAAGAAGTCTTCTAATATATGATTTTATGATTTTTGACCATTTCAAGTCTGCTCAGTACATTCAAATGAATTATCTACAACCATTCCTGGTATTAAATATAAAGATTTGAAAAATTTATGTCTCCAAATCTAACCTAGCACCATCTAGCGTTCATTGTATCATACAAATGATGAAAATGCAAAGTGCCAATATGCATGGTTTTTTATTAATTTCAACATTCAAAAAATGCTTAGCACATTTAAAAAAATTACCTGAATCTATTCGCCACTTCAATTTGAAGGATTTGCAAATTCCAAATTGGTATGACACCTAGCAACATCTAGGGTTCATATTATCATACAAATGAAAAGTGCCAATATGCATGGTTTTTTATTAATTTCAACATTCAAAAAATGCTTAGCACATTCAAAAAAATTACCTGAATCTATTCGCCACTTCAATTTGAAGGATTTGCAAATTCCAAATTGGTATGACACCTAGCAACATCTAGGGTTCATATTATCATACAAATGAAAAGTGCCAATATGCATGGTTTTTTATTAATTTCAACATTCAAAAAATGCTTAGCACATTTAAAAAAATTACCTGAATCTATTCGCCACTTCAATTTGAAGGATTTGCAAATTCCAAATTGGTATGACACCTAGCAACATCTAGGGTTCATATTATCATACAGATGATAAGTACCAATATGCATGGTTTTTTATTAATTTCAACATTCAAAAAATGCTTAGCACATCCAAAAAAATTACCTGAATCTATTCGCCACTTCAATTTGAAGGATTTCCAAATTTCAAATTGGTATGACACCTAGCAACATCTAGGGTTCATATTATCATACAAATGAAAAATGCCAATATGCATGGTTTTTTATTAAATTCAACATTCAAAAAATGCTTAGCACATTCAAAAAAATTACCTGAATCTATTCGCCAATTGGATTTGAAGGATTTCCAAATTTCAAATTGGTATGACACCTAGCAACATCTAGGGTTCATATTATCATACAAATGAAAAGTGCCAATATGCATGGTTTTTTATTAATTTCAACATTCAAAAAATGCTTAGCACATTCAAAAGAATTACCTGAATCTATTCACCACTTCAATTTGAAGGATTTGCAAATTCCAAATTGGTATGACACCTAGCAACATCTAGGGTTCATATTATCATACAAATGAAAAGTGCCAATATGCATGGTTTTTTATTAATTTCAACATTCAAAAAATGCTTAGCACATTTAAAAAAATTACCTGAATCTATTCGCCACTTCAATTTGAAGGATTTGCAAATTCCAAATTGGTATGACACCTAGCAACATCTAGGGTTCATATTATCATACAAATGAAAAGTGCCAATATGCATGGTTTTTTATTAATTTCAACATTCAAAAAATGCTTAGCACATTCAAAAAAATTACCTGAATCTATTCGCCAATTGGATTTGAAGGATTTCCAAATTTCAAATTGGTATGACACCTAGCAACATCTAGGGTTCATATTATCATACAGATGAAAAGTGCCAATATATGCATGGTTTTTTATTAATTTCAACATTCAAAAAATGCTTAGCGCATTCAAAAAAATTACCTGAATCTATTCGCCACTTCAATTTGAAGGATTTGCAAATTCCAAATTGGTATGACACCTAGCAACATCTAGGGTTCATATTATCATACAAATGAAAAGTGCCAATATGCATGGTTTTTTATTAATTTCAACATTCAAAAAATGCTTAGCACATTCAAAAAAATTACCTGAATCTATTCGCCACTTCAATTTGAAGGATTTGCAAATTCCAAATTGGTATGACACCTAGCAACATCTAGGGTTCATATTATCATCAAAATGAAAAGTGCCAATATGCATGGTTTTTTATTAATTTCAACATTCAAAAAATGCTAAGCACATTTAAAAAAATTACCTGAATCCATTCGCCACTTCAATTTGAAGGATTTGCAAATTTCAAATTGGTATGACACCTAGCAACATCTAGGGTTCATATTATCATACAAATGAAAAGTGCCAATATGCATGGTTTTTTATTAATTTCAACATTCAAAAAATGCTTAGCACATTCAAAAAAATTACCTGAATCTATTCGCCACTTCAATTTGAAGGATTTGCAAATTCCAAATTGGTATGACACCTAGCAACATCTAGGGTTCATATTATCATACAAATGAAAAGTGCCAATATGCATGGTTTTTTATTAATTTCAACATTCAAAAAATGCTTAGCACATTCAAAAAAATTACCTGAATCTATTCACCACTTCAATTTGAAGGATTTGCAAATTCCAAATTGGTATGACACCTAGCAACATCTAGGGTTCATATTATCATACAAATGAAAAGTGCCAATATGCATGGTTTTTTATTGATTTCAACATTCAAAAAATGCTTAGCACATTCAAATAAATTACCTGAATCTATTCGCCACTTCAATTTGAAGGATTTGCAAATTCCAAATTGGTATGACACCTAGCAACATCTAGGGTTCATATTATCATACAAATGAAAAGTGCCAATATGCATGGTTTTTTATTAATTTCAACATTCAAAAAATGCTTAGCACATTCAAAAAAATTACCTGAATCTATTCGCCACTTCAATTTGAAGGATTTGCAAATTCCAAATTGGTATGACACCTAGCAACATCTAGGGTTCATATTATCATACAGATGATAAGTACCAATATGCATGGTTTTTTATTAATTTCAACATTCAAAAAATGCTTAGCACATCCAAAAAAATTACCTGAATCCATTCGCCACTTCAATTTGAAGGATTTGCAAATTTCAAATTGGTATGACACCTAGCAACATCTAGGGTTCATATTATCATACAAATGAAAAGTGCCAATATGCATGGTTTTTTATTAATTTCAACATTCAAAAAATGCTTAGCACATTCAAAAAAATTACCTGAATCTATTCGCCACTTCAATTTGAAGGATTTGCAAATTCCAAATTGGTATGACACCTAGCAACATCTAGGGTTCATATTATCATACAGATGATAAGTACCAATATGCATGGTTTTTTATTAATTTCAACATTCAAAAAATGCTTAGCACATCCAAAAAAATTACCTGAATCTATTCGCCACTTCAATTTGAAGGATTTCCAAATTTCAAATTGGTATGACACCTAGCAACATCTAGGGTTCATATTATCATACAAATGAAAAGTGCCAATATGCATGGTTTTTTATTAATTTCAACATTCAAAAAATGCTTAGCACATTCAAAAAAATTACCTGAATCTATTCGCCACTTCAATTTGAAGGATTTGCAAATTCCAAATTGGTATGACACCTAGCAACATCTAGGGTTCATATTATCATACAAATGAAAAGTGCCAATATGCATGGTTTTTTATTAATTTCAACATTCAAAAAATGCTTAGCACATTCAAAAAAATTACCTGAATCTATTCGCCACTTCAATTTGAAGGATTTGCAAATTCCAAATTGGTATGACACCTAGCAACATCTAGGGTTCATATTATCATACAGATGATAAGTACCAATATGCATGGTTTTTTATTAATTTCAACATTCAAAAAATGCTTAGCACATCCAAAAAAATTACCTGAATCTATTCGCCACTTCAATTTGAAGGATTTCCAAATTCCAAATTGGTATGACACCTAGCAACATCTAGGGTTCATATTATCATACAAATGAAAAGTGCCAATATGCATGGTTTTTTATTAATTTCAACATTCAAAAAATGCTTAGCACATTCAAAAAAATTACCTGAATCTATTCGCCACTTCAATTTGAAGGATTTGCAAATTCCAAATTGGTATGACACCTAGCAACATCTAGGGTTCATATTATCATACAAATGAAAAGTGCCAATATGCATGGTTTTTTATTAATTTCAACATTCAAAAAATGCTTAGCACATTCAAAAAAATTACCTGAATCTATTCACCACTTCAATTTGAAGGATTTGCAAATTCCAAATTGGTATGACACCTAGCAACATCTAGGGTTCATATTATCATACAAATGAAAAGTGCCAATATGCATGGTTTTTTATTAATTTCAACATTCAAAAAATGCTTAGCACATTCAAAAAAATTACCTGAATCTATTCGCCACTTCAATTTGAAGGATTTGCAAATTCCAAATTGGTATGACACCTAGCAACATCTAGGGTTCATATTATCATACAAATGAAAAGTGCCAATATGCATGGTTTTTTATTAATTTCAACATTCAAAAAATGCTTAGCACATTTAAAAAATTTACCTGAATCTATTCGCCACTTCAATTTGAAGGATTTGCAAATTCCAAATTGGTATGACACCTAGCAACATCTAGGGTTCATATTATCATACAAATGAAAAGTGCCAATATGCATGGTTTTTTATTAATTTCAACATTCAAAAAATGCTTAGCACATTTAAAAAAATTACCTGAATCTATTCGCCACTTCAATTTGAAGGATTTGCAAATTCCAAATTGGTATGACACCTAGCAACATCTAGGGTTCATATTATCATACAAATGAAAAGTGCCAATATGCATGGTTTTTTATTAATTTCAACATTCAAAAAATGCTTAGCACATTCAAAAAAATTACCTGAATCTATTCGCCACTTCAATTTGAAGGATTTGCAAATTCCAAATTGGTATGACACCTAGCAACATCTAGGGTTCATATTATCATACAGATGATAAGTACCAATATGCATGGTTTTTTATTAATTTCAACATTCAAAAAATGCTTAGCACATCCAAAAAAATTACCTGAATCTATTCGCCACTTCAATTTGAAGGATTTCCAAATTTCAAATTGGTATGACACCTAGCAACATCTAGGGTTCATATTATCATACAAATGAAAAATGCCAATATGCATGGTTTTTTATTAAATTCAACATTCAAAAAATGCTTAGCACATTCAAATAAATTACCTGAATCTATTCGCCAATTGGATTTGAAGGATTTCCAAATTTCAAATTGGTATGACACCTAGCAACATCTAGGGTTCATATTATCATACAAATGAAAAGTGCCAATATGCATGGTTTTTTATTAATTTCAACATTCAAAAAATGCTTAGCACATTCAAAAAAATTACCTGAATCTATTCACCACTTCAATTTGAAGGATTTGCAAATTCCAAATTGGTATGACACCTAGCAACATCTAGGGTTCATATTATCATACAAATGAAAAGTGCCAATATGCATGGTTTTTTATTAATTTCAACATTCAAAAAATGCTTAGCACATTCAAATAAATTACCTGAATCTATTCGCCAATTGGATTTGAAGGATTTCCAAATTTCAAATTGGTATGACACCTAGCAACATCTAGGGTTCATATTATCATACAGATGATAAGTACCAATATGCATGGTTTTTTATTAATTTCAACATTCAAAAAATGCTTAGCGCATTCAAAAAAATTACCTGAATCCATTCGCCACTTCAATTTGAAGGATTTGCAAATTTCAAATTGGTATGACACCTAGCAACATCTAGGGTTCATATTATCATACAAATGAAAAGTGCCAATATGCATGGTTTTTTATTAATTTCAACATTCAAAAAATGCTTAGCACATTCAAAAAAATTACCTGAATCTATTCGCCACTTCAATTTGAAGGATTTGCAAATTCCAAATTGGTATGACACCTAGCAACATCTAGGGTTCATATTATCATACAAATGAAAAGTGCCAATATGCATGGTTTTTTATTAATTTCAACATTCAAAAAATGCTTAGCACATTCAAAAAAATTACCTGAATCTATTCACCACTTCAATTTGAAGGATTTGCAAATTCCAAATTGGTATGACACCTAGCAACATCTAGGGTTCATATTATCATACAAATGAAAAGTGCCAATATGCATGGTTTTTTATTAATTTCAACATTCAAAAAATGCTTAGCACATTCAAAAAAATTACCTGAATCTATTCACCACTTCAATTTGAAGGATTTGCAAATTCCAAATTGGTATGACACCTAGCAACATCTAGGGTTCATATTATCATACAAATGAAAAGTGCCAATATGCATGGTTTTTTATTGATTTCAACATTCAAAAAATGCTTAGCACATTCAAAAAAATTACCTGAATCTATTCGCCACTTCAATTTGAAGGATTTGCAAATTCCAAATTGGTATGACACCTAGCAACATCTAGGGTTCATATTATCATACAAATGAAAAGTGCCAATATGCATGGTTTTTTATTAATTTCAACATTCAAAAAATGCTTAGCACATTCAAAAAAATTACCTGAATCTATTCGCCACTTCAATTTGAAGGATTTGCAAATTCCAAATTGGTATGACACCTAGCAACATCTAGGGTTCATATTATCATACAGATGATAAGTACCAATATGCATGGTTTTTTATTAATTTCAACATTCAAAAAATGCTTAGCACATCCAAAAAAATTACCTGAATCTATTCGCCACTTCAATTTGAAGGATTTCCAAATTTCAAATTGGTATGACACCTAGCAACATCTAGGGTTCATATTATCATACAAATGAAAAGTGCCAATATGCATGGTTTTTTATTAATTTCAACATTCAAAAAATGCTTAGCACATTCAAAAAAATTACCTGAATCTATTCGCCACTTCAATTTGAAGGATTTCCAAATTTCAAATTGGTATGACACCTAGCAACATCTAGGGTTCATATTATCATACAAATGAAAAGTGCCAATATGCATGGTTTTTTATTAATTTCAACATTCAAAAAATGCTTAGCACATTCAAAAAAATTACCTGAATCTATTCACCACTTCAATTTGAAGGATTTGCAAATTCCAAATTGGTATGACACCTAGCAACATCTAGGGTTCATATTATCATACAAATGAAAAGTGCCAATATGCATGGTTTTTTATTAATTTCAACATTCAAAAAATGCTTAGCACATTCAAAAAAATTACCTGAATCTATTCGCCACTTCAATTTGAAGGATTTGCAAATTCCAAATTGGTATGACACCTAGCAACATCTAGGGTTCATATTATCATACAAATGAAAAGTGCCAATATGCATGGTTTTTTATTAATTTCAACATTCAAAAAATGCTTAGCACATTTAAAAAATTTACCTGAATCTATTCGCCACTTCAATTTGAAGGATTTGCAAATTCCAAATTGGTATGACACCTAGCAACATCTAGGGTTCATATTATCATACAAATGAAAAGTGCCAATATGCATGGTTTTTTATTAATTTCAACATTCAAAAAATGCTTAGCACATTTAAAAAAATTACCTGAATCTATTCGCCACTTCAATTTGAAGGATTTGCAAATTCCAAATTGGTATGACACCTAGCAACATCTAGGGTTCATATTATCATACAAATGAAAAGTGCCAATATGCATGGTTTTTTATTAATTTCAACATTCAAAAAATGCTTAGCACATTCAAAAAAATTACCTGAATCTATTCGCCACTTCAATTTGAAGGATTTGCAAATTCCAAATTGGTATGACACCTAGCAACATCTAGGGTTCATATTATCATACAGATGATAAGTACCAATATGCATGGTTTTTTATTAATTTCAACATTCAAAAAATGCTTAGCACATCCAAAAAAATTACCTGAATCTATTCGCCACTTCAATTTGAAGGATTTCCAAATTTCAAATTGGTATGACACCTAGCAACATCTAGGGTTCATATTATCATACAAATGAAAAATGCCAATATGCATTGTTTTTTATTAAATTCAACATTCAAAAAATGCTTAGCACATTCAAAAAAATTACCTGAATCTATTCGCCAATTGGATTTGAAGGATTTCCAAATTTCAAATTGGTATGACACCTAGCAACATCTAGGGTTCATATTATCATACAAATGAAAAGTGCCAATATGCATGGTTTTTTATTAATTTCAACATTCAAAAAATGCTTAGCACATTCAAAAAAATTACCTGAATCTATTCACCACTTCAATTTGAAGGATTTGCAAATTCCAAATTGGTATGACACCTAGCAACATCTAGGGTTCATATTATCATACAAATGAAAAGTGCCAATATGCATGGTTTTTTATTAATTTCAACATTCAAAAAATGCTTAGCACATTCAAATAAATTACCTGAATCTATTCGCCAATTGGATTTGAAGGATTTCCAAATTTCAAATTGGTATGACACCTAGCAACATCTAGGGTTCATATTATCATACAGATGATAAGTACCAATATGCATGGTTTTTTATTAATTTCAACATTCAAAAAATGCTTAGCGCATTCAAAAAAATTACCTGAATCCATTCGCCACTTCAATTTGAAGGATTTGCAAATTTCAAATTGGTATGACACCTAGCAACATCTAGGGTTCATATTATCATACAAATGAAAAGTGCCAATATGCATGGTTTTTTATTAATTTCAACATTCAAAAAATGCTTAGCACATTCAAAAAAATTACCTGAATCTATTCGCCACTTCAATTTGAAGGATTTGCAAATTCCAAATTGGTATGACACCTAGCAACATCTAGGGTTCATATTATCATACAAATGAAAAGTGCCAATATGCATGGTTTTTTATTAATTTCAACATTCAAAAAATGCTTAGCACATTCAAAAAAATTACCTGAATCTATTCACCACTTCAATTTGAAGGATTTGCAAATTCCAAATTGGTATGACACCTAGCAACATCTAGGGTTCATATTATCATACAAATGAAAAGTGCCAATATGCATGGTTTTTTATTAATTTCAACATTCAAAAAATGCTTAGCACATTCAAAAAAATTACCTGAATCTATTCACCACTTCAATTTGAAGGATTTGCAAATTCCAAATTGGTATGACACCTAGCAACATCTAGGGTTCATATTATCATACAAATGAAAAGTGCCAATATGCATGGTTTTTTATTGATTTCAACATTCAAAAAATGCTTAGCACATTCAAATAAATTACCTGAATCTATTCGCCACTTCAATTTGAAGGATTTGCAAATTCCAAATTGGTATGACACCTAGCAACATCTAGGGTTCATATTATCATACAAATGAAAAGTGCCAATATGCATGGTTTTTTATTAATTTCAACATTCAAAAAATGCTTAGCACATTCAAAAAAATTACTTGAATCTATTCGCCACTTCAATTTGAAGGATTTGCAAATTCCAAATTGGTATGACACCTAGCAACATCTAGGGTTCATATTATCATACAAATGAAAAGTGCCAATATGCATGGTTTTTTATTAATTTCAACATTCAAAAAATGCTTAGCACATTTAAAAAAATTACCTGAATCTATTCGCCACTTCAATTTGAAGGATTTGCAAATTTCAAATTGGTATGACACCTAGCAACATCTAGGGTTCATATTATCATACAAATGAAAAGTGCCAATATGCATGGTTTTTTATTAATTTCAACATTCAAAAAATGCTTAGCACATTCAAAAAAATTACCTGAATCTATTCGCCACTTCAATTTGAAGGATTTGCAAATTCCAAATTGGTATGACACCTAGCAACATCTAGGGTTCATATTATCATACAGATGATAAGTACCAATATGCATGGTTTTTTATTAATTTCAACATTCAAAAAATGCTTAGCACATCCAAAAAAATTACCTGAATCTATTCGCCACTTCAATTTGAAGGATTTCCAAATTTCAAATTGGTATGACACCTAGCAACATCTAGGGTTCATATTATCATACAAATGAAAAGTGCCAATATGCATGGTTTTTTATTAATTTCAACATTCAAAAAATGCTTAGCACATTCAAAAAAATTACCTGAATCTATTCGCCACTTCAATTTGAAGGATTTGCAAATTCCAAATTGGTATGACACCTAGCAACATCTAGGGTTCATATTATCATACAAATGAAAAGTGCCAATATGCATGGTTTTTTATTAATTTCAACATTCAAAAAATGCTTAGCACATTCAAAAAAATTACCTGAATCTATTCACCACTTCAATTTGAAGGATTTGCAAATTCCAAATTGGTATGACACCTAGCAACATCTAGGGTTCATATTATCATACAAATGAAAAGTGCCAATATGCATGGTTTTTTATTGATTTCAACATTCAAAAAATGCTTAGCACATTCAAATAAATTACCTGAATCTATTCGCCACTTCAATTTGAAGGATTTCCAAATTTCAAATTGGTATGACACCTAGCAACATCTAGGGTTCATATTATCATACAAATGAAAAGTGCCAATATGCATGGTTTTTTATTAATTTCAACATTCAAAAAATGCTTAGCACATTCAAAAAAATTACCTGAATCTATTCGCCACTTCAATTTGAAGGATTTGCAAATTCCAAATTGGTATGACACCTAGCAACATCTAGGGTTCATATTATCATACAGATGATAAGTACCAATATGCATGGTTTTTTATTAATTTCAACATTCAAAAAATGCTTAGCACATCCAAAAAAATTACCTGAATCTATTCGCCACTTCAATTTGAAGGATTTGCAAATTCCAAATTGGTATGACACCTAGCAACATCTAGGGTTCATATTATCATACAAATGAAAAGTGCCAATATGCATGGTTTTTTATTAATTTCAACATTCAAAAAATGCTTAGCACATTCAAAAAAATTACCTGAATCTATTCACCACTTCAATTTGAAGGATTTGCAAATTCCAAATTGGTATGACACCTAGCAACATCTAGGGTTCATATTATCATACAAATGAAAAGTGCCAATATGCATGGTTTTTTATTGATTTCAACATTCAAAAAATGCTTAGCACATTCAAATAAATTACCTGAATCTATTCGCCACTTCAATTTGAAGGATTTCCAAATTTCAAATTGGTATGACACCTAGCAACATCTAGGGTTCATATTATCATACAAATGAAAAGTGCCAATATGCATGGTTTTTTATTAATTTCAACATTCAAAAAATGCTTAGCACATTTAAAAAAATTACCTGAATCTATTCGCCACTTCAATTTGAAGGATTTGCAAATTTCAAATTGGTATGACACCTAGCAACATCTAGGGTTCATATTATCATACAAATGAAAAGTGCCAATATGCATGGTTTTTTATTAATTTCAACATTCAAAAAATGCTTAGCACATTCAAAAAAATTACCTGAATCTATTCGCCACTTCAATTTGAAGGATTTGCAAATTCCAAATTGGTATGACACCTAGCAACATCTAGGGTTCATATTATCATACAAATGAAAAATGCCAATATGCATGGTTTTTTATTAATTTCAACATTCAAAAAATGCTTAGCACATTCAAAAAAATTACCTGAATCTATTCGCCAATTGGATTTGAAGGATTTCCAAATTTCAAATTGGTATGACACCTAGCAACATCTAGGGTTCATATTATCATACAAATGAAAAGTGCCAATATGCATGGTTTTTTATTAATTTCAACATTCAAAAAATGCTTAGCACATTCAAAAAAATTACCTGAATCTATTCGCCACTTCAATTTGAAGGATTTGCAAATTCCAAATTGGTATGACACCTAGCAACATCTAGGGTTCATATTATCATACAAATGAAAAGTGCCAATATGCATGGTTTTTTATTAATTTCAACATTCAAAAAATGCTTAGCACATTCAAAAAAATTACCTGAATCTATTCGCCAATTGGATTTGAAGGATTTCCAAATTTCAAATTGGTATGACACCTAGCAACATCTAGGGTTCATATTATCATACAGATGATAAGTACCAATATGCATGGTTTTTTATTAATTTCAACATTCAAAAAATGCTTAGCGCATTCAAAAAAATTACCTGAATCTATTCGCCACTTCAATTTGAAGGATTTGCAAATTCCAAATTGGTATGACACCTAGCAACATCTAGGGTTCATATTATCATACAAATGAAAAGTGCCAATATGCATGGTTTTTTATTAATTTCAACATTCAAAAAATGCTTAGCACATTCAAAAAAATTACCTGAATCTATTCGCCACTTCAATTTGAAGGATTTGCAAATTCCAAATTGGTATGACACCTAGCAACATCTAGGGTTCATATTATCATACAAATGAAAAGTGCCAATATGCATGGTTTTTATTAATTTCAACATTCAAAAAATGCTAAGCACATTTAAAAAAATTACCTGAATCCATTCGCCACTTCAATTTGAAGGATTTGCAAATTTCAAATTGGTATGACACCTAGCAACATCTAGGGTTCATATTATCATACAAATGAAAAGTGCCAATATGCATGGTTTTTTATTAATTTCAACATTCAAAAAATGCTTAGCACATTCAAAAAAATTACCTGAATCTATTCGCCACTTCAATTTGAAGGATTTGCAAATTCCAAATTGGTATGACACCTAGCAACATCTAGGGTTCATATTATCATACAGATGATAAGTACCAATATGCATGGTTTTTTATTAATTTCAACATTCAAAAAATGCTTAGCACATTCAAAAAAATTACCTGAATCTATTCACCACTTCAATTTGAAGGATTTGCAAATTCCAAATTGGTATGACACCTAGCAACATCTAGGGTTCATATTATCATACAAATGAAAAGTGCCAATATGCATGGTTTTTTATTAATTTCAACATTCAAAAAATGCTTAGCACATTCAAAAAAATTACCTGAATCTATTCACCACTTCAATTTGAAGGATTTGCAAATTCCAAATTGGTATGACACCTAGCAACATCTAGGGTTCATATTATCATACAAATGAAAAGTGCCAATATGCATGGTTTTTTATTGATTTCAACATTCAAAAAATGCTTAGCACATTCAAATAAATTACCTGAATCTATTCGCCACTTCAATTTGAAGGATTTGCAAATTCCAAATTGGTATGACACCTAGCAACATCTAGGGTTCATATTATCATACAAATGAAAAGTGCCAATATGCATGGTTTTTTATTAATTTCAACATTCAAAAAATGCTTAGCACATTCAAAAAAATTACCTGAATCTATTCGCCACTTCAATTTGAAGGATTTGCAAATTCCAAATTGGTATGACACCTAGCAACATCTAGGGTTCATATTATCATACAAATGAAAAGTGCCAATATGCATGGTTTTTTATTAATTTCAACATTCAAAAAATGCTTAGCACATTTAAAAATATTACCTGAATCTATTCGCCACTTCAATTTGAAGGATTTGCAAATTTCAAATTGGTATGACACCTAGCAACATCTAGGGTTCATATTATCATACAAATGAAAAGTGCCAATATGCATGGTTTTTTATTAATTTCAACATTCAAAAAATGCTTAGCACATTCAAAAAAATTACCTGAATCTATTCGCCACTTCAATTTGAAGGATTTGCAAATTCCAAATTGGTATGACACCTAGCAACATCTAGGGTTCATATTATCATACAGATGATAAGTACCAATATGCATGGTTTTTTATTAATTTCAACATTCAAAAAATGCTTAGCACATCCAAAAAAATTACCTGAATCCATTCGCCACTTCAATTTGAAGGATTTGCAAATTTCAAATTGGTATGACACCTAGCAACATCTAGGGTTCATATTATCATACAAATGAAAAGTGCCAATATGCATGGTTTTTTATTAATTTCAACATTCAAAAAATGCTTAGCACATTCAAAAAAATTACCTGAATCTATTCGCCACTTCAATTTGAAGGATTTGCAAATTCCAAATTGGTATGACACCTAGCAACATCTAGGGTTCATATTATCATACAGATGATAAGTACCAATATGCATGGTTTTTTATTAATTTCAACATTCAAAAAATGCTTAGCACATCCAAAAAAATTACCTGAATCTATTCGCCACTTCAATTTGAAGGATTTCCAAATTTCAAATTGGTATGACACCTAGCAACATCTAGGGTTCATATTATCATACAAATGAAAAGTGCCAATATGCATGGTTTTTTATTAATTTCAACATTCAAAAAATGCTTAGCACATTCAAAAAAATTACCTGAATCTATTCGCCACTTCAATTTGAAGGATTTGCAAATTCCAAATTGGTATGACACCTAGCAACATCTAGGGTTCATATTATCATACAAATGAAAAGTGCCAATATGCATGGTTTTTTATTAATTTCAACATTCAAAAAATGCTTAGCACATTCAAATAAATTACCTGAATCTATTCGCCACTTCAATTTGAAGGATTTCCAAATTTCAAATTGGTATGACACCTAGCAACATCTAGGGTTCATATTATCATACAAATGAAAAGTGCCAATATGCATGGTTTTTTATTAATTTCAACATTCAAAAAATGCTTAGCACATTCAAAAAAATTACCTGAATCTATTCGCCACTTCAATTTGAAGGATTTGCAAATTCCAAATTGGTATGACACCTAGCAACATCTAGGGTTCATATTATCATACAAATGAAAAGTGCCAATATGCATGGTTTTTTATTAATTTCAACATTCAAAAAATGCTTAGCACATTTAAAAAAATTACCTGAATCTATTCGCCACTTCAATTTGAAGGATTTGCAAATTTCAAATTGGTATGACACCTAGCAACATCTAGGGTTCATATTATCATACAAATGAAAAGTGCCAATATGCATGGTTTTTTATTAATTTCAACATTCAAAAAATGCTTAGCACATTCAAAAAAATTACCTGAATCTATTCGCCACTTCAATTTGAAGGATTTGCAAATTCCAAATTGGTATGACACCTAGCAACATCTAGGGTTCATATTATCATACAAATGAAAAGTGCCAATATGCATGGTTTTTTATTAATTTCAACATTCAAAAAATGCTTAGCACATTCAAAAAAATTACCTGAATCTATTCGCCCATTGGATTTGAAGGATTTCCAAATTTCAAATTGGTATGACACCTAGCAACATCTAGGGTTCATATTATCATACAAATGAAAAGTGCCAATATGCATGGTTTTTTATTAATTTCAACATTCAAAAAATGCTTAGCACATTCAAAAAAATTACCTGAATCTATTCGCCACTTCAATTTGAAGGATTTGCAAATTTCAAATTGGTATGACACCTAGCAACATCTAGGGTTCATATTATCATACAGATGATAAGTACCAATATGCATGGTTTTTTATTAATTTCAACATTCAAAAAATGCTTAGCACATTCAAAAAAATTACCTGAATCTATTCACCACTTCAATTTGAAGGATTTGCAAATTCCAAATTGGTATGACACCTAGCAACATCTAGGGTTCATATTATCATACAAATGAAAAGTGCCAATATGCATGGTTTTTTATTAATTTCAACATTCAAAAAATGCTTAGCACATTCAAAAAAATTACCTGAATCTATTCGCCAATTGGATTTGAAGGATTTCCAAATTTTAAATTGGTATGACACCTAGCAACATCTAGGGTTCATATTATCATACAAATGAAAAGTGCCAATATGCATGGTTTTTTATTAATTTCAACATTCAAAAAATGCTTAGCACATTCAAAAAAATTACCTGAATCTATTCGCCAATTGGATTTGAAGGATTTCCAAATTTCAAATTGGTATGACACCTAGCAACATCTAGGGTTCATATTATCATACAAATGAAAAGTGCCAATATGCATGGTTTTTATTAATTTCAACATTCAAAAAATGCTTAGCACATTCAAAAAAATTACCTGAATCTATTCGCCACTTCAATTTGAAGGATTTGCAAATTTCAAATTGGTATGACACCTAGCAACATCTAGGGTTCATATTATCATACAGATGATAAGTACCAATATGCATGGTTTTTTATTAATTTCAACATTCAAAAAATGCTTAGCACATTCAAAAAAATTACCTGAATCTATTCGCCACTTCAATTTGAAGGATTTGCAAATTCCAAATTGGTATGACACCTAGCAACATCTAGGGTTCATATTATCATCAAAATGAAAAGTGCCAATATGCATGGTTTTTTATTAATTTCAACATTCAAAAAATGCTTAGCACATCCAAAAAAATTACCTGAATCTATTCGCCACTTCAATTTGAAGGATTTGCAAATTTCAAATTGGTATGACACCTAGCAACATCTAGGGTTCATATTATCATCAAAATGAAAAGTGCCAATATGCATGGTTTTTTATTAATTTCAACATTCAAAAAATGCTTAGCACATTTAAAAAAATTACCTGAATCTATTCGCCACTTCAATTTGAAGGATTTGCAAATTTCAAATTGGTATGACACCTAGCAACATCTAGGGTTCATATTATCATACAAATGAAAAGTGCCAATATGCTTGGTTTTTTATTAATTTCAACATTCAAAAAATGCTTAGCACATTTAAAAAAATTACCTGAATCTATTCGCCACTTCAATTTGAAGGATTTGCAAATTCCAAATTGGTATGACACCTAGCAACATCTAGGGTTCATATTATCATACAAATGAAAAGTGCCAATATGCATGGTTTTTTATTAATTTCAACATTCAAAAAATGCTTAGCACATTCAAAAAAATTACCTGAATCTATTCGCCAATTGGATTTGAAGGATTTCCAAATTTCAAATTGGTATGACACCTAGCAACATCTAGGGTTCATATTATCATACAGATGATAAGTACCAATATGCATGGTTTTTTATTAATTTCAACATTCAAAAAATGCTTAGCGCATTCAAAAAAATTACCTGAATCTATTCGCCACTTCAATTTGAAGGATTTGCAAATTCCAAATTGGTATGACACCTAGCAACATCTAGGGTTCATATTATCATACAAATGAAAAGTGCCAATATGCATGGTTTTTTATTAATTTCAACATTCAAAAAATGCTTAGCACATTCAAAAAAATTACCTGAATCTATTCGCCACTTCAATTTGAAGGATTTGCAAATTCCAAATTGGTATGACACCTAGCAACATCTAGGGTTCATATTATCATACAAATGAAAAGTGCCAATATGCATGGTTTTTTATTAATTTCAACATTCAAAAAATGCTTAGCACATTTAAAAAAATTACCTGAATCTATTCGCCACTTCAATTTGAAGGATTTGCAAATTTCAAATTGGTATGACACCTAGCAACATCTAGGGTTCATATTATCATACAAATGAAAAGTGCCAATATGCATGGTTTTTTATTAATTTCAACATTCAAAAAATGCTTAGCACATTCAAAAAAATTACCTGAATCTATTCGCCACTTCAATTTGAAGGATTTGCAAATTCCAAATTGGTATGACACCTAGCAACATCTAGGGTTCATATTATCATACAAATGAAAAGTGCCAATATGCATGGTTTTTTATTAATTTCAACATTCAAAAAATGCTTAGCACATTCAAAAAAATTACCTGAATCTATTCACCACTTCAATTTGAAGGATTTGCAAATTCCAAATTGGTATGACACCTAGCAACATCTAGGGTTCATATTATCATACAAATGAAAAGTGCCAATATGCATGGTTTTTTATTGATTTCAACATTCAAAAAATGCTTAGCACATTCAAATAAATTACCTGAATCTATTCGCCACTTCAATTTGAAGGATTTGCAAATTCCAAATTGGTATGACACCTAGCAACATCTAGGGTTCATATTATCATACAAATGAAAAGTGCCAATATGCATGGTTTTTTATTAATTTCAACATTCAAAAAATGCTTAGCACATTCAAAAAAATTACCTGAATCTATTCGCCACTTCAATTTGAAGGATTTGCAAATTTCAAATTGGTATGACACCTAGCAACATCTAGGGTTCATATTATCATACAAATGAAAAGTGCCAATATGCATGGTTTTTTATTAATTTCAACATTCAAAAAATGCTTAGCACATTCAAAAAAATTACCTGAATCTATTCGCCACTTCAATTTGAAGGATTTGCAAATTCCAAATTGGTATGACACCTAGCAACATCTAGGGTTCATATTATCATACAGATGATAAGTACCAATATGCATGGTTTTTTATTAATTTCAACATTCAAAAAATGCTTAGCACATCCAAAAAAATTACCTGAATCCATTCGCCACTTCAATTTGAAGGATTTGCAAATTTCAAATTGGTATGACACCTAGCAACATCTAGGGTTCATATTATCATACAAATGAAAAGTGCCAATATGCATGGTTTTTTATTAATTTCAACATTCAAAAAATGCTTAGCACATTCAAAAAAATTACCTGAATCTATTCGCCACTTCAATTTGAAGGATTTGCAAATTCCAAATTGGTATGACACCTAGCAACATCTAGGGTTCATATTATCATACAAATGAAAAGTGCCAATATGCATGGTTTTTTATTAATTTCAACATTCAAAAAATGCTTAGCACATTTAAAAAAATTACCTGAATCTATTCGCCACTTCAATTTGAAGGATTTGCAAATTTCAAATTGGTATGACACCTAGCAACATCTAGGGTTCATATTATCATACAAATGAAAAGTGCCAATATGCATGGTTTTTTATTAATTTCAACATTCAAAAAATGCTTAGCACATTCAAAAAAATTACCTGAATCTATTCGCCAATTGGATTTGAAGGATTTGCAAATTCCAAATTGGTATGACACCTAGCAACATCTAGGGTTCATATTATCATACAAATGAAAAGTGCCAATATGCATGGTTTTTTATTAATTTCAACATTCAAAAAATGCTTAGCACATTCAAAAAAATTACCTGAATCTATTCGCCACTTCAATTTGAAGGATTTGCAAATTTCAAATTGGTATGACACCTAGCAACATCTAGGGTTCATATTATCATACAGATGATAAGTACCAATATGCATGGTTTTTTATTAATTTCAACATTCAAAAAATGCTTAGCACATTCAAAAAAATTACCTGAATCTATTCACCACTTCAATTTGAAGGATTTGCAAATTCCAAATTGGTATGACACCTAGCAACATCTAGGGTTCATATTATCATACAAATGAAAAGTGCCAATATGCATGGTTTTTTATTAATTTCAACATTCAAAAAATGCTTAGCACATTCAAAAAAATTACCTGAATCTATTCGCCAATTGGATTTGAAGGATTTCCAAATTTTAAATTGGTATGACACCTAGCAACATCTAGGGTTCATATTATCATACAAATGAAAAGTGCCAATATGCATGGTTTTTTATTAATTTCAACATTCAAAAAATGCTTAGCACATTCAAAAAAATTACCTGAATCTATTCGCCACTTCAATTTGAAGGATTTGCAAATTTCAAATTGGTATGACACCTAGCAACATCTAGGGTTCATATTATCATACAGATGATAAGTACCAATATGCATGGTTTTTTATTAATTTCAACATTCAAAAAATGCTTAGCACATTCAAAAAAATTACCTGAATCTATTCGCCACTTCAATTTGAAGGATTTGCAAATTCCAAATTGGTATGACACCTAGCAACATCTAGGGTTCATATTATCATCAAAATGAAAAGTGCCAATATGCATGGTTTTTTATTAATTTCAACATTCAAAAAATGCTTAGCACATCCAAAAAAATTACCTGAATCTATTCGCCACTTCAATTTGAAGGATTTGCAAATTTCAAATTGGTATGACACCTAGCAACATCTAGGGTTCATATTATCATACAAATGAAAAGTGCCAATATGCATGGTTTTTTATTAATTTCAACATTCAAAAAATGCTTAGCACATTCAAAAAAATTACCTGAATCTATTCGCCACTTCAATTTGAAGGATTTGCAAATTCCAAATTGGTATGACACCTAGCAACATCTAGGGTTCATATTATCATACAAATGAAAAGTGCCAATATGCATGGTTTTTTATTAATTTCAACATTCAAAAAATGCTTAGCACATTCAAAAAAATTACCTGAATCTATTCGCCAATTGGATTTGAAGGATTTCCAAATTTCAAATTGGTATGACACCTAGCAACATCTAGGGTTCATATTATCATACAAATGAAAAGTGCCAATATGCATGGTTTTTTATTAATTTCAACATTCAAAAAATGCTTAGCACATTCAAAAAAATTACCTGAATCTATTCGCCACTTCAATTTGAAGGATTTGCAAATTTCAAATTGGTATGACACCTAGCAACATCTAGGGTTCATATTATCATACAGATGATAAGTACCAATATGCATGGTTTTTTATTAATTTCAACATTCAAAAAATGCTTAGCACATTCAAAAAAATTACCTGAATCTATTCGCCACTTCAATTTGAAGGATTTGCAAATTTCAAATTGGTATGACACCTAGCAACATCTAGGGTTCATATTATCATACAAATGAAAAGTGCCAATATGCATGGTTTTTTATTAATTTCAACATTCAAAAAATGCTTAGCACATTTAAAAAAATTACCTGAATCTATTCGCCACTTCAATTTGAAGGATTTGCAAATTTCAAATTGGTATGACACCTAGCAACATCTAGGGTTCATATTATCATACAAATGAAAAGTGCCAATATGCATGGTTTTTTATTAATTTCAACATTCAAAAAATGCTTAGCACATTCAAAAAAATTACCTGAATCTATTCGCCACTTCAATTTGAAGGATTTGCAAATTTCAAATTGGTATGACACCTAGCAACATCTAGGGTTCATATTATCATACAGATGATAAGTACCAATATGCATGGTTTTTTATTAATTTCAACATTCAAAAAATGCTTAGCACATTCAAAAAAATTACCTGAATCTATTCACCACTTCAATTTGAAGGATTTGCAAATTCCAAATTGGTATGACACCTAGCAACATCTAGGGTTCATATTATCATACAAATGAAAAGTGCCAATATGCATGGTTTTTTATTAATTTCAACATTCAAAAAATGCTTAGCACATTCAAAAAAATTACCTGAATCTATTCGCCACTTCAATTTGAAGGATTTGCAAATTTCAAATTGGTATGACACCTAGCAACATCTAGGGTTCATATTATCATACAGATGATAAGTACCAATATGCATGGTTTTTTATTAATTTCAACATTCAAAAAATGCTTAGCACATTCAAAAAAATTACCTGAATCTATTCGCCACTTCAATTTGAAGGATTTGCAAATTCCAAATTGGTATGACACCTAGCAACATCTAGGGTTCATATTATCATCAAAATGAAAAGTGCCAATATGCATGGTTTTTTATTAATTTCAACATTCAAAAAATGCTTAGCACATCCAAAAAAATTACCTGAATCTATTCGCCACTTCAATTTGAAGGATTTGCAAATTTCAAATTGGTATGACACCTAGCAACATCTAGGGTTCATATTATCATACAGATGATAAGTACCAATATGCATGGTTTTTTATTAATTTCAACATTCAAAAAATGCTTAGCACATTTAAAAAAATTACCTGAATCTATTCGCCACTTCAATTTGAAGGATTTGCAAATTTCAAATTGGTATGACACCTAGCAACATCTAGGGTTCATATTATCATCAAAATGAAAAGTGCCAATATGCATGGTTTTTTATTAATTTCAACATTCAAAAAATGCTTAGCACATTTAAAAAAATTACCTGAATCTATTCGCCACTTCAATTTGAAGGATTTGCAAATTTCAAATTGGTATGACACCTAGCAACATCTAGGGTTCATATTATCATACAAATGAAAAGTGCCAATATGCATGGTTTTTTATTAATTTCAACATTCAAAAAATGCTTAGCACATTTAAAAAAATTACCTGAATCTATTCGCCACTTCAATTTGAAGGATTTGCAAATTTCAAATTGGTATGACACCTAGCAACATCTAGGGTTCATATTATCATACAAATGAAAAGTGCCAATATGCATGGTTTTTTATTAATTTCAACATTCAAAAAATGCTTAGCACATTCAAAAAAATTACCTGAATCTATTCGCCAATTGGATTTGAAGGATTTGCAAATTCCAAATTGGTATGACACCTAGCAACATCTAGGGTTCATATTATCATACAAATGAAAAGTGCCAATATGCATGGTTTTTTATTAATTTCAACATTCAAAAAATGCTTAGCACATTCAAAAAAATTACCTGAATCTATTCGCCAATTGGATTTGAAGGATTTCCAAATTTCAAATTGGTATGACACCTAGCAACATCTAGGGTTCATATTATCATACAAATGAAAAGTGCCAATATGCATGGTTTTTTATTAATTTCAACATTCAAAAAATGCTTAGCACATTCAAAAAAATTACCTGAATCTATTCGCCACTTCAATTTGAAGGATTTGCAAATTTCAAATTGGTATGACACCTAGCAACATCTAGGGTTCATATTATCATACAGATGATAAGTACCAATATGCATGGTTTTTTATTAATTTCAACATTCAAAAAATGCTTAGCACATTCAAAAAAATTACTTGAAT
This sequence comes from Lepeophtheirus nordmannii, assembly GCA_963680855.1. Taxonomy (NCBI): domain Eukaryota; kingdom Metazoa; phylum Arthropoda; class Copepoda; order Siphonostomatoida; family Caligidae; genus Lepeophtheirus; species Lepeophtheirus nordmannii. The sequence goes on along the minus strand of OY804521.1, from coordinate 39,002,968 downwards.
CTATTCGCCACTTCAATTTGAAGGATTTGCAAATTCCAAATTGGTATGACACCTAGCAACATCTAGGGTTCATATTATCATCAAAATGAAAAGTGCCAATATGCATGGTTTTTTATTAATTTCAACATTCAAAAAATGCTTAGCACATCCAAAAAAATTACCTGAATCTATTCGCCACTTCAATTTGAAGGATTTGCAAATTTCAAATTGGTATGACACCTAGCAACATCTAGGGTTCATATTATCATACAGATGATAAGTACCAATATGCATGGTTTTTTATTAATTTCAACATTCAAAAAATGCTTAGCACATTTAAAAAAATTACCTGAATCTATTCGCCACTTCAATTTGAAGGATTTGCAAATTTCAAATTGGTATGACACCTAGCAACATCTAGGGTTCATATTATCATCAAAATGAAAAGTGCCAATATGCATGGTTTTTTATTAATTTCAACATTCAAAAAATGCTTAGCACATTTAAAAAAATTACCTGAATCTATTCGCCACTTCAATTTGAAGGATTTGCAAATTTCAAATTGGTATGACACCTAGCAACATCTAGGGTTCATATTATCATACAGATGATAAGTACCAATATGCATGGTTTTTTATTAATTTCAACATTCAAAAAATGCTTAGCACATTCAAAAATATTACCTGAATCTATTCGCCACTTCAATTTGAAGGATTTGCAAATTCCAAATTGGTATGACACCTAGCAACATCTAGGGTTCATATTATTATCAAAATGAAAAGTGCCAATATGCATGGTTTTTTATTGATTTCAACATTCAAAAAATGCTTAGCACATTCAAAAAAATTACCTGAATCTATTCGCCACTTCAATTTGAAGGATTTGCAAATTCCAAATTGGTATGACACCTAGCAACATCTAGGGTTCATATTATCATCAAAATGAAAAGTGCCAATATGCATGGTTTTTTATTAATTTCAACATTCAAAAAATGCTTAGCACATTCAAAAAGATTATCTGAATCTATTCGCCACTTCAATTTGAAGGATTTGCAAATTTCAAATTGGTATGACACCTAGCAACATCTAGGGTTCATATTATCATCAAAATGAAAAGTGCCAATATGCATGGTTTTTTATTAATTTCAACATTCAAAAAATGCTTAGCACATTCAAAAAAATTACCTGAATCTATTCGCCACTTCAATTTGAAGGATTTGCAAATCTAGCATTCATATTATCATATAAATGATGAAAAATCTAAAAATAAAAGTTTTTGGTTATTGTGGTTTTGTATTTTTTTGAACTTTCAGAGTGAAGGGATCTTAGAATCCAATTGAAATATGTCCTAATATTATGAATGCCTTAAACTCAGTTGTAACTTGGACTCAAGTTGCACTTATGTCGTATTAGAATGTGACTTCCGGCTCGCCTTCGGTTCGAAGTGAACTATATGACTGCATATATCTACATTAGGGTATGTTATCGTTGTTGTAGTTTTTTGTTTCCATTTTAAAAAGATAAAGTATACTATAGGTACTGGGATACATTAAGATGAATAGAGAAAATGATGAAAAAAACACTTCATATTGTAAATTAATATAAACAATATACAATATACACTTTTCCATAGCTAGAAGAAAATACGAAAGAGTCATGTTAGACTAAGTGCCATAGAAAATCATAGTGATGAGATGGCACGATTTTAGGTCTCGCGGAGGATATCCCAAGATGTATTCAAAATACAATATCAAATACAATGAGTTTGAATTATGAGTCTGTCATCTTGCTGATTAAATTTAAAAAAGCTTTTGATTCTTTGTCTCATGAATTCATAATTGAGCAGCTACTTCGAAACAGAATTCCGAAACAATTGATAGATATGATCGTTTCCACGATGAGGCTAGCATTCATATTCCAGGTCCTGAATCAAAACATTACATCAAGAGAGGTGTTCATGACGGAAAATTCCTCATCAGGCAAATAATTAGATCTTAGCAAGCCTAAAGCCGTTCGAAGATCGATCTGGCCTCTCATTGAATGTCACCAAATCCATAGTCGTCTCATCTACTTGATAAGATTGGAGTTTGGAGTACAAATATACCTCCTAAAACTTTTCACTTATTTAGATTCATCCCATTCTCACCTTCAATACGAGGTTAAATTGATCTGCTGAGGCTAGTATTCAGATGAAATACACAAAAACCTTACATTTCAGAAGTGCAACTCCACGCATCCGTAAAAAACTGGGGTATCTAATTGACAAACACGGAGGTCCTGTGGAAATCATTAAACTTGTCATGGCTAAAACGTCTTAGGTTAAGCGAAGAACCCTAAAATACAATTTCTATAAAGTTACAAGATACTTGTTTGAAATGAGAATGGCAATGGGCCCATCGGAACTCTTTTCGAACATTAATGGTGAATCCTTATATTGGAGAACATAGTCTCTTCATGTAAGTCCACATTGCTTAGTAATCTCATACTCCCTAAATGAATTTCTTCAAATGAGTAAATCTATAAGCTGGAAACGGAACTTTATTCACAAACATTCTTATAAGCTTCAAAACTAATAACGAAGAGACTGGAAAAAAATGCATTGCTTCTTCCTTTTGCTCCATTTTATAGAGCTCTTGATCAGAGGATGGTAAAAAATAGAATGAAAATTCAGCAATCAGTCTTTTTACTAATAAATCTAATATTAACAGATAGAAAATGCTCTTTTTGTAGAGCTTTTGAGGAGATGTCCTTCCACTTCTTTTGCAAATGTGACACAGGCAATCCCCTAAGACCGAAAGTGAAAAATATAATGACGGTAGCACTTAAACATCTATCTTGAAGACACTCTAAAGCCGACTCCATTACAGCAAAAGTTATCTCAATGATTTACTCCACGAGAACAAATGGAAATAAAAATGTTCAAGCTCCATAAACATATTGTTTCACAAGAGAGGAACCTCCATCCATGACCCGAAGGTAATGCTAAATTTCTTCTCCATTGATGATTCAGCCTTCTAACAATGACGAAATACACTCTTAAATAATGAAAAGTTATCTATAATATAAAAGAAAACATTGACTGACACAGAAGCAGAAATTGGATTGTAAATTACAACGAGGGGAATTATCTTCAAATAGAGGTGCTTGATTATCTTCATATACAAGCTTAGACCTGGAGATGCTTAACAGTCATAATAACATGAAATTACGATGAGTAGGTGCCTCCTTATGTAGATCTCAATAATTTCTTCAACGATGATTCAGGCTTTTTACAACAAAATAATATCTAAAATAACAAAATGCGAATTATAATCCCAAAGGTATAGAAACATGAATAAAATACTCACAGAAAAGGAATGGTTGGATTGTAAGTTATATCAAGGAGAGTGCTCTTCCAACAGAGACACTTGATTATATTCAAGTGGCCCAGAGATACTTGGAATCCATTTTAACACAAATTGATATAAGGAAGTAACAGCAGCTTCATTTTATAACCCCCGTTGATATAAAGGCTAATTGTTTTTCATCTTTTAACAATGAAGCATTGATACTCGTTCAGAGAGGCCTGGAGATGCTTGAGATCCATAGTAATTGATATAAGTAGAAATCTAATTCAATGATGCAATAGAAGTATGAAAAACACTAATACTTATTTAATAACACTTTCTCTTACCTTGATGTGCCTGAGTAACGACTCATAATAATGAGAATAGTCATCTAATTTAAGTATCTCATGGCCTGTATCATCATATATCGAGAATGGATAATATATTGAATAAGCAAATATTTCTTGAAGTTTAATATAATCCATGAAACTATATTTAAATTGAAGTTAGCCAACTTATTTATGATGAAAATAAAGTTTTAACTCATATTTACAGATGCTTTATCCGGGAAGACCAACATTTGAAGAATACTTGACAGCAGATCCTCATGCACAAAAATGAGTTTTCAAAATGGCTTACGGATTTCGGATGTCCAAAGACTTTAAGACTTAATCAAGTTTTAAGATAAATACTCAGCAAATCCATTGATTTAAGAACAAAACATAAGAATGCAATATTGATGCGAGCCCCATCCTCATCTGTCTCAACCCCACCAAGACAGCTTCGTATGCAGTCGAGCTGCTTCACACCACAAACGAGATTCACTTTCTCGCCGCACGTTGCATAAGCCTTTAACTGGATCGTTTTGTTTTATTCATCAAAGGATTGCCTTCCGTGGTTCACTTGCTGACAACACCCCTTTGCTATTGCCACAGCCATTCAAACCCTTCAATTATTATTTCCCAAGGACCTGTTATCCAAACCTTTTGAACAATCACAATTCATTGAGGGTTTTTTTAGCTTTGGACGAAGATTCGTATGAAGCCCTCTGGCCATGCCAAACGCTTTTGGTGCCGCCTGAATTTGAGCACTTGCATGTGAATGTAGGCCCATAACAAATGCTACTTTCACGAAGTCGACCTTGGGACCTTTCCTTAGGAGGCCAAAGAGGGTCTTGACTCGGGTTAAATAGAAGTCCCTTTGAATTCGTAAGACTCAAACTTATTCAAGGAGAATGCTTTGAGAACCTCCTTTTCCATTCGCCCCTCTTTGAGTCGTCTTGGATCTTGAAGTTGGTCCTTGGTCCAAGGAAAAGAGGAATCCCTTTGAAGAGGTCCTCCAGCAGCAGCTCAAGGACATCTTCATTAGGATGGTCGTTCTAGGATAGCTCTCATATCTTGATCCTTAAATGATAATTTAAATCTACATTAATTAATGAAGATATTTTGAATCTATGAAGTAATAACAATGTGTCACATAATTATTGTTATGACTCATAATTCAAAAATAAATAAGTCAATAAGTTATGAGACGGGTTCCTTGAAGCCCTGTTCGAACTAAGAACGAATCATATATTTTATTAATTAAAAGCAAAAAATAATAATTCCAATTACATAAGTTACGTCAAAAACAATGAAAAAGTCACATTATACATCCATTACAAAAGATGACTCTTCCAAAAAGTTACTTTCACACCTCAAAATGGATCATTGTCCAATATATCTCAAAGAAAAGTCAACATAAATGATTGATTTTTCTTTAAATCGGCATCCTATTATACAATTGTAATATAAAGTTGATGTTCGAAACAAAGAGACTTTTACAGATGTTTATTATACATCTCCTTAAATTCTTAATGCAACTAGCTATTATAAATTAAGTTTTGACACCTTTCACCTCAGATTTCAATCCAATTTGGAATAAATGTTTCTATATACAAGATATGCACAATATTACAAAATTGAAGTGTGAAATTTCAAGTTATTGAGATGCTTTAAATCTGTTGTAAAATGAATTGATATAAGGAAGTAGCCTCAACTTTCTTATATGGACCCCATCGATTGACTTCTTAAATGATGGGTAAATTCCACAACAAAACAAACTGTAAAATGTTGAATCTAGAGTAAAAATGACATTAGCAATGCAGCATAGATGGATACACAATTGGATGGAATATCTTGACTATAAACTGTAGGAAAGAGATACTTGAATTCACAGTAATGGATTTGAATCTATTCGAAAGATGATGCGTCAATCCATAGGGGCCAAGGTTAATATAATGCCTGAAACTATATTTAAACTCATGTTAAAGTACTTATTTATAATGAATTGAAAATTTTACCTTACATGAACGGATGATTTATCCAGAAAAACCTACATTTGAAGAATACATATCAAGATAAATTCGTTTTGAAGAATGGAAGAGTGTAATGGAGAGACAGAATATGATGGTCTTGCATGGAGACATCAACCTCCAGTAACGAGGGTTCATCACTTAAACTTTCCTGTCCATCTCCTTTTCTAATTTTTACATTTATTTATGTTAGCCCCAGAATGACATAATTAATTACAGCGTCCATTCCATGTATGTAGCTACAGAATATTCCTACAACTAAACCATATACACATTCGAATGAACTTGGATGCTTCAGTTCTGTTAATACTGGATCATGGTCCATAGTCTGACATGATCCACACTCTTGGCAAAATAAAGCGATTTCAATGCTGTAGCCTCAGTTCAACACTCCACTCGACGTTATAACTTGTGGGAGTTGATGACTTAATATTTGCCTTTATTTTCACCAACATCTCAGAGAGGCAAATCACTTTAATCTTTTGATCTTTTGGCTGAGTAAATGACTCCTCCCTCCACTTGCTCCTCACTCCTTGACTACTCCAGTAAGTTCTCCAATATTGACGTGAGCTCCATTCTCCTCTTTCTGAACGGAATCGACCTTCACCTTCTCGTCACACGTAGCATGAGCCTTTCTTGTATCGTATCGTTTTGTTTTATTCTTCCTTAAGTAGCTCAGTTGTTGGGACACCCCTTTCCAGTTTCCCATCCTCCAGAAATATCTCCATTAACTATTTTAGACTTATTCTATTAATTATTTAGTCTCAGATACAGCAAATGTGTACCACACACATAATTATTCTTATGAGTCATAAGTAAAAAAGTAAATAAATAAATAAGTCAATAAATTATGAGACGGGTTTCTAGAAGCCCTCTTCGAACTAAGAACGAATCCAAATTGATTAATTATTGTTATAGATATTCACGTCATCTGGGCATCATCAAAAGCAATGAAAGGTCACATTATATACATTACAAAAAAAGCTCCAACTGAATTATCTTCAGACGAAGAATTGGAGGATTCATGAAATTATGATCTCCCAGAAATAGGAGTAGGAGTACAAGTTGAAATGAACTTGATTGATAGGTGCAAAGTTTCACCAAAGAACGATTTACAAGTATAGCTTATATTTAATTATAAGTGTTGCTCATTAGGATTGTCTATATTAGGGAAACTTTTGTTTCCATTACTTTTGACTTAAATATCTAATATTTTTTTTCCTTTCTTACTATTCTTATTAATAAATTAACAACCACTGGATGTAAAGCATGAAAATAGCACCATCGCAATTACTAACGAATTGATTTTTAAATTAAAGGCAGATCTGAACTCAACAATTATTGCTCTGTGACTTTTGATTTCATAAACTTTTTGGAACTCTAATATTAGAGTTGGACAAATTTTGAAAATTTAGCAAAAGTTGCCATAAATTAAAAAATTAAGAACCGATTTTAAAAATTGAAAAAAATCTTATTCTATTAGAGTAATATCTACAACTTTTGGTTCAATGGCATCTCTCTAAAACCTTGTTTTCAATATTATTCAGAGTTGAAGGGATGGGTGAAAGAGTGTTTGTATGACGTCATCGTCAGTGGAAGAATGTGGCTCAGGCGAGAGTAGCACAAGCTACCACGGTGCAGGCTAAGACGCACGTTAACTCCTTTTCTTAAAAAGTAGGGGACGAAGCTGAGTCAGAAGTTGTAAAGGAAAATACGTTGATGAGATGATTCATGAATATAAAATAAAGTCAAAATACCCGTTGATGACAAAATTGATTTATTTATAAAATAGAATTATGGTCATATTTTATTTTTAATTATTCTGAAACGTAGGAAATGTAACATCAAAGGTCGAACGATAGTTCAAATTTCAATAGAATTAAAAATAATGAATTAATGTAATAGAGTTATTGTGCTCTTGTAATATTCGAAGGGAATTTGACATTTTTGAATTGAGGGACACTTTCAGCAACTAATTGATTTCCTTCTATACAGGAAAATAAAAATATTGAAAGGAAGAGATGAATTTGGTCAAGTAAACATAAATAAATAAATTTAAATATAAGGATGTCATTTTGTAACTTTACATTACAATATCATTTTTTTATTTCATGTTGACTAAAAAAAAAATCAATGACTATTAATATACATGAACGATTGGTTTTAATTCCTACAAAGAAAGTGATTAAAATATATAAAATCCGATAGTTTTTGAGTTAAAAAGAGGCTTTGTGAGTACAACAACATGAAAAGATACGTTATTACATCGTATTTTCAATATGATCTATTCTGCTTTATTTTTATTAATGAAAAAACGTCCATTTTTACATTTTTCAACCCTGTATAAAGTCAAAAAAATGGTCAAAAATGGACAAATGTCCAGGAAATCACACATTTGGTCTTGAAATTATATTACCATAATTTATTTGAAAGGCAAACATAATATATTACGATTATATATTCTTTTCTAATTGTCGTTTCTAATTTTTTTATTGAATGGTTTGCTAAAAATAATATTTCTTATGATTAAAATATATAAATAAAAATAAAGAATTTGTCAGGACATTAATTTTGAAGTTATTTTTAAAGAAGATTCGTAATTTACAATAAAAGTTCAATTATAGTTTTGAATTTTTTTTCATGAAAAGTCCTGGAAGAGCCCTGGAAATTTAATTCTTACAGGAAAAAAAAATAGGAATAATTTACAAAATTAGAAAGAAAACGTAAATGCTCCCAATGATAATGATAATTAATTAATTAATGTATTGAACTTGGCTCTATTAATAAAAAGTAGAATGTAGTAATCGGATCTTTTACTGTTTATGTACTCACCAAACCTCTTTTTAATGAAAAATACTCATTTTAAATTTTTGCCGAAACTATAACTTATTTAAAAAATGAAGAACTTTATAAATGCCATTTTAATAACTTCCAACATTAACATATATTTAGTTGTTATATGTAACCTTGTTCTTATATCTGTCTTCTTGATTTATATTATGAAAACATTCTTATTTAAAATCAACTAATTAATTTCCCATCCATCAATGGTCATTCCGATAATTATTTATTTTTCTTTAAGATTTGTTTCACCGTATCCATAAGCAAGAAAATATAAACTATCTATTAAACCCTGGGCACAAAAATGGTGTTGCCTAATGGTATCACCCACAACGATTTGATATTTTACTTGTATTCTTATCGGAAATAAAATAATAGATGTAGTGAAAAGAAATTCATTATTTTTTTTCCATGAAATTGAAGGCTTTATACAAGTTGTAACGTTTAGCTCCTGGGCAATCAAAACAGTACTTACAACAGTTCGATATTTCATTTTCACTACTCCTAGTATTTAAATTGGATTTTACTCAATCTGAACTTTTTGTTAAAGATTCAAGGCTTGACATGTAACCTACTTACAAAAAATTGTCTCGTGAGCATCTCTAAATATAAAATATTAAGTACAATATACGAGACAATAACACCATGAAATAGCATTTTTGCCCATTTGAAGGTTTCCAGAATAATAAAATTTTCCTAAATAAAAGTACATATGAATGTTTTTGTGGATCATTGTCTCCAATGAAATATATACGTATCGTATGTATATATAAATCTTGGAAATGTCCAATGAAATTTCAACTCCTCTTTTTTTCCTTCCTCTGGGTGCTTCCTAAGCAGCCAAAACCGCCTGACTCTCCTTGGTGTTTCTTTTATTTGTGTAAGTGCTGCAGGGAGAGGACGCCATCAAAACAATGAAAAAAAAAAGTAGAGGGACCGTAGCTTCGCCGTCCTAGCGGAGCTGGATGGGGGAGGATGGAAGCTACCGTTCGCAGGGCTTGTTTGTTAATACCTCAAAATAGGAACCGGCTCCTAAAGTCGTCTTCTCACCCCCTACCTCATTATTGGCTTTGAAATATATTTCTACATAGAATATTACATATTAATTCTCCTTCATTAATTAATTATTGGGTGTTTTGGAGTTCCCTTTGTTCTTTGAATTTCTTAATGTACAATAATATGGCGTTGCTTGTATATTGCTTGTATTTTTCATCTAAAAAAGTAATAATAATAAGAAGGGAAAAAATTAAGCATATAAAATAGCACAAGAAGAAAGAAAGAAAAATCTTAGCGAGGACAAAATTGGAAGAAGTTATAAATTGTTTATATTGTTTATTGTATGTATTGACTAGGCCAGAAATTAGAAGGAAGAGGGCAGAACAAAGATTATTGATAAATGATAATTTATCAATTAATAAGGGAGTTTAAACGACTAATTCTTTTTTCTAAAGTATTCAAATGAAAATAAATCATTTCGCTATTGATATAATTTAAATTTTGGGTCGAGATAACAAGCTTTAAACAAATGTCATGCAATTTTATTTAGACAGATTGAGCATTTGGGAGAAATAAGATTTATTTTCCATTACGGAAATTTGTAAGATGTACAGAGACAAATGAACATGACTCGTCTTTAAAGAATGATTTTCTTCACAAAATATCGATGAATATAAAACAAGAAATTAGAAAGAGAAAAAGTGTGTCTATATGAATACGTCTTCGATGGACGATGAAGTAAGGAGGTGGGGAGGTGTGAGCCGGTTAATCCCTGAAGTGGAAGAATGTGGCTCAGACGAGAATAGCACAAGCTACCACGGTGCAGGCTAAGACGCACCAGACAGGTAAAAAAAGATGAAAATTATGTCTTCAAGAATCGAAATTGCACGTTAAATCCATTTCTTAAATATTGGACTCTTCCTAAAATAGGGGAGGAAGCTTAGTCAGGAGCTGTAAATGAAAATAGAACGTTTATGAAGATGATTGATGAATATAAAATAAAGTAAAATGAATATCCATTGATGATAAAATTTTTTTAATAAAATATAATTATGGTCATATTTCATTTTTAATTATTGTACATCCTATATCCCTTTTAAAAAAAAATAGAAGATGTAGGAGAAAAAAAAAAACGCCAGGGCAAGTTAGAAAAAGAAAAACCTGGCTGAGATGGCTACGTTACAAATAGTAAAAAGAGTGAAATAGAATATATTGATAGATATGATTTAAAAAAAAGAAGATAAATAACAATAATTTAGATCGATATGCTGGTGATGAAGGAAATTTATCATTAAAGCTTGAGCGATAATTTCAAATGTCAATATAATACAATTAAAGCAAAAATTGATGAATTAAAGTCATGGTTTATTATTTGAAGGGAATTTGATATTTTTAAATTATGCCAATTATGAGCAAAGGGACATCTTCAGCAATTGTATAGCATTATTTAATTTTTTAAGGGGGTGGGAGAACTCTTTGAAAGAAAAAAAAACTTTTTTGGAAATTGATAAATGACTAAGATAAAAAGATGTTATTAATATGACATGTGTTGCATAGAATCAAAGGAAAAAAACTTTCATGAATTGAAAGATTGAGGGAAAATGAGTACATTATAGCAAAAACACTCTCTAATGTTTTACAAAAACTAGTTTTAAAGAAAATTTCTAATGATTCATTAATTTTTTTAATTAATATTATCTACTACCCAGCTATGAAATAATGGGTAACCCCTGCTGATAATACAGTCTCCACACAGAGATTTAAAATTATTGATTTCTTAAGAATATCTTTTTAATGTTTTAAGTTTTATTTTATTGTCAAAGAAAGTATAAAAATCAGAAAATACCACAAAATATAAATGGCAGAAAAAAAGTTTTTTGATAATTAATCTATAAAAGTAACAATTTTCTTTAAAAGCTTATGATGCAAATATTTTCATCAGTTTTTACTTCATAGTTATTCATCGTTATTAACAAATTATACTCTATTATTATAAAGTTATTATTATAATTATTTGAAATAACATTTTAATACAGAAATTATAACTTGAAAAACTTCATTCATAAAATCAATTTAAAAAAAAAAAAGACATTTATTTTAAAATAAGTTTGAAATATATGTACACAATAACAATTAATACCAACTTAATCAAATTATACGCATAAACTTCATATGGTATACAATAGGTACAGGGACACATAAAGATGAAAAGAGAAATTGGAGAAAAACACACTTCACGTAGTAAATTAGTATAAACAATATTCCATCTACACTTTTATATAGCTAGAAGAAAATACGAGAGAGTCATTCTAGACAGGGAAACATAGAAATTTAAAGTGATGAGATGGCTTGATTTCAAGTATAGGAGATTGCTTTTCAAACAAAGTTCACAGATGATGATAATCATCACCTCAAATAATATAGACAAAATGATTTTATACTATTTTATGCAACATAAAGGAACCGACATGATATGACGCCAAAGTGATACAGAGAAGTGCTCTTCAAACACAAATACATGAAGTCGTTCAAAAGTTAATGAAAAACCTCTGCTCAAATAAAATAGATAAAATGATTTCATACTATCTTATGCAACATAAGTGAACATACATGCTAAGATGTCAAAATGATGAATGAGTTCTCGAAACAAAGTATATATCTCACCAATAAACAGTGATTTTGTCTAATAGAATATGTCTGACAAGTCTGAAGATCCTTCAAGTCAATGAAAATACAAACTTGGGAGTATTTGAGATCAGTCCCCTGGAAAATAAAATAGCACTGAAGAAGAAAATTCACATAGCAAATGCAGAATGGATCCCCAGCAACCCTTGAAAGACTTAGCTTGTAAAAATCTGGACTTGAATCTCCTTGGAGTATCCCAACCGCGTGCCATAGACATAATAGTTTCAGCATCGCAAAGACGGATTCCTTAATCTAGTAGATGGAATGACAAAGGAAATAAAAGATGCAAAAAGAAGAACTGAAAAAATATATAAATAAATCTGTGTTGTATAAAAAAAGAAAAATAAGCAATTCCTAATGACTATAGCACAAACAAAGAACACAACAATGGCAGATATTTTAACATACAACGTTAAATCAATAGCGTCTTTTTGGAGAGTGAAATCAATATTCGGATATTTAAAAGTAATCAGGTTCCCGGACCTACTCACTCTAGCTGATACTAGGACTATCAACTGTGACTCAATATCTAAACTAGTTCCTCTATCCCATATTACTTACTCAGCTAACGCTTGAGTTTGCTCGTTGCACCCATCAAAGTCTTTGAACTCAGTGACGGTTCGTCTAGATGACCAGGGAAACTTGGTAGTGGTTAACGTTGACTTGCTAGGGCATAGAACGAGTGTCTATGGTATACATGGACTAAACCAAGACAGAGCAGGGTTCTTCTCTGAATTAATCAATCACGATTCAATGAGATTGAACACCACTGTAACTGGAGACTTTAATGTAATACGAAATCCCAAGCGTGACTTTATGTGAAATACAGGCTTGGTCAACAAGAAGAACAGTCTTGATCTAGAGGACATAATAAGATGCAGGATTGATGTTGTAGCCGGATAGTTCAGCAATGACATTCAAAGGAGTAGTTTTTAGCCTTTAAGGCTATTCTTGAATTGTTTGCAGACTTTAAGCTACTTCTCAGTTTTCTATCTGATCACTGCCCAATTATTGCAAAATTCTGTCTTCCACGAAGAATCAATAAGCGCTTTTGGAAAATGATCGTTTCTCGTCTCCAATATCCTGCAACTAAAGAAAAGATTAGCAGTATCATAAATAACTGTACACATATAATGAACTTGAGAGTAAATTCTCTATTCTATACTCTAGAGAAAATTGAAACATTATGAAAGGGACTTTACAAAAAAGTAGTATATGAAAAAACCAAAGACAGGAGGGAAGACATGGAGAGGCTCATTTCCAGGGATAAGTCTGTCAAAAACTAATAAGAATAAAGTCAAAACTCATAGAGAATTTAAAGGGGAAAAGATCATCCAAATACATGGAGAGATTCCAAATAAATTCTAGTCCTCTGACGGCCCTGCGAGACAATAATGGAAACATCTCAAACGACCCTGGAATCCTCGGTAATGAAGCAACTATCTTTTATTTGCAGCTGTATTCATGCCAGAAATGTCAAAAACAAGAACAGTGTTATTTTTTGATGTAATTGAGAAATCAAAGAGATAACTCCTGGACAATCCGGAGCCGTTAGTATGCCACAATACACGATCCTCAGAATCTTCAATAGAAGAGATACAAAGCCCTGTAAGTATTGAAGAAATTAAACATTTTATCATTAATGAAAAAAAAAAGATAAAAATACAAGTCTTCTGGTCCATCTGGCTTACCTTTTGAATTTTACCAATGTAATGTAACGGAGCTTACTCCAGTTCTTCAAAGGATATTTAATGATGTATTTAAAAAAAGGACACGCTCCCTCTTTCATAAATGAGGGAATTCTGAAATTAATTCACAAAACAGGAAAATATAAGTATGACATAAGAAACATAAGACAAGGAGATATCCTCGCACACATTGAGAAACACTAAGGAATCCAATGAGAAAATAACTGGTCTAAGAAGGTATGGTGATCTTAAATACCTTCTATACACAGACGATCTGATGATATTCATGCTAAGAAATTCCAAAGAATCAATAAATGAGCTCTTAGCAAGCCTAAAGTCGTTCGATGATTGGTCTGGGATTTCACTGAGAGTCACCAAATCCATAGTCGTCTCATCGGCCAAGCTTCTAGTTGTTCACATATCACTGAGGAAGGAAGACGGCCTACGAGAAAATGAAAAAGGATATTTTCGAAGTCTCAAAAAAAAGTTAATGGTTTCAAAGATTCAACCTCAACCTGCTTGATAAGATTTGAGTGTAGAATACATGTATACTTCCTAAAACTATTCACTTATTTAAACTGCTTAACGAACATGGAGGTCCTGTGGCGATCATTAAACTTTTCATGGCTTAAACGTCGTAGGTTCAGCGTAGACTTTTTTCAAAAACCCTAAAATACAATTTCTATAAAGTTACAAGTTACTTTTTTGAAATGAGAATCGCAATCGGGCCATCGAAACTCTTTTGGAACATTAATGTTGAATCTTTATATAGGAGAACATGGTCTCTTCATGGAAGTCCACATTGCTTAGTATTCTCACACTCCTTATATGTGATAAACCCTTGAATTTCTTCATCCAAATACAAAGTAGGGACGAATTTTTTCAAGAGAGCAAATCTATAGTCCATAGCTCTTGATCCGAGGATGGTAAAAAATAGAATGAAAATTCAGCAATGTCTCTGAAACTTCTGGTCAATAGACGTATGGAGCGCCTACAAGAAACAAACAATGATTATATTAGAACTTGTCGGATAAAAATTATGAAGAGCCCATAAACTACCTCACAACAGAAATGGTTAAGATACAGTCTGACAACATTTAGTCTTTTTATTGATAAATCTAATATCAACAAGGACGATAGAAAGGAACTTTTGAGGAGACGTCCTTCCACCTCTTTTGCAAATGTGACGCAGCCAATCCCCTAAGACCGAAAGTGAAAAATATAATGACGGTGGCACTTAAACCTCTATCTCCAAGACACTTTAAAGCCGACTCCATTCTAACAAAAGCTACGAGAACAAATATCGTGGAGGCAGTGAAAGAGGACGTTGATCTTCATTTTGCTATACACAACACTTCAGACATAGACATGAACTCTGCTTTTGGTGTCGCCTGAATTTGAGCACTTGACTGTGAATGCTTTGAATAATGCTTTGAAAAGGTCCTTTTCCATTTGCCCCTCTTTGTAAAAGAGGAATCCCCTTAAAGAGGCTTCTTGCTCAAGGATATCTTCACTAGAATGGTCGTTCTACGATAGCTCTCATATCTTGATCCTTAAATGATAATTTAAATCTATATTAATTAATGATTGTATCTTGAATCTATGAAGTAATAACAATGTGTCACATAATTATTGTTATGACTCATAGTTAAAAAAGAAAAATAAAGAAATAGGTCAATAAATTATGAGACGGGTTCCTTGAAGCCCTGTTCGAACTAAGAACGAATCATATATATATATATATATATACATATATATATATTCTATTAATTAAAAGCAAAAAATAATAATTTTAATTACATAAGTTTCATCAAAAACAATGAAAAAGTCACATTATACATACATTACAAAAGAAGACTCCTCACACCTCAATATGAATCATTGTCCAATATATCTCAAAGAAAAGTCAACATAAATAATTGATTTTATCTTTAAATCAGCATCCTATCATACAATTGTAATATACACGACGAGCTTTTTGGGATAAACAAAAACACACTGTATTCTCCCTTCAGCTGATTTTCATCATTTGTTTCTTTTGATTTAAAGCAGCTGAATCTACGTGTTATGAACTCAAAAAGAGTATTATTATTATTTATAATTTTGATGCATAAAAAATATATTAAATCAAGGATTGCGCGCCCTTTTTTTGAATTTTGAACATATTAGAAGTATACCAATTGGTTTGTGATTGGTAGAATTTATAAACATATAGTATATCTAAATAGTAAATTATGCCAAATATTAACAAGTTGGCAACAAGGAAAATACAGAGGGGTAGCTACCAATTGTTTTTCCAAATTTTTCCTTTCCCTTTTGTCAGTCGAGGTTGCGAGTGGACAAAAAAGCTCGACGTGATACATCTGTAAAGTCCTGTAATGTTTATTATTTATCTCCTTAAATTGTTAATGCAATTAGCCATTATAAATTATGTTTTGACATCGATCACCTCAGATTTCAACCAAATTTGGATGGATTGTTTCTATATACAAGATATGCAAAATTACAAAATTGAATTGTGAAATTTCAAGTTATTAAAAAGTTATGAGGGTTTGAGGATGGGTTTAATTTACAATTTATAATTGTTTTTTTTTTGTGTGTGTAGCCCCCATAACGAATTTTGTAAGAACACATAATTAGCTAAATTTATAATTGAATTAAAGGCACGTTATTCTCAACAAAAAATACTTGTTCTAGGTGTCAAATTGCATCACCAAGGGCACTTAATCTTTTCTCTAGTTGGTTTATATTATTTAATATACACATGACTTCATTAAATACGGATCTCATCATCTTTCGTTTTCAAAAGGGTTTTAAAGCTTTCAAACAAAAAAAAAAACCACTATAATACAGTTGATCTACTACAAATACACAATTTAATCATACTGATTAATTCTTTCACATCTTGTATAACAAAATAAACACTATGGTGCAAATCCATAAATTAAAATTGTTTAATTTTCAATTTTTTCATATTGTCCTGTAGATCAACATACCAATTGAAGAATTTTAACATTTAGAAGTTACTCCATGCCTTTAAAGTTAAGAAAATTGGCAACTTTTTTGAAAATTTCATATTTGTATTTGATTATAATCAAAAAAGAAAATGACATTTTATAAGTAAAAGGTAGAGAGACACAGAAAGAGAAAGTGAGAGGCGCTAGAACTCATAAGGCAAAATTCATAAATTAAAGTAAAAATCCTTAGAGAATGAAATCCAGGATCAACGCTTATCAATGGAGAAATTTCTCCATGTGGTAAGGAATCCTTGACAACAAAGTCCCCACTCGAGGATTTCCTATTAATTATTCAGGAATATCTAATTCTACTCAGATACTGTTTTAAAATGTGAGGAATTCAACTTCATTATTTTCGAATGCATTTGGATTAGAATATAGTTTCCAAGTTGATGAAGATAACAGAAGTGGTACTACTACCATAGCTAACTCTCCTCCGTCTGAAACAAAGCCATGAAATAAAACATTCCATAACTTCACGTTTCTCACAGAAACAAAAATATACACATATTTATTCGAAAACTTCTATGTTGAATCTAAGTAGTCCATGGAGTCGCACTCTCTCTATCTCCAGAAATTTTTATCTTTGTTAAAACAAATAAAATTTATGTATATCAAATTGAGTCATTTTAAAACTCTTAGAACTATCTTATTTATTAAACATTTTTACAGAACAGAATCTTTTATAGTGCAAGCAAAAGAGATTGTCCCAACCTCCCACTCAGACTTAAAATGATTGTTCCGCTTATTAAAAAGTACTTCAAAAAATTTATAGATGGGTTCGTAACTCTAAACTTATGACAGCATCATTTGATCATACAAAATTGATTTTCTTCATAACTTAATTTCATATCTGTATCAAAGTGTTGCAGCCCTAAGACAATTTTTACATGTATATAAATATCTTATGATATGAATAACATACAAAAGCATAACATTTCCTTTTATTGGGACTTTCATTTTATACTTTATCACTGAAAATGCAAACCTATAAAATAAGCAGTTGTAATTCTATTCCGTCTATCAATTATCCATTTGACAGTTATCATAGCAAAGATCCAGGTCCATCGAGATTATTCAAAAGTTCAGTTCTGGTTACAACATTTCTTAAGGGCCCAACATATTGAATTCGTGCATTGAAATAATTTGATGAGCAAAACTACTAAATCTAAGTAATCTCATAAGCATTATACAAAAACGTTAAATAAAATGCAATGACATTAACTTCAATTATTTTAAATAAACACATCCCTCTATTTCATAAGTAAATAAGTATATATGTATATAGTTCAAAGATATTCACAATCAAATCATGATTAAAAAATGTAAAATTATAAGGTTTCTCATCTGAATGAATGTCTAGGTCTTAATCAAGTTAGTTTAGTTACTCCTTTTAAAAGCATTGAATATAGATGGAGTCTCGGCTTCATCCTGGCTATAGATGTAACTGCCATCACTCTCGGAATAATCACATTCAGCCTCTTTACTGCTTGATCCTCTGATACATCCTCATCTTCTTCTTCAGAGGAGGAGGAAGAGTCGCAATCCATCATGTCATCAAAAAATTATCATAACAGCTTCAAGGAGTCATTTTAACTTTTCTACTAAGAAAAGTTAAATTTGATTTTAGAGACAATGGCATTGGATGGTTATGAGATTCGAATCGTCTGCACATCAGGTTATTCATGATTTTCGACGTCAAGAGATTGGATCTCGTGACTCTAGCTGCTCTTTGGGGTGCCTTGAATATTGCATGAAATCTAAGACTCACGGTAGATCTAATAAAAAACAAGTGCTATAGACTGTAGTAGTAGAGCGCAGAAGATAACCAAATTCAAAAACATGGATCTCTTATTAATAAAATATATAATAAATATCTCTTACATTAGATTTCTAGCGCATTTTTGCTCAAAATTGGATGAAAATTTACACACTTTGATGGACGATTTCTTCAAAGTTAAAGGCTCTTATCGAGGGCTTGACATCTTGTTTAAAAGCTGTGGGTCTAATCTCTTTAATGCATTCCTTATTAATCCATTTCATGCAATATTCAAGGAGTTATTTACGTACAAAAGAGTTTCATCGACTTTTGGGCCTACTCCGGCACCCTAAGCCCCTAGGAGTCCTTTTAGGTCAAAACAAAGACTAGAAATGAAATCTCCATAAAAAACACTAGCCAATCATTATTTTTTAATGCCCAAAATGTGTATCCTTCTAGGCTTAAATTGAAGTTGAAGTTGGAAAATGGGCCAAAAAAGCTAAAAAAGTAGGGACCGATTTCTCGAAAACCGTCGGACTCTCGAAAAAAAAAATTACAGATTTGAAATCAGTGAGCAAAACTGAATAACTTTTATTATACTTATACCCCAGAAGATTTTTGGCTGTTGACCAGTGATATTATAATATTTAAAATAATTATGGAGATTGTACCTTTGACATCCACACTATTGAAGCCATTTCTAATTTTATCAAAATGAAATAATGGCATCAGGAGAAATTCATGGATATTTCATAGAAAAATTAATAAGTTTTGGCAATTTTCAATTCAATACGTGAGCAGGGAGTGAGTACTTAGGAAGTGTCTCACACATGTGCTCAACTCACGAGTTAAATATTATTTTATGTATTGTTCTCATTCATTTTCATGAATGTGAAACGAGTATAAATAGGCATTCAATTTTGAGACATTATCTTTAGTCGTTAAGAAGCGTCCAAGAACTTCGGATCTATTTTCTGTGTTTGGAAGGAAAGCAGAAAGGTCTTGAACTAAAGGTCTCTTAATAAACTCAACTGTAATTTAAATTATTTTTTTTTTCTGAACCTTCCTCACTCCATTTTGCGAGTGAAGGAAGTGAATTCGTGGATTAATTCGTTGTCTTCTCGTGATTTTTTTTTTTTTTTGTAATTGTCGGTGACTTTTTAGGGCCCTTCCATTCAGAGATTTGGATCTGGAGAATGAGACACACCTTTTTAATGGCGAAAAGATCAACAAAGTACTAAAAGGTCTTGACTATGTCAAACCGTTGTGTTTGGGGTTCACAACTTGATACGTCCCCCGCCTTGTTCTATAAGCTTTTATTTTGTGTGTTGTTCTCATTCAAAGGTTGAAATTCTCATGAATGTGATTTGGCTCAAGAAGTTCTCCCATTTTATTTTATTTTCTTCTTATTTGACTTAATAGTAATAACTTCGAGAGGACGAAATCTTTATGGGTTCTCATTTTTGATAATAATAACGAATTCAATTATAAGCAAATTTAAATTCCACAGCACTCATACTTAAAAATGTTTGAAGTCCAAGTCCTCGTAATAATTCTTAGTATTTTAAACTGTATTTTGAGCCCAATATTTTTAAAGACTTGATACAAAAACCTAAAAACAAGTATTTTTTCCTTTGATTTAGTTAAATACTTTCAATGTATTTTCGAATTGTACCTATCTAAAATTGATCTACGTTTCAATTTTCAACAAGATTGGTCCATTAGTTCAAAAAATATAACAATTTATGTTTTCTTAAAATGTTTTCTCAATAAGAAGATACATTAATTTTTATTAAGAAAGTCAAAATTATTAAATACATAAATCAATACATACTAGGATTATTATAAAATGAATTATAAAAAGTAATAATAAAATCCATATCTGTCAAAAAGGACAGGCAATATATTATTAAATATATCAATTAAATAATACATACACAGTACTGAGAGTTACTATATTTATCAAATGAAAGTAATTGTAAGGCAACAATCAAATTCAGTTAGTCAGTACTATTATGTACATGTGCTCTTCTGCTTATTGATAAAGTAGGAGTCCTCTACAACAATGCCGAATAATCAACGCTAATAGAAAAAATACAGGATTGATAGGTACTTCCTTAAGAAATTCCTTTCAATAACAGCAATCACAACATGTTTTATCGTCCATACGGCACCTCAAATTCTTGATATCGACACAGTAATCCTGTTATTTATTGATGAAATTATGATATGAATTGTGTACGTTGACAAGGGATTGTCCATTCAAGCTACGGATCCGAGTAAAGAGTGGAGTATCCTCATCAAAATCCTATAATTCTTGGGGGTGAAATCTTATAAAACAAATATTTAAAAGAAAATCTACTTCAATAGAACAGAGAAATAAATATATACTTGATATACGAAATGAAAAAAAACCTTATATACAATCATTTTACAAATAGTAAAATGTTTCTAATGTTAAAATATGGAAAACACGGAATATCACAATTTCATCAAAAGAAATACTTATGCTTACACAAAAAAAAAAGGATTTAAAACAAGATTATATAAAGGGTTGAATACTACCAATTACAATATCAGAAAAAGCACAAGTAGACATCTAAGCATAGGAAACGTAGAAAAAAGTGTTAGAGAGGAATGATTGTAACATACAAACAGAAGAAAACTTATACTTAAAGTCACAGTAATGTATCCAACTAAAATATTTGCAACAATTTCAGCTCAAATGTTTCACTGTCTGAGCAGACTTGGAATGGTGAAAAATCAACAACTCCTTGTTTATTCGACTTCATTTTTCATTATTTTACTCCTACCTACTACAATGAAGCAGAAGGATTAACTAAATTAATTAATTTATAAAATAGAATTAGGGTCATATATTATTTTTAATTATTGTCAAATGTCAACCCATTGAGTACATTGATAGATGCCATTTTTTTTAAAAAAAAGTAGGAAAAGAAAAACTTGGCTGAAATTGTATAAAGAGAAGAATACTTTTGCGATTTTAAATAAAAAAATAATCTAGATTTTAGATCGATAAGGAAACTTAGGAAATTTATCATCAAAGGTTGAACAATTATTTCAAATAATTTGCTACAAGCCAAATATATACAGTTGCTTCAAGAGATAAAACACCGCTTTTCAAATAATATTATCAAAAACCTCTATAAATCAACTTTTAACAAATTATTCTTACTTGTGCAAAAACATAATAATATCAAATAAAATCCTTCTTCTTTGCATAGCTTTAGAATATTATAAATAAATTGCACACGTCAAATGTAATCAATATCGACACCTTCTGTAGTTCTCATCTACTTTTTATAATAAATGGTGTAAAAATATTATTTTTCTTTTAAAATTTATTCACTAAACATATACATATACATCCAGGGTATTCAGAGTTTCTATACATCTCTGAACACTCGATGGAGTCTTTTCAGTGTACTTTTCATAGTTAGCAAATTAATAAAATTGCACACTTGAGACACTGCATCAATTCTCAGGTTCGGACATATATGAATAACTTCCCCCTGTTGATCTAACTTTGACAACAATCGCCAATGCTCTAAAATATTTTCAGCTCAGGGAGTGAAGATTCGAATTCGAAAAACAAGACACTTTTCTTTCGCTTGATGAGATTTAAGCTAAAGGCACAGTGCATCGTGAGTCTTAGTACTTTCATTTAAAAAGAACTGTGAAACATTATTTAAGTGGAGTAAGGATTGATTTAAAGATCTGAAAATTTCAATAAAACATTTCACTGTCAGCGATATAATAATTATTTAGGAAAAACCCACCTTGATGAGGAGGTAGTCGCTTTAGTTTGCCTTGCAAGAGAAAGGATAGTGCAAAGGCAGTTTGGTGCATCTGGAAAAACAGAAGGGACAATATGCTTTTAAGATATCATCGTCTGAAGAGGGTGGAGCTATTTTTTCAGTAAAGATTGCTTCCATTTTTTGTAATTTTGTAATCGCAAAGGAAAAAAATATTTACTGCAAATTCTTGAATACTCTGTTGGGTTCCAGTTCTTCCTGAAATAACAAATTAACGATATAACTTTTCTCTATTTTTGCTTCAGAATTCAAAGTTTTCATGGCCATTTTTACCTAAGGATTGCTTTTTTCCACTTAGTCATTATATCCTTGTTACTGAATGGAACTCTATGAACCAATCTCTTCTGTCCTGGACCTTAGACCCATTCGAACATTCTATTTATATTATTCCAGGTTCTTGGACGTTCTATGATGCATTATACAAACACTCTTTTACCCTTCAACTCGAGATAATATTGAAAACATTTTATGTGAGGTACAACACGTCTATCTTACACAACTTTATCGGAGTCTAAGCATCAAATTGAAAGTAATAATAAAAATGGCAAATTCATACTCATGTTATATATGTATTGTATACGTTTCATACCTATATTTGATATTTTTTAAGTTATTGATTCTAAAAATGTGATGTAAAATGATTTTTTTTCTTAATTTGGATTTTTACTCACCGCAGTAATTGGCACTAATCGAAATTCAGGGAGTACTTAAGAAAATATCTCTATAAGAAATGAAATGCATGTATTCTAGCAAATATCATAAACATATTTATTGTTTAAAAAATACCAATTTCATTTTTGATTCAAACCAAAATATCTTTACAGCAAAAAAATTAAGAATTGTTGGATTGTAAATTATATAAAGGAGAATACTCTTCAAACTGAGACACTTGGTTATATTCAAATTCGCCGAGAAATGCTTGAAATCTGCTATAAAATGAATTGATACATGGAATTAACTTCAACTTCCTTGTTAGAACCCCATCGATTGACTTCTTCTATGATGATGGAGAAATTCCACAACAAAATAAACTGTAAAATGTTGAATGTGGAGTAAAAATGACATTAGCAATGCAGCATAGATGGATACACAACTGGATGGAATATTTTGACTATAAACTGTAGGAAGGAGATACTTGAAGTCACAGTAATGGATATGAATCATTTCGATACATGATGCGTCAATCCATAGGGGCCAAGGTTAACATAATTCCTGAAACTATATTTAAAATGATGTTAACATACTTATTTATTATGAATTGAAAATGTTACCTCATATGATTTTTCCAGAAAACCCAACATTTGGAGAATATATATCAAGAGATCCTGATGCAGAAAAACGAGTTTTCAAAATGGTTTAAAGTTCATAGACTTTAAAATCTTATATATTTTGATGTAATTCCTGAACCTACATTAAAATTGATGTTAACAAACTTATTTACATTGAATGGAAAGTCTTACCTCATATTTAAGGATCATTTATCCGGGAAACCAACATTTGAAGAATACATAAAAACAGATCCTGATGCAGAAAAACGAGTTTTTAAAATGCTTTACGGATTTCGGATGTCCATAGACTCAAAAATGTAATCAAATTTCAAGATAAACATTCAGCGAGTCTATTGATTTATTAACAAAACACAACGTCTCGTATATCAACTCATGTTCTTACAATGTAGAATCCTTTGACGAGTATACTTTAACATATACAAGATATATTGAGTAATTCCAAAAGATACCATGATTTGTGAAGAGTTTGAATTAAAGGATCTAAAGAATAAGAAGTTGAAGAAGATTGAAATATTAGCATTGAGAAAACAGATTGAACCAAATTCGTTTAGAAGAATGGAAGAGGGTTGATCACTTAAACTTTCCTGTCGACCTCCTTTCCTAATCTTTTAATTAGCTCTATTCGGTGAATAAGATACCATTTTAAAAACTCTTCCATCTTTACTTGATAATAATAAATTTAAGAAAAAAGAACCCCCCAAAAAATTAGACACATGTACCTAAGAGACTTGCACACGGAATTTGTATCAATATTTATACAAAAAAAATAATTCAAACTCCGAAAGAACAAGCTTGTATTACACCTATTTACAAAATTGCATTATTATATGCAGCGTCCATTCCATGTATATAGGTACAGAATATTCCTTATACACATTCGAATGAACTATGAGCGAAGATCCCCTCTTTATGTCCATACTGGATGATGGTTACTGGTATGACATGTTCCACACTCTTGGCAAAATAAAGAGTGACATTAACTCCATAGCAATGCTCTTGATGAATCTCCTTTATCTTTTCTGCTGCTGATCGATTATGGCAAGCTTTAATACTCCAATCCTTTTGAATCCTTGCTATAGCGTCAGTTCAACACTCCACTCTACGTTAAAACTTGTGGGAGTCTATGAAATTATATTTGGCCTGTAACTTTAATCTTTTTATCATTCGTTAAGGACGATTTTAACGGTGTAAATGACCCATCCCGTTGTTCCTCATTTGATGGAAATGTTGATTCCCTTGACTACAGCAGTAAGTTCTGCAAAAGGGATGTGAGCTCCATCCTCCTCTTTCTCAACTACATGAATACTGCTTCGAATCCAATTCAGCTTCACCTTCCCGTCACACGTTGCATTAGCTTTTTACTGGATCGTTTTGTTTTATTCATCAAAGGACTTCCTTGAGTAGTTCAGTTGATGGGAGCCCCAGGCTATAATTCCACACGACTTCATCGACTACATTAGACTTATTATATTAATTATTTAGTCTCAGATACAGCAAATGTGTACCACACACATAATTATTGTTATGACTCATAAGTAAAAAAGTAAATAAGTCAATAAATTATGAGACGGGTTTCTCGAAGCCCTGTTCGAACTAAGAACGAACCATATTAATTAATTAGTTTATAATTATTATTCGATCTTATTCAATCACGTCATGAACTAAAAGCAAAAAATTATTAATTTTAATTGTATAAGTTAGAGGCAAAACAATCAAAAAGGCACATTATATAAACATTACAAAAAGTTTTTCACTTCTCAAAATGAGATACACATTTTTTTAATACTTAGCATTAAATTAATACACAGTCGTAATATTACATTAATATACAAAAACTCATTGTTAGAGAAAAAGGGGCTTTTACATCTGTCCTCTGTCTCATCAAATAATAAATTGTAAAGAATCTAAAGCAAACTTTTGATTTTCCTCATTTTTCAGCTTTAAAAAGGAAATTACTATTCTTTCTAGTAAATTAACAACCACTGATTGTAAAATATCATCTCTATATCATTACTTAAGAAACAACTACCGATTTTAAAGTTAAAAGTATATCTCAACTCAACAATTTTTGATTTCATAAACTTTTTTGAAACTCTAATATTAGAGTTTGACAAATTTTGAAAATTAGCAAAAGTTGCAATAAATTCAAAACTTATGAACCGATTTTAAAAATTGAAAGAAATCTTATTTTATTAAAGTAATATCTACAACTTTTGGTTCAATGACATCTCTCTAAAACTGTGTTTTCAATGGTATCCAGAGTTGAAAGGTGAAAGAGTGTTTGTATAATGTCATCTTACGCCCAAATATTCATCAACAAGGCATTTACTTTTTTAATTGACAGTTCATTGCAATGGCGTAATAGTTTTATAATATAAATCCTATTACATTACGTCATGCAACTACAAAATAACTTTCTGTTTCACTCAGTTCACCTATTTACTGTGAGTAGTAAGCTCACAAGACCTAGAAAAGTCTTTCCCTGGAGGAAATGCTTGGCATTATAGAAGAATATATTAAACCATATAATACTAGGAGCCACTCAAATGGCCCAGGAGTAGATATATTTAGAATTATATATCATTTAGCTCGGCCTTTGCTCTGTGTAAGGGTTGACTGAAAGAAACAACCCGGATTGTCTTTCTTAAGAGCAACCGGAGCTGTATTTACTTGGTCGAACACTACACATTTTGCTGTTAACCTTGAGAAGAAATAGTCAAAACGTCTTTAGGATATGAAGTAGGGAACCTCTGCAAGACATGAGGAACTTGGTTGAGATCCGTAAGTATCAAACGATCCGTGCTAGAATCACCTATCACCTTTCCAAAGGGCTCGAAACACTTACTACGAGTGAATAGAAATCAAGAAATTGATTTAAGAATTCTTGAGTAAAATTGTAAATACTATTTATTACAAAAGTTAATTAGCATCACCTAATAATTTTAATCAATTAATAATAATTATAATTAATCATTTTTTGGTAGGATTTTGTTATGAGAAATTCAGCTTCTTATCAACCTGAAGTAAGTAATAATTCATTTTGTCGAAGATTTGTATTATAATTTTACTTATGTTACAGACAACAACTGATAATGATCAATATAGCACCTTTGCTTAAACACCTGTGGTTAGTATTTGCTTCATAGCAATCAATTGATATAAATTTAACTCTTTTTCTTTATTTTAGAAGACACAAGCCCCACCATTTGCCAATAAAAAGCGGCTGATGGGAAGATCGTTGTCTTTGAAGCCTCCTGGAGGGACACCATGGAGAATTCTATGTTTGTTAAAATTCATTCAGAGATATAAGGGCCTTATAATCAACCGTAAAATGAATGAGTTCGGATTGTCCTTATTCATTTTAAACATAGAACAGATTAAACCAAAACAAAATAAATATGAATAGAAAATACAAGTTCAGAAGACTTAGTTTTATTTAAAAGAGAAATATAATATATACTTTCAATGTTTAAAATTATCTCTTGAAAGACATTTTAATGAAAAACAGTACTACAGTGGAATATTCATAAGAAACGGGATTTTTCTTGCTCATTGCAATTAATCTTCTGTACTAAGGCTGTACTAAGTGATAATCTTCCATATTATCTGAAAAACAAAACAAAGCACAATTTTTATTTAATAATGAATGATATAATTTAATTTAATTTAATATTACTTATACTAGTAGATCTCATCACATTCGTCAGCAAGGCTATAACTACTGAATTACAAAACTCATCACTGTCCATGTTTCTCCTGATATTTTGCATCATCATATAGTCCATTGAGTGTAGTTGAGACTTTCCTCTACTTTTTACACATCCTTCAACTCATTTCGTCATTAAAGATTTATAGGAAATCAAGGACTTACATAGTCAAATCGTTCCTCTTGGCAAAAAATTGACCCTTTTCAACCGTTTTTAGCCACTCGGGACAAAAATATTATTTTAAATCGAAAAGTAAAACGCTTTGGAGGAGAAGAATGGGAGACGGGGGCTCCTCTTCTCATTCCAATGTGATAATGACTCTTCAGAATTGATAAATAAACTAGAGAACGAAAACCCCTCATTGAAACATCAATCATAATTCATAAGTAACATATGTGCAGGTGAAGAGTAAATTTGGGTCAGGCTATTATTTAAAAACCAGAATCAACAATTAATTGTGTTGCATTAGAAAATGTATGTGTCCACAGTTCAACCAGACGTAAATATATAAATTGATAATAACTATGAATAAAGATGAAATAAATGATAGCCTCAGTTTATAATTCTTTTTTCCTAAAATTAACATATTCCGATATCTTATAATTAATGATTAAGTAATAAAATGTTAAAAGAATACGAGTGGAAAAAAGTGAAAAAATATGTACTTTATAAAAAGAAATATCAAAAATATTTTTTAGTGTTGGAAAAAAAAAATAATTCTCTTCACAAAATATCATTGAAAATAATACAAGAAATTAGAAAGAGAAAAGGTGCGTCTTAATCAAAGTATCTATATAATATAGACTATATTATATAGACACGTTAATAACTTATTAACGTGGTCTGTAATGCACAATGGGCATTTTTCCCCATTAAAATTAAAGGTCAAAAAAGCCACTGGGCGGTCATACTCGCTGAAAAGTTATTAATCTCGGACATCATAGTTAAAAAAGAGTTAAGATGCTTTTAAAAAATTGATGGAATGAGAATATATTCAATACTTGAAGAATTATAGGAATAATTAAAAATTATCCTTATAAAAAGTGGGATGACTTTTGATAACTTAAAAGTAAATAAGAACCAAGTATGTATAACTTAAAAATCCGTAATCAATATGTAATTAAATGAGATAATTAGTATTCTGACAAGTGGTTTATATTTTATAACCATTACTATGAATCAGAGAGTACTTATTAAAAAACTTTTTGTTTCAAAAAGGAAGAATAAATAAATAAGTGTAAAAGAACTCTAGCTGAATGATTTATAAAACAAAGAGATTGTTATTGTCTTCCCGAAAACAATAAAAAAAGGAAGAAAGAAGTCGTTCTCTTATATAAAGTATTCAATGAAAGGGAATGAAAGAGAGAGGGGGGGGGGGTCGCACGTTTGATTTCGGGAGAAATATTTGTGATACTGATAATTGATAAATGATAATGATTAATGATATTAAAAGAATAACGGGCCGGGCCTGTGCTAATAATAAAATCGAAATTTGGAAAATGTCACTATATGAGTTATAAGAAATAAATAATAAGTAACCCAAACGTCATAATGTTATTAACAATTATCACTTTTCTGAATCTCGAAAACACTTAAAATGAAGGACCTGAAGAACGACTCTGACTCTGAACGATGACGACTCTTAAGAGCCCACACTTGTTAAAAGACAAAACAGGACTATTATAAAAAAAGAAAATGATAAGATTAAAAGTTAAAAAAGTTTATAGTGATATAAATGATAAGAGTAAATATTATTGTAACTATTGAAGAATGGTTCATTTTAGTGTTAAGTTCCAATCATGCTGCAGATTAGGAACAAATTACTTTGAAAAGAGTCAATTATCCCCAGATACAGCTTTTATAAATACTGTACTACAAGATGGAACCTACTTCATTCCAGATTCAGAACTGGAAGAGTTTTGAGTCAAATGCACAGAATATTATCCAGAAAAATATTATATATATTTAGCTTATTTGTTTTGTATTCTTATGTAACAACGCATTATTGGAATTTGGAAGTATATAAAGGACTGTACTGAAGTTTCTTAATAGTAATTGAAACTCACTTAAGTTAATTGGTTTCTCGATCTAAATTATAGTCCTACTATACTATACACTTGGAAAGTCCTACATGATAATGAAGCCAAAGAATCATTTGCGTTTGTTGACTTGAATAATTCTTATGAACACCAACCACACGATCACCATATACTGTTCTACAACATCTATATCTTAAGAAATTGTGTAACATTGTCATCGCCATGGACTAATTTGAGAGGATATCTTCATTGAGGGTTCAATGAATGGAATTAGCTTCTACATTTTTTATTATTACTTTAGTTATTAAGATCTACAACATTTCATTGTATAACATATTAATATACAATCTGTTCTATTGATAATTGAGTAATATCATCTCGGAATAGAGATCAATTTTTTAGGAATCAGAAAGTACGGAAGCCAGTTCTACTGAAATCATAATATATTTTTTCATATTTGGAAAAACAATTATTCATAAATATTTATCCTTGTGTCATTTGGTTATTATTAGTATTTATCCTACATATCTCACTGTATCTAGATGTTGACCATAATAAAATGAAAAATGGATATGCTAACAATAATTTCTTGTTCATTTTTTAATTACCGAAAGGTTAATTGAGATTGAGAGTATTAATCTTTGCAACCGGAGGTTGATGTCCCCATGCAATACACCAATATTTACTTGACAGTCATTATATTCTGTTTCTCCAATACACTTTACATTCTTCAAAACGAATTTGGTTCAATCTGTTTCCTCGATGCAATGATTCCAATCTTATTCAATTTAGATCCTACTATTCAAACTATTTCTTCATTTGTAAGAAATTTGCAGTAATCATAGTATCTTTTGAATTTACATACGACATCCTGTATATGCTAGGGTAATCTTGTAAAAGGATTCTAACATTAGACGAACATGGGTTTTTCTATAAATTATACTCTGCAATCCTTCAAAAGGCTTGAATTCACAATACAAAGATACTTCGTAACAATCAATTTTGAACATGAGACCCTATGTTTTTTTCATGATTGGTTTCTTTGGACATCCTAAATCAATAAACCATTTTGAAAACTTGCTTTTCTATTTCAATATCTCTTTATATATATTCTTCAAATGTTGGCATTCTCGGATAAAGCATATGCAAATATTAAGCAAGATCTTACATTCATTGTAAATAAGTTTGTTAATATCAATTTAACTATAGTTTCAGGGATTATTCCAAAGTTCAAGCCTCTAGGGATTGACGCATTATCCTCTTCTTCCAGGATTATTACATAAGGTTGAACAATAACTGAACTTATAAACAACCCAAAGCACTATGACAATATATTTAAAATATATATTAGTAAATATATATTGAATTATAAGTATAAATAATATATAGAAAAAATAAATTAATAAATTTGAAATTATTAACTAGACAAAAGTAGTAATAAAAGTAGCTTATAAAAGACACGATTGCAATTAAAATTCCAGTAGATGTTATATCATCTGACATAGCAGCCACATTATTGCCTGGATATCGGACCATAGAGCTATAACAAAATAATTTAACTACTGGTGCTGTTGCACCAATATTTTGCAGTTAATATTCGTATTTAACAGTAAAGACTTGAAATAAAAAAATAAATTAAAAGGAGACTCGTCAGTGGAGTGTCTGTGGATGTTCCCGAAAATAACATATTTAAATAATCATTTTTATTGACTTAATTATCTTGAAAAATTGTATTTTGTTGAATACACGAGTTTCTTAACTCAACAATAAAACTAACACCAAAAAATAAGTAGTCTAATGTTTAATTTAAGATAAATATAGAAAAGTCACATATTCTCAAGTGTTTTAGTTCAGTTTTGTTGTTTTCATCTGATTTTCATCAAAGCAACACAGTTTGCTGAAGAACTTCCTACAATAATTTTCCTTCCATGAATTAAAACAAATCAAAATACACTTCTGAAATGTGTGCATGTAGAATTATAACTCCACACATTGCGTAATCTCACAGATTCGATATCGCCAATATACAAATAGGACCTATTTACCCCATCGAAAGTGTCAATTTCATCCCATTGAAAATGCTATTAGCAAAATGAAAGTTTTCCTTCATTAATGATATAATAACGTAGCGAGAGTATCACTTGTTTGAAACCCGAGAATTCATTGACATCATTTTAGGACACGACCAACACTGTTCGTGTCTATTGCATGTATTGCAATGTGACTTTCGTTTTTTCTTAATGAAATTGGATACTGTCAACATTTTCCCCAAAGGAAGGCCGTGTTTATTTTGAAGTTCCAGCAGTTTCGTAATCTAGTTCCACCTAATTGTCCCTCTCCCATGCCAATTCAGTTCTTGCACCATGGAATTTTCATAAACAAATACTCATATTGTGCATTAAAAAAATAATGATCCGCTAGTGCATTTAATGTAAATTCCAATTTTAGGTCCTCTTTTTGTCATTATAAAAAGTATTTTTTAATTTAGAGATGGTAATTTTGTCTATATAGTTTCACAAGGTTTTTTATTCAGAGGCACAGTTCTGATTCAAAGTACTGCCGAACACTCAGGTCAATATTATTTTGTAAAGACCAAAATGTGTCTCAAGTGAGCTGTTGTATCCTTTTTCATGCCATTAAACCTTATTTTTGCACGCCGGATGTACTCATTTATACATTCTCTGTTAATGGCTAATGTGACATTGTGACAGCAGTAATGTCCGGTATACACGGACTTATGCAAATAAAAATTCATGAACTAAGTTGTTGACGCGAAAAATGAATACATTTTTGCACAAAAACGTTCTCTAGTGCGTTACAGTAAAACTAAAATTTGTTTGTTCAGTTATAGGTAACACTGTAATTAGGTACTCAAATAATGGTCCAGTATTTAACAAAATTCCTGATTATGAAATAAAAAAACATTACAAATAAATCTTTATTAAAAATAATCATCTTTATGTATTTATAAATCATAATATCCATTGTAAAAAAGGATAAATATATAGTTATCAACATAAAATAATAATTACATTAATTTTACAAAAGTTATTTTATTCAAGCTAGCTTTTATTTGGGCAAGTAAGCCTACTGTAGCACCTTGTGTTTCAATGTGTTTTTACTTTAAAGCTAAAGATCTATTTGTCTGACACTGCTTCTTGCATCTACTGCTGTCCGACTGATGTTTTTTTTATTTTCTTTGAGAACTGAGAAGTCATACAATCTAAAACTGTATTTTCGTTCTTACACTACAGTATATGATGAATATTTTGTCTCAAAACTAAAGAAAACAGGCATTCTACTCCTCAAATGACCTAACTTATTGATTATAGACATATCACATTCGGTAAATGGAATATAACTATTTATATTAAATATGAACTAGATGCGGCTAATGTCCCTGTTGGTTTTTTAAATATTTAAAGTTGTCTTGGATTTCAATACATCTGAAAATAGTGTATATACATTTAGGCAAGATCCGTTAATATTATAGTTATCTTTATATATTTAACTAATTGAATACGAGACAAAAGTCCCATGAAATATGTAGGTTATATCCTAAAAATAAAATCTACTCAATGTCGAATATCAGATTTAAATGTATACAAAAGTTGCTACATTATTCATTGCTAATACTGTTTCAATTACTTAACAGATAATGCAATTTGCAATATTTATCTGAACAATATGAAATAGTAATAATAAATAGGTAAATGTAAAAATCAATTTATTTGACATTGATGATCATTGATAATTTTATGCATATTGAGTAGATATGATTTTGCTTTATGTGAAAAAATCATTTGATGAGTAGTTTGTGGCCTTTAACAACAAGAAATATTCCTAGGGTCCTTAATGATTAAATCTTAATATCAATTATTAGATGTGCAAAGTCTTATTAATACTTTTTTCATTAATCTAGAAAAATTAAATCTTATAGAGATTTTAAACTAGACATTATAGTTTAAAATTACTTTCCTAGAAAAAGATCATTAGCTTACAACAAAGCATATATATATAAAAGCCCTAAATATAATAAAAATGATATCAAAACATCAATAAGATAGCATATAAAATAGTACAAGAAGAAAGAAAGAAGTCTTAGCAAGGAGAAAATTGGGGGTAAAAAATTGTTTATTATTCAGATTATGACAAGAAAAGTAAAAAAAAAACTTGGCTATATTGACCAGACTAGAAATTTATGGGAGTTTATAAGAAAAGGTTGCACGATTATTGATTATAAAATTTTCTTAAGTATTCAAATGAAAATAAATCCTTCTGGTATAGGTACAATTTAAATTTTGGATCAAGTTAGCAAGCTTTAAACATAGGACATAAAAACGATGCAGGTCAATTTATTTACACAGATTGAGCATTTAAAAGAAATGACGGAAATTTGTAAGTTGTACAGAGATAAATGAAAATTAATCGTCTTTGATAAATAATTCTCTTCACAAAAATAGATCGTTGAAAATAAAAGTTGTAAAGGAAAATACGTTGATGATTGATGAATATAAAATAAAGTAAAAATACCCGTTGATGACAAAATTGATTAATTTATTAAATAGAATTATAGTCATACATTATTTTAAATTATTGTCAAATGTCAAGCCATTGAGTACATAGATAGATCCAATTTTAAAAAAAAGAGTAGTCGTAGGAGAAAAAAAAACGAAGCAGAAATACTTAACTAAAATTGTATAAAGAGAAGATTAATACGGAAGGGATTTAAAAAAAAAAAAAGATAAATAAGTTAGATTCTAGATCGATAAGGAAACGTAGGAAATTTATCATCAATGTTTGTACGATTATTTCATATTTCAAAAAATTGATGAATTAATGTAATAGAATTATAGTACTCCTGTATTACTCGAAGGGAATTTGATATTTTTGGATT
This sequence comes from Lepeophtheirus nordmannii, assembly GCA_963680855.1. NCBI lineage: Eukaryota > Metazoa > Arthropoda > Copepoda > Siphonostomatoida > Caligidae > Lepeophtheirus > Lepeophtheirus nordmannii. The sequence goes on along the minus strand of OY804521.1, from coordinate 38,968,557 downwards.
ATTCCAGATATGAACAAAGGGACACCTTCAGCAACTAATTGATTACTTTCCATACTGGCAAATAAAACATTGAAAGGAAGGAATTAATTGAATAAAACGTCATTTCCTCACAATATGTATAAAATATCTTTTAATAACACTTGTTTGGGAAATTGCTATAAGTCAAATGTATACAATTGCTTCAAGAGAGAAAATATAATCGAAAACCTCTATAAACTTTAAACAAATTTTTTCTTCGGATATTCTTACTTTGCATATCCAAAGTATGGTAAAATGTGCAAAGCATAATAATATCGAACAAAGTCTTCTTCTTTTTTTTTTGTATAGCTTAAGAATATTATAAATACATTGCTCCACGGTAAACCATCTTATTTGACAATCGTACTCGTGTACCTCTTGCGCTCTTTTCAAGTCATCCAAAAGAGCAGCAAGAGTGAGTCTCACATGATAAGATCCAATCCGTTACAGAAGCCATCAACATAGCTTCTGCTTATCCAGGATTGAAGTAGCATTGGAGCAAAGATGAGACGTAGTAAATTATCATGAACCTGATGTGCAGACTACTAGAATCCCTAAACTTGTCTCTCATCACATAACAAATGTCACTGTCTCTAAAGTTTAAGTTATTTTTTTCTTAGAAAATTAAATTAAAATGACTCCTTCAAGTTGTTTTGATAATTTTAAATAATGATAAGTATTTATGTATTTCTTTATTATACAATATAAATTATAGATTTCACCTAATAATTGCAGCTTCCTACTATTTTTATTGTTGAATCTTTTATTATTGTCATACTATCATTCGTGAACTTGTTCACATAATAATAAAAGTCCCCTATGGTGCAAATTTAATTAGTATATTTTTCCACTATTCCAAAAAATATTTATGATAAATATTTTGTGTATAATAAGTAAATTATAGGGGTGATAATTAATTAATTAATCAAAGGATATTTTGCACATCTCCTTGTATGGCGACACTGAATCATTTTATCTGAAATTGTTACAAATATTTTAGTTGGGTACATTACTTTGTCTTTGACTGAAAAGTTTTATTTTTCTTATGTTTATATATTTCCCATGCTAAGATGTCTACTTGTGCTTTTTCTAGTTTTGTAAAAGCTTATATTGTATATTTTTTCTATTGCTATTATTTAACCCCTTATATATATTTTTTTAAATCCTTATTTATTGTGTAAGCATAAGTATATATTCTTTTCATGAAGTAGATTTGATGAAGTTCTATATTTTCCACATTTTAACAAAATGTCTAAACATTTCATTTCTTTTATTTTATGTTAAGATTTTTTCATTTATATACCAAATATATATATATATATATATATATATATATATATATATATATATATATATATATATATATATATATATATATATATATATATATATATATATACTGTTATATTGAAGTAGGTATTCATATAAATATTGGTATAATAAGATTTGTATCAATAGATATTTGAGAAATTGCGGTTATAGCAACAATTTTTAATCAGATTGTGTCTTAACGGAAAAAAAATATTGTTATTAATTATGTTTCTCACAATTAACATAGAAAAAAGGAGTTTTCATTTCAAAAGTTATGTTTTCTAGTCAGAAAATCGGATCATAAATATCCATTTTTCACTTAAAATAAGACAAATTGAAATTTGAGATAATTATTCAACCTTTTCTGATAAATTTCCTTTAATGGTATTCATGATGAAAAAAATGCTCGGCTCTTCTATGTTATGAGGACCCACTATTTCGATCCCTTGTTATCTAGCATTTCATCTGTCTTATTTAGATTTCATTTAGTGTGTAAATATGAGGAAAATTGGATTTGATATTTGTTGTTGTTGGTTTATTAAGCGAATTGTTCATAGAAAGTGCCTATTATATGCATTTTGATATTCTATTCAGTTGGACTTATTCAATAAAAGAACTTGTATAATGTATATACTATAACCAACTTTTATTTAATAAAATCGAAGTTGAGGCACTAATCAAGTGCCATTACGACATGTGATAGTACATGACTAATTGATGTATATATATATATATATATGTTCTAATTTTCTGTACCATGTATATACTTATATTTTTCAAATAAACACTTGATTTAGATAACGTAATATGCTATAGTACTCTTTATTAATAAACTAATATTTACTCTATTTGGTTTCTATTGGGGTAATTATCTAAAAGTCTTTACAGACATGTTACAATTTGAATATTTATGAAAACATAAGGTCCAATAGAACAATACATGATTTAAATAGAAAAACAAATTCAATTTATTTTCATTATGATTTTATATAAGTAATTACTTATTGTCCATCTATTTTGGATTCCTTATGTCGAGATGTAAGTACAAAGTTAGTCCATTAATTCCATTCTATTGGAATTCAAGATAGATACATACAATTTTCAACCTCTGAAAGACAAACTGAGCTCTCAAATTTGTGCACTCCTTCCCTCTACCTATAAATATCATTTTGAAAAAAAACTATTTCTTTCTTTCAAAATGAAAATTACGGTTGAATTAGATATATAAAAAATAAAGACTTGCAAAAAACAACAACGCAGGTCTATATTCAGCATCCTAAAATTATACATATATAATCAAGTGTGTAGATCAATTCAACCAATTTTTGTTAGTCATTGTTATCTTTTTACATTTTGACGGATCCTATATAATCGTAAAAATGTCAAAACTCTCAGTAAATTACTTATTTTAAGATGCGTACAAAAAAAAAAATATTGAAACTTCTCTGAATATTCATGCATTGGAATGCAAAAACAAGAATATATACCCATAAAAGAACCCTGCTAGAAGTCGAATGGAAAAAACTTCATTATATATTTAAATTTTCCATAAAGCTTCTTCATGATATCGAATTAAGAAGTAAGATATTAGTTGGAGGTATCTATGTACATTGTAGGTAATGTATTTTATCACAATAGTACATATCTATAAATAGGTCTTCTTAAACCACGACATAGTCAAGTTTGTAATATATATGAATTATAACAAATCAGAAAATTAAAAATTATAATTTGTAGAAAATGAAAAAAAATCTAATTAAATATTCAATTTTTGAAAAAATCATCAGTCATTAACAGGCTGTCAAGCTCTTCGGATCCCTTTCTCCTGAATGGAGATTGAGCTATTCAAGACTTTATCTTCAGATGCTCTCTTTATAGAGATTTCTTAATAGACTCAAATTCAATTCAAATTATTTTTTCCTGGGCCTTCCTCATTCCACTTTGTGAGTGAAGGAAGTGAGCTCCTTAATTCATTCCTTGTTTTGTATCCAAGTTTATTTGATTATCTGACAATTTGTTTTCTATTGGCCCTTCCATTCGGAGATTTGGATATGGAGAGTGAGACAAAGGAATAAAATAAAGTTATGAAAGGTCTTGGCCTTGTCAAACCGTTGTGTTTGGGGTTCACACCTTCATACGTCCCCCTTTTTATTCCAAAAACTATTATTTTGCGTGTTTTGTATTGTTCTCATTCATAGACTAAAATTCTCATGAATGTGATTCGGCTCAAGAAGTCAACTCTATCATTCTTATTTGCAGTCAATTTAATTATTTATGATTACATATTTTTAATCATAACAGCAAATTTAAATTCCACAATACTCAGACTCAAATTATGCTCTACAGTCTAAAAATACAAATTGTAATTCAGTGTTGGCTCATATACATATGTAGGTAAATTTTATAACCTATTGTATAGTTATCATATATATACCTTTTATAAGATATTTTTCTATCTGTGTCTAAGCTAAGTTGGCTTCACTGCAGCGAAAAACAATTATTTCAATGGGTATACATATTTTGAAAGTTGACAGTCATTGCATGGAAAAGATAGAAGATTTTCTGAGGGCAATAGTTAATATTTTATTTACATACATGAAAGACTCCAATGAAGAAAACACAAGTAATTATATTTCACTTGATGAAATTATTCATGTGATAATATATGTTTTTTATATTTCATATATATAGCCATCTTTTTGTGACCACTCTTGCATTTCAAACGTAGAAGGGTATTTCGTTAGGCAGTAGTTTATCATCAAAGAAATAAAAATTCAATATTTACTTCATTAAGGAGACTTACCTCAGTCCCTTCAAAATTTAGTCAAGACATTGTTGTTTTTTTAAGTTGGATCTGGGGTATTGCACGGACCGGTTTCAATCGACCGAATGGAATTGGTAACATTTTTCCAAATTTTAGAATTAGTGACGAAGCATTTTTTAGTTAGAATCCGCATCTAAGTGTCTTATTTTTATCATTATTCTGAGTTATCATTTATGTTTATTCCATGACACTACTGATTTTATATGACGGCATGTTCTTCATATATTTAATTCTTGTATATTTTTATGTAATGACTTTATTTATACTCCGGTTCCGTGAATAACATCATTTTAATAATTCTCTTTGGACTCAGATTCTAGCGTGAAAGAGGCATTATACAATCATAATATTCTTAATTTAAGGAATCAATCATGTCTTTTTCATAAAATATTATCACTCATGTTTTAGATAAAGATTTATCTTAAATGGGACAGATGCTACAACGATGCACAATCTCTGAATTATAACTTGAGTAGCATGTGGATTGATTGAACTATTGGTCTCCATGAGTTTCCTGTCCTGTAAAAAGGGGTTCCTCAAGATAGGAAAGGTATTACCATAGATTTATTTTCAATTTAGTGAAATAAAACTATCTTACGTAGAAAATATTACTTTCTGCAGGCGTAACGATCGCAGTAAACGTTCCGTACTTCAGATTAGTGGAGACTAAAGTGGTGCTACCTTGCTCTACCATGGCAGAGACGGTCTTTTTGTCGAATAATTGGGAATTTTAACCGAATATATTCATTTTGTTACGAATTAGTATTTGCTCACAAGAAACAAAGATAAATTTGGCGATACTCCGACTAGTGAAAGAGAAAAATTCTTACTTTGATACCCCATTTACTCAACTATTCATATTTAATATACAATTCCGTGTAGTTCAAGAACCGTCATAGGATCCGATCATTGCTCAGTGCAGACGTATTTTTTTTTTGCTCCACACATTATTATTATTTTGTGATAAGTTTTTTTTCACTTTAAAATTTTTCCAACTTAGAATTATTTTCTATATTATATATTTAAAAAAAAAAGGAGTTTAATTGAAAATTAGTGTTTATACTATTTTCATATTATTTCATCGAGTGAATCATCTTTGGTTGGATTTTATTCAAGCCCCACGTGTGTTGGTCTTTTTCGTCTAAATCTATCAAAGCATATTTTTGGTTCAGCTTAACCTCATATTTTTCATCAACACCTTCACGTTGTTGTATTTGCAATGCATTAGAGCAATAGTCACTTGAGGACTTGAGTCAACTTTTTAACCAAGAAATTGCTCTAATGTGATTTTATTTATCGCATTTACCATTATTTTGAGCCTTTCTTGTGTATAATTATTCTTTTACTGCTTTTGTTGATTTTATTCATTGCATTATTTATATTTCTGATTGTGACTGAGTGCTCGCTCATTTATTTTACTTAAAAGTAGTTCAAGGTTTGGTTTCGGTTGAGATTAATTATTTTTTTAGTGATAATTTACTCTCTTTGGTATATATATTTCATTAAGCACAGGCCCGGCCCGTCATTCTTAATATTATCACTAGTGTTTCTTCTCCTCCTTTATTATTATTTTATACAAAGTCCACGTTCTTCTTTTCCCTTATTGTTTTCGGGAAGACAATAACTAAAACAATCAGACGTTTTATTCACTTATTTTTTGTTTAATAATTTCTTAATTCGTTTTGATTTAGGTACTCTCCATATATTTTCTATATTATCATTTTATTGCTTTTATGGTAATTTGTTGTTGCCTTGTGCATAGTGCCTATTAAATTTTTTAATAGCGTTATTTGTCAGAAGAACATCGAGTTCATTTTTTTAGTAATATTATATGTCCTTTATCCATACGTAATTAAAAAAATTCTTATCCACTCTTTTAATCATTAAGATTATTTATTAAGCTAAATAAGAGAAAGTAATTTCTGTTATTTTTCCAGCAATATTTAACATTTTTATATTGCTTTGCGTATTCTCCTTTAATTTAAAAAATGATGAGTCAAGTCAACAACTCATTCAGCAAATATGATAGCCCAGTGGCTTTCTCTGCCTTTAATTTCAATGGCAAAATGTGCCCTCTGTGCATTTCGAACTTTCCGAATAATTTGTCACTCGTCCATCACGCCAAAGTACATCATATCAATGATTAGAATGAGTACAAAGCCTTCCATTCGATGGAAGCATTCGGTCTTTCGACCTATGGTATGACTGAGTTGGCATCTACGGAGGTACATTATCGCAATATTTTAGAGGAGAAAGAAATAAGGACTAATATGGACTATTCATGCAGTTTTTAAACTTCCTTTAAATTTAACAATGAAAGACATGCAAGGGGACAGGAGAAGCAGTATTTTTCAATAGTGAATTTCCAGGTTTGGGATGAATGTACAATGTCATATAAAACTTCATATGAGGCACCTAATCGAACACTTCAATGCATTTGTAATTCCACAAAAAATTGTTGGTGGAATAACAGTTTTGCTGATAGCCCTCATCAATAAAAACAACTATTGAAATGTCGTACATTGAAGACCAACTCAAATGCTGCAACGAGCAAATTAGACATTACATCGAACGTTGAAGAGCTTTTTTATAATCACCGTTGTGTAGGAAGATGGCAGTTATCAAAAATATAGATGACAATACCTTTTTTCTTATTTACTAGTCCTTAGTAAACTAATTTTCACGTAACTTAATAATTACTCCATTATGACTAGTAAGCATCTTCACAGTATTTATTTTATTTAATGATCTTCTTGTTGATCGACTTTTCCCATATACGTTAAGTAATTCATTTGTTTATGTTGGTAGAATTATATTAATTCCTTAAATTTTTTACCTCTCCTACAAAAGTATCTTGTATACATTATCTTATTGTCTTTCTGCTGAAAGAATAGCGTCATTGATATTTTTTGTCAAATGGAGATATGCATATAAAGTCTAACGACTCTTAGCTAAGCTAATACTTTTGAATTGCGCGATTATGTTGTTTGAAATTTTCTAAGTAAAATGTGTCAAGTTTTTTCTTGAAAATAAAATCTTGGATGGACAAATTGCACTATTTAAGGAACATTTTTCTATCATAAATAGTTTTTGTGGAGGGATAAATGTTTCGTGTGCAACTTTATTTCTATGGTTCTTATCACAAATGGTATTGTCAATAATTGTCACGCACGTTCAATATTTTTACATATTCAGTTTTGCACCCCATATTTGTACTAAAGTCAAATAAATCAAAGATATTAAAATAAAAATAATATTAGCGGTAATACTAATTAAAAAAGCCTCTCACTTAAGATACTTGTCGATGGTTACACTTAAAAAAAAGACCTATTTAATTTGCCTGTACGAATTCGAGGAAAACAGTATAAAAAAGTGATTTTAATTTATCTGGGGCCACAAAAAATTGACAGTCTGTATTATCTTATTTTTTAAGTGTTTTGCCTCCTTCGTTTTTACTTAAGTGGGGGTACGCTTTTTATTTTCATGAATATATTTGATATAATTATTAGGGAGCAGTCAAATTTTGTTGTTCCTAATTTCCTCAGTCCTAAAATTAACATATTATAGTATCTTATGATTAATCATTAAGGAATCTAGGTAATAAAATGTTATACGAATATGAGTGGGGAAAATTAAAAAAATATGTACTTTATAAAAAGAAATATCAAAAATATATTCAAGTGTTGAAGATTCACACATGGAAAGAAGAAAAAAACATTAAAATTAGTGGTTATTTTTAATTATAACATTATAAGTCTTCTCAATACTTGTAAATCACTCAATTGAAACCATTCGTGATATTAAATAATCAACATGGCACCTTGTTCTCACAAATGTGTTTAGTACTTACTCAATAGCAATCAATTAAAATAAATTTAACTCTCTTTCTTTATTTTAGAAAACACAAGCCCTCCCATTTGCCGATAAAAAGCGGCTGTTGGAATTACTCGTCAGTGATGGGAAGATTGTTGTCTCTGAATTATCCTGGAGGATGGCCAAGGAGGGTGTTTTTAAAAATTAATTCAAAGATATAATGAACCCTAAAAAAGAACGAGTTCGGAGGATTCTTAATCATTTTTTTAACATAAAACATAATAAATATGAATTAAAAGCCTTACATTCACAAGACTTTTAGTTTTATTTAAAAGAAAAATATAATATATACATTCAGTGTTTTAATTATCTCTTGAAAGACATTTTAATGAAAAGCAGTACTGCTGCAGATTATTTTTAAGAATTTTTTTATTTTCCTTGCTCATTTCAGTTGATCTTCTCACTTAATGGAGGCTGTACTATGTGATTATCTCCCATATTATCTGAAAAACAAAGCACAATTTTTATTTATTAATAATATAATTGAATTTAATATTACATATACTAGTAGATGCCATCACATTCGTCATCAAGGCTTTATCTACTGTATTACAAAACACATTACTGTCCATGTTTCTCTTGAGATTTTGCATCATGAAGTCCATTGAGTGTATTTGAGACTTTTTTTCTACTTTTTACACATCCTTCAACTCATTTACGATAAGTCAAAACAGGGGTCTCATAGTATTCATCATCAAAAGTTTATCTACTGATGATTCACATAAAATGAAATCAAGCACTTAAATAGTAAAATTGTTCCTCTTGCCAAAGAATTGACCCTTTTCAACGTTTTTTAGCCACTCAGGAAAAGAATATAATTTTAAAACGAATAAATACTATGGAGGAGAAGAATGGGAGACCAAAGTGATGATGCCTCTTCAGATTTGATAAATAAAGTAGAGAACGAAAATCCCTCATTGAAACATAAATTATAATATGAACAGTTGAAGAGCAAATCGAATCAGGCTATTCATACTGATTATGATTAGGGGCCAGGGTTCGCTCAATCCTATTCGGCACAAGTTTTGAGATTGTCTTACTCTCCTTCACATTAAACGCTCTACACGTTTATTGTGACAGATGTCACCTTTGGTGAAAAGACTGAAGAGTCTCTCATAACGTGCAGAATATATTCGACTGTTGAACTGAAGGCATCGCTGTTCTTTGTTCCTTCCTCAATACACTTAAATTGTCCTCATTTTAGTATTTCGTTTGAGTGCGAGACTCAACACGGAAAATAGGTTTAAATAGACCTGTCCAGCTCCTCATACTCTCTAAGATTTTCTCAATCATCATATATCCAATATACAGCTCTAGGCAAGAATGAATCCCTTAACACTATATATCTCTGTAAATTAGACAACCTGTATTTAGTCAGGTTAGAGAGTCCTTTTTTGATAATACTGAGCACATTCGATTTTTTCTGGTTTGCCGGCCCATATTTAATCTCAAGATATATACATAGATATCTCTTACAACAATTACTCCTGAATTCGTTTAGAGAGAACCGGAGATATTAACCATTAACGATTTTAACCTTGAGAACACCGCGGCTGAGTAAATGCTCCTCATTTGATGGGAATGTTGATTCCCTTGACTACTGCAGTAAGTTCTGCAAAAGTGATGTAAGCTCCATTCTCCTCTTTCTAACGTAATTGATCTTCACCTTAACATCACTCGCAAACAACACCCCTTTGCATTTTCCCTTCATCCTGGAATATCTCCATTGACTATTTTAGACTTATTATATATTTAATCTCAGATACAACAAATGTGTCACTCATAATTATTGTTATGAGTCATAAGTAAAAAGTAAATAAATAAGTCAATAAATTATGAGACGGGTTCATAGAAACCCTGTTCAAACTAAGAACGAATCATATTTATTAATTAATTAATTTATTATTATTATTCTTATTTGATCACGTCATCAACTAAAAGTAAAAAATTAGTAACATTAATTGTATAAGTTAGAGCCAAAACAATCAAAAAGTCACATTATATAAACATTACAAAAAGTTTTTCACATCTTAAAATCAGATATATTTTTTTAATACATAGTTATGATGTAAACTCATAGTTAGTTTGAAAAAAAGGGACTTTTACAACTGTCCTCTGTCTCATCAAATAGTAAATTGTAAAGTGTATCAAGTAAAGTTTGGTTTTGTCTCATTTTTCAGCTTTAAAAAGGAAATTACTGTTCTTTCTAGTAAATTAACAACCACTGATTGTAAAATATCATCGCTATATCATTACTTAGGAAACAACCTATCGATTTTAAAATTAAAAGCATATCTAAACTCAAAAATTATTGTTTCATTATTTTTGATTTCATAAAAAAAAAATTAACTCTTAAAAGAGTTTGACAAATTTTGAAAATTTAGCAAAAGTTGTAATAAATTCAAAACTTATGGACCGATTTTAAAAATTGAAAAAAATCTTATTTTATTAAAGTAATATCTACAACTTTTGGTTCAATGACATCTTTCTAAAACTTTGTTTTCAATATTATTCAGAGTTGAAGGGATGGGTAAAAGAGTGTTTGTATGACGTCATATTGTGCCAAAATACTTATAAACAAAGTATTTATTTTCAAATTGACAGTTCATCAATGGCGTAATAGTTCCTACATAATATTATTATACGGAATAACCAATAACTAATAAGTTTTATTACATCTGGAGGGGCACAAGCTTCAGTCACGTAACCCATTGTGGTAAATGGCATCATTTTTGATGAAAAATTCTTGTTGGCAATTTAATTTGACGTTTGTACAATTATACATCAATTGTATTTTGTCGTTGTTGTTTTATAATAACAAAGCCACGTGGGTATTTCAAACAATCATTCCATTATGAAGTCATATTTTATATCCTCCAAAATTGTTTCGAAGCCAATAAAAATATACTCGCTGCATATTTTCAACTTAAAAATCCAATTTAAACTTCTTTTAAGGGTTTTCTAATAAAAATGCTCAAAAAAGGTATTTAAGTTTTTGCTTAAATTGATGAATCTGTCCTTTGAAATTAGTTATCGATTCCAATCCTTTTATGTACAGGAATATTCAAATAGCCTCATTGAAACATCAATTATAATATTTGCAGTTCAAGAGTAAGTCGAATCAGGCTATTATTAATCAACAATTACTTGTAGTGCATTAGAAAATGTGTGTGTCCACAGTTCAACCACACGTAAATATATAAATTGGTGATAATTATGAATAAAAATGAAATGATAGCATCAGTTTATAATTCTTTTTTTCTAAAATTAACATATTAGGATATCTTATAATTAATCATTAAGTAATAATATGTTAAACGAATACGAGTAGAAAAAAATGAAAAAATATGTATTTAATGAAAAGAAATATATAATTATAATTAATAATAAATAAAATAATACAAGAAATTAGAAAGAGAAAATGTGTGCCTATACTTCTGCGAAGAAGTAAGGAGGTCGTGAGGTTATATTTTTATTTTTAGCTATTGTACATCAAAGATCCCATTTTAAAAAAAAAGTAGACGTAGGAGGAAAGAAAACGCCAGCAAAAGTTAGAAACAGAAAAACCTGGCTGAGATGCTAAGTTACAAATAGTAAAAAGAGTAAAATATATTGATATGATTTTAAAAAAACAACAACAATAATTTAGATCGATAAGTGATAACCTGGAAATGAAGGAAATTCAACATTAAAGGTTGAGCAATAATTTCATATGTCAATATAATACAATTAATGCAAAAATGATGAATTATCGTAATATAATTAAAGTCATGGTTTATTATTTGAAGGGAATTTAATATTTTTGAATTATACCAGTTATGAGCAAAGGGACATCTTCAGCAATTGTAAATATTATTCATACTGGCAAATGAAACATTGAAAGGACTTAATAAATTTGGTCAAATTTTATTTCTTAATATTATAATAATATTTTTTTTATGGCCATTCCACTTGCTTGGCGAATTGCTACTAGTCAAAAATATATTATTGCTTCAGGAGAGGCAACACTGTTTTTCTGAAAATATTACCAAACTTTAAACAAATTTTTTATTTAGATATTCTTACTCTGGATATTCAAAAACATGGGAAAAAGTAAAAAAACATAATAATATCAAATAAAGTCCTTCTTTTTTGCATAGGTTTAAAATAATATAAATACATTGCACTCGGCAAATATAATAAATATTTACAATTTCTGTAGTTCTCATTCAATTTTTTTGTAATAAATGGTGTATATTATTTTTATTCTTAAATTTATTCACTTTAAGGAGTTTTGTGCTCTAAACTACACGTATTTATTTTAAATTATGGATATTGTCTGAGCTAAACCCTCTTATTTGACCATCGTGATAAGAATTAATTGATTACCCACAACTTTTTATTGAAACTTTCCACGTTAAAATTAAGGTCGATCCCCTTCAATCCAATTATTATACGTTCAAAAAATCTTGTGATTAATAATAGTTATATAAATACAAAAGTATATTAACTATTTCTTTGATTGATGCTACCAAAGAGGAAATATAAAATGGGTATAATAGACTAAATAACCAATAAATTGCTTATTTACTACTACTAATAATAATATTTCTAATAGAGTTATAGGAAAACCTAAATTTTAGATACCTTGAAAAACACCGGTAACCCAATTTCAAAGATTCAACCTCAACCCACTTAATAAGATTGGAGTTTGGAATACAAATATACCTCTTAAAACTATTCACTTATTCAGATTCGTCCCATTCTCACCTTCAATACGAAGTCAAATTGATTAGCTGAGGCGAGTATTCAAATGAAATACAGAGAGACCTTACATTTCAGGAGTGCAACTCCACGCATCCATCAAAAACTGGGGTGTCTAATTGACAAACACGGAGGTCCTGTGTAAATCATTAAACTTGTCATGGCTAAAACGTCTTAGGTTAAGCGAAGACTTTTGGGCAAAAACCCTAAAATACAATTTCTATAAAGTTACAAGATACTTGTTTGAAATGAGAATCGCAATGGGCCCATCGGAACTCTTTTCGAACATTAATGGTGAATCTTTATATTGGAGAACATAGTCTCTTCATGTAAGTCCACATTGCTTAGTAATCTCACACTCCCTAAATGAATTTCTTCAAATGAGTAAATCTATAAGCTGGACACAGAACTTTATTCACAAACATTCTTATAAGCTTCAAAACTAATAACGAAGAGACTGGAAAAAGACATTCCTTGTTCCTTTTGCTCCATTTTATAGAGCTCTTGATCAGAGGATGGTAAAAAAATAGAATGAAAATTCAGCAATCAGCAATGTCTCTGAAACTTCTGGTCAATAGACGTATGTAGTGCCTACAAGAAACAAACAATGATTATATTAGAACTTGTCGGATAAAAATTATGAAGAGCCCATATACTACCTCACAACAGAAATGAATATGATACAGACTGGCAACATTTAGTCTTTTTACTAATAAATCTAATATTAACAGATAGAAAATGCTCTTTTTGTAGAGCTTTTGAGGAGATGTCCTTCCACTTCTTTTGCAAATGTGACGCAGCCAATCCCCTAAGACTGAAAGTGAAAAATATAATGATGGTAGCACTTATATACATTACAAAAAAAAGCTCCTGCTGAATTATCTTCAGATGAAGAATTGGAGGATTCATGAAATTATGATCTCCCAGAAATAGGAGTAGGAGTACAAGTTGAAATGAACTTGATTGATAGGTGCAAAGTTTCACCAAAAACGATTTACAAGTATAGCTTATAATTAATTATAAGTGTTGCTCATTAGGATTGTCTATATTAGGGAAACTTTTGTTTCCATTACTTTTGACTTAAATATCTAATAATTTTTTTCCTTTCTTACTGTTCTTATTAATAAATTAACAACCACTGGTTGTAAAGCATGAAAAAAACACCATCGCAATTACTAACGAATTGATTTTTAAATTAAAGGCAGATCTGAACTCAACAATTATTGCTCTGTGACTTTTGATTTCATAATCTTTTTGGAACTCTAATATTAGAGTTGGACAAATTTTGAAAATTTAGCAAAAGTTGCCATAAATTCAAAACTTATGAACCGATTTTAAAAATTGAAAAAAATCTTATTCTATTAGAGTAATATCTACAACTTTTGGTTCAATGGCATCTCTCTAAAACCTTGTTTTCAATATTATTCTGAGTTGAAGGGATGGGTGAAAGAGTGTTTGTATGACGTCATCTTACGCCCATTTTCAAATTGACAGTTTACACGACGAGCTTTTTGGGATAAACAAAAACACTATACTTTATTCTCCCAGCTTCAGTTGATTATTTTCATCATTTGACTCTTTTGATTTTAAGCAGCTGATTCTACGTAATATGAACTCAAAATGGGTATTAATATTATTTCTGATTTTGATGCATAAAAAATATATTGAATCAAGGATTGCGCGCCCTTTTTTGAATTTGAATATACTACAAGTATATATTAACAAGTTGGCAACAAGAAAAATACAGAAGGGTAGCTACCATATGTTTTTCTAAATTTTTCTTTTCCCCTTTTGTCAGTCGAGATTGTGAGTGAACAAAAAAGCTCGACGTGTTACACTCTGAAGGTCCAGGAGTAGATATATTTAAAATTATATATGTCATTTAGCTCTGCCTTTGCTCTCTGTTTTAATTGGGCAACAATGTCTTCAGCAATAATTTCAATAATTTTCATTCGGAGTTACAATTCTGACAATTCTGAATACATAGGACATAGAAACGATGCATGTAAATTTATTTACATAGATTGAGCGTTTAAGAGGAATAAAATCTATTTTCCATGAAGTAAATTTTTATGCTGTAGAGATAAATGATAATTAATCGTCATTGATAAATAAAATAATTCTCTTCACAGAATATCGTTGAATATAATACAAGAAATTAGAAAGAGAAAAAGTGTGTCTGAATACGTCTTCGATGGACGATGAAGTAAGGAGGTGGGGAGGTGTGAGCCGGTTAATCCCTGAAGTGGAAGAATATGGCTCAGGCGAGAATAGCACAAGCTACCACGGTGCAGGCTAAGACGCACGTTAACTCCTTTTCTTAAAAAGTAGGGGACGAAGCTGAGTCAGAAGTTGTAAAGGAAAATACGTTGATGAGATGATTGATGAATATAAAATAAAGACAAAATACCCGTTGATGACAAAATTGATTTATTTATAAAATAGAATTATGGTCATATATTATTTTCAATTATTCTGAAACGTAGGAAATGTAACATCAAAGGTCCAACGATTAGTTCAAATTTCAAAAATATTAAAAATAATGAATTAATGTAATAGAATTATTGTGCTCTTGTAATATTCGAAGGGAATTTGACATTTTTGAATTGAGGGACACTTTCAGCAACTAATTGATTTCCTTCCATACAGGCAAATAAAAATATTGAAAGGAAGAGATGAATTTGGTCAAGTAAACATAAATAAATAAATTTAAATATAAGGATGTCATTTTTTAACTTTACATTACAATATCATTTTTTTATTTCATGTTGACTAAAAAAAAAATCAATGACTATTAATATACATGAACGATTGGTTTTAATTCCTACAAAGAAAGTGATTGAAATATATAAAATCCGATAGTTTTTGAGTTAAAAGAGGCTTTGTGAGTACAAAAACATGAAAAGATACGTTATTACATCGTATTTTCAATATGATCTATTCTGTTTTATTTTTATCAATGAAAAAACGACCATTTTTACATTTTTCAACCCTGTATAAAGTCAAAAAAATCAAAAAAATGCTATCAAAAAATAATTCTTAGTATTGCGAACTGTATTTTGAGCCCAATATTTTTATACTAGAATTATTATAAAATGAATTATCAAACGTGATCATCAAATCCATTTTTGTCAAAAGGGCAGGCTGTATAGTATTAAATATATCAATTCAATAATACATACACAGTACTGATAGTTGCTATATTTATCAAATAAAAGTAATTGTTCTCTTCTGTTTGATGGTAAAGCAGGAGTCAGCTACAACCATGACGAATAATCAACGTTAATAAAAACAATACAGAATTGATAAAATACTTCCTCATAAATTACATTCAATAATAGCAAGCACGACATATTTTATGGTCCATACGGTACCTACAATATTTGTAACAATTTCACCTCAAATGATTCAGTGTCACTATAAAAATTATTCATAAATAATAAAATGGACATGGTGTGTTCACTCATTTCAGAAACAAAAAGAATATAGAGTGATTTTTTATTTATTTTCCCTTTTGAACTTTCAAATTAATGCTTCACACTAGAAGGAGTAAAAATTGAAAAAAGAAGTCTTCTAAAATATGATTTTATGATTTTTGACCATTTCGAGTCTGCTCAGTACATTCAAATCAATTATCTAAAACCCTTCCTGATATTAAATGTAAAGATTTGCAAAATTTTGTCTCACTATATAACCTAGCACCATCTAGCGTTCATATTATCATACAAATGATGAAAATGAAAAGTGCCAATATGCATGGTTTGTTATTAATTTCAACATTCAAAAAATGCTTAGCACATTCAAAAAAATTACTTGAATCTATTCGCCACTTCAATTTGAAGGATTTGCAAATTCCAAATTGGTATGACACCTAGCAACATCTAGGGTTCATATTATCATACAAATGAAAAGTGCCAATATGCATGGTTTTTTATTAATTTCAACATTCAAAAAATGCTTAGCACATTCAAAAAAATTACCTGAATCTATTCGCCCCTTCAATTTGAAGGATTTCCAAATTTCAAATTAGCATGACACCTACCACCATCAAACGTTCATATTATCATACAAATGATGAAAATGAAAAGTGCCAATATGAATGGTTTTTTATTAATTTCAACATTCAAAAAATGCTTAGCACATTCAAAAAAATTACCTGAATCTATTCGCCACTTCAAATTTGAAGGATTTGCAAATCTAGCGTTCATATTATCATATAAATGATGAAAAATCTAAAATTAAAAGCATTTGGTTATTGTGGTTTTTTATTTTTTTGAACATTCAGAGTGAAGGGATCTTAGAATCCAATTTAATTATGTCCTAATATTATGAATGCCTTAAACTCAGTTGTAACTTGGACTCAAGTTGCACTTATGTCTTATAATTCGGAGTGAACTAAATGACTGCATATATCTACATTAGGGTATGTTATCGTTGTTGCAGTTTTTTGTTTTTTCTTAGGGGGTGGGGGCACCCCTGCTGTTGATATTGTCTCAACACTGAGATTTGAAATTATTGATTTCTTGGGAATATCTTTTTAATGTATATATGTGTTATTTTTTTGTCAAAGAAAATATAAAAATCAGAAAATACCACATAATATAAATGGCAGAAAGAAAGTGTTTGGATAATTAATCTATAGAAGTAACGAGTTTTTGTTAAATTTTGCTTAATCTTTACTAACAAATTATACTATTTGAAATAACATTTTAATACTTAAATTATAATTTGAAAAGCTTTATTCCTAAAATCAAATTGAAATAAGTTATTTGCATTTAAAAAAGATAAAGAATACAATAGGTACAGGGATACATTAAGATGAATGGAGAAAATGATGAAAAAAACACTTCATATTGTAAATTAATATAAACAATATACACTTTTACATAGCTAGAAGAAAATACGAAAGAGTCATGTTAGACTGGGTGCCATAGAAAATCATAGTGATGAGATGGCATGATTTTAGGTCTCGCGGAGGATATCCCAAGATGTATTCAAAATACAATATCAAATACAATGAGTTTGAATTATGAGTCTGTCACCTTGCTGATTAAATTTAAAGAAGCTTTTGATTCCTTGTTTCATGAATTCATAATTGAGCAACTACTTCGAAACAGAATTCCGAAACAATTGATAGATATGATCGTTTTCACGATGAGGCTAGCATTCATATTCCAGGTCCTGAATCAAAACATTACATCAAGAGAGGTGTTCATGACGGGAAATTCCTCATCGGGGAAATAATCAGATCTTAGCAAGCCTAAAATCTATATCTATAATATAAAAGAAAACATTGACTGACACAGAAACAGAAATTGGATTGTAAATTACAACGAGGGGAATTATCTTCAAATGGAGGTGCTTGATTATCTTCATATACAAGCTTAGACCTGGAGATGCTTAACAGTCATAATAACATGAAATTACGATGAGTAGGTGCCTCCTTATGTAGATCTCAATAATTTCTTCAACGATGATTCAGGCTTTTTACAACAAAATAATATCTAAAATAACAAAATGCGAATTATAATCCCAAAGGTATAGAAACATGAATAAAATACTCACAGAAAAGGAATGGTTGGATTGTAAGTTATATCAAGGAGAGTGCTCTTCCAACAGAGACACTTGATTATATTCAAGTGACCCAGAGATACTTGGAATCCATTTTAACACAAATTGATATAAGGAAGTAACAGCAGCTTCATTTTATAACCCCCGTTGATATAAAGGCTAATTGTTTTTCATCTTTTAACAATGAAGCATTGATACACGTTCAGAGAGGCCTGGAGATGCTTGAGATCCATAGTAATTGATATAAGTAGAAATCTAATTCAATGATGCAATAGATATGTGAAACACACTAATACTTATTTAATAACACTTTCTCTTACCTTGATGTGCCTGAGTAACGACTCATAATAATGAGAATATCCATCTAATTTAAGTATCTCATGGCCTGTATCATCATATATCGAGAATGGATAATATATTGAATAAGCAAATCTTTCTTGAAGTTTAATATAATCCATGAAACTATATTTAAATTGAAGTTAGCAAACTTATTTATGATGAATATAAAGTTTTAACTCATATTTACAGATGCTTTATCCGGGAAGACCAACATTTGAAGAACACTTGACAACAGATCCTCATGCACAAAAACGAGTTTTGAAAATGGCTTACGGATTTCGGATGTCCAAAGACTTAATCAATTTTTAAGATAAATACTCAGCAAATCCATTGATTTAAGAACAAAACATAAGAATGCAATATTGATGCGAGCTCCATCCTCATCTGTCTCAACCCCACCAAGACAGCTTTGTATGCAGTCGAGCTGCTTCACACCACAAAAGCGATTCACTTTCTCGCCGCACGTTGCATAAGCCTTTAACTGGATCGTTTTGTTTTATTCATCAAAGGATTGCCTTCCGTGGTTCACTTGCTGACAACACCCCTTTGCTATTGCCACAGTTAAAACCATTCAATTATTATTTCCCAAGGACCTGTTATCCAAACCTTTTGAACAATCAGAATTCATTGAGGGTTTTTCTCCACTCAAAGCCCTTCTTTTTTTAGCTTAACACTAAGATTCGTATGAAGCCCTCTGGCTATGCCAAACGCTTTTGGTGCCGCCTGAATTGGAGCACTTGCATGTGAATGTAGGCCCATAACAAATGCTACTTTCACGAAGTCGACCTTGGGACCTTTCCTTAGGAGGCCAAAGAGGGTCTTGACTCGGGTTAAATAGAAGTCCCTTTGAATTCGTAAGACTCAAACTTATTCAAAGAGAATGCTTTGAGAAGCTCCTTTTCCATTCGCCCCTCTTTGAGTCGTCTTGGATCTTGAAGTTGGTCCTTGGTCCAAGGAAAAGAGGAATCCCTTTGAAGAGGTTCTCCAGCAGCAGCAGCTCAAGGACATCTTCATTAGGATGGTCGTTCTAGGATAGCTCTCATATCTTGATCCTTAAATGATAATTTAAATCTACATTAATTAATGAAGATATTTTGAATCTATGAAGTAATAACAATGTGTCACATAATTATTGTTATGACTCATAATTCAAAAATAAATAAATAAATAAGTCAATAAGTTATGAGACGGGTTCCTTGAAGCCCTGTTCGAACTAAGAACGAATCATATATTCTATTAATTAAAAGCAAAAAATAATAATTCCAATTACATAGATTACGTCAAAAACAATGAAAAAGTCACATTATACATACATTACAAAAGATGACTCTTCCAAAAAGTTACTTTCACACCTCAAAATGGATCATTGTCCAATATATCTCAAAGAAAAGTCAACATAAATGATTGATTTTTCTTTAAATCGTAATATAAAGTTGATGTTCGAAACAAAGAGACTTTTACAGATGTTTATTATACATCTCCTTAAATTCTTAATGCAACTAGCTATTATAAATTAAGTTTTGACACCTTTCACCTCAGATTTCAATCCAATTTGGAATAAATGTTTCTATATACAAGATATGCACAATATTACAAAATTGAAGTGTGAAATTTCAAGTTATTAAGATGCTTTAAATCTGTTGTAAAATGAATTGATATAAGGAAGTAGCTTCAACTTTCTTATATGAACCCCATCGATTGACTTCTTAAATGATGGGTAAATTCCACAACAAAACAAACTGTAAAATGTTGAATCAGGAGTAAAAATGACATTAGCAATGCAGCATAGATGGATACACAATTGGATGGAATATTTTGACTATAAACTGGTGGAAGGAGATACTTGAATTCATAGTAATGGATATGAATCTATTCGAAAGATGATGCGTCAATCCATAGGGGCCAAGGTTAATATAATTCCTGAAACTATATTTCAACTCATGTTAAAGTACTTATTTATAATGAATTGAAAATTTTACCTCACATGAACGGATGATTTATCCAGAAAAACCTACATTTGAAGAATAGATATCAAGATAAATTCGTTTTGAAGAATGGAAGAGTGTAATGGAGAGACAGAATATGATGATCTTGCATGGAGACATCAACCTCCAGTAACGAGGGTTCATCACTTAAACTTTCCTGTCCATCTCTTTTTCTAATTTTTACATTTATTTATGTTAGCCCCACAATGACATAATTAATTACAGCGTCCATTCCATGTATGTAGCTACAGAATATTCCTACAACTAAACCATATACACATTCGAATGAACTTGGATGCTTCAGTTCTGTTAACACTGGATCATGGTCCCTAGTCTGACATGATCCACACTCTTGGCAAAATAAAGCGATTTCATGGGTGACTCCAATGCTGTAGCCTCAGTTCAACACTCCACTCGACGTTATAACTTGTGGGAGTCGATGACTTAATATTTGCCTTTATTTTCACCAACATCTCAGACAGGCAAATCACTTTAATCTTTTGATCTTTTGGCTGAGTAAATGACTCCTCCCTCCACTTGCTCCTCACTCCTTGACTACTCCAGTAAGTTCTCCAATATTGACGTGAGCTCCATTCTCCTCTTTCTGAACGGAATCGACCTTCACCTTCTCGTCACACGTTGCATTCATGAGCCTTTCTTGTATCGTATCGTTTTGTTTTATTCTTCCTTAAGTAGCTCAGTTCATAGGACACCCCTTTCCAGTTTCCCATCCTCCAGAAATATCTCCATTAACTATTTTAGACTTATTATATTAATTATTTAGTCTCAGATACAGCAAATGTGTACCACACACATAATTATTCTTATGAGTCATAAGTAAAAAAGTAAATACCTAAATAAATAAGTCAATAAATTATGAGACGGGTTTCTAGAACTAAGAACGAATCCTAATTAATTAATTATTGTTATATGTATAGATTCACATCATCTGGGCATCATCAAAAGCAATGAAAGGTCACATTATATACATTACAAAAAAAGCTCCTACTGAATTATCTTCAGACGAAGAATTGGAGGATTCATGAAATTATGATCTCCCAGAAATAGGAGTAGGAGTACAAGTTGAAATGAACTTGATTGATAGGTGCAAAGTTTCATCAAAGAACGATTTACATGTATAATTAAGCTTATAATTAATTATTAGTGTTGCTCATTAGGATTGTCTATATTAGGGAAACTTTTGTTGCCATTACTTTTGACTTAAATATCTAATAATTTTTTTCCTTTCTTACTGTTCTTATTAATAAATTAACAACCACTGGTTGTAAAGCATGAAAAAAACACCATCGCAATTATTAACGAATTGATTTTTAAATTAAAGGCAGATCTGAACTCAACAATTATTGCTCTGTGACTTTTGATTTCATAATCTTTTTGGAACTCTAATATTAGAGTTGGACAAATTTTGAAAATTTAGCAAAAGTTGCCATAAATTCAAAACTTATGAACCGATTTTAAAAATTGAAAAAAATCTTATTCTATTAGAGTAATATCTACAACTTTTGGTTCAATGGCATCTCTCTAAAACCTTGTTTTCAATATTATTCAGAATTGAAGGGATGGGTGAAAGAGTGTTTGTATGACGTCATCTTACGCCCAAGTTTGTATTTTCAAATTGACAGTTTACCACGACGAGCTTTTTGGGTTAAACAAAAACACTATATACTGTATTCTCCCAGCTTCTGTTGATTATTTTCATCATTTGACTCTTTTGATTTAAAGCAGCTGATCCTACGTAATATGAACTCAAAATGGGTATTAATATTATTTCTGATTTTGATGCATAAAAAAATATATTGAATCAAGGATTGCGCGCCCTTTTTTTGAATTTGAATATACTACAAGTATATATTAACAAGTTGGCAACAAGAAAAATAGAGAAGGGTAGCTACCATATGTTTTTCTAAATTTCTCTTTTCCCCTTTTGTCAGTCGAGGTTGCGAGTGAACAAAAAAGCTCGACGTGTTACACTCTGAAGGTCCAGGAGTAGATCACGACGAGCTTTTTGGGATAAACAGAAACACGTAGTATTCTCTCTTCAGCTGATTTTCATCATTTGACTCCTTTGATTTAAAGCAGCTGACCCTACGTATTATGAACTCTAAAAGGGTATTATTATTATTTCTGATGTTGATGCATACAAAATATATTAAATCAAGAATTGCGCGCCCTTTTTTTGAATATATTGCAAGTAGTAACGATTGGTTTGTGAGTGGTAAAATTTATAAATATATAGTATATCTAAATAATAAATTCTGCCAAATATTAAAAAGTTGGCAACATGGAAAATACAGAAGAGTAGCTACCAGTTGTTTTCCAAATTTTTCCTTTCCCTTTTGTCAGTCGAGGTTGCGAGTGGCCAAAAAAGCTCGACGTGAGATATATTTAAAATTATATATGTCATTTAGCTCTGCCTTTGCTCTCTGTTTTAATTGGGCAACAATGTCTTCAGCAATAATTTCAAATTTTTTCATTCAGAGTTACAATTCTGACAATTCTGAATACATAGGACATAGAAACGATGCATGTAAATTTATTTACATAGATTGAGCGTTTAAGAGGAATAAAATCTATTTTCCATGAAGTAAATTTTTATGCTGTAGAGATAAATGATAATCAGTGATGGATAAAAAGGGTCCAGCTGACACGCACGCCCGAGATGATGTCATAAATGAATATGGTACCCTTGAATTAAGGCAGAATTTCAGCCGATCACATTTGAAGGGGCGGAATGTAACTTATTATTTTGATGTTTTACTTAGGAATAGACTTATTATTATTTTTGAGTGACATTAAAAATTTGTAAAGGATAAAACACTAAATTTGTAGCAACTAATGCCATAGCATGAGAACTGAGTAATTTTAGAATGGACTCGGACTTGACTCGAAAATTAATTATTATTATTTAATCAATACTAATATAGTATAAACCTCAATATGTCTTTGACGGAATTGCACCTCATAATTATAACACTTTTACACATAAGTGAATCCTATAATTCATATTACATATTTAAGAAACACATATGTACAATTAAATGAAATGATTTTATTTAACCATGTAGTGGCTACTTTTTTTTATTCAACAATTTAATTATCATTTAAAACTATTATAAAAACTTCAAACAGTCAAAAGTAACACATTTTGTAATCACTTAAATTTTTCCATAAAAAAATAAAATAAGATGAAATTTCATAATGATTATCTTTGAAAATACTGACTCGACTTAAGAGCTCCAATGATTGGGTTACGAGAAAACAAGAAGAAACGGATTTACCGGCGTATTTCTTCATAAATTGGATGCAATTTTGATGTCCTCCGACTGAAAGTGAGATAATAGATGAAGCAATGAATTACGATAGTTCAGATGTGAAATCAAATGTACCTGAATCTTTACTAATACCATGTTTATTGAATGGATCCGGATTTTTCTTGTGACATCAGCGATTTGAAAGTCTCATGATCGGAAATTTCTTCAAAAAGAAGTGAGAAATAGCATGACCGGAATGCCATCACACTCGTATCCTTGACAAATTTTTAAGCGTTGCTACCTCCACTGTCGGCGATCCAAGTTCCTGAGTCAAATCCTCAGGCATTTTTTAGCTTAATTTAAAAATGACACTTGTTGTTTTTGAATGGAATAGAACTGAGTCATAAAAGAAGAAAAAGAAAGAAAAAGAAGTTTGAAAAGACAAATGTTGCCAACAACCGCGTATTTTTTGCATGTCAGCTGGACCCTTTTTATCCATCACTGATGATAATTAATCGTCATTGATAAATAATTCTCTTCACAGAATATCGTTGAATATAATACAAGAAATTAGAAAAAGAAAAAGTGTGTCTATATACGTCTTCGATGATGAAGTAAGGAGGTGGGGAGGTGTGAGCCGGTTAATCCCTGAAGTGGAAGAATGTGGCTCAGGCGAGAATAGCACAAGCTACCACGGTGCAGGCTAAGACGCACGTTAACTCCTTTTCTTAAAAAGTAGGGGACGAAGCTGAGTCAGAAGTTGTAAAGGAAAATACGTTGATGAGATGATTGATGAATATAAAATAAAGACAAAGTACCCGTTGATGACAAAATTGATTGATTTATAAAATAGAATTATGGTCATATATTATTTTCAATTATCCTGAAACGTAGGAAATGTAACATCAAAGGTCGAACGAGTAGTTCAAATTTCAATCAAATTAAAAATTATGAATTAATGTAATAGAATTCTTGTGCTCTTGTAATATTCGAAGGGAATTTGACATTTTTGAATTGAGGGACACTTTCAGCAACTAATTGATTTCCTTCCATACAGGCAAATAAAACATTGAAAGGAAGGGATGAATTTGGTCAAGTAAACATAAATAAATGTCTTAATTATTGATTCAATGGGTTTTTTCAACCCTGTATAAAGTCAAAAAAATGGTCAAAAATGGACAAATGTCCAGGAAATCACACATTTGGTCTTGAAATTCTATTACCATAATTTATTTGAAAGGCAAACATTATATATTACGATTATATATTCTTTTCTAATTGTCGTTTCTAATTTTTTTATGGAATGGTTTGCTAAAAATAATATTTCTTATGATTAAAATATATTAATAAAAATAAAGAATTTGTCAGGAAATTAATTTTGAAGTTATATTTAAAGAAGATTCGTAATTTACAATAAAAGTTCAATTATAGTTTTGAATTTTTTTTTCATGAAAAGTCCTGGAAGAGCCCTGGAAATTTAATTCTTACAGGAAAAAAAATAGGAATAATTTTCAAAATTAGGAAGAAAACGTAAATGCTCCCAATGATAATGATAATTAATTAATTAATGTATTGAACTTGGCTCTATTAATAAAAAGTAGAGTGTAGTTATTGGATCTTTTACTGTTTATGTACTCATCAAACCTCTTTTTAATGAAAAACCCTCATTTTAAATTTTTGGCGAAACTATAACTTATTTAAAAAATGAAGAACTTTATAAATGCCATTTGAATAACTTCCAACATTAACATATATTTAGTTGTTATATGTAACCTTGTTCTTATATTTGTCTTCTTGATTTATATTATGAAAACATTCTTATTTAAAATCAACTAATTAATTTCCCATCCATCAATGGTCATTAAGATAATTATTTATTTTTCTTTAAGATTTGTTTCACCGTATCCATATGCAAGCAAATATAAACTATCTATTAAACCCTGGGCACAAAAATGGTGTTGCCTAATGGTATCACCCACAACGATTTGATATTTTACTTGTATTCTTATCGGAAATAAAATAATAGATGTAGTGAAAAGAAATTCATTATTTTTTTTCCATGAAATTGAAGGCTTTATACTTTATATTGCTCCTGGGCAATCAAAACAGTGCTTACAACAGTTCGATATTTCATTTTTACTACTCCTAGTATTTAAATTGGATTTTACTCAATCTGAACTTTTTGTTAAAGACTCGCAACTTGACTTGTAGTCCTATCAGGGATATAAAACTTGACTTGAGCCTAAAGACTCAAGGCTTGACAAGTAACCTACTTACAAAAAATTGTCTCGTGAGCATCTCTAAATATAAAATATTAAGTACGATATACGAGACAATAACACCATGAAATAGCATTTTTGCCCATTTGAAGGTTTCCAGAATAATAAAATTTTCCTAAATAAAAGTACATATGAATGTTTTTGTGGATCACCGTCTCCATTGTCTCCAATGAAATATATATACGTATGTATATATAAATTATATAATATAATCTTGGAAATGTCCTATGAAATTTCAACTCCTCTTTTTTTCCTTCCTCTGGGTGCTTCCTAACCAGCCAAAACCGCCTGACTCTCCTTGGTGTTTCTTTTATTTGTGTAAGTGCTGCGGGGAGAAGACGTCATCAAAACAATGAAAAAAAAAAGTAGAGGGACCGTAGCTTCGCCGTCCTAGCGGAGCTGGATGGGGGAGGATGGAAGCTACTGTTCGCAGGGCTTATTTGTTAATACCTCAAAATAGGAACCGGCTCCTAAAGTCGTCTTCCCACCCCCTACCTCATTATTGGCTTTGAAATATATTTCTACATAGAATATTACATATTTATTCTCCTTCATTAATTAATTATTGGGTGTTTTGGAGTTCCCTTTGTTCTTTGAATTTCTTAATGTACAATAATATGGCGTTGCTTGTATATTGTTTGTATTTTTCATCTAAAAAAGTAATAATAATAAGAAGGGAAAAAATTAAGCATATAAAATAGCACAAGAAGAAAGAAAGAAAAATCTTAGCGAGGACAAAATTGGAAGAAGTTATAAATTGTTTATATTGTTTATTGTATGTATTGACTAGGCCAGAAATTAGAAGGAAGAGGGCAGAACCAAGATTATTGATAAATGATAATTTATCAATTAATAAGGGAGTTTAAACGACTAATTCTTTTTTCTAAAGTATTCAAATGAAAATAAATCATTTCGCTATTGATATAATTTAAATTTCGGGTCGAGATAACAAGCTTTAAACAAATGTCATGCAATTTAATTTAGACAGATTGAGCATTTGGGAGAAATAAGATTTATTTCCCATTACGGAAATTTGTAAGATGTACAGAGATAAATGAACATGACTCGTCTTTAAAGAATGATTTTCTTCACAAAATATCGATGAATATACTACAAGAAATTAGAAAGAGAAAAAGTGTGTCTATATGAATACGTCTTCGATGGACGATGAAGTAAGGAGGTGGGGAGGTGTGAGCCGGTTAATCAAATTAGAAAAAGAAAAGGTGCGTCTATATGCGTCTTGGAAGAAGGAAGGAGGTCTTGAGGTGTAGGCCGGTTAATCCCTGAAGTGGAAGAATGTGGCTCAGGCGAGAATAGCACAAGCTACCACGGTGCAGGCTAAGACGTACCAGAAATTAGAAAGAGAAAAGGTGCATCTATATACGTCTTCGATGGACGATGAAGTAAGGAGGTGCGGAGGTGTGAGCCGGTTAATCCCTGAAGTGGAAGAATGTGGCTCAGGCGAGAATAGCACAAGCTACCACAGTGCAGGCTAAGACGCACCAGAGAGGTAAAAAAAGATGAAAATTATTTCTTCAAGAATCGAAATTGCACGTTAACTCCTTTTCTTAAAAAGTAGGTAAGTTGTGAAGGAAAATACGCTGATGATTGATGAATACAAAATAAAATAAAAATACCCGTTGATGATAAAATTGATTAATAAGATATAATTAGAATCGTATTTTATTCAATATTGAAAGATCCCATTTTAAAAAAAAAATAGACGTAGGAGGAAGAGAAATGCTAGGGCAAGCTAGAAACAGAAAAACTTGGCTCAAAGGTAATACAATCAAAGCAAAAATTGATGAATTATTGTAGTAGAATGAGAGTCATCCTTTATTATTCCATTTAATATACTGGCAAATAAAACATTGAAAGGAAGGAACTAATTGAGTCAAACTTTATTTCCTCACAATGTGCTTCAAGAGAGAAAACACCGTTTTTCAGAAAATATTATCGAAACCCTCTATAATCAACTTGAAACAAATTTTTTCTTCAGTGATTCTTACTTTCCATTTTCAAAACATGGGAAAATGAGCAAAAACATAATGATATCGAAAAAAGTCTTCTTCTTCTTTTTTTTTCTATAGCTTTAGAATATTATGAATACATTGCCACACGGCAATCGTGATTGTAAATTGTAATTCATCACTCACTACATCAACAAATAAATAAATTTTATATATGTTTTAAAGTCGACTAGTCTTAATGAGAAATATTCTTACGTTTTAGATATAAGACAATAATGATTAACTTTGTATTGCATACTAATTTAAAAAATATTTAACATTAATAGTTTAAATATAACGTTGTCATTTTTTACTTTACATTACAATATCATTTTTTTATTTCATGTTGACTAAAAAGCGATTGGTTTTGTGTCCTACAAAGTGATTTAAATATAAGTAGGTAATATAAATATATTACTATAGTTTTTGAGTTAAAAAGAGGTTTTGTGAGAACAAAAATATAAAAAGATCCGTTATTACATCGTATTTCCAATATGATCTATTCCGCTTTATTTTTATCAATGAAGAATTGTACATTTTTACATTTTCCAATCCTGTATGAAGTTAAAAAAAATGCTCAAAAATGTGCAAATGTCCAGGAAATCATGCAATTTGTCTTGAAATTCTATGACCAGAATTTATTTGAAGTACAAACATTACCCCAATCTCTTTATGAATGTCCAGTTTAAGTTTTTTATGAGATGGTTTTTCCAAATAATTCATTGCTAAATAAACCAGGACACATAGACTTATTTTAACTAGGAATTGATATTTTTTATGGGTAAAATATATCAATAAAAATAAAGAATTTGTTAGGAAATTAATTTTGAAGTTATATTTAAAGAAGATTCGTAATTTCTGATATAAATTCAATTATAGTTTTGATTTTTTTTTTTTTTTTGAAGTTTCCTAGAAAAGCCCTAGGAAATTTAATTCTTACAAGAAAAAAACAACCAGAAAAAATTTACAAAATCAGGAAGAAAACGTAAATACCCCCCAATGATAATAATAATTAATTAATTAATGTATTGAACCTAGCTCTATTAATAAAAAGTACGATGTAAATGTCGAATTTTTTCATCCTTTTGTACTCACAAAACCTCTTTTTAGCATAAAAACTATCATTTTAATAACTTGCTACATTAACATATCATTAATTATTGTTATATGTAACCTTATTCTATTTGTCTTCTTGATTTATATTATGAAAATATTCTTATATAAAATCAAATGAATGTTTCTACATTTTGTTAGGATATAAAATACAAAAAATACAAAAATATCATCTACTTAATCAAAAGAAGTACTTGGACTTTGAATGATGCTTACACATTAAATAAGGATACAAATGGCCACAAGGATACATATTACGTAAAGAGGTAAAATTAAATACTTGGATAAAAAAAATAATAGTCTATGGGGTTGTATAATGTAATATCATCGGATTTACTAATTAATATATTAATTCTTATGAACTTTGTACTGATTCTGCTGTTTGTTATTTATTTTGTTATTGTCTATTATGTGATCGTATTACGATGTAGATTTATTATTATAGATATGTATAATTTATGATGTGAAGGGGCTGGTTGAGTGTTAAGTTATTAAGGCATGACATCATGTGATATATCACTTGATGAGAAAGATCTAAAAAGAATAAGCAAGCTAGTGCTCAATCCAAACTGTATAAATATCAAGTGCATTTTCCACGCCAAAGAAATCTTTTTAGACCTTCAATTGATAATGCAATACACTTGTGTTACGTTCAACTAATCAATTACTTATAATAGACAAAATGGTTATATTCTAACCCTTCCCGAGCCGGAGCCAGAAGCATGGATGTGTAGCCCTGGACATATTTTCCCTTCATCCCTCGAAGGATGTTTCTCTTTCTATCTTATTTTCCCAAGTGCTCTATGCTTTATTCAAAATCATGGAACCCATTAACTAGAAGAGTGCCGAAACTTTTGTTTCGATACCTTTTGACTCAAATATCTAAGGTTTCTTCTTTCTTTCTTACTATTCTAATTAATAAATTAACAACCACTGGTTGTAAAATATAAAAACCGCTATTACTTAAGAAACAACCTATCAATTTTAAAGTTAAAAGCATATCTGCACTCGACAATTATTGTTCTATCATGTTTGAATTAATAAAAAAAATTTAACTCTAAAATTCGAGGTGAACCAATTTTGAAATTTTAGCAAAAGTAGCAATAAATCCAAAACTAATGAACCGATTTGAAAAATTGAAAAAAATTATATTTTATCAAAGTAATATCTACAACTTTTGGTTCAATGAAATCTTTCTTAAACTTTACTTTTAATCCTACTTAGAGTTGAAGGCTAAAAAAGTGTTTATATGACGTCATATTACGCCCAAATGATGAACAATGTATTTGTTTTTCAATTGACACTTCATATATATATCATGGCGTAATAGTTTTTTTAATATAAATCTTTACATTTACGTCACACATCTGCAAAATAACTTTCTGTTTCACTCGGTTTACGTATTTAGTACTGTGAGTAATAAACACCGAAGATCTATAAAAATTGATCCCAGGAGGAAATACTTGGCATTGTAGAAGAATACCTTAGATTATTTAATTCTACAATTGATGGAGATCCTAAAGGATCCAAAGGTCCTTGTGAGAATCGCCGATTCCCATGACAAAGGGCTCGATACACTTACTGCGGGTGTAGTAAGAAAAGCCTTTGCTACTTGGGCTCAAGGTTGGCTACCTTGGGCCATGAGTCGTTCCAGCAACACAGTCAGGGTGATCAAAATTACCAAGCTTCTATTGAAACCAAGGGAATGATATCTGATGTATTAAGTTAAACTGTAAGTACTACTAATTTATGAAATATAATATAAATTTAAAATTTTTCTCATTTTTATAGGTCAATAACAAAAGTTATTTGGAATCACATAACGTGGATCTGTGAGGTCTGAATGGGAATGGTATAAGTGATTAAAATATATGACTAACAATTGTTAATTAATCATTTTTCTATTTTGGTAGGATTTTAATAAGGGAAGTCCAGCTCCCAATCAATTTGAAGTATGCAATTATTCATATTATCTAGAGTTTGTATTATAACTTTACTTATGTCTTAGACAACAACTGATGATGATCTTTACTCACACAACTGGGGTTAGTATTTGCTCCATAGAAATCAATTAACATACATATTACTCTCTTTTTTGATTTTAGAAGACACAAGTCCTACTATTTGCCGATAAAAAGTGGCTGATGGGATTATTTGTCAGGGATAGGAAGATCGTTGTCTTTGTAGACTCCTGGAGGATCGCCAATGAAGATTCTATGTTTTTAAAAATGCATTCAGAATTATAATGAGCCTTAAAAAGAACGAGTTTGGAAGGTCCTTAATAATTTTAAACATGATTATCTTCCTGGGATCAGAATTTTTAGTATAATATACTTTAGGAATCTGAAAAATCAAAACAAAACACCATATTTTTATTAACACTATAATAGAATTCAATGTTACTTAAAGTAGTACATCTTATCACATTCGTCATAAACCACAAAACAAAAACACATTACTGTTCATGTTTTTCTAGAGATTTTGCGTCATAAAGTCCACAGAGTGTAGTTGAGGCTTCCTACTAAATTTTACACATCCCTCAACTCATTTACGAAAAGTATAAACGCAGATCTCATAACATTTGTCATCAAAGATTGATCTACTGAGGATTCACGCGGATTGAAAAAGGAAACCAAGCACTTTGTTCCTTTAGGAAAAGAATTGACCCTTTTCAACGATTTGATGAATTGATCAGAATGTAAACTCAATATTATAACGAAGGGAATCTTTTTGTTGAAAGACTTTGTAAGTCCCGGTCTGGACTTATGATACTATTGAATTAACAGCCATTTTAACATCATTTGCATGATTTTATGGGGAAGAAAGTGCATCACTGTTATGAAGGGAGGAGGGGTGTAATGCTTGGTGTCTATAACTAATATTGATTAATCCTCTACATTTTAAAGGAAATGATACTATATTATTTACTGAGGAACTAGGTCTTATAATATTTTAATTTGTAATACAGAAACTATTTTTTTGGAACTATAATTTCATATTTAAGGTAAATTATGAAACTTCTTGAAAATTAATTTCCTGAGAACTTTTTTATTTTTTATCTACATGTTTTACCCATAGAAAATATAGGAATATCCTTTTTTGTCAAGGAAATAATTGTTTTTATCAGACCATACTATAAAAAATTTAAAAATATCAAAATAAAGGAGGGAGTAATTTCAAATAATGTATGGTCATCGAACTCCAAGACAAATGTGTGATTTCCTATTTTTGGCAATTTTTAGGACTGGAAAATGTAAAAATGCACTCTTCTTCATTAATAAAAATAAAACGGATAGATCATAAATTGGATTTTTATTTTTTTAGATGATGAAATATTGACTGAAACGACAAATCCTTCCACGTTTGAAATGCAGAAGTGGTCATGCAATGATGGCTGTATATATGAAATATAACAAGCA
Organism: Lepeophtheirus nordmannii; assembly: GCA_963680855.1. Lineage (NCBI taxonomy): Eukaryota > Metazoa > Arthropoda > Copepoda > Siphonostomatoida > Caligidae > Lepeophtheirus > Lepeophtheirus nordmannii. The sequence continues at coordinate 38,935,801 of OY804521.1, read as the reverse complement.
GATTGGTCCCACTGATTCACAACATTTGAAATATTATGTTCAATAATGACCTTTCCTTGAATATTGGTAGATTTTATGGAAAACAAAAAAATAATTAATTACTTTTAAGTAAAATATACATAGATATGCTTTAATTCAAGCTATCACACCAATAAATTAATAAAATAAAATTAAAAGTGTTTTCTTCATTGGAGTCTTTTAAAATGATTTGAAATCCACATGCTTTGAGTCTGGAATCGAGTATTACAGAGCGTGAATCACTATATAATTCGACCAAGATTAGTTTTGAAAATAGATAAGAAAGAAATAGAGGCCTTAATAGATAAGATGTTTCCTTTATTGTAAAACAGATTCACTATCCATCATCAAAATTACACTTACTAACATTAAATAAAAACATTCATTTACAATGATGGGTCAGGTATGCCATAGAAAAATTGAGAGCCATTCGTATAATTGATGAAATCTACCAAATGGAATTTTATTCTTCAGTATCAGAGGTCATGAAATTTTGTGCTCCAAATGACAAGACGAGTCTGAAGGGAAATGAGTGTAAGTCCCATATCATAGGCTGATATCTGTAGATCATTGACTTGATCCTTCATAACACTTGCTCCCTTCCGATTTAGAAGATTCGAACTTGATGAGAATCCTGCTCTAAGTCCGTGTCTTTCTCTCTTCATGGCTCAGGAGTTCAAAAACTTGAATTTTCTCCTTGCATTCCAGATCTTTGCAAAAACAGGAAGAGCATAAACATTAGCCTTAAATAATGAAGGGACTCGAGTCCTATTCTTTGAGAGTCGGGACTCGCCTCGAATGAATTCTGAGGAGCCTACTTTCCTTGAGCCTTGTTTTCCAAAAACTCTTCTAAAGAGTGCAAAACTTGCTTGAAGCACTGAATTCGTAAAAGATTCATTCTCTTAAATGCAGTTTAGTTTTGGAATTCTTCTCCAAGGAAGAAGTGGGTTTAATGAGTCACATGAGTGGGTTTAAGGATTCCTATGATATGGAGGGATTCGCAGATTGACTCTCCCATCACGAATGACACTTCCGAATACGTCATTTGCCTTGGATGAAACTGATGAGAAAGGAAAATGGATGGGGTTGAGAGTGGGAGGACTACTTTGGACTGGAGGCTCTTGAATTGGACTATGAAATTGGAGGATAGAGTGGCGAAGAGGTTGAAGAAAACTTCAACTTGGATCCATCCTGGAAATGTCCCTTGAATAGGAATCGGATGGGATTGCTGATGAATGAGTTTCCAATCAAGAGCTTCGATCCAAGGATTGTGACACTAACAAAGAGTTCATTGCACAGAAGAGGCACAAAGAGCAGCAAGAGTCAGTAGATCCAATCCCTTGACGTCGAAAATCATGAATAACCTGATGTGCAGACGATTCGAATCTCATCACCATCCAATGCCATTTTAAAGCTAAAATCAAATTTAACTTTTCTTAGTAGAAAAGTTAAAATGTCTCCTGGATGGGGTTTGGATCATTATTGATCCTGGAGTAATACTTCATAATATCCGCTTCCTACTGTTTTTAGCATTGTCATTCACTCATTCATTCATTCATTCATTCATTCTTGAACTTTCTCACATTAGAATAAAAGTCTCCTAAGGTGCAAATTCAATTCATATATTTTTCCACTATTTTAAAATACGAATTCAATTTTAAATGCTGCTTTGCTTTGAATACCTTTTGAATAAAAGTTGTATTCAGAAAATGAATTATTGATTATTCAGTCAAAAATAGTTATGAGTACCTCAATTCAATATTTTGATTTGTAATTTATTCAAAATGGAACTGTCTCTTCGTAAAGTAGGATTTTAAAATACTTCATGAGAGCAATAAACAAGGCTAGGATCCTCAATTTAATTTTAAAAAGTAGGCAATTTAGTGATTTTATAATCTTTTATTAATATATGATTGACAAAATTTTAATTGAAAGGTACTCTGGATTGATCCACTACTAATTATTTATGTTTGTTATATTGTCAAAACCCATAGATTTTTTAACTCTTTCATTTCAGACTTACTCAATATATACAAATTATACAATGTCAGAATCTAAAATTTCTAAAATAAATAAGATATCAAATAGATTTCAATTTCGAATATCAATTTCCTACTATGACAAAACCTCCGTCCATCAGAGTTGTTATTGCCTCGAAGGACTTCTCCTAATCTATGGTCCTACAAAGAGTTGGTAAATGCTCTTAGTGCCAACTCAAACAATAATAAGTATTAAACGTTAGAAATTAAAGCTGTGATTTTATAATAAATATTAACTATATTAACTGTAGGATTCTCCCCGGATTCCTCCACTACTCAGATAATTTCACAAGGTCATTGTCGATCTCCAATTTTGTTGGAATCCGAGTTCCATCGTATGGTCATCGAATCGTATTTGAAGAGCAAGTTGAATAACACGACATGAGGGAAGGTGGAAATATTCTTTACATTCAAATGCCGTAGACTGAAGGATCGGATTTTTCAATATAAAACATGAAATGGACTGACTAACTCAATGTTGAGTTGGACATTGAAGGAAACAAGTGTCTTGGTTTTATTAGTGATGAAATTAAAAGTATCAGAATTGTCTTCAATTATTACGTCCCTTGAATAAATCTTTAATATTTATCTCGTGATTATGACTTTGAAGGTGTTGTATAATTTTTAACTTTCCCAAGGTTTCTGTCCTAAATTCATTTAGACGTCATTTCACTAACCTTGGATGCTCGTTATAATTTTATAGCTTTTCATCTCCATTATCAACGATCAAGGATTTTATTCTTTCTGAATGAATTTATTAAATTGTGAATCATTTATTAATTTTGTAATTGCCATTAAACGTTTTCAATATATACATACATATATATGATTTTTCCTTCACTAATTAAATTATCGACATCCGTCACAACATTTACATTGGAGGCTTGATCTTACTTTAAGTTGAAATTATTTGTTCTAATTTGAGTTTATATATATATATATATATTTCGTATCAAATTCATTAAAAGTCTTAATCACATTCTATTTTATTGTTTCAATCAAGTAAGGAACAAAAAATATGTGTTTATTTAATGGGATTATGCTTACTGGAGTAATTTTAAAGTCAAATTTAGCTATTTCGCCGGAGAAAAAGGGCTCAAGGAGTTGATTTGATTGCACTTCTTGAATCTACATACTGCCCATTTTTAAAGGGGGGTATTCGAAAGGAATACAAGAACTTAGGTTAAAAAAGTAAATGCAATGCTATCAAAAAATAATTCTTAGTATTGCGAACTGTATTTTGAGCCCAATATTTTTATACTAGAATTATTATAAAATGAATTATCAAACGTGATCATCAAATCCATTTTTGTCAAAAGGGCAGGCTGTATAGTATTAAATATATCAATTCAATAATACATACACAGTACTGATAGTTACTATATTTATCAAATAAAAGTAATTGTTCTCTTCTGTTTGATGGTAAAGCAGGAGTCAGCTACAACCATGACGAATAATCAACGTTAATAAAAACAATACAGAATTGATAAAATACTTCCTCATAAATTACATTCAATAATAGCAAGCACGACATATTTTATGGTCCATACGGTACCTACAATATTTGTAACAATTTCACCTCAAATGATTCAGTGTCACTATAAAAATTATTCATAAATAATAATATGGATATAGTATTCAATTATTTCAGAAACAAAGATTATATGGAGTGAATTTTCATATATTTTCTACTTTGAATTTTTAAATTAATGCTTCACACTAGAAGGGGTAAAAATTGAAAAGTGAAGTCTTCTAAAATATGGTTTTGTGATTTTTCACCATTCCAAGTCTGCTCAGTACATTCAAATAAATTATCTAAAACAATTTCTGCTATAAAATATAGAGATTTGACAAATTTTGTCTCCATATATAACCTAGCACCATCTAGGGTTCATAATATCATACAAATGATGAAAATGAAAAGTGCCAATATGCATGGTTTTTTTATTAATTTCAACATTCAAAAAATGCTTAGCACAGTCAAAAAAATTACCTGAATCTATTCGACACTTCAAGTTGAAGGATTTGCAAATTATAAATTGGCATGACACCTAGCACCATCTAGGGTTCATATTATCAAACAAATGATGAAAATGAAAAGTGCCAATATGCATGGTTTTTTTAATAATTTCAACATTCAAAAAATGCTTAGCACATTCAAAAAAATTACGTAAATCTATTCGACACTTCAAGTTGAAGGATTTGCAAATTTTAAATTGGCATGACACCTAGCACCATCTAGGGTTCATATTATCAAACAAATGATGAAAATGAAAAGTGCCAATATGCATGGTTTTTTTAATAATTTCAACATTCAAAACATGCTTAGCACATTCAAAAATATTACCTGAATCTATTCGCCACTTCAATTTGAAGGATTTGCAAATTTCAAATTGGTATGACACATAGCAACATCTAGGGTTCATATTATCATACAAATGATGAAAATGAAAAGTGCCAATATGCATGGTTTTTTTACTAATTTCAACATTCAAAACATGCTTAGCACATTCAAAAAAATTACCTGAATCTATTCGCCACTTCAATTTGAAGGATTTGCAAATTTCAAATTGGTATGACACCTAGCAACATCTAGGGTTCATATTATCATCAAAATGAAAAGTGCCAGTATGCATGGTTTTTTTACTAATTTCAACATTCAAAAAATGCTTAGCACATTCAAAAAAATTACCTGAATCTATTCGCCACTTCAATTTGAAGGATTTGCAAATTTCACATTGGCATGACACCTAGCAACATCTAGGGTTCATATTATCATCAAAATGATGAAAATGAAAAGTGCCAATATGCATGGTTTTTTTAATAATTTCAACATTCAAAAAATGCTTAGCACATTCAAAAAAATTACCTGAATCTATTCGCCACTTCAAGTTGAAGGATTTGCAAATTTCACATTGGCATGACACCTAGCAACATCTAGGATTCATATTATCATACAAATGATGAAAATGAAAAGTGCCAATATGCATGGTTTTTCTATTAATTTCAACATTCAAAAAATGCTTAGCACATTCAAAAATATTACCTGAATCTATTTGCCACTTCAATTTGAAGGATTTGCAAATTTCAAGTTGGTATGACACCTAGCAACATCTAGGGTTCATATTATCATCAAAATGAAAGTGCCAATATGCATGGTTTTTTATTAATTTCAACATTCAAAAAATGCTTAGCACTTTCAAAAAAATTACCTGAATCTATTCGCCACTTCAATTTGAAGGATTTGCAAATTTCAAAATGGTATGACCCCTAGCAACATCTAGGGTTCATATTATCATCAAAATGATGAAAATGAAAAGTGCCAATATGCATGGTTTTTTATTAATTTCAACATTCAAAAAATGCTTAGCACTTTCAAAAAAATTACCTGAATCTATTCGCCACTTCAATTTGAAGGTTTTGCAAATTCCAAATTGGTATGACACCTAGCAACATCTAGGGTTCATATTATCATACAAATGAAAAGTGCCAATATGCATGGTTTTTTACTAATTTCAACGTTCAAAAAATGCTTAGCACATTCAAAAAAATTACCTGAATCTATTCGCCACTTCAATTTGAAGGATTTGCAAATTTCAAATTGGTATGACACCTAGCAACATCTAGGGTTCATATTATCATACAAATGAAAAGTGCCAATATCCATGGTTTTTATTAATTTTAACATTCAAAAAATGCTTATCACATTCAAAAAAATTACTTGAATCTATTCGCCACTTCAATTTGAAGGATTTGCAAATTTCAAGTTGGTATGACACCTTGCAACATCTAGGGTTCACATTATCATCAAAATGAAAAGTGCCAATATGCATGGTTTTTTATTAATTTCAACATTCAAAAAATGCTTAGCACTTTCAAAAAAATTACCTGAATTTATTGCCACTTCAATTTGAAGGTTTTGCAAATTTCAAATTGGTATGACACCTAGCAACATCTAGGGTTCATATTATCATCAAAATGAAAAGTGCCAATATGCATGGTTTTTTTACTAATTTTAACATTCAAAACATGCTTAGCACATTCAAAAAAATTACCTGAATCTATTCGCCACTTCAATTTGAAGGATTTGCAAATTTCAAATTGGTATGACACCTAGCAACATCTAGGGTTCATATTATCATACAAATGAAAAGTGCCAATATGCATGGTTTTTTATTAATTTCAACATTCAAAACATGCTTAGCACATTCAAAAAAATTACCTGAATCTATTCGCCACTTCAATTTGAAGGATTTGCAAATTTCACATTGGCATGACACCTAGCAACATCTAGGATTCATATTATCATACAAATGATGAAAATGAAAAGTGCCAATATGCATGATTTTTCTATTAATTTCAACATTCAAAAAATGCTTAGCACATTCAAAAATATTACCTGAATCTATTCGCCACTTCAATTTGAAGGTTTTGCAAATTCCAAATTGGTATGACACCTAGCAACATCTAGGGTTCATATTATCATCAAAATGAAAAGTGCCAATATGCATGGTTTTTTTATTAATTTCAACATTCAAAAAATGCTTAGCACAGTCAAAAAAATTACCTGAATCTATTCGACACTTCAAGTTGAAGGATTTGCAAATTATAAATTGGCATGACACCTAGCACCATCTAGGGTTCATATTATCAAACAAATGATGAAAATGAAAAGTGCCAATATGCATGGTTTTTTTAATAATTTCAACATTCAAAACATGCTTAGCACATTCAAAAAAATTACCTGAATCTATTCGCCACTTCAATTTGAAGGATTTGCAAATTTCAAATTGGTATGACACCTAGCAACATCTAGGGTTCATATTATCATACAAATGAAAAGTGCCAATATGCATGGTTTTTTTACTAATTTCAACATTCAAAACATGCTTAGCACATTCAAAAAAATTACCTGAATCTATTCGCCACTTCAATTTGAAGGATTTGCAAATTTCAAATTGGTATGACACCTAGCAACATCTAGGGTTCATATTATCATCAAAATGAAAAGTGCCAGTATGCATGGTTTTTTTACTAATTTCAACATTCAAAAAATGCTTAGCACATTCAAAAAAATTACCTGAATCTATTCGCCACTTCAATTTGAAGGATTTGCAAATTTCACATTGGCATGACACCTAGCAACATCTAGGGTTCATATTATCATACAAATGATGAAAATGAAAAGTGCCAATATGCATGGTTTTTTTAATAATTTCAACATTCAAAAAATGCTTAGCACATTCAAAAAAATTACCTGAATCTATTCGCCACTTCAAGTTGAAGGATTTGCAAATTTCAAATTGGTATGACACCTAGCAACATCTAGGGTTCATATTATCATACAAATGATGAAAATGAAAAGTGCCAATATGCATGGTTTTTCTATTAATTTCAACATTCAAAAAATGCTTAGCACATTCAAAAATATTACCTGAATCTATTTGCCACTTCAATTTGAAGGATTTGCAAATTTCAAGTTGGTATGACACCTAGCAACATCTAGGGTTCATATTATCATCAAAATGAAAGTGCCAATATGCATGGTTTTTTATTAATTTCAACATTCAAAAAATGCTTAGCACTTTCAAAAAAATTACCTGAATCTATTCGCCACTTCAATTTGAAGGATTTGCAAATTTCAAAATGGTATGACCCCTAGCAACATCTAGGGTTCATATTATCATCAAAATGAAAAGTGCCAATATGCATGGTTTTTTATTAATTTCAACATTCAAAAAATGCTTAGCACTTTCAAAAAAATTACCTGAATCTATTCGCCACTTCAATTTGAAGGTTTTGCAAATTCCAAATTGGTATGACACCTAGCAACATCTAGGGTTCATATTACCATACAAATGAAAAGTGCCAATATGCATGGTTTTTTACTAATTTCAACGTTCAAAAAATGCTTAGCACATTCAAAAAAATTACCTGAATCTATTCGCCACTTCAATTTGAAGGATTTGCAAATTTCAAATTGGTATGACACCTAGCAACATCTAGGGTTCATATTATCATACAAATGAAAAGTGCCAATATCCATGGTTTTTATTAATTTTAACATTCAAAAAATGCTTATCACATTCAAAAAAATTACTTGAACCTATTCGCCACTTCAATTTGAAGGATTTGCAAATTTCAAGTTGGTATGACACCTTGCAACATCTAGGGTTCACATTATCATCAAAATGAAAAGTGCCAATATGCATGGTTTTTTATTAATTTCAACATTCAAAAAATGCTTAGCACTTTCAAAAAAATTACCTGAATTTATTGCCACTTCAATTTGAAGGTTTTGCAAATTTCAAATTGGTATGACACCTAGCAACATCTAGGGTTCATATTATCATCAAAATGAAAAGTGCCAATATGCATAGTTTTTTTACTAATTTTAACATTCAAAACATGCTTAGCACATTCAAAAAAATTACCTGAATCTATTCGCCACTTCAATTTGAAGGATTTGCAAATTTCAAATTGGTATGACACCTAGCAACATCTAGGGTTCATATTATCATACAAATGAAAAGTGCCAATATGCATGGTTTTTTATTAATTTCAACATTCAAAACATGCTTAGCACATTCAAAAAAATTACCTGAATCTATTCGCCACTTCAATTTGAAGGATTTGCAAATTTCACATTGGCATGACACCTAGCAACATCTAGGATTCATATTATCATACAAATGATGAAAATGAAAAGTGCCAATATGCATGGTTTTTTTAATAATTTCAACATTCAAAAAATGCTTAGCACATTCAAAAAAATTACCTGAATCTATTTGCCACTTCAAGTTGAAGGATTTGCAAATTTCAAATTGGTATGACACCTAGCAACATCTAGGGTTCATATTATCATACAAATGATGAAAATGAAAAGTGCCAATATGCATGGTTTTTCTATTAATTTCAACATTCAAAAAATGCTTAGCACATTCAAAAATATTACCTGAATCTATTCGCCACTTCAATTTGAAGGTTTTGCAAATTCCAAATTGGTATGACACCTAGCAACATCTAGGGTTCATATTATCATCAAAATGAAAAGTGCCAATATGCATGGTTTTTTTACTAATTTTAACATTCAAAACATGCTTAGCACATTCAAAAAAATTACCTGAATCTATTCGCCACTTCAATTTGAAGGATTTGCAAATTTCAAATTGGTATGACACCTAGCAACATCTAGGGTTCATATTATCATACAAATGAAAAGTGCCAAAATGCATGGTTTTTTTACTAATTTCAACATTCAAAACATGCTTAGCACATTCAAAAAAATTACCTGAATCTATTCGCCACTTCAATTGGAAGGATTTGCAAATTTCAAATTGGTATGACACATAGCAACATCTAGGGTTCATATTATCATCAAAATGAAAAGTGCCAATATGCATGGTTTTTTTACTAATTTCAACATTCAAAACATGCTTAGCACATTCAAAAAAATTACCTGAATCTATTCGCCACTTCAATTTGAAGGATTTGCAAATTTCAAATTGGTATGACACGTAGCAACATCTAGGGTTCATATTATCATCAAAATGAAAAGTGCCAATATGCATGGTTTTTTTACTAATTTCAACATTCAAAACATGCTTAGCACATTCAAAAAAATTACCTGAATCTATTCGCCACTTCAATTTGAAGGATTTGCAAATTTCAAATTGGTATGACACCTAGCAACATCTAGGGTTCATATTATCATCAAAATGAAAAGTGCCAGTATGCATGGTTTTTTTACTAATTTCAACATTCAAAACATGTTTAGCACATTCAAAAATATTACCTGAATCTATTCGCCACTTCAATTTGAAGGATTTGCAAATTTCAAATTGGTATGACACATAGCAACATCTAGGGTTCATATTATCATACAAATGATGAAAATGAAAAGTGCCAATATGCATGGTTTTTTTACTAATTTCAACATTCAAAAAATGCTTAGCACATTCAAAAATATTACCTGAATCTATTTGCCACTTCAATTTGAAGGTTTTGCAAATTCCAAATTGGTATGACACCTAGCAACATCTAGGGTTCATATTATCATCAAAATGAAAGTGCCAATATGCATGGTTTTTTATTAATTTCAACATTCAAAAAATGCTTAGCACTTTCAAAAAAATTACCTGAATCTATTCGCCACTTCAATTTGAAGGATTTGCAAATTTCAAAATGGTATGACCCCTAGCAACATCTAGGGTTCATATTATCATACAAATGATGAAAATGAAAAGTGCCAATATGCATGGTTTTTTATTAATTTCAACATTCAAAAAATGCTTAGCACATTCAAAAAAATTACCTGAATCTATTCGCCACTTCAATTTGAAGGATTTGCAAATTTCAAATTGGTATGACACCTAGCAACATCTAGGGTTCATATTATCATCAAAATGAAAGTGCCAATATGCATGGTTTTTTTATTAATTTCAACATTCAAAAAATGCTTAGAACATTCAAAAAAATTACCTGAATCTATTCGCCACTTCAAGTTGAAGGATTTGCAAATTTCAAATTGGCATGACACCTAGCACCATCTAGGGTTCATATTATCATACAAACGATGAAAATGAAAAGTGCCAATATGCATGGTTTTTTTATTAATTTCAACATTCAAAAAATGCTTAGCACATTCAAAAAAATTACCTGAATCTATTCGCCACTTCAATTTGAAGGATTTGCAAATTTCAAATTGGCATGACACCTAGCACCATCTAGGGTTCATATTATCATACAAATGATGAAAATGAAAAGTACCAATATGCATGGTTTTTTTATTAATTTCAACATTCAAAAAATGCTTAGCACATTCAAAAAAATTACCTGAATCTATTTGCCACTTCAATTTGAAGGATTTGCAAATTTCAAATTGGCATGACACCTAGCACCATCTAGGGTTCATATTATCATACAAATGATGAAAATGAAAAGTGCCAATATGCATGGTTTTTTTATTAATTTCAACATTCAAAAAATGCTTAGCACATTCAAAAAAATTACCTGAATCTATTGGCCACTTCAAGTTGAAGGATTTGCAAATCTAGCGTTCATATTATCATATAAATGATGTAAAATATAAAATCAAAAGCATTTGGCTATTATGGTTTTTTATTTTTTTGAACATTTAGAGTGAAGGGATTTTTAGAATCCAATTTAATTATGTCGTAATATTATGAATGCCTTAAACTCAGTTGTAACTTGGACTCAAGTTGCACTTATGTCTTATTATTCCGAGTGAACTAAATGACTGCATATATCTACATTAGGTTATGTTATCGTTTTTGTAGTTTTTTGTTTTTTCTTAGGGGGTGGGGGAACCCCTGCTGTTGATATTGTCTCAACACTGAGATTTGAAATTATTGATTTCTTGAAAATATCTTTTTAATGTATATATGTTTTATTTTATTGTCAAAGAAAATATAAAAATCAGAAAATACCACATAATATAAATGGCAGAAAGAAAGTGTTTGGATAATTAATCTATAGAAGTAACGAGTTTTTGTTAAATTTTGCTTAATCTTTACTAACAAATTATACTATTTGAAATAACATTTTAATACTTAAATTATAATTTGAAAAGCTTTATTCATAAAATCAAATTGAAATAAGTTATTTGCATTTAAAAAAGATAAAGAATACAATAGGTACAGGGATACATTAAGATGAATAGAGAAAATGATGAAAAAACACTTCATATTGTAAATTAATATAAACAACATACACTTTTACATAGCTAGAAGAAAATACGAAAGAGTCATGTTAGACTGGGTGCCATAGAAAATCATAGTGATGTATTCAAAATACAATATCAAATACAATGAGTTTGAATTATGAGTCTGTCACCTTGCTGATTGTCTTTAAAAGAGTTTTTGATTCCTTGTCTCATGAATTCATAATTGAGCAACTACTTCGAAACAGAATTCCGAAACAATTGATAGATATGATCGTTTCCACGATGAGGCTAGCATTCATATTCCAGGTCCTGAATCAAAACATTACATCAAGAGAGGTGTTCATGACGGGAAATTCCTCATCGGGCAAATAATCAGATCTTAGCAAGCCTAAAGCCGTTCGAAGATCGATCTGGCCTCTCATTGAATGTCACCAAATCCATAGTCGTCTCATCTACTTGATAAGATTGGAGTTTGGAGTACAAATATACCTCCTAAAACTATTCACTTATTTAGATTCATCCCATTCTCACCTTCAATTCGAGGTTAAAGTGATCTGCTGAGGCTAGTATTCAGATGAAATACACAAAAACCTTACATTTCAGAAGTGCAACTCCACACATCCGTCAAAAACTGGGGTATCTAATTGACAAACACGGAGGTCCTGTGGAAATCATTAAACTTGTCATGGCTAAAACGTCTTAGGTTAAGCGAAGACTTTTGGGCAAAAACCCTAAAATACAATTTCTATAAAGTTACAAGATACTTGTTTGAAATGAGAATGGCAATGGGCCCATCGGAACTCTTTTCGAACATTAATGGTGAATCTTTATATTGGAGAACATAGTCCCTTCATGTAAGTCCACATTGCTTAGTAATCTCACACTCCCTAAATGAATTTCTTCAAATGAGTAAATCTATAAGCTGGACACAGAACTTTATTCACAAACATTCTTATAAGCTTCAAAACTAATAACGAAGAGACTGGAAAAAATGCATTGTTTCTTCCTTTTGCTCCATTTTATAGAGCTCTTGATCAGAGGATGGTAAAAAATAGAATGAAAATTCAGCAATCAGTCTTTTTACTAATAAATCTAATATATACAGATAGAAAATGCTCTTTTTGTAGAGCTTTTGAGGAGATGTCCTTCCACTTCTTTTGCAAATGTGACGCAGCCAATCCCCTAAGACCGAAAGTGAAAAATATAATGATGGTAGCACTTAAGCCTCTATCTTGAAGACACTCTAAAGCCGACTCCATTACAGCAAAAGTTATCTCAATGATTTACTCTACGAGAACAAATAGAAATAGAAATGTTCAAGCTTCATAAACATATTGTTTCACAAGAGAGGAACCTCCATCCATGACCCGAAGGTAATGCTAAATTTCTTCTCCATTGATGATTCAGCCTTCTAACAATGACGAAATACACTCTTAAATAATGAAAAGTTATCTATAATATAAAAGAAAACATTGACTGACACAGAAACAGAAATTGGATTGTAAATTACAACGAGGGGAATTATCTTCAAATGGAGGTGCTTGATTATCTTCATATACAAGCTTAGACCTGGAGATGCTTAACAGTCATAATAACATGAAATTACGATGAGTAGGTGCCTCCTTATGTAGATCTCAATAATTTCTTCAACGATGATTCAGGCTTTTTACAACAAAATAATATCTAAAATAACAAAATGCGAATTATAATCCCAAAGGTATAGAAACATGAATAAAATACTCACAGAAAAGGAATGGTTGGATTGTAAGTTATATCAAGGAGAGTGCTCTTCCAACAGAGACACTTGATTATATTCAAGTGACCCAGAGATACTTGGAATCCATTTTAACACAAATTGATATAAGGAAGTAACAGCAGCTTCATTTTATAACCCCCGTTGATATAAAGGCTAATTGTTTTTCATCTTTTAACAATGAAGCATTGATACACGTTCAGAGAGGCCTGGAGATGCTTGAGATCCATAGTAATTGATATAAGTAGAAATCTAATTCAATGATGCAATAGATATGTGAAAAACACTAATACTTATTTAATAACACTTTCTCTTACCTTGATGTGCCTGAGTAACGACTCATAATAATGAGAATATCCATCTAATTTAAGTATCTCATGGCCTGTATCATCATATATCGAGAATGGATAATATATTGAATAAGCAAATCTTTCTTGAAGTTTAATATAATCCATGAAACTATATTTAAATTGAAGTTAGCAAACTTATTTATGATGAATATAAAGTTTTAACTCATATTTACAGATGCTTTATCCGGGAAGACCAACATTTGAAGAACACTTGACAACAGATCCTCATGCACAAAAACGAGTTTTGAAAATGGCTTACGGATTTCGGATGTCCAAAGACTTAATCAATTTTTAAGATAAATACTCAGCAAATCCATTGATTTAAGAACAAAACATAAGAATGCAATATTGATGCGAGCTCCATCCTCATCTGTCTCAACCCCACCAAGACAGCTTTGTATGCAGTCGAGCTGCTTCACACCACAAAAGCGATTCACTTTCTCGCCGCACGTTGCATAAGCCTTTAACTGGATCGTTTTGTTTTATTCATCAAAGGATTGCCTTCCGTGGTTCACTTGCTGACAACACCCCTTTGCTATTGCCACAGTTAAAACCATTCAATTATTATTTCCCAAGGACCTGTTATCCAAACCTTTTGAACAATCAGAATTCATTGAGGGTTTTTCTCCACTCAAAGCCCTTCTTTTTTTAGCTTAACACTAAGATTCGTATGAAGCCCTCTGGCTATGCCAAACGCTTTTGGTGCCGCCTGAATTGGAGCACTTGCATGTGAATGTAGGCCCATAACAAATGCTACTTTCACGAAGTCGACCTTGGGACCTTTCCTTAGGAGGCCAAAGAGGGTCTTGACTCGGGTTAAATAGAAGTCCCTTTGAATTCGTAAGACTCAAACTTATTCAAAGAGAATGCTTTGAGAAGCTCCTTTTCCATTCGCCCCTCTTTGAGTCGTCTTGGATCTTGAAGTTGGTCCTTGGTCCAAGGAAAAGAGGAATCCCTTTGAAGAGGTTCTCCAGCAGCAGCAGCTCAAGGACATCTTCATTAGGATGGTCGTTCTAGGATAGCTCTCATATCTTGATCCTTAAATGATAATTTAAATCTACATTAATTAATGAAGATATTTTGAATCTATGAAGTAATAACAATGTGTCACATAATTATTGTTATGACTCATAATTCAAAAATAAATAAATAAATAAGTCAATAAGTTATGAGACGGGTTCCTTGAAGCCCTGTTCGAACTAAGAACGAATCATATATTCTATTAATTAAAAGCAAAAAATAATAATTCCAATTACATAGATTACGTCAAAAACAATGAAAAAGTCACATTATACATACATTACAAAAGATGACTCTTCCAAAAAGTTACTTTCACACCTCAAAATGGATCATTGTCCAATATATCTCAAAGAAAAGTCAACATAAATGATTGATTTTTCTTTAAATCGTAATATAAAGTTGATGTTCGAAACAAAGAGACTTTTACAGATGTTTATTATACATCTCCTTAAATTCTTAATGCAACTAGCTATTATAAATTAAGTTTTGACACCTTTCACCTCAGATTTCAATCCAATTTGGAATAAATGTTTCTATATACAAGATATGCACAATATTACAAAATTGAAGTGTGAAATTTCAAGTTATTAAGATGCTTTAAATCTGTTGTAAAATGAATTGATATAAGGAAGTAGCTTCAACTTTCTTATATGAACCCCATCGATTGACTTCTTAAATGATGGGTAAATTCCACAACAAAACAAACTGTAAAATGTTGAATCAGGAGTAAAAATGACATTAGCAATGCAGCATAGATGGATACACAATTGGATGGAATATTTTGACTATAAACTGGTGGAAGGAGATACTTGAATTCATAGTAATGGATATGAATCTATTCGAAAGATGATGCGTCAATCCATAGGGGCCAAGGTTAATATAATTCCTGAAACTATATTTCAACTCATGTTAAAGTACTTATTTATAATGAATTGAAAATTTTACCTCACATGAACGGATGATTTATCCAGAAAAACCTACATTTGAAGAATAGATATCAAGATAAATTCGTTTTGAAGAATGGAAGAGTGTAATGGAGAGACAGAATATGATGATCTTGCATGGAGACATCAACCTCCAGTAACGAGGGTTCATCACTTAAACTTTCCTGTCCATCTCTTTTTCTAATTTTTACATTTATTTATGTTAGCCCCACAATGACATAATTAATTACAGCGTCCATTCCATGTATGTAGCTACAGAATATTCCTACAACTAAACCATATACACATTCGAATGAACTTGGATGCTTCAGTTCTGTTAACACTGGATCATGGTCCCTAGTCTGACATGATCCACACTCTTGGCAAAATAAAGCGATTTCATGGGTGACTCCAATGCTGTAGCCTCAGTTCAACACTCCACTCGACGTTATAACTTGTGGGAGTCGATGACTTAATATTTGCCTTTATTTTCACCAACATCTCAGACAGGCAAATCACTTTAATCTTTTGATCTTTTGGCTGAGTAAATGACTCCTCCCTCCACTTGCTCCTCACTCCTTGACTACTCCAGTAAGTTCTCCAATATTGACGTGAGCTCCATTCTCCTCTTTCTGAACGGAATCGACCTTCACCTTCTCGTCACACGTTGCATTCATGAGCCTTTCTTGTATCGTATCGTTTTGTTTTATTCTTCCTTAAGTAGCTCAGTTCATAGGACACCCCTTTCCAGTTTCCCATCCTCCAGAAATATCTCCATTAACTATTTTAGACTTATTATATTAATTATTTAGTCTCAGATACAGCAAATGTGTACCACACACATAATTATTCTTATGAGTCATAAGTAAAAAAGTAAATACCTAAATAAATAAGTCAATAAATTATGAGACGGGTTTCTAGAACTAAGAACGAATCCTAATTAATTAATTATTGTTATATGTATAGATTCACATCATCTGGGCATCATCAAAAGCAATGAAAGGTCACATTATATACATTACAAAAAAAGCTCCTACTGAATTATCTTCAGACGAAGAATTGGAGGATTCATGAAATTATGATCTCCCAGAAATAGGAGTAGGAGTACAAGTTGAAATGAACTTGATTGATAGGTGCAAAGTTTCATCAAAGAACGATTTACATGTATAATTAAGCTTATAATTAATTATTAGTGTTGCTCATTAGGATTGTCTATATTAGGGAAACTTTTGTTGCCATTACTTTTGACTTAAATATCTAATAATTTTTTTCCTTTCTTACTGTTCTTATTAATAAATTAACAACCACTGGTTGTAAAGCATGAAAAAAACACCATCGCAATTATTAACGAATTGATTTTTAAATTAAAGGCAGATCTGAACTCAACAATTATTGCTCTGTGACTTTTGATTTCATAATCTTTTTGGAACTCTAATATTAGAGTTGGACAAATTTTGAAAATTTAGCAAAAGTTGCCATAAATTCAAAACTTATGAACCGATTTTAAAAATTGAAAAAAATCTTATTCTATTAGAGTAATATCTACAACTTTTGGTTCAATGGCATCTCTCTAAAACCTTGTTTTCAATATTATTCAGAATTGAAGGGATGGGTGAAAGAGTGTTTGTATGACGTCATCTTACGCCCAAGTTTGTATTTTCAAATTGACAGTTTACCACGACGAGCTTTTTGGGTTAAACAAAAACACTATATACTGTATTCTCCCAGCTTCTGTTGATTATTTTCATCATTTGACTCTTTTGATTTAAAGCAGCTGATCCTACGTAATATGAACTCAAAATGGGTATTAATATTATTTCTGATTTTGATGCATAAAAAAATATATTGAATCAAGGATTGCGCGCCCTTTTTTTGAATTTGAATATACTACAAGTATATATTAACAAGTTGGCAACAAGAAAAATAGAGAAGGGTAGCTACCATATGTTTTTCTAAATTTCTCTTTTCCCCTTTTGTCAGTCGAGGTTGCGAGTGAACAAAAAAGCTCGACTTGTTACACTCTGAAGGTCCAGGAGTAGATATATTTAAAATTATAAACTCTGTTTTAATTGGGCAACAATGTCTTCAGCAATAATTTCAATAATTTTCATTCGGAGTTACAATTCTGACAATTCTGAATACATAGGACATAGAAACGATGCATGTAAATTTATTTACATAGATTGAGCGTTTAAGAGGAATAAAATCTATTTTCCATGAAGTAAATTTTTATGCTGTAGAGATAAATGATAATTAATCGTCATTGGTAAATAATTAATTCTCTTCACAGAATATCGTTGAATATAATACAAGAAATTAGAAAGAGAAAAAGTGTGTCTGAATACGTCTTGGATGGACGATGAAGTAAGGAGGTGGGGAGGTGTGAGCCGGTTAATCCCTGAAGTGGAAGAATGTGGCTCAGGCGAGAATAGCACAAGCTACCACGGTGCAGGCTAAGACGCACGTTAACTCCTTTTCTTAAAAAGTAGGGGACGAAGCTGAGTCAGAAGTTGTAAAGGAAAATACGTTGATGAGATGATTGATGATGAATATAAAATAAAGACAAAATACCCGTTGATGACAAAATTGATTGATTTATAAAATAGAATTATGGTCATATATTATTTTCAATTATTCTGAAACGTAGGAAATGTAACATCAAAGGTCGAACGAGTACTTCAAATTTCAATCAAATTAAAAATAATGAATTAATATAATAGAATTATTGTACTCTTGTAATATTCGAAGGGAATTTGACATTTTTGAATTGAGGGACACTTTCAGCAACTAATTGATTTCCTTCTATACAGGCAAATAAAATATTGAAAGGAAGAGATGAATTTGGTCAAGTAAACATAAATAAATAAATTTAAATATAAGGATGTCATTTTTTAACTTTACATTACAATATCATTTTTTTATTTCATGTTGACTAAAAAAAAAAATCAATGACTGTTAATATACATGAACGATTGGTTTTAATTCCTACAAGGAAAGTGATTGAAATATATAAAATCCGATAGTTTTTGAGTTAAAAAGAGGCTTTGTGAGTACAAAAACATGAAAAGATACGTTATTACATCGTATTTTCAATATGATCTATTCTGCTTTATTTTTATCAATGAAAAAATGACCATTTTTACATTTTTCAACCCTGTATAAAGTCAAAAAAATGGTCAAAAATGGACAAATGTCCAGGAAATCACACATTTGGTCTTGAAATTATATTACCATAATTTATTTGAAAGGCAAACATTATATATTACGATTATATATTCTTTTCTAATTGTCGTTTTTAATTTTTTTATGGAATGGTTTGCTAAAAATAATATTTCTTATGATTAAAATATATTAATAAAAATAAAGAATTTGTCAGGAAATTAATTTTGAAGTTATATTTAATGAAGATTTCGTAATTTACAATAAAAGTTCAATTATAGTTTTGAATTTTTTTTCATGAAAAGTCCTGAAAGAGCCATGGAAATTTAATTCTTACAGGAAATAAAATAGGAATAATTTACAAAATTAGGAAGAAAACGTAAATGCTCCCAATGATAATGATAATTAATTAATTAATGTATTGAACTTGGCTCTATTAATAAAAAGTAGAATGTAGTTTTCGGATCTTTTACTGTTTATGTACTCATCAAACCTCTTTTTAATGAAAAACCCTCATTTTAAATTTTTGGCAAAACTATAACTTATTTAAAAAATGAAGAACTTTATAAATGCCATTTTAATAACTTCCAACATTAACATATATTTAGTTGTTATATGTAACCTTATTCTTATATTTGTCTTCTTGATTTATATTATGAAAACATTCTTATTTAAAATCAACTGAATTATAATGTTTATACATTTTCTTAAGATATGAAAAATCCATCAGAGGATGAATAATTTCCCATCCATCAGTGGTCATTAATAGAAATCTTAAAGAAAAATAAATAATTATCTTAAACTACCTATTAAACCTTGGTCACAAAAATGGTGTTGCCTAATGGTATCACTTATCACCCACAACGATTTGATATTTTACTTGTATTCTTATCGGAAATAAAATAATAGATGTAGTGAAAAGAAATTCATTATTTTTTTTCCATGAAATTGAAGGCTTTATACAAGTTGTAACGTTTAGCTCCTGGGCAATCAAAACAGTGCTTACAACAGTTCGATATTTCATTTTCACTACTCCTAGTATTTAAATTGGATTTTACTCAATCTGAACTTTTTGTTAAAGACTCGCAACATGACTTGTAGTCCTATCAGGGATATAAAACTTGACTTGAGCCTAAAGACTCAAGGCTTGACATGTAACCTACTTACAAAAAATTGTCTCGTGAGCATCTCCAAATATAAAATATTAAGTACAATATACGAGACAATAACACCATGTAATAGCATTTTTGCCCATTTGAAGGTTTCCAGAATAATAAAATTTTCCTAAATAAAAGTACATATGAATGTTTTTGTGGATCATTGTCTCCAATGAAATATTAATAAACGTATGTATATATAATCTTGGAAATGTCCTATGAAATTTCAACTCCTCTTTTTTTCCTTCCTCTGGGTGCTTCCTAAGCAGCCAAAACCGCCAAAATCCCCTGACTCTCCTTGCTGTTTCTTTTATTTGTATAAGTGCTGTGACGTCATCAAAACAATGTTCTATTTTCAGTACATACTTCTGACGTGACTTGAAATGGCGCAGCTCTGGCTTGGACCCAAGGACGTCTCATTGCTTCGCTCTTCGTGACTGCCAAGAGTGGGTGTCGGATGGGATGGATGTGATGCCGAGCTCGAGCATTAGCTTCCAATCAAGAGCTTCGATCCAAGTGGAAAATTAAACCCTAGAGCATTGTGAATATAACAAAGAGTTCATTGCACAGAAGAGGCACCAAGAGCAGGAGAGCTCCATGAGGATGGACTCTTCTCAAGGCACCCCAAAGAGCAGCAAGAGTCATAAGATCAACGATGAGACGGCGAAAATCATCATGAACCTGATGTGCAGATAATTTCATTTTGGCCATTGTCGATCCCCAATTTTGTTGGAGTCCGAGTTCCATCTGATGATCATCGAATCCCTCATCCCCTTCATCGTATTGGGCATCCTCAAGGCTTCACAGTTGACGATAGGAATAATTATGCATTTAAAGAACTTGCTCTCGTGGATTATGGATTCTGTGGACATTTTCTTCAGTTACACGTATCCCTTGTTCCTCTGAATCACATGCAGACATTTACTTTTGAGTGATTCAAGAGTATTAACATGACATGAGGGAGGCTGGAAATATTCTTTACTTTCAAATGCCGTAGACTGAAGGATCGGATTTTTCAATATAGAACATGAAATGGACTGACTAACTCAAAGTTGAGTTGGACATTGAAGGAAACAAGTGTCTTGGTCTTATTAGTGATGAAATTAAAAGTATCAGAATTGTCTTCAATTACGTTCCTTGAATAAATATTTAATATGTATCTCGTGATTATAACCTTGAACGTGTTCTATAATGTTTAGTTTACTCAAGGCTTCTGCCCCAAATTCATTTAGACGTCATTTCACTAACCTAGGATCTTCCTTTAAATTTTTCACTTATGAACCGATTTTAAAAATTGAAAAAAATCTTATTTTATTAAAGTAATATCTACAACTTTTGGTTCAATGACACCTTTCTAAAACTGTGTTTTCAATAGTATCCAGAGTTGCAGGGTAAAAGAGTGTTTGTATGATGTCATCTTACGCCCAAATATTCATCATCAAAGTATTTATTTTTGAATAGACAGTTCATTGCAATGGCGTAATAGTTTTATAATATAAATCCTATTACATTACGTCATGCAACTACAAAATAATTTTCTGTTTCACTCAGTTCACCTATTTACTGTGAGTAGTAAGCTCACAAGACCTAGAAAAGTTTTTCCCTGGAGGAAATGCTTGGCATTATAGAAGAATATATTAAACCATATAATACTAGGAGACACTCAAAAGGCCCAAGAGTAGATATATTTAGAATTACATATCATTTAGCTCGGCCTTTGTTCTGTGTAAGGGTTGACTGAAAGAAACAACCCGGATTGTCTATCTTAAGAGCAACCAGAGCTGTATTCACTTGGTCGAACACTACACATTTTCGTGTTAACCTTGAGAGGAGGTAGTCAGAACGTCTTTAGGATATGAAGTAGGGAACCTTTGCAAGACATGAGGAACTTGGTTGAGATCCGTAAGTATCAAACGATCCGTGCTTGAATCACCTATCACCATTCCAAAGGGCTCGAAACACTTACTACGAGTGAATAGAAATCAAGAAATTGATTTAAGAATTCTTGAGTAAAATTGTAAATACTATTTATAACAAAAGTTAATTAGAATCACCTAATAATTTTAATCAATTAATAATAATTATAATTAATCATTTTTTGGTAGGATTTTGTTACGAGAAATTCAGCTTCTTATCAACCTGAAGTAAGTAATAATTCATTTTGTCGAAGATTTGTATTATAACTTTACTTATATTACAGACAACAACTGATAATGATCAATATGGCACCTTTGCTTAAACACCTGTGGTTAGTATTTGCTTCATAGCAATCAATTGATATAAATTTAACTCTTTTTCTTTATTTTAGAAGACATAAACCCTACTATTTGCCAGTAAAAAGTGGCGGATGGGAAGATCGTTGTCTTTGAAGCCTCCTGGAGGGACGCCATGGAGAATTCTATGTTTGTTAAAATTCATTCAGAGATATAAGGGCCTAATAATCAACCGTAAAATGTTTGGATTGTCCTTATTCATTTTAAACATAAAACAGATTAAACCAAAACAAAATAAATATGAATAGAAAATACAAATTCAGAAGACTTAGTTTTATTTAAAAGAGAAATATAATATATACTTTCAATGTTTAAAATTATCTCTTGAAAGACATTTTAATGAAAAACAGTACTGCTGTGGAATATTCATAAGAAACGGGATTTTTCTTGCTCATTGCAATTAATCTTTTGTACTACGGCTGTACTAAGTGATAATCTTCCATATTATCTGAAAAACAAAACAAAGCACAATTTTTATTTAATAATGAATGATATAATTTAATTGAATAATATTACTTATACTAGTAGATCTCATCACATTCGTCATCAAGGCTTTATCTACTGAATTACAAAATACATTACTGTCCATGTTTCTCTTGATATTTTGCATCATCATATAGTCCATCAAGTGTAGTTGAGATTTTCCTCTACTTTTTACACATCCTTCCACTCATTTACGACAAGTCATAACATTCGTCATTAAAGATTTATCTACTGATGATTCACGTGAATTGAAATAGGAAATCAAGGACTTACATAGTCAAATCGTTCCTCTTGGCAAAAAATTGACCCTTTTCAACCGTTTTTAGCCACTCGGGACAAAAATATTATTTTAAATCGAAAAGTAAAACGCTTTGGAGGAGAAGAATGGGAGACGGGGGCTCCTCTTCTCATTCCAATGTGATAATGACTCTTCAGAATTGATAAATAAACTAGAGAACGAAAACCCCTCATTGAAACATCAATCATAATTCATAAGTAACATATGTGCAGGTGAAGAGTAAATTTGGGTCAGGCTATTATTTAAAAACCAGAATCAACAATTAATTGTGTTGCATTAGAAAATGTATGTGTCCACAGTTCAACCAGACGTAAATATGTAAATTGATAATAACTATGAATAAAGATGAAATAAATGATAGCCTTTTTGTCCTATCAACAAGGAGGATAGAAAAGAACTTTTGAGGAGACGTCCTTCCACCTCTTTTGCAAATGTGACGCAGCCAATCCCCTAAGACCGAAAGTGAAAAATATAATGATGGTAGCACTTAGAACTCTATCTCCAAGACACTTTAAAGCCGACTCCATTATAGCAAAAGCTACGAGAACAAATATCGTGGAGGCAGTGAAAGAGGACATTGATCTTCATTTTGCTATACCCAACACTTCAGACATAGACATGAACTCTGCTTTTGGTGTCGCCTGAATTTGAGCACTTGACTGTGAATGCTTTGAATAATGCTTTGAAAAGGTCCTTTTCCATTTGCCCCTCTTTGTAAAAGAGGAATCCCCTTAAAGAGGCTTCTTGCTCAAGGATATCTTCATTAGAATGGTCGTTCTACGATAGCTCTCATATCTTGTACCTTAAATAATAATTTAAATCTACATTAATTAATGATTGTATCTTGAATCTATGAAGTAATAACAATGTGTCACATAATTATTGTTATGACTCATACTTAAAAAGTAAATAAGTCAATAAGTTATGAGACGGGTTCCTTGAAGCCCTGTTCGAACTAAGAACGAATCATATATATATATATATATATACATATATAATTAATATATATATATATATACATATATATATATATATTCTATTAATTAAAAGCAAAAAATAATAATTTTAATTACATAAGTTTCATCAAAAACAATGAAAAAGTCACATTATACATACATTACAAAAGATGACTCTTCCAAAAAGTTACTTTCACACCTCAAAATGGATCATTGTCCAATATATCTCAAAGAAAAGTCAACATAAATGATTGATTTTTCTTTAAATCGGCATCCTATTATACAATTGTAATATAAAGTTGATGTTCGAAACAAAGAGACTTTTACAGATGTTTATTATACTCCTCCTTAAATTGTTAATGCAACTAGCCATTATAAATTAAGTTTTGACATCTATCACCTCAGATTTCATCCAAATTTGGATGAATTGTTTCTATATACAAGATATGCAAAATTACAAAATTGAATTGTGAAATTTCAAGTTATTAAAAACTTATGAGGGTTTGAGGATGGGTTTAATTTACAATTTATAATTGTTTTTTTTGTGTGTGTAGCCCCCATAACGAATTTTGTAAGAACACATAATTAGCTAAATTCATAATTGAATTGAGGACATTTTATTCTCAACAAAAAATACTTGTTCTAGGTGTCAAATTGCATCACCAAGGGCACTTAATCTTTTCTCTAGTTGGTTTATATTATTTAATATACACATGACTTCATTAAATACGGATCTCATCATCTTTCGTGTTCAAAAGGGTTTTAAAGCTTTCAAACAAAAAAAACAACCACTATAATACAGTTGATCTACTACAAATACACAATTTAATCTTACTGATTAATTCTTTCACATCTTGTATAACAAAATAAACACCATGGTGCCAATCCATAAATTTTTAATTTTCAATTTTTTCATATTGTCCTGTAGATCAACATACCAATTGAAGAATTTTAACATTTAGAAGTTACTCCATGCCTTTAAAGTTCAGAAAATTGGCAACTTTTTTGAAAATTTCATATTTTATTTGATTATAATCAAATAAGAAATTGACAAGAGAGACACAGAAAGAGAAAGTGAGAGGCGCTAGAACTCATAAGGCAAAATTCATAAACTAAAATAAAATTCTTTTGAGAATAGAATCCAGGATCAACGCTTATCAATGGAGAAATGTCTGTGTGTGGTAAGGAATCCTCGACAACAAAGTCCCCACTCGAAGATCTCCTATTAATTATTCAGGGATATCTAATTCTACTCAGATATTGTTTTAAAATGTGAGGAATTCAATTTCATTACTTCCGAATGCATTTGGATTGGAATAGAGTTTCCAAGTTGATGAAGATAACAGAAGTGGTACTACCACTATAGCCAACTCTCCTCCGCATGAAACAAAGCCATGAAATAAAGCATTCCACAACCTCACGTTTCTCACAGAAACAAAAATATACACATACTTTTTTAAATTTTATAAGGCATAAGATGACTCATTCGAACCCCAGCTCTGCAATCTCATAGACTTAGAAGATAAGATCTTGAAAAAAGTTAAAGTTCAAAGATCATTTGCTATCAATTAGTACTCTTATAAATATACATACAGTAAGTTACAGGAATATACAACACACGAACTTATGGTCATACAAACAAAAATTTTTGCGGGAAAACAAATACTTTTTCACAAAAACGCCTTCTAGTCTGTAAAGTAAAACTGAAAAATAGGGATTCCATCAAATTCCAGTTTTGTACCAAATTCCTCGTGATGATTTTACCAATAAAAATAAGAAACAATAAATTAAATATTTATTGAAAGATCATCTTTGTAATATATTATAGATAATATTTATAAATTATAATAATCATGACAAAAATCATAGTTAACACCATCAAACAATAATTACATTAAGTTTACCAAAGTTATTTTATTTAAAGCTACTTTTTATTTGGACAAGTAAGCCTGCAGTTTCATCAGATTAGTAAACTTGAGTCATTAGGTCCATATCTTTATATACATACATATATGTGAACGACTTTAATAAACACGGATCTCATCACTTTCTTGTACCAGGGATTTCATAAATTCTTTACAATGACATTATTGACCATAATTCTCCTGAGATCTCACTTCCCAATGACTCCTGAATAAAGTTGAAATTATCTTTCCATTCCTCTCCAACAAGGGTCAAAGAAAAAAATGAGTGCTCCTTTTGTATTCGGTAGGATTTCAAAATTGTACTTCATTTTTTTTAACATCACTGTGCTTCCTTTGAACGTATGGTCTTTCAAATTGACAATGGATAAAAAAAGAGAGTTACAGTCATAACGGCTACAATAATTAATTAATAACTTTATATCAATATATACTGTTATTAGTCAATATAAATAACGATATGAGTTCCAACATCTCCTGGCCCGTAACATTATAT
This sequence comes from Lepeophtheirus nordmannii, assembly GCA_963680855.1. Lineage (NCBI taxonomy): Eukaryota > Metazoa > Arthropoda > Copepoda > Siphonostomatoida > Caligidae > Lepeophtheirus > Lepeophtheirus nordmannii. Next base: position 38,909,269 of record OY804521.1, on the reverse strand, counting down.
ATCGAGAACGGATATGATCTTGAACGCAGCAAACATTGCTTGTTTTCCAAACTGTTGTGATGGACTATGTCGTTTAAATACTTGTATAGACATAGTAATCAATTTGAGTGAGTTTTTTTGTTCTTCAAATTCATTCTTTTTAAACAAATTTAAAATTATATGTAAAGCTTATTTTATCACTATGAGATTGCTTCTTCATCACAAAAGAAGTTATTAGAAAGCTTCACATGTCTATTGGAACATTGAACTATTATAGACCTGAAGCATCTTCAGGCCTATTTAAACGAGTTCAGGAGTCATTGTTTTAAGAGTATTTTTATTCTTACAGTTTAAAGTCGAACCATTCAGTCCCTTTGAGTGTCCATCTATGCTTCCATGCTACAGACATTTCTTCTCTGAATTCAATATTTTTGGGTTTATTCTTGCTGTGTAATATTTGTCCATTATGAGATTTGATAATTGTATTCGTGTAATAATTGATTTCAAGCATTTTCCAGCTAATTTGAATTTTGAAAAGAGCCAGAACATTCATCCAGAAGAAATTGTTTCCATCTTAGACGAGGAATCATTGTGTATGAATTTGGATTCGAGTGAGAATCCCTTTTTATTCCTTGTTTCAAGATAGGGCTCCAAATCACAGTTCTCTAGATTCAAATGTACCTACTTTTATGAACAAATCGTGGATTAAAAAAGGTTTTCCCTCTACAAGTTTCTATGAATCAGTAGAGAAGAATTGCAAAACTATCAACCCCAACTGAGGCTAAATTCTTAAATTTATCCTCGAGCATCAACGACACACAATTCCATATTTTCTTTATCCCAAAAATGGCAATTCTAGTTTCTAGGTTGCTAGACTTCAAATACAACGTTAAAATCAGTTATTGATTTTATAAATGAATGGTCATTCACTTCGTTTGTAGATTTAACAAAAAGTGGAACCAAATAAAGTTATAATTTGACTGAGTTCATTCCTTTCATTTTTTGTTTGTGTGTTGCACGTTCTATTACACTCTACATTTTTGAGCAAAAAAATACCAGAATTTGAGACGAACATGAAATTATATTCTCCAACGATTCTAATAAAATTAATATGGTACTATAAGAAATTTATTGTTTAAATGAATTAGAATACAGATACAATCATATTTTTATGAGGAAAGATTCCGACAATCGGAGGATGAATTCGACACTTACCTCCGAAAAGGAAAATAATTCTGCTGGATTTGAGAATTTTGGCTCAGATCTTTTTGGAGATGATCAAAGTGTTTTTGTTTCAATACACGATAATTAAGAACATAAAGATGACTCAGGTGAGAGTCAACCTTCAATTCAAGAGGATCTGAGTGGATATTAATTTGTTATTTGATGACTTAAGTATTGCAGATGAAATTCAAAAATACAACACTTTATCAAAATCACATTATATTTACATCACCGACGATATAATACCAAAAGGTGGCATGAATAAATGGAACCGAATCAGGGACATTTTAAACTCAGACATTCATCATAATACACAATTGAAAATCAATACACCTTCGAATAGGAAGTTCAATGATTCTAAATGTTATAAAAGAGATTTGGAAGACAAGGAAAACATATTCAAAGCAAAAATTTCTTGTAAAAAAGACTCAAGAAAAATGTTTGCTCAATCTTTTGAGAAAATGGAAATATGACAAATTAATTTTTAATGAAAACTCACTCCTGTTTGTATTTATGTCCTAGGGCAAAATATCCCCTTCTACTTATAGATTCAATGGACTTTTAATGACTTTTTAAGTGTTAAATATTTTTATTTAAAATAAATTTTAAACTAATTTTCCTGTTTTTCTGTTTTTGAAGTAGTCGAACTATCAAGAAATTGCTGATTTTTTGAAAAGACAGGTCTTTATTATGCAGTAAACAATTTTTTTTATTAAAACAAATAAAAGTTATGAATATCACATTGAGTCATTTTAAAACTGTTTGTACTATTAGAATGCAAGCAAAAGAGATTGTCCCAACCCTCTACTCAGACTTAAAATGATTTTTCCATTTATTAAAAAGTACTTCAAAAAATTTATAGATGGGTTCGTAACTCTCAACTTATGACAGCATCATTTGATCATACAAAGTTGGTTTTCTTCATAACTTAATTTCATATCTGTATCAAAGTGTTGCAGCCCTGAGACAATTCTTACATGTACATAAATAACTTATGATATGAATAACATGCAAAAACATAAAATCTCTTTGTATTGGGGCTTTTATTTTATACTTTATCTACTGAAAATGCAAACTATAAAATATGCAGTGGTAATTCTATTCCCTTAATCAATTATCCACTTGACAGTTACAATAGCAAAGTTCCAAGTCCATCAAGATTATTCAAAAGTTCAGCTCTGGTTACAACATTTTTTAAGGGCCCAACATATTGAATTCATGCATTGAAATAATTTGATGAGCAAAACTACTATATCTAAGTAATCTCACAAGCATTATACAAAAATGTTAAATAAAATGCAATGACATTAACTACAATTATTTTAAATAAATACATCCCTTTATTTCATAAGTAAATAAGTATATATGTATATGGTTCAAAGATATTCACAATCAAATCATGATTAAAAAATGTAAAATTATAAGGTTTCTCATCTGAATGAATGTCTAGGTCTTAACCAAGTTAGTCTAGTTACTCCTTTTAAAAGCATTGAATATAGATGGAGTCTCGGCTTCATCCTGGCTATAGATGCAACTGCCATCACTCTCGGAATAATCACATTCAGCCTCTTTACTGCTTGAATCCTCCAGAGGAGGAGGAAGAGTTGTAATCCATCATGTCATCTTCTGAAGATTCATAGTCGGGGAAAACTATAGATTCTACACTCATCTCGTGATTGTCCAAAAGATTCTAAAACCTTCAATAATATTTAGTATCTCTCACGTCCAAAAACTTTTCGTAAGATAACAGGGATTGCAGTGAAAAATTGCGTACAATTGAAGCAATACAAATTAGAAAACTTACAGTTCTCTTCATTTTAGTTTAATTTTTTTTCTATATTATTAATGAATTCAGTATTGGGTATATTACTTGTTTAATATTAATTAATGTTAAATTAGTTATCATTAGATTAGAGCTCATGATGCCATCTTTGCTCATTTCCACATGCATCAAATATCCGTTGCTAATTAAAAACTATACTTATAAAAAGTGAGATGATTTTTGATAACTTAAAAGCAAATAAGAACCAAGTATGTATAGCTTAAAAATCCGTAATCAATATGTAATTAAATGAGATAAATAGTATTCTGACAAGTGGTTTATATTTTATAACCATTACTATGAATCAGGGAGTACTTATTAAAAAACTTTTTGTTTTCTCTAAAGCAAAAAGGAAGAATAAATAAATAAGTGTAAAAGAACTCTAGCTGAATGATTTATAAAACAAAGAGTTTGTTATTATTGTTGTCTTCCCGAAAACAATAAAAAAAGGAAGAAGGAAGTCGTTCTCTTATATCAAGTATTCAATGAAAGGAAATGAAATGAAAGAGGGGAAATGAATCGCGTGACCCCCCCCCCCCCCCCGGGTCGCGCGATTGATTGTGGGAGAAGTATTTGTGATAAATGATAATGTTATTAAAAGAATAACGGGCCGGGCCTGTGCTAATAATAAAATCGAAGTTTGGAAAATATTACTATATGAGTTATAAGAAATAAATAATAAGTAACCCAAATGTAATAATGTTATTAACAATTATCACTTTTCTGAATCTCGAAAACACTTAAAATGAATGAGCTTACAATTAAACGTGGAGTATAGTAAAACAATCAGTAAAACAAAATTACTCGAAAATAATAAAATGAACAAAAAATGATCAAATTGAGTAATAATGAGTAAAAAGAAGAATTCTCGTCGAGACTCCAAGATGCGAAGAGATAAGAATTTTCTTATGTTTGTATGTTACAATCATTCCTCCCTTAGACTTTTTTTCTACGTTTCCTATGCTTAGATGTCTACTTGTGCTTTTTCTGATATTGTAATTGGTAGTATTCAACCCTTTATATAATTTTGTTTTAAATCCTTATTTTTTGTGTAAGCATAAGTATTTCTATTGATGAAGTGGTGATATTCCATATTTACTATATTTTAACATTAGAAACATTTAACTATTTGTAAAATGATTGTATATAAGGTTTTTTTCATTTTGTATATCAAGTATATATGTATTTATTTCTCTGTTCTATTGAAGTAGATTTTCCTTTAAATATTTGTTTTATAAGATTTCACCCCCAAGAATTATAGGATTTTGATGAGGATACTCCACTCTTTACTCGGATCCGTAGCTTGAATGGACAATCCCTTGTCAACGTACACAATTCATCTCATAATTTCATCAATAAATAACAGGATTACTGTGTCGATATCAATAATTTGAGGTGCCGTATGGACGATAAAACATGTTGTGATAGCTGTTATTGAAAGTAATTCCTCCTTTAACTCCTGCTTTATCATTAAGCAGAAGAGTACATGTAATAGTACTGACTAACTGAATTTGATTGTTGCCTTCCAATTGCTTTTATTTGAATAATATAGTAACTCTCAGTACTGTGTATGTATTATTTAATTGATATATTTAATAGTATATTGCCTGTCCTTTTTGACAGATATGGATTTTATTATTACTTTATAATTCATTTTATAATAACTCTGGTATAAAAATATTGGGCTCAAAATACAGCTTGAAATACTAATAATTATTACAAGGACTTGGACTGTAGCCATTTTTTCTTTCCAAGTGGAACTCAATACTTTTTTATAGCATAAATGTGTAATGGTTTTAAGAAGTTGCTAACTAATTAATAAAAAAATTTATACTAATCTCAAGATTTTCCTTCATATTTAAGATCTACAGTATAGGTAGGTACTCTATATAGAGATAAATAAGTACATGGACCTCGAAAATTTCTGTCTCTCTCTTCCCTCAAACGTATATAGTGTTAAGTAAAATATATTTTTTGTTTAAAGAAATATGTAGTTGAAATGAAGAAAGAATTAAAAGAAAAAAAAACTTATAAAAAAAATAAAATAATCAGATATAGGAAAAACCTTAGTTAAGAATGCGTTTATGTACACGTAATTGAAAGTAATCAGTCATATTTTTCTGACGTAATATAAGCTCCATTAATTCCTTAGGAGCCTTCTTTTTTTTCTTTCTTTCTTCTTCCTTACATGTATATTTCTTAACAAAAGATCTCCTTAAAGAATGGAATGACTAGTCAGGTATATAAACTATGAATGTATGTATTATGTGAAATAATTTGTAAGAAGTCAAAAAAAAAAAAACAAAAAAAAAACAGAGATTTAAGGCCTACATAGAATTTATGTGAATTTATTTTTTTTTTTTGTTAAACACAGCAAATTGCTCCTTGTTACAATAATAAAACTTAACATATACTCTTTTCTTAATACAACAACTAAAATTTGTGAAGGAATGAAGTAGTGTTATGTATTTTAACAATGCATTTTTTTAACTGTTAATTTAGATAAATCTAATCTAATAGAGTACTTAAGTGTATTATTATTTCTTTTATATATATAAAAAATCTACATTCAGTTTTATTGCGAATATTTATACCGCAGTGGATGACAAGTATCCAGCTAATTTAAATATAAAAAAATGTCGTACCTATTTGTTTAATATGAACAAATACATATTTAGGGGTTTTAACCTTGTGGAGAAAAAAATTATACATTTGAATGATTTGAAAAGAAAAAATGGTTGGAGATGCTCTTTTTCCTTTTTTGAAATAGTTAGATTGTTGTGAAGGAAGAAGTCATCTCCCTCTAAAAAAACATAATTAAAAAACTCCTGTCAATTTGCTGCAAATTTAGTTAAAAATGCATATTGGAATTATAGTAATATATGTATCAACCTATAGTAGTCAAATTTTCCCTGAATGAATGCTACCTATTTTAAATTTAATAGAAAGTTCACTTCCCTTGTATATATTTTTTCCATTCTAAATTATATAAAAGACAGCTGATTTTAATAAAGGTTTTTTAATCATTAGTGCCATAGGAACGTCTCACCCCCAACAAAAGTTCCCTCCCTTCCATAGTAATTTAGTCATTAGAGTTTCCCGTTTATTGGGCATGGTTTTTATGACTGTAGTATGGATTGGTCTACTCAAAGCCATCAATAAAACAACATCATCTATATGGAAATTCAAGTCCCTCATGGCAATTTTTGCTATGTAGCTGCTGGCAATTTAAAAATGAAAAAAATGGAATTGTATGGCTTAAAATTTGACGTTATCAAACGTCTTGTAAAGTGCCAATTATAAAGCTTAAAATTGACTCTAAAATTACTCCAATAAGCATAAATGCATTAAATCAATACATATTTTTTTATTCATTACTAAATTGAAACAGTAAAATAGAATGTGATTAAGACTTTTAATGAATTTGATACGAAATATATGCTTAAACTATACATACACATAATATATATAGAGATATAGAAACTCAAATTAGAACAAAATAATTTCAACTGTAAGTAAGATTAAGCCTCAAATGTAAATGTTGTGACGGATGTCGATAATTTAATTAGTGAAAGAAAAATCCTATATAGGTATGTATATATTGAAAACGTTTAATGGCAATTACAAAATTAATAAATGATTCACAATTTAATAAATTCATTCAGAAAGAATAAAATTCTTGATCGTTGATAATAGAGATAAAAAACTTTAAAATTATAAGAAAGATCCTAGGTTAGTGAAATGACGTCTAAATGAATTTAGGACAGAAACCTTGAGAAAGTTAAAAATTATACAACACGTTCAAAGTCATAATCACGAGATAAATATTAAAGATTTATTCAAGGAACGTAATATCACTAATAAGACCAAAACACTTGTTTCCTTCAATGTCCAACTCAACATTGAGTTAGTCAGTCCATTTCATGTTCTATATTGAAAAATCCGATCCTTTATACTACTGCATTTGAAAGTAAAGAACATTTCTACCCTCATGTTATGTTATTACACTTGAATCACTCAAAAGTACATGTCTGTATGTGATTGAGACGAACAAGGGATACATGTAACTGAAGAAAATGTCAACAGAATCCATAATCCACGAGAACAAGTTCTTTAAATGCATAATTATTCCTATCGTAAACCGTGAAGCCCTGAGGGTTCTCAATACAATGAAGGAGATGAGGGAGACGATAATCATCAGATGGAACTCGGACTCCAACAAAATTGTAGATATACAATGACCATAATGAAATTATCTCAGTAGTGGAGGAATCCAGGGAAACATCCCAAAAATCTTAAATCCTACAGTTAATATAATAAACATTTTTTATAGAATCATAGCTTTAATTTCTAACACTTAATACTTCTTATGGTTTAAGTTGACCATTAGAGCATTTGTAGGACCATAGATTTGAAGAAGTCCTTAGAGGCAATGACAATTCTGATGAACGGAAGTTTTGTCATAGTAGGAAACAAGGAATTTGGAGTTGTCCACATTGACGCACGAAGAATTGAAATCCCTGTCGTAAATCTAAAGATGTTCACATCGATATTCGAAATTTAAATTTATTTTAGAAATAAAAAATTTTTATTTTAGAAATTTTAGATTCTGACATTGTAATATATATATTTTTGGATTTTGAAATTGAGGTTTTTAAGAAAATATTAATTTTAAAAATTAAGGTTGATTGATGTTATGTGTAAAAAAATAAAAAATGGGTTTTGACAATATAAAAAACACAAATTATCAGTATTGGATCAATTCAAAATACCTTGAAATTAATATTTTGTAAATCATATCTATCTCTAGTATATTAAAAACAGGAGGAAGTTAGACCTACATAATTAATATAAAATTATAAAATCACTAAATTTATGACTATTGTAAAATATATATTTAAGCAAAAATGTAATAATTTTAATTATATAAGTTACAGAAAAAACAATGAAAAGTCGCATTATATACATTACAAAAAAATGCTCGTCCAAAAAGTTGCTTTCACATTTCAAAATCAGTTTTTTTTTTTTTTTTAAATTATACATATATTTTGTTACTTCTAAAGTAAATATGTATATATTAATTTATAACGTCGATATACCAACACTTAGGTCATTTAGACATAGAAAATTCTACAAAATTGATGAAAGTTTTATGTTTTAAAATATTTCATTTTTTTTGTTCATATCATCGGATAGCTAAAGCTCCTACTGAATTATCTTCAGACGAAGAATTGGAGGATTCATGAAATTATGATCCCCTATTTGGAAAAGCATTCTGCAAAACAATATATCCAAGGCAAATCAATTCAGTTGGGGTTCAATAGGTGGTGGACATCTCCATTGAATTGAGTTATTTCTTGGTTAAAAATGAAATTACAGAAAAACAGAAAAGTATCCCAGAAATAGGAGTAGGAGTACAAGTTGAAATGAACTTGATTGATAGGTGCAAAGTTTCACCAAAGAACGATTTACAAGTATAGCTTATAATTAATTATAAGTGTTGCTCATTAGGATTGTCTATATTAGGGAAACTTTTGTTTCCATTACTTTTGACTTAAATATCTAATAATTTTTTTCCTTTCTTACTATTCTTATTAATAAATTAACAACCACTGGTTGTGAAGCATGAAAATAACACCATCGCAATTACTAACGAATTGATTTTTAAATTAAAGGCAGATCTGAACTCAACAATTATTGCTCTATGATTTTTGATTTCATAAACTTTTTGGAACTCTAATATTAGGGTTTGACAAATTTTGAAAACTTAGCAAAAGTTGCAATAAATTCAAAATTTATGAACCGATTTTAAAAATTGAAAAAATTTTTATTTTATTAAAGTAATATCTACAACTTTTGGTTCAATGGCATCTCTCTAAAACTATGTTTTCAATATTATTCTGAGTTGAAGGGTAAATGAATGTTTGTATAACGTCATCTTACGCCCAAGTTTTTATTTTCAAATTGACAGTTTACACTCTGAAGGTCCAGGATTTGATATATTTAAAATTATATGTCATTTAGCTCTGCCTTTGCTTTCTGTTTTAATTGGGCAACAACGTCTTTAGCAATAAAAAAGGAGATATTTGATTATAGCAAAAGAAAAAAAGGGTTAATTTTTTGGCTACATTATATAAATGTATAATGACATAATTTTATTTCATATTATTAGGGTCTAAGAATTATTTAAGAGAAAGAGATTTTTATTCACGATAAAGATTTGTCGTTTCTATATGGACACATTCATTAATGACGTCTCGTGGAAACATAATATATGCATATATCTATATCATGGAATATTAATTATGACTTGGGTCATTTAAAATGCAAAATAAACTACCCAGAATGAGTCACGAAGAACAACATGTAAACTGAAGTTGCCCAACGTTTCCCCACTTGTTTAAATGATCACAACAAGAACTTTAGATACCTTCATGTTGCTTCCATTTGATGATGGTTACTTTTCCCCTGGATGTTTATCTTTTTCTTTATAGGTGGGGATTTTGGAGACTGAACGATCTTTTAAAGCCAAGGCAGCCATATAGGTATTACTAAAAATAACTATGTCAGTAAAGAAAGAAAATTTTGAAGAGTGAGGCTTTTTATTTTTATTGAGCCTTCTCCAAGATGACCGACTTTCAAGGCCAAGGAGGTTGTTTTTAAAAATTAATTCAAAGATATAATGAACCCTAAAAAAGAACGAGTTCGGAGGATTCTTATTCATTTTTTAACATAAAACATAATGAATATGAATTAAAAGCCTTCCATTCACAAGACTTTTAGTTTTATTTAAAAGAGAAATATAATATATACATTCAATGTTTTAGTTATCTCTTGAAAAACTTTTAATGAAAAGCAGTACTACTCCGGATTGTTCATAACAAACGGAATTTTTCTTACTCATTGCAGTTGATATTCACACTTAATGAAGGCTGTACTATGTGATTATCTTCCAGGGATTGGAATTTTTAGTATGTTATACTTTTGGAATCTGAAAAAGAAAACAAAGTACAATTTTTATTTATTGATAATATATAGGCCAAGTTCTCAGAGGTGTGGTTGGGAATAATCCGTGCACGTTCCTACAATTCAGAAAAATAAAGAAAATTATAAGACAGTCATGGGAGGAGGTCATGGATCCCCCAGCACCCTTTTATGTTGCCCTCAATACCTTACCACTTTCCAAAATTCAAAGAGTGCACCAAAACAGCTTTTTGGAAGATCGCCCAGAACACTTAGTCCGTTTAGGATGTACCCCGATGGAGACGTTCTTGGAGACTTCATCCCTTTTCGTTAACAAATAGAGTGAGAGAAAAGAGGAGAGGAACTCCAGGTTTTGTGCTCAAGGCCTTGAGACCACGAAACATCTTTTCTTGGACTGCATCAAAGTGGATCCCCTGGTGTACAATAATATGGCATTGCTTGTATTTTTCATCTACATACATATATCATATATAAAAAAGTAGTAATGACAAAAAAAAAAAAAAAGAAACAAAGTATAATATATAAGACAATAATAACACTATGTAATATCATTTTTGCCTATTTTAAGGTTTCCAGCATAATAAAATTTTCTTAGATAAAAGTACATATGAGTGTATTTGTGGATCACTGTCTCCTATGAAATATATATTGAATGTATATAAAATTTACTGATTGATAGTAATTAATGTACTAAATGAAACAATTGAACTACTTATTTATTTAAAAAATGAACAAAAGTTTATTTTACAATTCTTCATTTTAATAACTTTATTAATTCTCACAACTCTTACTTTTTACTTACAATTTCACAAGTTTTAATGCTGTGATCATGATTTTTTTATGCTCAAAAACAAAATAATAAAAAATTTAGCACAATATTTTATTTTTTTTTGTGGCCACAGGATCTTTTTTACTAAATAATGATTTTTCATCTGATAACATCAATTAAAACTAAAGTTTTAAGATAACGAAGCAAGTGGCTTCACAAAAGTATAAAAACTTATTGTGGATAAATATCTTGAAATTGTATAAAAAGCTATGAACATTTCTGTACCTCTTTTCATATTTGATTAAAACTCTTATTGAATGCTGAAAATACAGGAAAATTGATTAATCTCTTTTGAGCTTAATGTTTTTTTTCATTTGTAACACTAAATATAAACAAATATAGTAAATGAAATACAAATTATATATCTGAAATAAATAAAAAAAAGAACTTCTTTCGAAAACCACTTCTTTAAAAAAATATTAACTATTTAATATAATTTGGAGAAATATAATTATGAAATATAGAATATAGAAATATGACAATATGTTCATAATTTTAATTAATATGAAAAATAACACATCTGAATAACTTTTCAATGGAAAGCAAAAGGGAAGACATATAAATGGTGTAAAAGTTAGTGGAACTGTGAATGATGATTGATGGCTTCCAGTAAGAATTTTCAAAATCAGGAAGTAAATGCCTTCAAGATCTTAAGCCAGGGAGTCACATTGTTTTATTTTACATTGTCAAATTGTTTTTATTTTTACTTATTCACCTAGGTTAATTATGATTTTGCTTGGAATGTAAAAAGTGAGAATTCAATGTTATCAAAATGTAATGACAAATACGTTTATATTAAAGAGCTGTCAAGTTTTGAATTTTTTGTTAGTATACGAATACTTTAGAACATAATTTATACCACAATATATACATTTTTAAACCAAGTTTCAAAATTATGCCAACATTGTTTATGTCAAAAATAGATTTATTACACAAAGAAAAATTAACTACCCATGAAGAAGTTATCATTCATGTTTAGAATGCAAAATTTAATTTTGACCCTTTGGTTTTTTTAAACAATGATACATACCTAATGCTTAAACATCATCAGTAGTTATTTCAACTAAAAATATTTATTATTTTATTAATTTTAGACTCCAAATGGACTGTCTATACAAAAACATTTAAAAATCCTAAAATTTTATGAAAAACAGATATTTTTTTTTTGAAGGAAGAGTATATATATCCATTCTTTGTTAGTAGTGACCTATGTAGACTACAATAATGTACATAGAGGAACAAGACCTAAGGCAATTTGTAAATATGTTTGTGATCAAATGAGTTGATTGGAGTAGATATAGTCCTTATTTAAGGATTTCATGCTTTGCCTGTGAGGTTGAAAATTTGATTAAAGCCATACCTTACCCATCAGTTATTGATGGTTCATGAATAACAGAGACGGAGTACAAGAATATTAATTAAACACAAACATATTATGTATATTTAGAAACAACAGTGAAAAACTAAACAAAACATATTTTGCATTGAATTTCTTTTTTCTCATAAATAACAGAATCTATGAAATTGAAATAACAAAAAAATGTATTCATCAAAATGTGTTTAAAATTTTGCCTTTTGTTGAACAGCAGAGCCAAATTAATTTATATTTATTTATATCTGATATTCGACATTGCGTAGATTTTGTTTACTGATCTGTAAACTTATCTCCCAGAGCTTAAATGTAGTGCAATGAAAATTGCTAAAGTTGCAGTTTTTGTGATTTGTACATATAGTTTGTTACAGTCAATTCCGTTCTCCCCAAATTGTAGTATCTCAAACAATATTTTGGAAACTTAGCAAGAAGAAAAATGGGGGTAAGAAATTGTGATTATTCTGATAATGACAAGAAAAGAAAAAAAAACTAGGTCGGAAATTTGTAGGAAGAGGGCAAAACAAAGATTGGAAACAAAATTATTATCAATTGGTAAGGGTGTTTATAAGAAAAGGTTGATTAACAATTTTATTAGGTATTCAAATGAAAATAAATCATTTAGGTATATACAGAATTTAAATCTTAGGTCGAGATGACATAGGACATTGAAAAGATGCATATACATTTATTTACACAGATTGAGCATTTAAGAGAAATAAAATTTATTTTCCATTACGGAAATTTGTAAGATGTACAGAGATAAATAATAATTAATCGTCATTGACAAATAATTCTCTTCACATAATATCGTTGAATATAATACAAGAAATTAGAAAGAGAAAAAGTGTGTCTATATGAATACGTCTTCAATGGACGATGAAGTAATGAGGTGGGGAGGTGTGAGCCGGTTAATCAAGCTACCACGGTGCAGGCTAAAAAAATATTCCTTCAAGAAATGAAATTGCACGTTAACTCCTTTTCTTAAAAAGTAGGGGATGAAGCTGAGTCAGAAGTTGTAAAGGAAAATACGTTGATGAGATGATTGATGATGAATATAAAATAAAGACAAAATACCCGTTGATGACAAAATTGATTGATTTATAAAATAAAATTATGGTCATATATTATTTTCAATTATTCTGAAACGTAGGAAATGTAACATCAAAGGTCGAACGAGTACTTCAAATTTCAATCAAATTAAAAATAATGAATTAATATAATAGAATTATTGTACTCTTGTAATATTCGAAGGGAATTTGACATTTTTGAATTGAGGGACACTTTCAGCAACTAATTGATTTCCTTCTATACAGGCAAATAAAATATTGAAAGGAAGAGATGAATTTGGTCAAGTAAACATAAATAGATGTCTTAATTATTGATTCAATGGGTTCTTAAAAATATTTATCATCAATAATTCAAAAAGAAGGATGTCATTTTTTTATATATGTTGACTAAAAACATGAAATAAAAAACATCAAATGAACTATTGGTTGTGTGTCCTACAAAGAAAGTGATTTAAATATATAAATTAGGCTAGTTTTTGAGTTAAAAAGAGGCTTTGTGAGTACAAAAAACATGAAAATTACATCGTATTTTCAATATGATCTATTCTGCTTTATTTTTATCAATGAAAAAATGTCCATTTTTACATTTTTCAACCCTGTATAAAGTCAAAAAAATGGTCAAAAATGGACAAATGTCCAGGAAATCACACATTTGGTCTTGAAATTTTATTACCATAATTTATTTGATATGCAAACATTATATATTACGATTATATATTCTTTTCTAATTGTCGTTTTTAATTTTTTTATGGAATGGTTTGCTAAATATAATATTTCTTATGATTAAAATATATTAATAAAAATAAAGAATTTGTCAGGTAATTAATTTTGAAGTTATTTTTAAAGAAGATTCGTAATTTACAATAAAAGTTCAATTATAGTTTTGAATTTTTTTTCATGAAAAATCCTGGAAGAGCCCTGGAAATTTAATTCTTACAGGAAAAAAAAATAGGAATAATTTACAAAATTAGGAAGAAAACATAAATGCTCCCAATGATAATGATAATTAATTAATTAATGTATTGAACTTGGCTCTATTAATAAAAAGTAGAATGTAGTTATCGGATCTTTTACTGTTTATGTACTCACCAAACCTATTTTTAATGAAAAACCCTCATTTTCAATTTTTGGCGAAACTTTAATTTATTTAATAAATGAAGAACTTTATAAATGCCATTTTAATAACTTCCAACATTAACATATATTTACTTGTTATATGTAACCTTGTTCTTATATTTGTCTTCTTGATTTATATTATGAAAACATTCTTATTTAAAATCAACTAATTAATTTCCCATCCATCAATGGTCATTAAGATAATTATTTATTTTTCTTTAAGATTTGTTTCACCGTATCCATAAGCAACCAAATATAAACTATCTATTAAACCCTGGGCACAAAAATGGTGTTGCCTAATGGTATCACTTATCACCCACAACGATTTGATATTTTACTTGTATTCTTATCGGAAATAAAATAATAGATGTAGTGAAAAGAAATTCATTATTTTTTTTCCATGAAATTGAAGGCTTTATACAAGTTGTAACGTTTAGCTCCTGGGCAATCAAAACAGTGCTTACAAAAGTTCTATTATTTTAAAGATATTTTCGATATTTCATTTTTACTACACCTAATATTTAAATTGGATTTTACTTGAGCCTAAAGACTCAAGGCTTGACATGTAACCTACTTACAAAAAATTGTCTCGTGAGCATCTCTAAATATAAAATATTAAGTACAATATACGAGACAATAACACCATGAAATAGCATTTTTGCCCATTTGAAGTTTTCCAGAATAATAAAATTTTCCTAAATAAAAGTACATATGAATGTTTTTGTGGATCATTGTCTCCAATGAAATATATACGTATGTATATATATAATCTTGGAAATGTCCTATGAAATTTCAACTCCTCTTTTTTTCCTTCCTCTGGGTGCTTCCTAAGAAGCCAAAACCGCCTTACTCTCCTTGGTGTTTCTTTTATTTGTGTAAGTGCTGCAGGGAGAGGACGTCATCAAAACAATGAAAAAAAAAAGTGGAGGGACCGTAGCTTCGCCGTCCTAGCGGAGCTGGATGGGGGAGGATGGAAGCTACTGTTCGTAGGGCTTATTTGTTAATACCTCAAAATAGGAACCGGCTCCGAAAGTCGTCTTCCCACCCCCTACCTCATTATTTGTTTTGAAATATATTTCTACATAGAATATTACATATTAATTCTCCTTCATTAATTAATTATTGGGTGTTTTGGAGTTCCCTTTGTTCTTTGAATTTCTTAATGTACAATAATATGGCGTTGCTTGTATATTGCTTGTATTTTTCATCTAAAAAAGTAATAATAATAAGAAGGGAAAAAATTAAGCATATAAAATAGCTCAAGAAGAAAGAAAGAAAAATCTTAGCGAGGACAAAATTGGAAGAAGTTATAAATTGTTTATATTGTTTATTGTATATATTGACTAGGCCATAAATTAGAAGGAAGAGGGCAGAACAAAATTTATTGATAAATGATAATTTATCAATTAATAAGGGAGTTTAAACGACTAATTCTTTTTTCTAAAGTATTCAAATGAAAATAAATCATTTCGCTATTGATAGAATTTAAATTTTGGGTCGAGATAACAAGCTTTAAACAAATGTCATGCAATTTTATTTAGACAGATTGAGCATTTGGGAGAAATAAGATTTATTTTGCATTACGGAAATTTGTAAGATGTACAGAGAAAATTAAACATGAATGATTTTCTTCACCAAATATCGTTGAATATAATACAAGAAATTAGAAAGAGAAAAGGTGTGTCTATATACGTCTTCGATGGACGATGAAGTAAGGAGGTAGGTGGGGAGGTGTGAGCCGGTTAATCCCTGAAGTGGAAGAATGTGGCTCAGGCGAGAATAGCACAAGCTACCACGCTGCAGGCTAAGACGCACCAGAGAGGTAAAAAAAGATGAAAATTATGTCTTCAAGAATCGAAATTGCACGTTAACTCCTTTTCTTAAAAAGTAGGTAAGTTGTAAAGGAAAATACGCTGATGATTGATGAATACAAAATAAAGTAAAAATACCCGTTGATGATAAAATTGATTAATAAGATATAATTAGAATCGTATTTTATTCAACATTGAAAGATCCCATTTAAAAAAAAAAAATAGACGTAGGAGGAAGAGAAATGCTAGGGCAAGCTAGAAACAGAAAAACTTGGCTCAAAGGTAATACAATTAAAGCAAAAATTGATGAATTATTGTAGTAGAATGAGAGTCATCCTTTATTATTCCATTTAATATACTGGCAAATAAAACATTGAAAGGAAGGAACTAATTGAGTCAAACTTTATTTCCTCACAATGTGCTTCAAGAGAGAAAACACCGTTTTTCAGAAAATATTATCGAAACCCTCTATAATCAACTTGAAACAAATTTTTTCTTCAGTGATTCTTACTTTCCATTTTCAAAACATGGGAAAATGAGCAATAACATAAGGATATCGAAAAAAGTATTTTTCTTCTTTTTTTTTTCTATAGCTTTAGAATATTATGAATACATTGCCACACGGCAATCGTGATTGTAAATTGTAATTCATCACTCACTACATCAACAAATAAATGAGAAATATTCTTACGTTTTAGATATAAGACAATAATGATTAACTATGTATTGCATACTAATTTAAAAAATATTTAACATTAATAGTTTAAATATAACGTTGTCATTTTTTACTTTACATTACAATATCATTTTTTTATTTCATGTTGACTAAAAAGCGATTGGTTTTGTGTCCAACAAAGTGATTTAAATATAGGTAATATAAATATATTACTATAGTTTTTGAGTTAAAAAGAGGTTTTGTGAGAACAAAAATATAAAAAGATCCGTTATTACATCGTATTTCCAATATGATCTATTCCGCTTTATTTTTATCAATGAAGAATTGTACATTTTACATTTTCCAATCCTGTATAAAGTCAAAAAAATGGTCAAAAATGTGCAAATGTCCTGGAAATCACACAGTTTGTCTTGAAATTCTATGACCAGAATTTATTTGAAGGACAAACATTACCCCAATCTCTTTATGAATGTCCAGTTTAAGTTTTTTATGAGATGGTTTATTACAAATAATTCATTGATAAATAAACCAGGACACATAGACTTATTTTGACAAGGAATTGATACTTTTTATGGGTAAAATATATCAATAAAAATAAAGAATTTGTTTGGAAATTAATTTTGAAGTTATATTTAAAGAAGATTCGTAATTTCTGATATAAATTCAATTATAGTTTTGATTTTTTTTTTTTTTTTTGAAGTTTCCTAGAAAAGCCCTAGGAAATTTAATTCTTACAAGAAAAAAACAACCAGAAAAAATTTACAAAATCAGCAAGAAAACATACACCCACCCAATGATAATAATAATTAATTAATTAATGTATTGAGCCTAGCTCTATTAATAAAAAGTACGATGTAAATGTCGGATTTTTTCATCTTTTAGTACTCACAAAACCTCTTTTTAGCATAAAAACTATTATTTTAATAACTTCATACATTAACATATCATTAATTATTGTTATATGTAACCTTATTCTATTTGTCTTCTTGATTTATATTATGAAAATATTCTTATATAAAATCAAATGAATGTTTCTACATTTTGTTAAGATATAAAATACAAAAAATACAAAAATATCATCTGCTTAATCCAAAGAAGTACTTGGACATTGAATGATGCTTACACATTAAATAAGGATACAAATGGCCACAAGGACACATATTACGTAAAGAGGTAAAATTAAATACTTGGATAAAAAAAATAATAGTCTATGGGGTTGTATAATGTAATATCATCGGATTTACTAATTAATATATTAATTTGTATGAACTTTGTACTGATTCTCCTGTTTGTTATTTATTTTGTTATTGTCTATTATGTGATCGTATTACGATGTAGATTTATTATTATAGATATGTATAATTTATGATGTGAAGGGGCTGGTTGAGTGTTAAGTTATTAAGGCATGACATCATGTGATATATCACTTGATGAGAAAGATCTAAAAAGAATAAGCAAGCTAGTGCTCAATCCAAACTGTATAAATGTCAAGTGCATTTTCCACGCCAAAGAAATCTTTTTCGACCTTCAATTGATAATGCAATACTTTTTGTAACATTCAACTAATCAATTACTTATTATAGACAAAATGGTTATATTCTAACCCTTCCCGAGCCAGAGCCAGAAGCATGGATGTGTAGCCCTGGACACATTTTCCCTTCACCCCTCGAAGGATGTTTCTCTTTCTATCTTATTTTCCCAAGTGCTCTATGCTTTATTCAAAATCATGGAACCCATTAACTAGAAGAGTGCCGAAACTTTTGTTTCGATACCTTTTGACTCAAATATCTAAGGTTTTTTCTTTCTTTCTTACTATTCTAATTAATAAATTAACAACCACTGGTTGTAAAATATGAAAACCGCTATTACTTAAAAAACAACCTATCGATTTTAAAGTTAAAAGGATATCTGCAATATCGACAATTATTGTTCTATCATGTTTGAATTAATAAAAAAAATTTAACTCTAAAATTAGAGGTTAACCAATTTTGAAATTTTAGCAAAAGTAGCAATAAATCCAAAACTAATGAACCGATTTGAAAAATTGAAAAAAATTATATTTTATCAAAGTAATATCTACAACTTTTGGTTGAATGAAATCTTTCTTTAACTTTACTTTTAATCCTACTTAGAGTTGAAGGCTAAAAAAGTGTTTATATGACGTCATATTACGCCCAAATGATGAACAATGTATTTGTTTTTCAATTGACACTTCATATATATATCATGGCGTAATAGTTTTTTTAATATAAATCTTTACATTTACGTCACACATCTGCAAAATAACTTTCTGTTTCACTCGGTTTACGTATTTAGTACTGTGAGTAATAAACACCGAAGATCTAAAAAGATTGATCCCAGGTGGAAATACTCGGCATTATAGAAGAATATCTTAAATTATTTAATAATAAAAACACTCATATTATTTAGCTCGGCCTTTGCTTTGTGTGAGGATTGACGGAAAGAAACAAGAGCAATTGGAGTCATCGCCACCTCGTTTTGGTGTTATCTCCAAAAAGAGGCAGTCAGAATCTCTTTAGAACATGGAATGGGGAACCTTTGCAAGGCATAAGGAGCTTGGTTGAGATCCTAAAGGATCCAAAGATCCTTGCAAGAATCGCCGATCCCCATGACAAAGGGCTCGATACACTTACTACGGGTGCAGTAAGAAAAGCATTTGCTACTTGGGCCATGAGTCGTTCCAGCAACACAGTCAGGTTGAGCAAAATTACTAAGCTTCTATGGAGACCAAGGGAATGATATCTGATGTATTAAGTAAAATTAGAAGTACTACTAATTTATGAAATATAATTTAAATTTTTTTTTTTTTCATTTTTATAGGTAAATAACTAAATGCTATTTGGAATCACATAACGTGGATCAGCGAGGTCTAAATGGGAATGATATAAGTGATTGAAATATATGACTAACAATTGTTAATTAATCATTTTTCTATTTTGGTAGGATTTTGATAAGGGAAGTCCAGCTCCCAATCAATTTGAAGTATGCAATAAAACAAACATTATCTAAAGTTTGTATTATAACTTTACTTATGTCTTAGACAACAACTGATGATGATCTTTACTCACACAACTAGGGTTAGTATTTGCTCCATAGAAATCAATTAATATACATTTTACTCTCTGATTACTGATTTTAGAAGACACATTTTTTTTATTCGTCAGTGATAGGAAGATCGTTGTCTTTGTAGACTCCTGTAGGATCGCCAAGGAAGTTTCTATGTTTTTAAAAATGCATTTAGAATTATAATGAGCCTTAAAAAAGAACGAGCTTGGAAGGTCCTTAATAATTTTAAACATGATTATCTTCCTGGGACCAGAATTTTTAGTATAATATACTTTAGAAATCTGAAAAAACAAAACATCATTTTTTTATTAACAGTATAATAGAATTCAAAGATACTTATAGTAGTACATCCTATCACATTCGTCATCAAGGCTTCATCAACCACAAAACAAAAACACATTACTGTTCATGTTTTTTTTTTTTTTTGAGAAATTGCATCATAAAGTTCACAGAGTGTAGTTGAGACTTCCTTCTAAATTTTACACATCCCTCAACTCATTTACGAAAAAGATAAACGGAGATCTCATAACATTTGTCATCAAAGATTGATCTACTGAGGATTCACGCGGATTGAAAAAGGAAACCAAGCACTTTGTTCCTTTAGGAAAAGAATTGACCCTTTTCAACGATTTGATGAATTGATCAGAATGTAAACTCAATATTATAACGAAGGGAAT
Organism: Lepeophtheirus nordmannii; assembly: GCA_963680855.1. Taxonomy (NCBI): domain Eukaryota; kingdom Metazoa; phylum Arthropoda; class Copepoda; order Siphonostomatoida; family Caligidae; genus Lepeophtheirus; species Lepeophtheirus nordmannii. Next base: position 38,888,625 of record OY804521.1, on the reverse strand, counting down.
CTTTTTGTTGAAAGACTTTGTAAGTCCCGGTCTGGACTTATGATACTATTGAATTAACAGCCATTTTAACATCATTTGCATGATTTTATGGGGAAGAAAGTGCATCATTGTTATGGATGGGGAGTGGATGATGTGTCTATAACTAGCTATAATCCTCTACACCTTAAAGGAAATGATACTATATGATTTACTGAGGAACTAGGTCTTATAATATTTTAATTTATAATACAGAAACTATTTTTTTGGAACTATAATTTCATATTTAAGGTAAATTATGAAACTTCTTGAAAATTAATTTCCTGAGAACTTTTTTATTTTTTATCTACATGTTTTACCCATAGAAAATATAGGAATATCCTTTTTTGTCAAGGAAATAATTGTTTTTATCAGACCATACTATAAAAAATTTATAAATATCAAAATAAAGGAGAGAGTAATTTCAAATAATGTATGGTCATCGAACTCCAAGACAAATGTGTGATTTCCTATTTTTGGCAATTTTAGGACTGGAAAATGTAAAAATGCACTCTTCTTCATTAATAAAAATAAAACGGATAGATCATGAATTGGATTTTTATTTTTTTAGATGATGAAATATTGACTGAAACGACAAATCCTTCCACGTTTGAAATGCAAAAGTGGTCATGCAATGATGGCTGTATATATGAAATATAACAAGCATATTGGTCCCACTGATTCACAACATTTGAAATATTATGTTCAATAATGACATTTCCTTGAATATTGGTAGATTTTATGGAAAACAAAAAAAATAATTAATTACTTTTAAGTAAAATATACATAGATATGCTTTAATTCAAGCTATCACACCAATAAATTAATAAAATAAAATTAAAAGTGTTTTCTTCATTGGAGTCTTTTATGTAAGTAGATACTGTTCACACAAAACCTCCTATCTTTTCCATGCAAGGACTGTCAACTTTCAAAATATTAAATACCCAAGAAAAAAAATCCACAGATATCTAATGTATACTCATTGAAATAATTGTTTTTCGCTTACCTATTTATAGGTATGTACTATTCTGATAAGATGCATTACCTACAATATACCTAGCTCTCAAATTTCTTTACTGCAACCCTCTACCCTTTTCAATAGGAGCAAAAAAGAAGAGATGATTCGAAACCCACATGCTTTGAGTCTGGAATCGTGAATCACTATAAAATTCGACCAAGATTAGTTTTGAAAATAGATACGAAAGAAATAGAGGCCTTAATAGATAACATGTTTCCTTTATTGTAAAACAGATTCACTATCCATCATCAAAATTACACTTACTAACATTAAATAAAAACATTCATTTACAATGATGGGTCAGGTATCCCATAGAAAAATTGAGAGCCATTCGTATAATTGATGAAATCTACCAAAATGGAATTTTATTCTTTAGTATCAGAGGTCATGAAATTTTGTGCTCCAAATGATAAGACGAGTCTGAAGGGAAATGAGTGTAAGTCCCATATCATAGGCTGATATCTGTAGATCATTGACTTGATCCTTCATAACACTTGCTCCCTTCCGATTTAGAAGATTCGAACTTGATAAGAATCCTGCTCTGAGTCCGTGTCTTTCTCTCTTCATGGCTCAGGAGTTCAAAAACTTGAATTTTCTCTTTGCATTCCAGATCTTTGCAAAAACAGGAAGAGCATAAACATTAGCCTTAAATAATGAAGGGACTCGAGTCCTATTCTTTGAGAGTCGGGACTCGCCTCGAATGAATTCTGAGGAGCCTACTTTCCTTGAGCCTTGTTTTCCAAAAACTCTTCTAAAGAGTGCAAAACTTGCTTGAAGCACTGAATTCGTAAAAGATTCATTCTCTTAAATGCAGTTTAGTTTTGGAATTCTTCTCCAAGGAAGAAGTGGGTTTAATGAGTCACATGAGTGGGTTTAAGGATTCCTATGATATGGAGGGATTCGCAGATTGACTCTCCCATCACGAATGACACTTCCGAATACGTCATTTGCCTTGGATGAAACTGATGAGAAAGGAAAATGGATGGGGTTGAGAGTGGGAGGACTACTTTGGACTGGAGGCTCTTGAATTGGACTATGAAATTGGAGGATAGAGTGGCGAAGAGGTTGAAGAAAACTTCAACTTGGATCCATCCTGGAAATGTCCCTTGAATAGGAATCGGATGGGATTGCTGATGAATGAGTTTCCAATCAAGAGCTTCGATCCAAGGATTGTGACACTAACAAAGAGTTCATTGCACAGAAGAGGCACAAAGAGCAGCAAGAGTCAGTAGATCCAATCCCTTGACGTCGAAAATCATGAATAACCTGATGTGCAGACGATTCGAATCTCATCACCATCCAATGCCATTTTAAAGCTAAAATCAAATTTAACTTTTCTTAGTAGAAAAGTTAAAATGTCTCCTGGATGGGGTTTGGATCATTATTGATCCTGGAGTAATACTTCATAATATCAGCTTCCTACTGTTTTTAGCATTGTCATTCACTCATTCATTCATTCATTCTTGAACTTTCTCACATTAGAATAAAAGTCTCCTAAGGTGCAAATTCAATTCATATATTTTTCCACTATTTTAAAATACGAATTCAATTTTAAATGCTGCTTTGCTTTGAATACCTTTTGAATAAAAGTTGTATTCAGAAAATGAATTATTGATTATTCAGTCAAAAATAGTTATGAGTACCTCAATTCAATATTTTGATTTGTAATTTATTCAAAATGGAACTGTCTCTTCGTAAAGTAGGATTTTAAAATACTTCATGAGAGCAATAAACAAGGCTAGGATCCTCAATTTAATTTTAAAAAGTAGGCAATTTAGTGATTTTATAATCTTTTATTAATATATGATTGACAAAATTTTAATTGAAAGGTACTCTGGATTGATCCACTACTAATTATTTATGTTTGTTATATTGTCAAAACCCATAGATTTTTTAACTCTTTCATTTCAGACTTACTCAATATATACAAATTATACAATGTCAGAATCTAAAATTTCTAAAATAAATAAGATATCAAATAGATTTAAATTTCGAATATCAATTTCCTACTATGACAAAACCTCCGTCCATCAGAGTTGTCATTGCCTCGAAGGACTTCTCCTCATCTATGGTCCTACAAAGAGTTGGTAAATGCTCTTAGTGCCAACTCAAACAATAATAAGTATTAAACGTTAGAAATTAAAGCTGTGATTTTATAATAAATATTAACTGTAGGATTCTCCCCGGATTCCTCCACTACTCAGATAATTTCACAAGGTCATTGTCGATCTCCAATTTTGTTGGAATCCGAGTTCCATCGTATGGTCATCAAATACCTCATCCTTTCATCGTATTTGAAGAGCAAGTTGAATAACACGACATGAGGGAAGGTGGAAATATTCTTTACATTCAAATGCCGTAGACTGAAGGATCGGATTTTTCAATATAAAACATGAAATGGACTGACTAACTCAATGTTGAGTTGGACATTGAAGGAAACAAGTGTCTTGGTCTTATTAGTGATGAAATTAAAAGCATGAGGATTGTCTTCAATCACGTTCCTTGAATAAATCTTTAATATGTATCTCGTGATTAGGACTTTGAACGTGTTGTATAATTTTTAACTTTCTCAAGGTTTCTGTCCTAAATTCATTTAGACGTCATTTCACTAACCTTGGATGTTCGTTATAATTTTATAGCTTTTCATCTCCATTATCAACGATCAAGGATTTTATTCTTTCTGAATGAATTTATTAAATTGTGAATCATTTATTAATTTTGTAATTGCCATTAAACGTTTTCAATATATACATACATATATATGATTTTTCTTTCACTAATTAAATTATAGGCATCCGTCACAACATTTACATTTGAGGCTTGATCTTACTTTAAGTTGAAATTATTTGTTCTAATTTGAGTTTATATATATATATATATATTTCGTATCAAATTCATTAAAAGTCTTAATCACATTCTATTTTATTGTTTCAATCAAGTAATGAACAAAAAATATGTGTTTATTTAATGCAATTATGCTTACTGGAGTAATTTTAAAGTCAAATTTAGCTAATTCGCCGGAGAAAAAGGGCTCAAGGAGTTGATTTGATTGCACTTCTTGAATCTAGATACTGCCCATTTTTAAAGGGGGGTATTCGAAAGGAATACAAGAACTTAGGTTAAAAAAGTAAATGCAATGTTATCAAAAAGTGATTCTTAGTATTTCGAACTGTATTTTGAGCTCAATATTTTTATACTAGAATTATTATAAAATAAATTATCAAATGTAATCATCAAATCCATTTTTGTCTAAAGGGCAGGCTGTATAGTATTCAATATATCAATTCAATAATACATACACAGTACTGAGAGTTACTATATTTATCAAATAAAAGTAATTGTTCTCTTCTGTTTGATGGTAAAGCAGGAGTCAGCTACAACCATGACGAATAATCAACGCTAATAAAAACAATACAGAATTGATAAAATACTTCCTCATAAATTACATTCAATAATAGCAATCACGACATATTTTATGGTCCATACGGTACCTACAATATTTGTAACAATTTCACCTCAAATGATTCAGTGTCACTATAAAAAGAGAGATACAAAAACATCCTTCGATTATTCATAAATAATAAAATGGACATGGGGTGTTCAAATATATCAGAAACAAAAAGAATATAGAGTGATTTTTTATTTATTTTCTACTTGAAATTTTCAAATTAATGCTTCACACTAGAAGGAGTAAAAATTGAAAAGTGAAGTCTTCTAAAATATGGTTTTGTGATTTTTCACCATTCCAAGTCTGCTCAGTACATTCAAATAAATTATCTAAAACAATTTCTGCTATAAAATATAGAGATTTGACAAATTTTGTCTCACTATATAACCTAGCCCCATCTAGCGTTCATATTATCATACAAATGATCAAAATGAAAAGTGCCAATATGCATGGTTTTTTTATTAATTTCAACATTCAAAAAATGCTTAGAACATTCAAAAAAATTACCTGAATCTATTCGCCACTTCAAGTTGAAGGATTTGCAAATTTCAAATTGGCATGACACCTAGCACCATCTAGGGTTCATATTATCATACAAACGATGAAAATGAAAAGTGCCAATATGCATGGTTTTTTTATTAATTTCAACATTCAAAAAATGCTTAGCACATTCAAAAAAATTACCTGAATCTATTCGCCACTTCAATTTGAAGGATTTGCAAATTTCAAATTGGCATGACACCTAGCACCATCTAGGGTTCATATTATCATACAAATGATGAAAATGAAAAGTACCAATATGCATGGTTTTTTTATTAATTTCAACATTCAAAAAATGCTTAGCACATTCAAAAAAATTACCTGAATCTATTTGCCACTTCAATTTGAAGGATTTGCAAATTTCAAATTGGCATGACACCTAGCACCATCTAGGGTTCATATTATCATACAAATGATGAAAATGAAAAGTGCCAATATGCATGGTTTTTTTATTAATTTCAACATTCAAAAAATGCTTAGCACATTCAAAAAAATTACCTGAATCTATTGGCCACTTCAAGTTGAAGGATTTGCAAATCTAGCGTTCATATTATCATATAAATGATGTAAAATATAAAATCAAAAGCATTTGGCTATTATGGTTTTTTATTTTTTTGAACATTTAGAGTGAAGGGATTTTTAGAATCCAATTTAATTATGTCGTAATATTATGAATGCCTTAAACTCAGTTGTAACTTGGACTCAAGTTGCACTTATGTCTTATTATTCCGAGTGAACTAAATGACTGCATATATCTACATTAGGTTATGTTATCGTTTTTGTAGTTTTTTGTTTTTTCTTAGGGGGTGGGGGAACCCCTGCTGTTGATATTGTCTCAACACTGAGATTTGAAATTATTGATTTCTTGAAAATATCTTTTTAATGTATATATGTTTTATTTTATTGTCAAAGAAAATATAAAAATCAGAAAATACCACATAATATAAATGGCAGAAAGAAAGTGTTTGGATAATTAATCTATAGAAGTAACGAGTTTTTGTTAAATTTTGCTTAATCTTTACTAACAAATTATACTATTTGAAATAACATTTTAATACTTAAATTATAATTTGAAAAGCTTTATTCATAAAATCAAATTGAAATAAGTTATTTGCATTTAAAAAAGATAAAGAATACAATAGGTACAGGGATACATTAAGATGAATAGAGAAAATGATGAAAAAACACTTCATATTGTAAATTAATATAAACAACATACACTTTTACATAGCTAGAAGAAAATACGAAAGAGTCATGTTAGACTGGGTGCCATAGAAAATCATAGTGATGTATTCAAAATACAATATCAAATACAATGAGTTTGAATTATGAGTCTGTCACCTTGCTGATTGTCTTTAAAAGAGTTTTTGATTCCTTGTCTCATGAATTCATAATTGAGCAACTACTTCGAAACAGAATTCCGAAACAATTGATAGATATGATCGTTTCCACGATGAGGCTAGCATTCATATTCCAGGTCCTGAATCAAAACATTACATCAAGAGAGGTGTTCATGACGGGAAATTCCTCATCGGGCAAATAATCAGATCTTAGCAAGCCTAAAGCCGTTCGAAGATCGATCTGGCCTCTCATTGAATGTCACCAAATCCATAGTCGTCTCATCTACTTGATAAGATTGGAGTTTGGAGTACAAATATACCTCCTAAAACTATTCACTTATTTAGATTCATCCCATTCTCACCTTCAATTCGAGGTTAAAGTGATCTGCTGAGGCTAGTATTCAGATGAAATACACAAAAACCTTACATTTCAGAAGTGCAACTCCACACATCCGTCAAAAACTGGGGTATCTAATTGACAAACACGGAGGTCCTGTGTAAATCATTAAACTTGTCATGGCTAAAACGTCTTAGGTTAAGCGAAGACTTTTGGGCAAAAACCCTAAAATACAATTTCTATAAAGTTACAAGATACTTGTTTGAAATGAGAATGGCAATGGGCCCATCGGAACTCTTTTCGAACATTAATGGTGAATCTTTATATTGGAGAACATAGTCTCTTCATGTAAGTCCACATTGCTTAGTAATCTCACACTCCCTAAATGAATTTCTTCAAATGAGTAAATCTATAAGCTGGACACAGAACTTTATTCACAAACATTCTTATAAGCTTCAAAACTAATAACGAAGAGACTGGAAAAAATGCATTGTTTCTTCCTTTTGCTCCATTTTATAGAGCTCTTGATCAGAGGATGGTAAAAAATAGAATGAAAATTCAGCAATCAGTCTTTTTACTAATAAATCTAATATATACAGATAGAAAATGCTCTTTTTGTAGAGCTTTTGAGGAGATGTCCTTCCACTTCTTTTGCAAATGTGACGCAGCCAATCCCCTAAGACCGAAAGTGAAAAATATAATGATGGTAGCACTTAAGCCTCTATCTTGAAGACACTCTAAAGCCGACTCCATTACAGCAAAAGTTATCTCAATGATTTACTCTACGAGAACAAATAGAAATAGAAATGTTCAAGCTTCATAAACATATTGTTTCACAAGAGAGGAACCTCCATCCATGACCCGAAGGTAATGCTAAATTTCTTCTCCATTGATGATTCAGCCTTCTAACAATGACGAAATACACTCTTAAATAATGAAAAGTTATCTATAATATAAAAGAAAACATTGACTGACACAGAAACAGAAATTGGATTGTAAATTACAACGAGGGGAATTATCTTCAAATGGAGGTGCTTGATTATCTTCATATACAAGCTTAGACCTGGAGATGCTTAACAGTCATAATAACATGAAATTACGATGAGTAGGTGCCTCCTTATGTAGATCTCAATAATTTCTTCAACGATGATTCAGGCTTTTTACAACAAAATAATATCTAAAATAACAAAATGCGAATTATAATCCCAAAGGTATAGAAACATGAATAAAATACTCACAGAAAAGGAATGGTTGGATTGTAAGTTATATCAAGGAGAGTGCTCTTCCAACAGAGACACTTGATTATATTCAAGTGACCCAGAGATACTTGGAATCCATTTTAACACAAATTGATATAAGGAAGTAACAGCAGCTTCATTTTATAACCCCCGTTGATATAAAGGCTAATTGTTTTTCATCTTTTAACAATGAAGCATTGATACACGTTCAGAGAGGCCTGGAGATGCTTGAGATCCATAGTAATTGATATAAGTAGAAATCTAATTCAATGATGCAATAGATATGTGAAAAACACTAATACTTATTTAATAACACTTTCTCTTACCTTGATGTGCCTGAGTAACGACTCATAATAATGAGAATATCCATCTAATTTAAGTATCTCATGGCCTGTATCATCATATATCGAGAATGGATAATATATTGAATAAGCAAATCTTTCTTGAAGTTTAATATAATCCATGAAACTATATTTAAATTGAAGTTAGCAAACTTATTTATGATGAATATAAAGTTTTAACTCATATTTACAGATGCTTTATCCGGGAAGACCAACATTTGAAGAACACTTGACAACAGATCCTCATGCACAAAAACGAGTTTTGAAAATGGCTTACGGATTTCGGATGTCCAAAGACTTAATCAATTTTTAAGATAAATACTCAGCAAATCCATTGATTTAAGAACAAAACATAAGAATGCAATATTGATGCGAGCTCCATCCTCATCTGTCTCAACCCCACCAAGACAGCTTTGTATGCAGTCGAGCTGCTTCACACCACAAAAGCGATTCACTTTCTCGCCGCACGTTGCATAAGCCTTTAACTGGATCGTTTTGTTTTATTCATCAAAGGATTGCCTTCCGTGGTTCACTTGCTGACAACACCCCTTTGCTATTGCCACAGTTAAAACCATTCAATTATTATTTCCCAAGGACCTGTTATCCAAACCTTTTGAACAATCAGAATTCATTGAGGGTTTTTCTCCACTCAAAGCCCTTCTTTTTTTAGCTTAACACTAAGATTCGTATGAAGCCCTCTGGCTATGCCAAACGCTTTTGGTGCCGCCTGAATTGGAGCACTTGCATGTGAATGTAGGCCCATAACAAATGCTACTTTCACGAAGTCGACCTTGGGACCTTTCCTTAGGAGGCCAAAGAGGGTCTTGACTCGGGTTAAATAGAAGTCCCTTTGAATTCGTAAGACTCAAACTTATTCAAAGAGAATGCTTTGAGAAGCTCCTTTTCCATTCGCCCCTCTTTGAGTCGTCTTGGATCTTGAAGTTGGTCCTTGGTCCAAGGAAAAGAGGAATCCCTTTGAAGAGGTTCTCCAGCAGCAGCAGCTCAAGGACATCTTCATTAGGATGGTCGTTCTAGGATAGCTCTCATATCTTGATCCTTAAATGATAATTTAAATCTACATTAATTAATGAAGATATTTTGAATCTATGAAGTAATAACAATGTGTCACATAATTATTGTTATGACTCATAATTCAAAAATAAATAAATAAATAAGTCAATAAGTTATGAGACGGGTTCCTTGAAGCCCTGTTCGAACTAAGAACGAATCATATATTCTATTAATTAAAAGCAAAAAATAATAATTCCAATTACATAGATTACGTCAAAAACAATGAAAAAGTCACATTATACATACATTACAAAAGATGACTCTTCCAAAAAGTTACTTTCACACCTCAAAATGGATCATTGTCCAATATATCTCAAAGAAAAGTCAACATAAATGATTGATTTTTCTTTAAATCGTAATATAAAGTTGATGTTCGAAACAAAGAGACTTTTACAGATGTTTATTATACATCTCCTTAAATTCTTAATGCAACTAGCTATTATAAATTAAGTTTTGACACCTTTCACCTCAGATTTCAATCCAATTTGGAATAAATGTTTCTATATACAAGATATGCACAATATTACAAAATTGAAGTGTGAAATTTCAAGTTATTAAGATGCTTTAAATCTGTTGTAAAATGAATTGATATAAGGAAGTAGCTTCAACTTTCTTATATGAACCCCATCGATTGACTTCTTAAATGATGGGTAAATTCCACAACAAAACAAACTGTAAAATGTTGAATCAGGAGTAAAAATGACATTAGCAATGCAGCATAGATGGATACACAATTGGATGGAATATTTTGACTATAAACTGGTGGAAGGAGATACTTGAATTCATAGTAATGGATATGAATCTATTCGAAAGATGATGCGTCAATCCATAGGGGCCAAGGTTAATATAATTCCTGAAACTATATTTCAACTCATGTTAAAGTACTTATTTATAATGAATTGAAAATTTTACCTCACATGAACGGATGATTTATCCAGAAAAACCTACATTTGAAGAATAGATATCAAGATAAATTCGTTTTGAAGAATGGAAGAGTGTAATGGAGAGACAGAATATGATGATCTTGCATGGAGACATCAACCTCCAGTAACGAGGGTTCATCACTTAAACTTTCCTGTCCATCTCTTTTTCTAATTTTTACATTTATTTATGTTAGCCCCACAATGACATAATTAATTACAGCGTCCATTCCATGTATGTAGCTACAGAATATTCCTACAACTAAACCATATACACATTCGAATGAACTTGGATGCTTCAGTTCTGTTAACACTGGATCATGGTCCCTAGTCTGACATGATCCACACTCTTGGCAAAATAAAGCGATTTCATGGGTGACTCCAATGCTGTAGCCTCAGTTCAACACTCCACTCGACGTTATAACTTGTGGGAGTCGATGACTTAATATTTGCCTTTATTTTCACCAACATCTCAGACAGGCAAATCACTTTAATCTTTTGATCTTTTGGCTGAGTAAATGACTCCTCCCTCCACTTGCTCCTCACTCCTTGACTACTCCAGTAAGTTCTCCAATATTGACGTGAGCTCCATTCTCCTCTTTCTGAACGGAATCGACCTTCACCTTCTCGTCACACGTTGCATTCATGAGCCTTTCTTGTATCGTATCGTTTTGTTTTATTCTTCCTTAAGTAGCTCAGTTCATAGGACACCCCTTTCCAGTTTCCCATCCTCCAGAAATATCTCCATTAACTATTTTAGACTTATTATATTAATTATTTAGTCTCAGATACAGCAAATGTGTACCACACACATAATTATTCTTATGAGTCATAAGTAAAAAAGTAAATACCTAAATAAATAAGTCAATAAATTATGAGACGGGTTTCTAGAACTAAGAACGAATCCTAATTAATTAATTATTGTTATATGTATAGATTCACATCATCTGGGCATCATCAAAAGCAATGAAAGGTCACATTATATACATTACAAAAAAAGCTCCTACTGAATTATCTTCAGACGAAGAATTGGAGGATTCATGAAATTATGATCTCCCAGAAATAGGAGTAGGAGTACAAGTTGAAATGAACTTGATTGATAGGTGCAAAGTTTCATCAAAGAACGATTTACATGTATAATTAAGCTTATAATTAATTATTAGTGTTGCTCATTAGGATTGTCTATATTAGGGAAACTTTTGTTGCCATTACTTTTGACTTAAATATCTAATAATTTTTTTCCTTTCTTACTGTTCTTATTAATAAATTAACAACCACTGGTTGTAAAGCATGAAAAAAACACCATCGCAATTATTAACGAATTGATTTTTAAATTAAAGGCAGATCTGAACTCAACAATTATTGCTCTGTGACTTTTGATTTCATAATCTTTTTGGAACTCTAATATTAGAGTTGGACAAATTTTGAAAATTTAGCAAAAGTTGCCATAAATTCAAAACTTATGAACCGATTTTAAAAATTGAAAAAAATCTTATTCTATTAGAGTAATATCTACAACTTTTGGTTCAATGGCATCTCTCTAAAACCTTGTTTTCAATATTATTCAGAATTGAAGGGATGGGTGAAAGAGTGTTTGTATGACGTCATCTTACGCCCAAGTTTGTATTTTCAAATTGACAGTTTACCACGACGAGCTTTTTGGGTTAAACAAAAACACTATATACTGTATTCTCCCAGCTTCTGTTGATTATTTTCATCATTTGACTCTTTTGATTTAAAGCAGCTGATCCTACGTAATATGAACTCAAAATGGGTATTAATATTATTTCTGATTTTGATGCATAAAAAAATATATTGAATCAAGGATTGCGCGCCCTTTTTTTGAATTTGAATATACTACAAGTATATATTAACAAGTTGGCAACAAGAAAAATACAGAAGGGTAGCTACCATATGTTTTTCTAAATTTTTCTTTTCCCCTTTTGTCAGTCGAGGTTGCGAGTGAACAAAAAAGCTCGACGTGTTACACTCTGAAGGTCCAGGAGTAGATCACGACGAGCTTTTTGGGATAAACAGAAACACGTAGTATTCTCTCTTCAGCTGATTTTCATCATTTGACTCCTTTGATTTAAAGCAGCTGACCCTACGTATTATGAACTCTAAAAGGGTATTATTATTATTTCTGATGTTGATGCATACAAAATATATTAAATCAAGAATTGCGCGCCCTTTTTTTGAATATATTGCAAGTAGTAACGATTGGTTTGTGAGTGGTAAAATTTATAAATATATAGTATATCTAAATAATAAATTCTGCCAAATATTAAAAAGTTGGCAACATGGAAAATACAGAAGAGTAGCTACCAGTTGTTTTCCAAATTTTTCCTTTCCCTTTTGTCAGTCGAGGTTGCGAGTGGCCAAAAAAGCTCGACGTGAGATATATTTAAAATTATATATGTCATTTAGCTCTGCCTTTGCTCTCTGTTTTAATTGGGCAACAATGTCTTCAGCAATAATTTCAAATTTTTTCATTCAGAGTTACAATTCTGACAATTCTGAATACATAGGACATAGAAACGATGCATGTAAATTTATTTACATAGATTGAGCGTTTAAGAGGAATAAAATCTATTTTCCATGAAGTAAATTTTTATGCTGTAGAGATAAATGATAATCAGTGATGGATAAAAAGGGTCCAGCTGACACGCACGCCCGAGATGATGTCATAAATGAATATGGTACCCTTGAATTAAGGCAGAATTTCAGCCGATCACATTTGAAGGGGCGGAATGTAACTTATTATTTTGATGTTTTACTTAGGAATAGACTTATTATTATTTTTGAGTGACATTAAAAATTTGTAAAGGATAAAACACTAAATTTGTAGCAACTAATGCCATAGCATGAGAACTGAGTAATTTTAGAATGGACTCGGACTTGACTCGAAAATTAATTATTATTATTTAATCAATACTAATATAGTATAAACCTCAATATGTCTTTGACGGAATTGCACCTCATAATTATAACACTTTTACACATAAGTGAATCCTATAATTCATATTACATATTTAAGAAACACATATGTACAATTAAATGAAATGATTTTATTTAACCATGTAGTGGCTACTTTTTTTTATTCAACAATTTAATTATCATTTAAAACTATTATAAAAACTTCAAACAGTCAAAAGTAACACATTTTGTAATCACTTAAATTTTTCCATAAAAAAATAAAATAAGATGAAATTTCATAATGATTATCTTTGAAAATACTGACTCGACTTAAGAGCTCCAATGATTGGGTTACGAGAAAACAAGAAGAAACGGATTTACCGGCGTATTTCTTCATAAATTGGATGCAATTTTGATGTCCTCCGACTGAAAGTGAGATAATAGATGAAGCAATGAATTACGATAGTTCAGATGTGAAATCAAATGTACCTGAATCTTTACTAATACCATGTTTATTGAATGGATCCGGATTTTTCTTGTGACATCAGCGATTTGAAAGTCTCATGATCGGAAATTTCTTCAAAAAGAAGTGAGAAATAGCATGACCGGAATGCCATCACACTCGTATCCTTGACAAATTTTTAAGCGTTGCTACCTCCACTGTCGGCGATCCAAGTTCCTGAGTCAAATCCTCAGGCATTTTTTAGCTTAATTTAAAAATGACACTTGTTGTTTTTGAATGGAATAGAACTGAGTCATAAAAGAAGAAAAAGAAAGAAAAAGAAGTTTGAAAAGACAAATGTTGCCAACAACCGCGTATTTTTTGCATGTCAGCTGGACCCTTTTTATCCATCACTGATGATAATTAATCGTCATTGATAAATAATTCTCTTCACAGAATATCGTTGAATATAATACAAGAAATTAGAAAAAGAAAAAGTGTGTCTATATACGTCTTCGATGATGAAGTAAGGAGGTGGGGAGGTGTGAGCCGGTTAATCCCTGAAGTGGAAGAATGTGGCTCAGGCGAGAATAGCACAAGCTACCACGGTGCAGGCTAAGACGCACGTTAACTCCTTTTCTTAAAAAGTAGGGGACGAAGCTGAGTCAGAAGTTGTAAAGGAAAATACGTTGATGAGATGATTGATGAATATAAAATAAAGACAAAGTACCCGTTGATGACAAAATTGATTGATTTATAAAATAGAATTATGGTCATATATTATTTTCAATTATCCTGAAACGTAGGAAATGTAACATCAAAGGTCGAACGAGTAGTTCAAATTTCAATCAAATTAAAAATTATGAATTAATGTAATAGAATTCTTGTGCTCTTGTAATATTCGAAGGGAATTTGACATTTTTGAATTGAGGGACACTTTCAGCAACTAATTGATTTCCTTCCATACAGGCAAATAAAACATTGAAAGGAAGGGATGAATTTGGTCAAGTAAACATAAATAAATGTCTTAATTATTGATTCAATGGGTTTTTTCAACCCTGTATAAAGTCAAAAAAATGGTCAAAAATGGACAAATGTCCAGGAAATCACACATTTGGTCTTGAAATTCTATTACCATAATTTATTTGAAAGGCAAACATTATATATTACGATTATATATTCTTTTCTAATTGTCGTTTCTAATTTTTTTATGGAATGGTTTGCTAAAAATAATATTTCTTATGATTAAAATATATTAATAAAAATAAAGAATTTGTCAGGAAATTAATTTTGAAGTTATATTTAAAGAAGATTCGTAATTTACAATAAAAGTTCAATTATAGTTTTGAATTTTTTTTTCATGAAAAGTCCTGGAAGAGCCCTGGAAATTTAATTCTTACAGGAAAAAAAATAGGAATAATTTTCAAAATTAGGAAGAAAACGTAAATGCTCCCAATGATAATGATAATTAATTAATTAATGTATTGAACTTGGCTCTATTAATAAAAAGTAGAGTGTAGTTATTGGATCTTTTACTGTTTATGTACTCATCAAACCTCTTTTTAATGAAAAACCCTCATTTTAAATTTTTGGCGAAACTATAACTTATTTAAAAAATGAAGAACTTTATAAATGCCATTTGAATAACTTCCAACATTAACATATATTTAGTTGTTATATGTAACCTTGTTCTTATATTTGTCTTCTTGATTTATATTATGAAAACATTCTTATTTAAAATCAACTAATTAATTTCCCATCCATCAATGGTCATTAAGATAATTATTTATTTTTCTTTAAGATTTGTTTCACCGTATCCATATGCAAGCAAATATAAACTATCTATTAAACCCTGGGCACAAAAATGGTGTTGCCTAATGGTATCACCCACAACGATTTGATATTTTACTTGTATTCTTATCGGAAATAAAATAATAGATGTAGTGAAAAGAAATTCATTATTTTTTTTCCATGAAATTGAAGGCTTTATACTTTATATTGCTCCTGGGCAATCAAAACAGTGCTTACAACAGTTCGATATTTCATTTTTACTACTCCTAGTATTTAAATTGGATTTTACTCAATCTGAACTTTTTGTTAAAGACTCGCAACTTGACTTGTAGTCCTATCAGGGATATAAAACTTGACTTGAGCCTAAAGACTCAAGGCTTGACAAGTAACCTACTTACAAAAAATTGTCTCGTGAGCATCTCTAAATATAAAATATTAAGTACGATATACGAGACAATAACACCATGAAATAGCATTTTTGCCCATTTGAAGGTTTCCAGAATAATAAAATTTTCCTAAATAAAAGTACATATGAATGTTTTTGTGGATCACCGTCTCCATTGTCTCCAATGAAATATATATACGTATGTATATATAAATTATATAATATAATCTTGGAAATGTCCTATGAAATTTCAACTCCTCTTTTTTTCCTTCCTCTGGGTGCTTCCTAACCAGCCAAAACCGCCTGACTCTCCTTGGTGTTTCTTTTATTTGTGTAAGTGCTGCGGGGAGAAGACGTCATCAAAACAATGAAAAAAAAAAGTAGAGGGACCGTAGCTTCGCCGTCCTAGCGGAGCTGGATGGGGGAGGATGGAAGCTACTGTTCGCAGGGCTTATTTGTTAATACCTCAAAATAGGAACCGGCTCCTAAAGTCGTCTTCCCACCCCCTACCTCATTATTGGCTTTGAAATATATTTCTACATAGAATATTACATATTTATTCTCCTTCATTAATTAATTATTGGGTGTTTTGGAGTTCCCTTTGTTCTTTGAATTTCTTAATGTACAATAATATGGCGTTGCTTGTATATTGTTTGTATTTTTCATCTAAAAAAGTAATAATAATAAGAAGGGAAAAAATTAAGCATATAAAATAGCACAAGAAGAAAGAAAGAAAAATCTTAGCGAGGACAAAATTGGAAGAAGTTATAAATTGTTTATATTGTTTATTGTATGTATTGACTAGGCCAGAAATTAGAAGGAAGAGGGCAGAACCAAGATTATTGATAAATGATAATTTATCAATTAATAAGGGAGTTTAAACGACTAATTCTTTTTTCTAAAGTATTCAAATGAAAATAAATCATTTCGCTATTGATATAATTTAAATTTCGGGTCGAGATAACAAGCTTTAAACAAATGTCATGCAATTTAATTTAGACAGATTGAGCATTTGGGAGAAATAAGATTTATTTCCCATTACGGAAATTTGTAAGATGTACAGAGATAAATGAACATGACTCGTCTTTAAAGAATGATTTTCTTCACAAAATATCGATGAATATACTACAAGAAATTAGAAAGAGAAAAAGTGTGTCTATATGAATACGTCTTCGATGGACGATGAAGTAAGGAGGTGGGGAGGTGTGAGCCGGTTAATCAAATTAGAAAAAGAAAAGGTGCGTCTATATGCGTCTTGGAAGAAGGAAGGAGGTCTTGAGGTGTAGGCCGGTTAATCCCTGAAGTGGAAGAATGTGGCTCAGGCGAGAATAGCACAAGCTACCACGGTGCAGGCTAAGACGTACCAGAAATTAGAAAGAGAAAAGGTGCATCTATATACGTCTTCGATGGACGATGAAGTAAGGAGGTGCGGAGGTGTGAGCCGGTTAATCCCTGAAGTGGAAGAATGTGGCTCAGGCGAGAATAGCACAAGCTACCACAGTGCAGGCTAAGACGCACCAGAGAGGTAAAAAAAGATGAAAATTATTTCTTCAAGAATCGAAATTGCACGTTAACTCCTTTTCTTAAAAAGTAGGTAAGTTGTGAAGGAAAATACGCTGATGATTGATGAATACAAAATAAAATAAAAATACCCGTTGATGATAAAATTGATTAATAAGATATAATTAGAATCGTATTTTATTCAATATTGAAAGATCCCATTTTAAAAAAAAAATAGACGTAGGAGGAAGAGAAATGCTAGGGCAAGCTAGAAACAGAAAAACTTGGCTCAAAGGTAATACAATCAAAGCAAAAATTGATGAATTATTGTAGTAGAATGAGAGTCATCCTTTATTATTCCATTTAATATACTGGCAAATAAAACATTGAAAGGAAGGAACTAATTGAGTCAAACTTTATTTCCTCACAATGTGCTTCAAGAGAGAAAACACCGTTTTTCAGAAAATATTATCGAAACCCTCTATAATCAACTTGAAACAAATTTTTTCTTCAGTGATTCTTACTTTCCATTTTCAAAACATGGGAAAATGAGCAAAAACATAATGATATCGAAAAAA
Organism: Lepeophtheirus nordmannii; assembly: GCA_963680855.1. Classification (NCBI taxonomy): domain Eukaryota; kingdom Metazoa; phylum Arthropoda; class Copepoda; order Siphonostomatoida; family Caligidae; genus Lepeophtheirus; species Lepeophtheirus nordmannii. The sequence goes on along the minus strand of OY804521.1, from coordinate 38,870,745 downwards.
GTCTTCTTCTTCTTTTTTTTTTCTATAGCTTTAGAATATTATGAATACATTGCCACACGGCAATCGTGATTGTAAATTGTAATTCATCACTCACTACATCAACAAATAAATGAGAAATATTCTTACGTTTTAGATATAAGACAATAATGATTAACTTTGTATTGCATACTAATTTAAAAAATATTTAACATTAATAGTTTAAATATAACGTTGTCATTTTTTACTTTACATTACAATATCATTTTTTTATTTCATGTTGACTAAAAAGCGATTGGTTTTGTGTCCTACAAAGTGATTTAAATATAAGTAGGTAATATAAATATATTACTATAGTTTTTGAGTTAAAAAGAGGTTTTGTGAGAACAAAAATATAAAAAGATCCGTTATTACATCGTATTTCCAATATGATCTATTCCGCTTTATTTTTATCAATGAAGAATTGTACATTTTTACATTTTCCAATCCTGTATGAAGTTAAAAAAAATGCTCAAAAATGTGCAAATGTCCAGGAAATCATGCAATTTGTCTTGAAATTCTATGACCAGAATTTATTTGAAGTACAAACATTACCCCAATCTCTTTATGAATGTCCAGTTTAAGTTTTTTATGAGATGGTTTTTCCAAATAATTCATTGCTAAATAAACCAGGACACATAGACTTATTTTAACTAGGAATTGATATTTTTTATGGGTAAAATATATCAATAAAAATAAAGAATTTGTTAGGAAATTAATTTTGAAGTTATATTTAAAGAAGATTCGTAATTTCTGATATAAATTCAATTATAGTTTTGATTTTTTTTTTTTTTTTGAAGTTTCCTAGAAAAGCCCTAGGAAATTTAATTCTTACAAGAAAAAAACAACCAGAAAAAATTTACAAAATCAGGAAGAAAACGTAAATACCCCCCAATGATAATAATAATTAATTAATTAATGTATTGAACCTAGCTCTATTAATAAAAAGTACGATGTAAATGTCGAATTTTTTCATCCTTTTGTACTCACAAAACCTCTTTTTAGCATAAAAACTATCATTTTAATAACTTGCTACATTAACATATCATTAATTATTGTTATATGTAACCTTATTCTATTTGTCTTCTTGATTTATATTATGAAAATATTCTTATATAAAATCAAATGAATGTTTCTACATTTTGTTAGGATATAAAATACAAAAAATACAAAAATATCATCTACTTAATCAAAAGAAGTACTTGGACTTTGAATGATGCTTACACATTAAATAAGGATACAAATGGCCACAAGGATACATATTACGTAAAGAGGTAAAATTAAATACTTGGATAAAAAAAATAATAGTCTATGGGGTTGTATAATGTAATATCATCGGATTTACTAATTAATATATTAATTCTTATGAACTTTGTACTGATTCTGCTGTTTGTTATTTATTTTGTTATTGTCTATTATGTGATCGTATTACGATGTAGATTTATTATTATAGATATGTATAATTTATGATGTGAAGGGGCTGGTTGAGTGTTAAGTTATTAAGGCATGACATCATGTGATATATCACTTGATGAGAAAGATCTAAAAAGAATAAGCAAGCTAGTGCTCAATCCAAACTGTATAAATATCAAGTGCATTTTCCACGCCAAAGAAATCTTTTTAGACCTTCAATTGATAATGCAATACACTTGTGTTACGTTCAACTAATCAATTACTTATAATAGACAAAATGGTTATATTCTAACCCTTCCCGAGCCGGAGCCAGAAGCATGGATGTGTAGCCCTGGACATATTTTCCCTTCATCCCTCGAAGGATGTTTCTCTTTCTATCTTATTTTCCCAAGTGCTCTATGCTTTATTCAAAATCATGGAACCCATTAACTAGAAGAGTGCCGAAACTTTTGTTTCGATACCTTTTGACTCAAATATCTAAGGTTTCTTCTTTCTTTCTTACTATTCTAATTAATAAATTAACAACCACTGGTTGTAAAATATAAAAACCGCTATTACTTAAGAAACAACCTATCAATTTTAAAGTTAAAAGCATATCTGCACTCGACAATTATTGTTCTATCATGTTTGAATTAATAAAAAAAATTTAACTCTAAAATTCGAGGTGAACCAATTTTGAAATTTTAGCAAAAGTAGCAATAAATCCAAAACTAATGAACCGATTTGAAAAATTGAAAAAAATTATATTTTATCAAAGTAATATCTACAACTTTTGGTTCAATGAAATCTTTCTTAAACTTTACTTTTAATCCTACTTAGAGTTGAAGGCTAAAAAAGTGTTTATATGACGTCATATTACGCCCAAATGATGAACAATGTATTTGTTTTTCAATTGACACTTCATATATATATCATGGCGTAATAGTTTTTTTAATATAAATCTTTACATTTACGTCACACATCTGCAAAATAACTTTCTGTTTCACTCGGTTTACGTATTTAGTACTGTGAGTAATAAACACCGAAGATCTATAAAAATTGATCCCAGGAGGAAATACTTGGCATTGTAGAAGAATACCTTAGATTATTTAATTCTACAATTGATGGAGATCCTAAAGGATCCAAAGGTCCTTGTGAGAATCGCCGATTCCCATGACAAAGGGCTCGATACACTTACTGCGGGTGTAGTAAGAAAAGCCTTTGCTACTTGGGCTCAAGGTTGGCTACCTTGGGCCATGAGTCGTTCCAGCAACACAGTCAGGGTGATCAAAATTACCAAGCTTCTATTGAAACCAAGGGAATGATATCTGATGTATTAAGTTAAACTGTAAGTACTACTAATTTATGAAATATAATATAAATTTAAAATTTTTCTCATTTTTATAGGTCAATAACAAAAGTTATTTGGAATCACATAACGTGGATCTGTGAGGTCTGAATGGGAATGGTATAAGTGATTAAAATATATGACTAACAATTGTTAATTAATCATTTTTCTATTTTGGTAGGATTTTAATAAGGGAAGTCCAGCTCCCAATCAATTTGAAGTATGCAATTATTCATATTATCTAGAGTTTGTATTATAACTTTACTTATGTCTTAGACAACAACTGATGATGATCTTTACTCACACAACTGGGGTTAGTATTTGCTCCATAGAAATCAATTAACATACATATTACTCTCTTTTTTGATTTTAGAAGACACAAGTCCTACTATTTGCCGATAAAAAGTGGCTGATGGGATTATTTGTCAGGGATAGGAAGATCGTTGTCTTTGTAGACTCCTGGAGGATCGCCAATGAAGATTCTATGTTTTTAAAAATGCATTCAGAATTATAATGAGCCTTAAAAAGAACGAGTTTGGAAGGTCCTTAATAATTTTAAACATGATTATCTTCCTGGGATCAGAATTTTTAGTATAATATACTTTAGGAATCTGAAAAATCAAAACAAAACACCATATTTTTATTAACACTATAATAGAATTCAATGTTACTTAAAGTAGTACATCTTATCACATTCGTCATAAACCACAAAACAAAAACACATTACTGTTCATGTTTTTCTAGAGATTTTGCGTCATAAAGTCCACAGAGTGTAGTTGAGGCTTCCTACTAAATTTTACACATCCCTCAACTCATTTACGAAAAGTATAAACGCAGATCTCATAACATTTGTCATCAAAGATTGATCTACTGAGGATTCACGCGGATTGAAAAAGGAAACCAAGCACTTTGTTCCTTTAGGAAAAGAATTGACCCTTTTCAACGATTTGATGAATTGATCAGAATGTAAACTCAATATTATAACGAAGGGAATCTTTTTGTTGAAAGACTTTGTAAGTCCCGGTCTGGACTTATGATACTATTGAATTAACAGCCATTTTAACATCATTTGCATGATTTTATGGGGAAGAAAGTGCATCACTGTTATGAAGGGAGGAGGGGTGTAATGCTTGGTGTCTATAACTAATATTGATTAATCCTCTACATTTTAAAGGAAATGATACTATATTATTTACTGAGGAACTAGGTCTTATAATATTTTAATTTGTAATACAGAAACTATTTTTTTGGAACTATAATTTCATATTTAAGGTAAATTATGAAACTTCTTGAAAATTAATTTCCTGAGAACTTTTTTATTTTTTATCTACATGTTTTACCCATAGAAAATATAGGAATATCCTTTTTTGTCAAGGAAATAATTGTTTTTATCAGACCATACTATAAAAAATTTAAAAATATCAAAATAAAGGAGGGAGTAATTTCAAATAATGTATGGTCATCGAACTCCAAGACAAATGTGTGATTTCCTATTTTTGGCAATTTTTAGGACTGGAAAATGTAAAAATGCACTCTTCTTCATTAATAAAAATAAAACGGATAGATCATAAATTGGATTTTTATTTTTTTAGATGATGAAATATTGACTGAAACGACAAATCCTTCCACGTTTGAAATGCAGAAGTGGTCATGCAATGATGGCTGTATATATGAAATATAACAAGCAGATTGGTCCCACTGATTCACAACATTTGAAATATTATGTTCAATAATGACCTTTCCTTGAATATTGGTAGATTTTATGGAAAACAAAAAAATAATTAATTACTTTTAAGTAAAATATACATAGATATGCTTTAATTCAAGCTATCACACCAATAAATTAATAAAATAAAATTAAAAGTGTTTTCTTCATTGGAGTCTTTTAAAATGATTTGAAATCCACATGCTTTGAGTCTGGAATCGAGTATTACAGAGCGTGAATCACTATATAATTCGACCAAGATTAGTTTTGAAAATAGATAAGAAAGAAATAGAGGCCTTAATAGATAAGATGTTTCCTTTATTGTAAAACAGATTCACTATCCATCATCAAAATTACACTTACTAACATTAAATAAAAACATTCATTTACAATGATGGGTCAGGTATGCCATAGAAAAATTGAGAGCCATTCGTATAATTGATGAAATCTACCAAATGGAATTTTATTCTTCAGTATCAGAGGTCATGAAATTTTGTGCTCCAAATGACAAGACGAGTCTGAAGGGAAATGAGTGTAAGTCCCATATCATAGGCTGATATCTGTAGATCATTGACTTGATCCTTCATAACACTTGCTCCCTTCCGATTTAGAAGATTCGAACTTGATAAGAATCCTGCTCTAAGTCCGTGTCTTTCTCTCTTCATGGCTCAGGAGTTCAAAAACTTGAATTTTCTCTTTGCATTCCAGATCTTTGCAAAAACAGGAAGAGCATTAGCATTAGCCTTAAATAATGAAGGGACTCGAGTCCTATTCTTTGAGAGTCGGGACTCGCCTCGAATGAATTCTGAGGAGCCTACTTTCCTTGAGCCTTGTTTTCCAAAAACTCTTCTAAAGAGTGCAAAACTTGCTTGAAGCACTGAATTCGTAAAAGATTCATTCTCTTAAATGCAGTTTAGTTTTGAAATTCTTCTCCAAGGAAGAAGTAGTTGGTCACATGAGTGGGTTGAAGGATTCCTATGATATGGAGGGATTCGCAGACTCACTCTCCCATCACGAATGACACTTCCGAATACGTCATTTGCCTTGGATGAAACTGATGAGAAAGGAAAATGGATGGGGTTGAGAGTGGGAGGACTACTTTGGACTGGAGGCTCTTGAATTGGACTATGAAATTGGAGGATAGAGTGGCGAAGAGGTTGAAGAAAACTTCAACTTGGATCCATCCTGGAAATGTCCCTTGAATAGGAATCGGATGGGATTGCTGATGAATGAGTTTCCAATCAAGAGCTTCGATCCAAGGATTGTGACACTAACAAAGAGTTCATTGCACAGAAGAGGCACAAAGAGCAGCAAGAGTCAGTAGATCCAATCCCTTGACGTCGAAAATCATGAATAACCTGATGTGCAGACGATTCGAATCTCATCACCATCCAATGCCATTTTAAAGCTAAAATCAAATTTAACTTTTCTTAGTAGAAAAGTTAAAATGTCTCCTGGATGGGGTTTGGATCATTATTGATCCTGGAGTAATACTTCATAATATCCGCTTCCTACTGTTTTTAGCATTGTCATTCACTCATTCATTCATTCATTCTTGAACTTTCTCACATTAGAATAAAAGTCTCCTAAGGTGCAAATTCAATTCATATATTTTTCCACTATTTTAAAATACGAATTCAATTTTAAATGCTGCTTTGCTTTGAATACCTTTTGAATAAAAGTTGTATTCAGAAAATGAATTATTGATTATTCAGTCAAAAATAGTTATGAGTACCTCAATTCAATATTTTGATTTGTAATTTATTCAAAATGGAACTGTCTCTTCGTAAAGTAGGATTTTAAAATACTTCATGAGAGCAATAAACAAGGCTAGGATCCTCAATTTAATTTTAAAAAGTAGGCAATTTAGTGATTTTATAATCTTTTATTAATATATGATTCACAAAATTTTAATTGAAAGGTACTCTGGATTGATCCACTACTAATTATTTATGTTTGTTATATTGTCAAAACCCATAGATTTTTTAACTCTTTCATTTCAGACTTACTCAATATATACAAATTATACAATGTCAGAATCTAAAATTTCTAAAATAAATAAGATATCAAATAGATTTCAATTTCGAATATCAATTTCCTACTATGACAAAACCTCCGTCCATCAGAGTTGTTATTGCCTCGAAGGACTTCTCCTAATCTATGGTCCTACAAAGAGTTGGTAAATGCTCTTAGTGCCAACTCAAACAATAATAAGTATTAAACGTTAGAAATTAAAGCTGTGATTTTATAATAAATATTAACTATATTAACTGTAGGATTCTCCCCGGATTCCTCCACTACTCAGATAATTTCACAAGGTCATTGTCGATCTCCAATTTTGTTGGAATCCGAGTTCCATCGTATGGTCATCGAATCGTATTTGAAGAGCAAGTTGAATAACACGACATGAGGGAAGGTGGAAATATTCTTTACATTCAAATGCCGTAGACTGAAGGATCGGATTTTTCAATATAAAACATGAAATGGACTGACTAACTCAATGTTGAGTTGGACATTGAAGGAAACAAGTGTCTTGGTTTTATTAGTGATGAAATTAAAAGCATGAGGATTGTCTTCAATCACGTTCCTTGAATAAATCTTTAATATGTATCTCGTGATTATGACTTTGAAGGTGTTGTATAATTTTTAACTTTCCCAAGGTTTCTGCCCCAAATTCATTTAGACGTCATTTCACTAACCTAGGATCTTCCTTTAAATTTTTCATCTCCATTATCAACGGTCAAGGATTTTATTCTTTCTGAATGATTTTATTCAAATTGTTAATCGTTTATTAATTTTGTAATTGCCATTACACGTTTTCAATATATACATACATATATATGATTTTTCTTTCACTAATTAAATTATCGGCATCCGTCACAACATTTACATTTGAGGCTTAATCTTACTTTAAGTTGAAATTATTTGTTCTAATTTGAGTTTATATATATATATATATATATATTTCGTATCAAATTCATTAAAAGTCTTAATCACATTCTATTTTATTGTTTCAATCAAGTAAGGAACAAAAAATATGTGTTTATTTAATGGGATTATGCTTACTGGAGTAATTTTAAAGTCAAATTTAGCTATTTCGCCGGAGAAAAAGGGCTCAAGGAGTTGATTTGATTGCACTTCTTGAATCTACATACTGCCCATTTTTAAAGGGGGGTATTCGAAAGGAATACAAGAACTTAGGTTAAAAAAGTAAATGCAATGCTATCAAAAAATGGATACACTCCAAGTCCTCATAATAATTCTTAGTATTTGGAACTGTACTTTGAGCCCAATATTTTTATACTAGAATTATTATAAAATGAATTATCAAATGTAATCATCAAATCCATTTTGTCAAAAGGTCAGGCAGTATAGTATTAAATATATCAATTCAATAATACATACACAGTATTTATCAAATAAAAGTAATTGTTCTCTTCTGTTTGATGGTAAAGCAGGAGTCAGCTACAACAATGACGAATAATCAACGCTAATAAAAACAATACAGAATTGATAAAATACTTCCTCATAAATTACATTTAATCATAGCAATCACGACATGCTTTATTGTCCATACGGTACCTACAATATAAGTAACAATTTCACCTCAAATGATTCAGTGTCACTATAAAAAAAGAGATACAAAAACATCCTTCGATTATTCATAAATAATAAAATGGACATGGAGTGTTCAATTACTTCAGAAACAAAAATAATATAGGGTGAATTTTTATTTATTTTCTACTTTGAATTTTCAAATTAATGCTTCACACTAGACTGAGTAAAAATTGAAAAAAGAAGTCTTCTAAAATATGATTTTGTGATTTTTGACCATTTTGAGTCTGCTCAGTACATTCGAATAAATTATCTACAACCATTCCTGGTATTAAATACAAAGATTTGCAAAATTTTGTCTCCACATATAACCTAGCACCATCTAGCGTTCATATTATCATACAAATGATGAAAATGAAAAGTGCCAATATGCATGGTTTTTTTAATAATTTCAACATTCAAAAAATGCTTAGCACATTCAAAAAAATTACCTGAATCTATTCGCCACTTCAATTTGAAGGATTTGCAAATTCCAAATTGGTATGACACCTAGCAACATCTAGGGTTCATATTATCATCAAAATGAAAAGTGCCAATATGCATGGTTTTTTATTAATTTCAACATTCAAAAAATGCTTAGCACTTTCAAAAAAATTACCTGAATCTATTCGCCACTTCAATTTGAAGGATTTGCAAATTCCAAATTGGTATGACACCTAGCAATATCTAGGATTCATATTATCATCAAAATGAAAAGTGCCAATATGCATGGTTTTTTATTAATTTCAACATTCAAAACATGCTTAGCACATTCAAAAAAATTACCTGAATCTATTCGCCACTTCAATTTGAAGGATTTGCAAATTTCAAATTGGTATGACACCTAGCAACATCTAGGGTTCATATTATCATCAAAAGGAAAAGTGTCCATTATGCATGGTTTTTTATTAATTTCAACATTCAAAAAATGCTTAGCACATTCAAAAAAATAACTTGAATCTATTCGCCACTTCAATTTGAAGGATTTGCAAATTTCAAGTTGGTATGACACCTAGCAACATCTAGGGTTCATATTATCATCAAAATGAAAAGTGCCAATATGCATGGTTTTTTTACTAATTTCAACATTCAAAAAATGCTTAGCACTTTCAAAAAAATTACCTGAATCTATTCGCCACTTCAATTTGATGGTTTTGCAAATTTCAAATTGGTATGACACCTAGCAACATCTAGGGTTCATATTATCATCAAAATGAAAAGTGCCAATATGCATGGTTTTTTATTAATTTCAACATTCAAAAAATGCTTAGCACATTCAAAAAAATTACCTGAATCTATTCGCCACTTCAATTTGAAGGATTTGCAAATTCCAAATTGGTATGACACCTAGCAACATCTAGGGTTCATATTATCATCAAAATGAAAAGTGCCAATATGCATGGTTTTTTACTAATTTCAACATTCAAAAAATGCTTAGCACATTCAAAAAAATTACCTGAATCTATTCGCCACTTCAATTTGAAGGATTTGCAAATTTCAAATTGGTATGACACCTAGCAACATCTAGGGTTCATATTATCATCAAAATGAAAAGTGCCAATATGCATGGTTTTTTTACTAATTTCAACATTCAAAACATGCTTAGCACATTCAAAAAAATTACCTGAATCTATTCGCCACTTCAATTTGAAGGATTTGCAAATTCCAAATTGGTATGACACCTAGCAACATCTAGGGTTCATATTATCATCAAAATGAAAAGTGCCAATATGCATGGTTTTTTATTAATTTCAACATTCAAAAAATGCTTAGCACATTCAAAAAAATTACCTGAATCTATTCGCCACTTCAATTTGAAGGATTTGCAAATTCCAAATTGGTATGACACCTAGCAACATCTAGGGTTCATATTATCATCAAAATGAAAAGTGCCAATATGCATGGTTTTTTACTAATTTCAACATTCAAAAAATGCTTAGCACATTCAAAAAAATTACCTGAATCTATTCGCCACTTCAATTTGAAGGATTTGCAAATTTCAAATTGGTATGACACCTAGCAACATCTAGGGTTCATATTATCATCAAAATGAAAAGTGCCAATATGCATGGTTTTTTTACTAATTTCAACATTCAAAACATGCTTAGCACATTCAAAAAAATTACCTGAATCTATTCGCCACTTCAATTTGAAGGATTTGCAAATTTCAAATTGGTATGACACCTAGCAACATCTAGGGTTCATATTATCATCAAAATGAAAAGTGCCAATATGCATGGTTTTTTATTAATTTCAACATTCAAAAAATGCTTAGCACATTCAAAAAAATTACCTGAATCTATTCGCCACTTCAATTTGAAGGATTTGCAAATTTCAAATTGGCATGACACCTAGCACCATCTAGGGTTCATATTATCATACAAATGATGAAAATGAAAAGTGCCAATATGCATGGTTTTTTTATTAATTTCAACATTCAAAAAATGCTTAGAACATTCAAAAAAATTACCTGAATCTATTCGCCACTTCAATTTCAAGGATTTGCAAATTTCAAATTGGTATGACACCTAGCACCATCTAGGGTTCATATTATCATACAAATGATGAAAATGAAAAGTGACAATATGCATGGTTTTTTATTAATTTCAACATTCAAAAAATGCTTAGAACATTCAAAAAAATTACCTGAATCTATTCGCCACTTCAAGTTGAAGGATTTGCAAATTTCAAATTGGCATGACACCTAGCACAATCTAGGGTTCATATTATCATACAAATGATGAAAATGAAAAGTGCCAATATGCATGGTTTTTTTATTAATTTCAACATTCAAAAAATGCTTAGCACATTCAAAAAAATTACCTGAATCTATTCGCCACTTCAATTTGAAGGATATGCAAATTTCAAATTGGCATGACACCTAGCACCATCTAGGGTTCATATTATCATACAAATGATGAAAATGAAAAGTACCAATATGCATGGTTTTTTTATTAATTTCAACATTCAAAAAATGCTTAGCACATTCAAAAAAATTACCTGAATCTATTCGCCACTTCAATTTGAAGGATTTGCAAATTTCAAATTGGCATGACACCTAGCACCATCTAGGGTTCATATTATCATACAAATGATGAAAATGAAAAGTGCCAATATGCATGGTTTTTTTATTAATTTCAACATTCAAAAAATGCTTAGCACATTCAAAAAAATTACCTGAATCTATTCGCCACTTCAATTTGAAGGCTTTGCAAATTTTAAATTGGCATGACACCTAGCACCATCTAGGGTTCATATTATCATACAAATGATGAAAATGAAAAGTGCCAATATGCATGGTTTTTTATTAATTTCAACATTCAAAAAATGCTTAGAACATTCAAAAAAATTACCTGAATCTATTGGCCACTTCAAGTTGAAGGATTTGCAAATCTAGCGTTCATATTATCATATAAATGATGTAAAATATAAAATCAAAAGCATTTGGCTATTATGGTTTTTTATTTTTTTGAACATTTAGAGTGAAGGGATTTTTAGAATCCAATTTAATTATGTCGTAATATTATGAATGCCTTAAACTCAGTTGTAACTTGGACTCAAGTTGCACTTATGTCTTATTATTCCGAGTGAACTAAATGACTGCATATATCTACATTAGGTTATGTTATCGTTTTTGTAGTTTTTTGTTTTTTCTTAGGGGATGGGGGAACCCCTGCTGTTGATATTGTCTCAACACTGAGATTTGAAATTATTGATTTCTTGAAAATATCTTTTTAATGTATATATGTTTTATTTTATTGTCAAAGAAAATATAAAAATCAGAAAATACCACATAATATAAATGGCAGAAAGAAAGTGTTTGGATAATTAATCTATAGAAGTAACGAGTTTTTGTTAAATTTTGCTTAATCTTTACTAACAAATTATACTATTTGAAATAATATTTTAATACTTAAATTATAATTTGAAAAGCTTTATTCATAAAATCAAATTGAAATAAGTTATTTGCATTTAAAAAAGATAAAGAATACAATAGGTACAGGGATACATTAAGATGAATAGAGAAAATGATGAAAAAACACTTCATATTGTAAATTAATATAAACAACATACACTTTTACATAGCTAGAAGAAAATACGAAAGAGTCATGTTAGACTGGGTGCCATAGAAAATCATAGTGATGTATTCAAAATACAATATCAAATACAATGAGTTTGAATTATGAGTCTGTCACCTTGCTGATTGTCTTTAAAAGAGTTTTTGATTCCTTGTCTCATGAATTCATAATTGAGCAACTACTTCGAAACAGAATTCCGAAACAATTGATAGATATGATCGTTTCCACGATGAGGCTAGCATTCATATTCCAGGTCCTGAATCAAAACATTACATCAAGAGAGGTGTTCATGACGGGAAATTCCTCATCGGGCAAATAATCAGATCTTAGCAAGCCTAAAGCCGTTCGAAGATCGATCTGGCCTCTCATTGAATGTCACCAAATCCATAGTCGTCTCATCTACTTGATAAGATTGGAGTTTGGAGTACAAATATACCTCCTAAAACTATTCACTTATTTAGATTCATCCCATTCTCACCTTCAATTCGAGGTTAAAGTGATCTGCTGAGGCTAGTATTCAGATGAAATACACAAAAACCTTACATTTCAGAAGTGCAACTCCACACATCCGTCAAAAACTGGGGTATCTAATTGACAAACACGGAGGTCCTGTGTAAATCATTAAACTTGTCATGGCTAAAACGTCTTAGGTTAAGCGAAGACTTTTGGGCAAAAACCCTAAAATACAATTTCTATAAAGTTACAAGATACTTGTTTGAAATGAGAATGGCAATGGGCCCATCGGAACTCTTTTCGAACATTAATGGTGAATCTTTATATTGGAGAACATAGTCTCTTCATGTAAGTCCACATTGCTTAGTAATCTCACACTCCCTAAATGAATTTCTTCAAATGAGTAAATCTATAAGCTGGACACAGAACTTTATTCACAAACATTCTTATAAGCTTCAAAACTAATAACGAAGAGACTGGAAAAAATGCATTGTTTCTTCCTTTTGCTCCATTTTATAGAGCTCTTGATCAGAGGATGGTAAAAAATAGAATGAAAATTCAGCAATCAGTCTTTTTACAAATAAATCTAATATTAACAGATAGAAAATGCTCTTTTTGTAGAGCTTTTGAGGAGATGTCCTTCCACTTCTTTTGCAAATGTGACGCAGCCAATCCCCTAAGACCGAAAGTGAAAAATATAATGATGGTAGCACTTAAACCTCTATCTTGAAGACACTCTAAAGCCGACTCCATTACAGCAAAAGTTATCTCAATGATTTATTCTACGAGAACAAATGGAAATAGAAATGTTCAAGCTCCATAAACATATTGTTTCACAAGAGAGGAACCTCCATCCATGACCCGAAGGTAATGCTAAATTTCTTCTCCATTGATGATTCAGCCTTCTAACAATGACGAAATACACTCTTAAATAATGAAAAGTTATCTATAATATAAAAGAAAACATTGACTGACACAGAAACAGAAATTGGATTGTAAATTACAACGAGGGGAATTATCTTCAAATGGAGGTGCTTGATTATCTTCATATACAAGCTTAGACCTGGAGATGCTTAACAGTCATAATAACATGAAATTACGATGAGTAGGTGCCTCCTTATGTAGATCTCAATAATTTCTTCAACGATGATTCAGGCTTTTTACAACAAAATAATATCTAAAATAACAAAATGCGAATTATAATCCCAAAGGTATAGAAACATGAATAAAATACTCACAGAAAAGGAATGGTTGGATTGTAAGTTATATCAAGGAGAGTGCTCTTCCAACAGAGACACTTGATTATATTCAAGTGACCCAGAGATACTTGGAATCCATTTTAACACAAATTGATATAAGGAAGTAACAGCAGCTTCATTTTATAACCCCCGTTGATATAAAGGCTAATTGTTTTTCATCTTTTAACAATGAAGCATTGATACACGTTCAGAGAGGCCTGGAGATGCTTGAGATCCATAGTAATTGATATAAGTAGAAATCTAATTCAATGATGCAATAGATATGTGAAACACACTAATACTTATTTAATAACACTTTCTCTTACCTTGATGTGCCTGAGTAACGACTCATAATAATGAGAATATCCATCTAATTTAAGTATCTCATGGCCTGTATCATCATATATCGAGAATGGATAATATATTGAATAAGCAAATCTTTCTTGAAGTTTAATATAATCCATGAAACTATATTTAAATTGAAGTTAGCAAACTTATTTATGATGAATATAAAGTTTTAACTCATATTTACAGATGCTTTATCCGGGAAGACCAACATTTGAAGAACACTTGACAACAGATCCTCATGCACAAAAACGAGTTTTGAAAATGGCTTACGGATTTCGGATGTCCAAAGACTTAATCAATTTTTAAGATAAATACTCAGCAAATCCATTGATTTAAGAACAAAACATAAGAATGCAATATTGATGCGAGCTCCATCCTCATCTGTCTCAACCCCACCAAGACAGCTTTGTATGCAGTCGAGCTGCTTCACACCACAAAAGCGATTCACTTTCTCGCCGCACGTTGCATAAGCCTTTAACTGGATCGTTTTGTTTTATTCATCAAAGGATTGCCTTCCGTGGTTCACTTGCTGACAACACCCCTTTGCTATTGCCACAGTTAAAACCATTCAATTATTATTTCCCAAGGACCTGTTATCCAAACCTTTTGAACAATCAGAATTCATTGAGGGTTTTTCTCCACTCAAAGCCCTTCTTTTTTTAGCTTAACACTAAGATTCGTATGAAGCCCTCTGGCTATGCCAAACGCTTTTGGTGCCGCCTGAATTGGAGCACTTGCATGTGAATGTAGGCCCATAACAAATGCTACTTTCACGAAGTCGACCTTGGGACCTTTCCTTAGGAGGCCAAAGAGGGTCTTGACTCGGGTTAAATAGAAGTCCCTTTGAATTCGTAAGACTCAAACTTATTCAAAGAGAATGCTTTGAGAAGCTCCTTTTCCATTCGCCCCTCTTTGAGTCGTCTTGGATCTTGAAGTTGGTCCTTGGTCCAAGGAAAAGAGGAATCCCTTTGAAGAGGTTCTCCAGCAGCAGCAGCTCAAGGACATCTTCATTAGGATGGTCGTTCTAGGATAGCTCTCATATCTTGATCCTTAAATGATAATTTAAATCTACATTAATTAATGAAGATATTTTGAATCTATGAAGTAATAACAATGTGTCACATAATTATTGTTATGACTCATAATTCAAAAATAAATAAATAAATAAGTCAATAAGTTATGAGACGGGTTCCTTGAAGCCCTGTTCGAACTAAGAACGAATCATATATTCTATTAATTAAAAGCAAAAAATAATAATTCCAATTACATAGATTACGTCAAAAACAATGAAAAAGTCACATTATACATACATTACAAAAGATGACTCTTCCAAAAAGTTACTTTCACACCTCAAAATGGATCATTGTCCAATATATCTCAAAGAAAAGTCAACATAAATGATTGATTTTTCTTTAAATCGTAATATAAAGTTGATGTTCGAAACAAAGAGACTTTTACAGATGTTTATTATACATCTCCTTAAATTCTTAATGCAACTAGCTATTATAAATTAAGTTTTGACACCTTTCACCTCAGATTTCAATCCAATTTGGAATAAATGTTTCTATATACAAGATATGCACAATATTACAAAATTGAAGTGTGAAATTTCAAGTTATTAAGATGCTTTAAATCTGTTGTAAAATGAATTGATATAAGGAAGTAGCTTCAACTTTCTTATATGAACCCCATCGATTGACTTCTTAAATGATGGGTAAATTCCACAACAAAACAAACTGTAAAATGTTGAATCAGGAGTAAAAATGACATTAGCAATGCAGCATAGATGGATACACAATTGGATGGAATATTTTGACTATAAACTGGTGGAAGGAGATACTTGAATTCATAGTAATGGATATGAATCTATTCGAAAGATGATGCGTCAATCCATAGGGGCCAAGGTTAATATAATTCCTGAAACTATATTTCAACTCATGTTAAAGTACTTATTTATAATGAATTGAAAATTTTACCTCACATGAACGGATGATTTATCCAGAAAAACCTACATTTGAAGAATAGATATCAAGATAAATTCGTTTTGAAGAATGGAAGAGTGTAATGGAGAGACAGAATATGATGATCTTGCATGGAGACATCAACCTCCAGTAACGAGGGTTCATCACTTAAACTTTCCTGTCCATCTCTTTTTCTAATTTTTACATTTATTTATGTTAGCCCCACAATGACATAATTAATTACAGCGTCCATTCCATGTATGTAGCTACAGAATATTCCTACAACTAAACCATATACACATTCGAATGAACTTGGATGCTTCAGTTCTGTTAACACTGGATCATGGTCCCTAGTCTGACATGATCCACACTCTTGGCAAAATAAAGCGATTTCATGGGTGACTCCAATGCTGTAGCCTCAGTTCAACACTCCACTCGACGTTATAACTTGTGGGAGTCGATGACTTAATATTTGCCTTTATTTTCACCAACATCTCAGACAGGCAAATCACTTTAATCTTTTGATCTTTTGGCTGAGTAAATGACTCCTCCCTCCACTTGCTCCTCACTCCTTGACTACTCCAGTAAGTTCTCCAATATTGACGTGAGCTCCATTCTCCTCTTTCTGAACGGAATCGACCTTCACCTTCTCGTCACACGTTGCATTCATGAGCCTTTCTTGTATCGTATCGTTTTGTTTTATTCTTCCTTAAGTAGCTCAGTTCATAGGACACCCCTTTCCAGTTTCCCATCCTCCAGAAATATCTCCATTAACTATTTTAGACTTATTATATTAATTATTTAGTCTCAGATACAGCAAATGTGTACCACACACATAATTATTCTTATGAGTCATAAGTAAAAAAGTAAATACCTAAATAAATAAGTCAATAAATTATGAGACGGGTTTCTAGAACTAAGAACGAATCCTAATTAATTAATTATTGTTATATGTATAGATTCACATCATCTGGGCATCATCAAAAGCAATGAAAGGTCACATTATATACATTACAAAAAAAGCTCCTACTGAATTATCTTCAGACGAAGAATTGGAGGATTCATGAAATTATGATCTCCCAGAAATAGGAGTAGGAGTACAAGTTGAAATGAACTTGATTGATAGGTGCAAAGTTTCATCAAAGAACGATTTACATGTATAATTAAGCTTATAATTAATTATTAGTGTTGCTCATTAGGATTGTCTATATTAGGGAAACTTTTGTTGCCATTACTTTTGACTTAAATATCTAATAATTTTTTTCCTTTCTTACTGTTCTTATTAATAAATTAACAACCACTGGTTGTAAAGCATGAAAAAAACACCATCGCAATTATTAACGAATTGATTTTTAAATTAAAGGCAGATCTGAACTCAACAATTATTGCTCTGTGACTTTTGATTTCATAATCTTTTTGGAACTCTAATATTAGAGTTGGACAAATTTTGAAAATTTAGCAAAAGTTGCCATAAATTCAAAACTTATGAACCGATTTTAAAAATTGAAAAAAATCTTATTCTATTAGAGTAATATCTACAACTTTTGGTTCAATGGCATCTCTCTAAAACCTTGTTTTCAATATTATTCAGAATTGAAGGGATGGGTGAAAGAGTGTTTGTATGACGTCATCTTACGCCCAAGTTTGTATTTTCAAATTGACAGTTTACCACGACGAGCTTTTTGGGTTAAACAAAAACACTATATACTGTATTCTCCCAGCTTCTGTTGATTATTTTCATCATTTGACTCTTTTGATTTAAAGCAGCTGATCCTACGTAATATGAACTCAAAATGGGTATTAATATTATTTCTGATTTTGATGCATAAAAAAATATATTGAATCAAGGATTGCGCGCCCTTTTTTTGAATTTGAATATACTACAAGTATATATTAACAAGTTGGCAACAAGAAAAATACAGAAGGGTAGCTACCATATGTTTTTCTAAATTTTTCTTTTCCCCTTTTGTCAGTCGAGGTTGCGAGTGAACAAAAAAGCTCGACGTGTTACACTCTGAAGGTCCAGGAGTAGATCACGACGAGCTTTTTGGGATAAACAGAAACACGTAGTATTCTCTCTTCAGCTGATTTTCATCATTTGACTCCTTTGATTTAAAGCAGCTGACCCTACGTATTATGAACTCTAAAAGGGTATTATTATTATTTCTGATGTTGATGCATACAAAATATATTAAATCAAGAATTGCGCGCCCTTTTTTTGAATATATTGCAAGTAGTAACGATTGGTTTGTGAGTGGTAAAATTTATAAATATATAGTATATCTAAATAATAAATTCTGCCAAATATTAAAAAGTTGGCAACATGGAAAATACAGAAGAGTAGCTACCAGTTGTTTTCCAAATTTTTCCTTTCCCTTTTGTCAGTCGAGGTTGCGAGTGGCCAAAAAAGCTCGACGTGAGATATATTTAAAATTATATATGTCATTTAGCTCTGCCTTTGCTCTCTGTTTTAATTGGGCAACAATGTCTTCAGCAATAATTTCAAATTTTTTCATTCAGAGTTACAATTCTGACAATTCTGAATACATAGGACATAGAAACGATGCATGTAAATTTATTTACATAGATTGAGCGTTTAAGAGGAATAAAATCTATTTTCCATGAAGTAAATTTTTATGCTGTAGAGATAAATGATAATTAATCGTCATTGATAAATAATTCTCTTCACAGAATATCGTTGAATATAATACAAGAAATTAGAAAAAGAAAAAGTGTGTCTATATACGTCTTCGATGATGAAGTAAGGAGGTGGGGAGGTGTGAGCCGGTTAATCCCTGAAGTGGAAGAATGTGGCTCAGGCGAGAATAGCACAAGCTACCACGGTGCAGGCTAAGACGCACGTTAACTCCTTTTCTTAAAAAGTAGGGGACGAAGCTGAGTCAGAAGTTGTAAAGGAAAATACGTTGATGAGATGATTGATGAATATAAAATAAAGACAAAGTACCCGTTGATGACAAAATTGATTGATTTATAAAATAGAATTATGGTCATATATTATTTTCAATTATCCTGAAACGTAGGAAATGTAACATCAAAGGTCGAACGAGTAGTTCAAATTTCAATCAAATTAAAAATTATGAATTAATGTAATAGAATTCTTGTGCTCTTGTAATATTCGAAGGGAATTTGACATTTTTGAATTGAGGGACACTTTCAGCAACTAATTGATTTCCTTCCATACAGGCAAATAAAACATTGAAAGGAAGGGATGAATTTGGTCAAGTAAACATAAATAAATGTCTTAATTATTGATTCAATGGTTTTTTTCAACCCTGTATAAAGTCAAAAAAATGGTCAAAAATGGACAAATGTCCAGGAAATCACACATTTGGTCTTGAAATTCTATTACCATAATTTATTTGAAAGGCAAACATTATATATTACGATTATATATTCTTTTCTAATTGTCGTTTCTAATTTTTTTATGGAATGGTTTGCTAAAAATAATATTTCTTATGATTAAAATATATTAATAAAAATAAAGAATTTGTCAGGAAATTAATTTTGAAGTTATATTTAAAGAAGATTCGTAATTTACAATAAAAGTTCAATTATAGTTTTGAATTTTTTTTTCATGAAAAGTCCTGGAAGAGCCCTGGAAATTTAATTCTTACAGGAAAAAAAATAGGAATAATTTTCAAAATTAGGAAGAAAACGTAAATGCTCCCAATGATAATGATAATTAATTAATTAATGTATTGAACTTGGCTCTATTAATAAAAAGTAGAATGTAGTTATTGGATCTTTTACTGTTTATGTACTCATCAAACCTCTTTTTAATGAAAAACCCTCATTTTAAATTTTTGGCGAAACTATAACTTATTTAAAAAATGAAGAACTTTATAAATGCCATTTGAATAACTTCCAACATTAACATATATTTAGTTGTTATATGTAACCTTGTTCTTATATTTGTCTTCTTGATTTATATTATGAAAACATTCTTATTTAAAATCAACTAATTAATTTCCCATCCATCAATGGTCATTAAGATAATTATTTATTTTTCTTTAAGATTTGTTTCACCGTATCCATATGCAAGCAAATATAAACTATCTATTAAACCCTGGGCACAAAAATGGTGTTGCCTAATGGTATCACCCACAACGATTTGATATTTTACTTGTATTCTTATCGGAAATAAAATAATAGATGTAGTGAAAAGAAATTCATTATTTTTTTTCCATGAAATTGAAGGCTTTATACTTTATATTGCTCCTGGGCAATCAAAACAGTGCTTACAACAGTTCGATATTTCATTTTTACTACTCCTAGTATTTAAATTGGATTTTACTCAATCTGAACTTTTTGTTAAAGACTCGCAACTTGACTTGTAGTCCTATCAGGGATATAAAACTTGACTTGAGCCTAAAGACTCAAGGCTTGACAAGTAACCTACTTACAAAAAATTGTCTCGTGAGCATCTCTAAATATAAAATATTAAGTACGATATACGAGACAATAACACCATGAAATAGCATTTTTGCCCATTTGAAGGTTTCCAGAATAATAAAATTTTCCTAAATAAAAGTACATATGAATGTTTTTGTGGATCACCGTCTCCATTGTCTCCAATGAAATATATATACGTATGTATATATAAATTATATAATATAATCTTGGAAATGTCCTATGAAATTTCAACTCCTCTTTTTTTCCTTCCTCTGGGTGCTTCCTAACCAGCCAAAACCGCCTGACTCTCCTTGGTGTTTCTTTTATTTGTGTAAGTGCTGCGGGGAGAAGACGTCATCAAAACAATGAAAAAAAAAAGTAGAGGGACCGTAGCTTCGCCGTCCTAGCGGAGCTGGATGGGGGAGGATGGAAGCTACTGTTCGCAGGGCTTATTTGTTAATACCTCAAAATAGGAACCGGCTCCTAAAGTCGTCTTCCCACCCCCTACCTCATTATTGGCTTTGAAATATATTTCTACATAGAATATTACATATTTATTCTCCTTCATTAATTAATTATTGGGTGTTTTGGAGTTCCCTTTGTTCTTTGAATTTCTTAATGTACAATAATATGGCGTTGCTTGTATATTGTTTGTATTTTTCATCTAAAAAAGTAATAATAATAAGAAGGGAAAAAATTAAGCATATAAAATAGCACAAGAAGAAAGAAAGAAAAATCTTAGCGAGGACAAAATTGGAAGAAGTTATAAATTGTTTATATTGTTTATTGTATGTATTGACTAGGCCAGAAATTAGAAGGAAGAGGGCAGAACCAAGATTATTGATAAATGATAATTTATCAATTAATAAGGGAGTTTAAACGACTAATTCTTTTTTCTAAAGTATTCAAATGAAAATAAATCATTTCGCTATTGATATAATTTAAATTTCGGGTCGAGATAACAAGCTTTAAACAAATGTCATGCAATTTAATTTAGACAGATTGAGCATTTGGGAGAAATAAGATTTATTTCCCATTACGGAAATTTGTAAGATGTACAGAGATAAATGAACATGACTCGTCTTTAAAGAATGATTTTCTTCACAAAATATCGATGAATATACTACAAGAAATTAGAAAGAGAAAAAGTGTGTCTATATGAATACGTCTTCGATGGACGATGAAGTAAGGAGGTGGGGAGGTGTGAGCCGGTTAATCAAATTAGAAAAAGAAAAGGTGCGTCTATATGCGTCTTGGAAGAAGGAAGGAGGTCTTGAGGTGTAGGCCGGTTAATCCCTGAAGTGGAAGAATGTGGCTCAGGCGAGAATAGCACAAGCTACCACGGTGCAGGCTAAGACGTACCAGAAATTAGAAAGAGAAAAGGTGCATCTATATACGTCTTCGATGGACGATGAAGTAAGGAGGTGCGGAGGTGTGAGCCGGTTAATCCCTGAAGTGGAAGAATGTGGCTCAGGCGAGAATAGCACAAGCTACCACAGTGCAGGCTAAGACGCACCAGAGAGGTAAAAAAAGATGAAAATTATGTCTTCAAGAATCGAAATTGCACGTTAACTCCTTTTCTTAAAAAGTAGGTAAGTTGTGAAGGAAAATACGCTGATGATTGATGAATACAAAATAAAATAAAAATACCCGTTGATGATAAAATTGATTAATAAGATATAATTAGAATCGTATTTTATTCAATATTGAAAGATCCCATTTTAAAAAAAAAATAGACGTAGGAGGAAGAGAAATGCTAGGGCAAGCTAGAAACAGAAAAACTTGGCTCAAAGGTAATACAATCAAAGCAAAAATTGATGAATTATTGTAGTAGAATGAGAGTCATCCTTTATTATTCCATTTAATATACTGGCAAATAAAACATTGAAAGGAAGGAACTAATTGAGTCAAACTTTATTTCCTCACAATGTGCTTCAAGAGAGAAAACACCGTTTTTCAGAAAATATTATCGAAACCCTCTATAATCAACTTGAAACAAATTTTTTCTTCAGTGATTCTTACTTTCCATTTTCAAAACATGGGAAAATGAGCAAAAACATAATGATATCGAAAAAAGTCTTCTTCTTCTTTTTTTTTTCTATAGCTTTAGAATATTATGAATACATTGCCACACGGCAATCGTGATTGTAAATTGTAATTCATCACTCACTACATCAACAAATAAATAAATTTTATATATGTTTTAAAGTCGACTAGTCTTAATGAGAAATATTCTTACGTTTTAGATATAAGACAATAATGATTAACTTTGTATTGCATACTAATTTAAAAAATATTTAACATTAATAGTTTAAATATAACGTTGTCATTTTTTACTTTACATTACAATATCATTTTTTTATTTCATGTTGACTAAAAAGCGATTGGTTTTGTGTCCTACAAAGTGATTTAAATATAAGTAGGTAATATAAATATATTACTATAGTTTTTGAGTTAAAAAGAGGTTTTGTGAGAACAAAAATATAAAAAGATCCGTTATTACATCGTATTTCCAATATGATCTATTCCGCTTTATTTTTATCAATGAAGAATTGTACATTTTTACATTTTCCAATCCTGTATGAAGTTAAAAAAAATGCTCAAAAATGTGCAAATGTCCAGGAAATCATGCAATTTGTCTTGAAATTCTATGACCAGAATTTATTTGAAGTACAAACATTACCCCAATCTCTTTATGAATGTCCAGTTTAAGTTTTTTATGAGATGGTTTTTCCAAATAATTCATTGCTAAATAAACCAGGACACATAGACTTATTTTAACTAGGAATTGATATTTTTTATGGGTAAAATATATCAATAAAAATAAAGAATTTGTTAGGAAATTAATTTTGAAGTTATATTTAAAGAAGATTCGTAATTTCTGATATAAATTCAATTATAGTTTTGATTTTTTTTTTTTTTTTGAAGTTTCCTAGAAAAGCCCTAGGAAATTTAATTCTTACAAGAAAAAAACAACCAGAAAAAATTTACAAAATCAGGAAGAAAACGTAAATACCCCCCAATGATAATAATAATTAATTAATTAATGTATTGAACCTAGCTCTATTAATAAAAAGTACGATGTAAATGTCGAATTTTTTCATCCTTTTGTACTCACAAAACCTCTTTTTAGCATAAAAACTATCATTTTAATAACTTGCTACATTAACATATCATTAATTATTGTTATATGTAACCTTATTCTATTTGTCTTCTTGATTTATATTATGAAAATATTCTTATATAAAATCAAATGAATGTTTCTACATTTTGTTAGGATATAAAATACAAAAAATACAAAAATATCATCTACTTAATCAAAAGAAGTACTTGGACTTTGAATGATGCTTACACATTAAATAAGGATACAAATGGCCACAAGGATACATATTACGTAAAGAGGTAAAATTAAATACTTGGATAAAAAAAATAATAGTCTATGGGGTTGTATAATGTAATATCATCGGATTTACTAATTAATATATTAATTCTTATGAACTTTGTACTGATTCTGCTGTTTGTTATTTATTTTGTTATTGTCTATTATGTGATCGTATTACGATGTAGATTTATTATTATAGATATGTATAATTTATGATGTGAAGGGGCTGGTTGAGTGTTAAGTTATTAAGGCATGACATCATGTGATATATCACTTGATGAGAAAGATCTAAAAAGAATAAGCAAGCTAGTGCTCAATCCAAACTGTATAAATATCAAGTGCATTTTCCACGCCAAAGAAATCTTTTTAGACCTTCAATTGATAATGCAATACACTTGTGTTACGTTCAACTAATCAATTACTTATAATAGACAAAATGGTTATATTCTAACCCTTCCCGAGCCGGAGCCAGAAGCATGGATGTGTAGCCCTGGACATATTTTCCCTTCATCCCTCGAAGGATGTTTCTCTTTCTATCTTATTTTCCCAAGTGCTCTATGCTTTATTCAAAATCATGGAACCCATTAACTAGAAGAGTGCCGAAACTTTTGTTTCGATACCTTTTGACTCAAATATCTAAGGTTTCTTCTTTCTTTCTTACTATTCTAATTAATAAATTAACAACCACTGGTTGTAAAATATAAAAACCGCTATTACTTAAGAAACAACCTATCAATTTTAAAGTTAAAAGCATATCTGCACTCGACAATTATTGTTCTATCATGTTTGAATTAATAAAAAAAATTTAACTCTAAAATTCGAGGTGAACCAATTTTGAAATTTTAGCAAAAGTAGCAATAAATCCAAAACTAATGAACCGATTTGAAAAATTGAAAAAAATTATATTTTATCAAAGTAATATCTACAACTTTTGGTTCAATGAAATCTTTCTTAAACTTTACTTTTAATCCTACTTAGAGTTGAAGGCTAAAAAAGTGTTTATATGACGTCATATTACGCCCAAATGATGAACAATGTATTTGTTTTTCAATTGACACTTCATATATATATCATGGCGTAATAGTTTTTTTAATATAAATCTTTACATTTACGTCACACATCTGCAAAATAACTTTCTGTTTCACTCGGTTTACGTATTTAGTACTGTGAGTAATAAACACCGAAGATCTATAAAAATTGATCCCAGGAGGAAATACTTGGCATTGTAGAAGAATACCTTAGATTATTTAATTCTACAATTGATGGAGATCCTAAAGGATCCAAAGGTCCTTGTGAGAATCGCCGATTCCCATGACAAAGGGCTCGATACACTTACTGCGGGTGTAGTAAGAAAAGCCTTTGCTACTTGGGCTCAAGGTTGGCTACCTTGGGCCATGAGTCGTTCCAGCAACACAGTCAGGGTGATCAAAATTACCAAGCTTCTATTGAAACCAAGGGAATGATATCTGATGTATTAAGTTAAACTGTAAGTACTACTAATTTATGAAATATAATATAAATTTAAAATTTTTCTCATTTTTATAGGTCAATAACAAAAGTTATTTGGAATCACATAACGTGGATCTGTGAGGTCTGAATGGGAATGGTATAAGTGATTAAAATATATGACTAACAATTGTTAATTAATCATTTTTCTATTTTGGTAGGATTTTAATAAGGGAAGTCCAGCTCCCAATCAATTTGAAGTATGCAATTATTCATATTATCTAGAGTTTGTATTATAACTTTACTTATGTCTTAGACAACAACTGATGATGATCTTTACTCACACAACTGGGGTTAGTATTTGCTCCATAGAAATCAATTAACATACATATTACTCTCTTTTTTGATTTTAGAAGACACAAGTCCTACTATTTGCCGATAAAAAGTGGCTGATGGGATTATTTGTCAGGGATAGGAAGATCGTTGTCTTTGTAGACTCCTGGAGGATCGCCAATGAAGATTCTATGTTTTTAAAAATGCATTCAGAATTATAATGAGCCTTAAAAAGAACGAGTTTGGAAGGTCCTTAATAATTTTAAACATGATTATCTTCCTGGGATCAGAATTTTTAGTATAATATACTTTAGGAATCTGAAAAATCAAAACAAAACACCATATTTTTATTAACACTATAATAGAATTCAATGTTACTTAAAGTAGTACATCTTATCACATTCGTCATAAACCACAAAACAAAAACACATTACTGTTCATGTTTTTCTAGAGATTTTGCGTCATAAAGTCCACAGAGTGTAGTTGAGGCTTCCTACTAAATTTTACACATCCCTCAACTCATTTACGAAAAGTATAAACGCAGATCTCATAACATTTGTCATCAAAGATTGATCTACTGAGGATTCACGCGGATTGAAAAAGGAAACCAAGCACTTTGTTCCTTTAGGAAAAGAATTGACCCTTTTCAACGATTTGATGAATTGATCAGAATGTAAACTCAATATTATAACGAAGGGAATCTTTTTGTTGAAAGACTTTGTAAGTCCCGGTCTGGACTTATGATACTATTGAATTAACAGCCATTTTAACATCATTTGCATGATTTTATGGGGAAGAAAGTGCATCACTGTTATGAAGGGAGGAGGGGTGTAATGCTTGGTGTCTATAACTAATATTGATTAATCCTCTACATTTTAAAGGAAATGATACTATATTATTTACTGAGGAACTAGGTCTTATAATATTTTAATTTGTAATACAGAAACTATTTTTTTGGAACTATAATTTCATATTTAAGGTAAATTATGAAACTTCTTGAAAATTAATTTCCTGAGAACTTTTTTATTTTTTATCTACATGTTTTACCCATAGAAAATATAGGAATATCCTTTTTTGTCAAGGAAATAATTGTTTTTATCAGACCATACTATAAAAAATTTAAAAATATCAAAATAAAGGAGGGAGTAATTTCAAATAATGTATGGTCATCGAACTCCAAGACAAATGTGTGATTTCCTATTTTTGGCAATTTTTAGGACTGGAAAATGTAAAAATGCACTCTTCTTCATTAATAAAAATAAAACGGATAGATCATAAATTGGATTTTTATTTTTTTAGATGATGAAATATTGACTGAAACGACAAATCCTTCCACGTTTGAAATGCAGAAGTGGTCATGCAATGATGGCTGTATATATGAAATATAACAAGCAGATTGGTCCCACTGATTCACAACATTTGAAATATTATGTTCAATAATGACCTTTCCTTGAATATTGGTAGATTTTATGGAAAACAAAAAAATAATTAATTACTTTTAAGTAAAATATACATAGATATGCTTTAATTCAAGCTATCACACCAATAAATTAATAAAATAAAATTAAAAGTGTTTTCTTCATTGGAGTCTTTTAAAATGATTTGAAATCCACATGCTTTGAGTCTGGAATCGAGTATTACAGAGCGTGAATCACTATATAATTCGACCAAGATTAGTTTTGAAAATAGATAAGAAAGAAATAGAGGCCTTAATAGATAAGATGTTTCCTTTATTGTAAAACAGATTCACTATCCATCATCAAAATTACACTTACTAACATTAAATAAAAACATTCATTTACAATGATGGGTCAGGTATGCCATAGAAAAATTGAGAGCCATTCGTATAATTGATGAAATCTACCAAATGGAATTTTATTCTTCAGTATCAGAGGTCATGAAATTTTGTGCTCCAAATGACAAGACGAGTCTGAAGGGAAATGAGTGTAAGTCCCATATCATAGGCTGATATCTGTAGATCATTGACTTGATCCTTCATAACACTTGCTCCCTTCCGATTTAGAAGATTCGAACTTGATAAGAATCCTGCTCTAAGTCCGTGTCTTTCTCTCTTCATGGCTCAGGAGTTCAAAAACTTGAATTTTCTCTTTGCATTCCAGATCTTTGCAAAAACAGGAAGAGCATTAGCATTAGCCTTAAATAATGAAGGGACTCGAGTCCTATTCTTTGAGAGTCGGGACTCGCCTCGAATGAATTCTGAGGAGCCTACTTTCCTTGAGCCTTGTTTTCCAAAAACTCTTCTAAAGAGTGCAAAACTTGCTTGAAGCACTGAATTCGTAAAAGATTCATTCTCTTAAATGCAGTTTAGTTTTGAAATTCTTCTCCAAGGAAGAAGTAGTTGGTCACATGAGTGGGTTGAAGGATTCCTATGATATGGAGGGATTCGCAGACTCACTCTCCCATCACGAATGACACTTCCGAATACGTCATTTGCCTTGGATGAAACTGATGAGAAAGGAAAATGGATGGGGTTGAGAGTGGGAGGACTACTTTGGACTGGAGGCTCTTGAATTGGACTATGAAATTGGAGGATAGAGTGGCGAAGAGGTTGAAGAAAACTTCAACTTGGATCCATCCTGGAAATGTCCCTTGAATAGGAATCGGATGGGATTGCTGATGAATGAGTTTCCAATCAAGAGCTTCGATCCAAGGATTGTGACACTAACAAAGAGTTCATTGCACAGAAGAGGCACAAAGAGCAGCAAGAGTCAGTAGATCCAATCCCTTGACGTCGAAAATCATGAATAACCTGATGTGCAGACGATTCGAATCTCATCACCATCCAATGCCATTTTAAAGCTAAAATCAAATTTAACTTTTCTTAGTAGAAAAGTTAAAATGTCTCCTGGATGGGGTTTGGATCATTATTGATCCTGGAGTAATACTTCATAATATCCGCTTCCTACTGTTTTTAGCATTGTCATTCACTCATTCATTCATTCATTCTTGAACTTTCTCACATTAGAATAAAAGTCTCCTAAGGTGCAAATTCAATTCATATATTTTTCCACTATTTTAAAATACGAATTCAATTTTAAATGCTGCTTTGCTTTGAATACCTTTTGAATAAAAGTTGTATTCAGAAAATGAATTATTGATTATTCAGTCAAAAATAGTTATGAGTACCTCAATTCAATATTTTGATTTGTAATTTATTCAAAATGGAACTGTCTCTTCGTAAAGTAGGATTTTAAAATACTTCATGAGAGCAATAAACAAGGCTAGGATCCTCAATTTAATTTTAAAAAGTAGGCAATTTAGTGATTTTATAATCTTTTATTAATATATGATTCACAAAATTTTAATTGAAAGGTACTCTGGATTGATCCACTACTAATTATTTATGTTTGTTATATTGTCAAAACCCATAGATTTTTTAACTCTTTCATTTCAGACTTACTCAATATATACAAATTATACAATGTCAGAATCTAAAATTTCTAAAATAAATAAGATATCAAATAGATTTCAATTTCGAATATCAATTTCCTACTATGACAAAACCTCCGTCCATCAGAGTTGTTATTGCCTCGAAGGACTTCTCCTAATCTATGGTCCTACAAAGAGTTGGTAAATGCTCTTAGTGCCAACTCAAACAATAATAAGTATTAAACGTTAGAAATTAAAGCTGTGATTTTATAATAAATATTAACTATATTAACTGTAGGATTCTCCCCGGATTCCTCCACTACTCAGATAATTTCACAAGGTCATTGTCGATCTCCAATTTTGTTGGAATCCGAGTTCCATCGTATGGTCATCGAATCGTATTTGAAGAGCAAGTTGAATAACACGACATGAGGGAAGGTGGAAATATTCTTTACATTCAAATGCCGTAGACTGAAGGATCGGATTTTTCAATATAAAACATGAAATGGACTGACTAACTCAATGTTGAGTTGGACATTGAAGGAAACAAGTGTCTTGGTTTTATTAGTGATGAAATTAAAAGTATCAGAATTGTCTTCAATTATTACGTCCCTTGAATAAATCTTTAATATTTATCTCGTGATTATGACTTTGAAGGTGTTGTATAATTTTTAACTTTCCCAAGGTTTCTGTCCTAAATTCATTTAGACGTCATTTCACTAACCTTGGATGCTCGTTATAATTTTATAGCTTTTCATCTCCATTATCAACGATCAAGGATTTTATTCTTTCTGAATGAATTTATTAAATTGTGAATCATTTATTAATTTTGTAATTGCCATTAAACGTTTTCAATATATACATACATATATATGATTTTTCCTTCACTAATTAAATTATCGACATCCGTCACAACATTTACATTGGAGGCTTGATCTTACTTTAAGTTGAAATTATTTGTTCTAATTTGAGTTTATATATATATATATATATTTCGTATCAAATTCATTAAAAGTCTTAATCACATTCTATTTTATTGTTTCAATCAAGTAAGGAACAAAAAATATGTGTTTATTTAATGGGATTATGCTTACTGGAGTAATTTTAAAGTCAAATTTAGCTATTTCGCCGGAGAAAAAGGGCTCAAGGAGTTGATTTGATTGCACTTCTTGAATCTACATACTGCCCATTTTTAAAGGGGGGTATTCGAAAGGAATACAAGAACTTAGGTTAAAAAAGTAAATGCAATGCTATCAAAAAATAATTCTTAGTATTGCGAACTGTATTTTGAGCCCAATATTTTTATACTAGAATTATTATAAAATGAATTATCAAACGTGATCATCAAATCCATTTTTGTCAAAAGGGCAGGCTGTATAGTATTAAATATATCAATTCAATAATACATACACAGTACTGATAGTTACTATATTTATCAAATAAAAGTAATTGTTCTCTTCTGTTTGATGGTAAAGCAGGAGTCAGCTACAACCATGACGAATAATCAACGTTAATAAAAACAATACAGAATTGATAAAATACTTCCTCATAAATTACATTCAATAATAGCAAGCACGACATATTTTATGGTCCATACGGTACCTACAATATTTGTAACAATTTCACCTCAAATGATTCAGTGTCACTATAAAAATTATTCATAAATAATAATATGGATATAGTATTCAATTATTTCAGAAACAAAGATTATATGGAGTGAATTTTCATATATTTTCTACTTTGAATTTTTAAATTAATGCTTCACACTAGAAGGGGTAAAAATTGAAAAGTGAAGTCTTCTAAAATATGGTTTTGTGATTTTTCACCATTCCAAGTCTGCTCAGTACATTCAAATAAATTATCTAAAACAATTTCTGCTATAAAATATAGAGATTTGACAAATTTTGTCTCCATATATAACCTAGCACCATCTAGGGTTCATAATATCATACAAATGATGAAAATGAAAAGTGCCAATATGCATGGTTTTTTTATTAATTTCAACATTCAAAAAATGCTTAGCACAGTCAAAAAAATTACCTGAATCTATTCGACACTTCAAGTTGAAGGATTTGCAAATTATAAATTGGCATGACACCTAGCACCATCTAGGGTTCATATTATCAAACAAATGATGAAAATGAAAAGTGCCAATATGCATGGTTTTTTTAATAATTTCAACATTCAAAAAATGCTTAGCACATTCAAAAAAATTACGTAAATCTATTCGACACTTCAAGTTGAAGGATTTGCAAATTTTAAATTGGCATGACACCTAGCACCATCTAGGGTTCATATTATCAAACAAATGATGAAAATGAAAAGTGCCAATATGCATGGTTTTTTTAATAATTTCAACATTCAAAACATGCTTAGCACATTCAAAAAAATTACCTGAATCTATTCGCCACTTCAATTTGAAGGATTTGCAAATTTCAAATTGGTATGACACCTAGCAACATCTAGGGTTCATATTATCATACAAATGAAAAGTGCCAATATGCATGGTTTTTTTACTAATTTCAACATTCAAAACATGCTTAGCACATTCAAAAAAATTACCTGAATCTATTCGCCACTTCAATTTGAAGGATTTGCAAATTTCAAATTGGTATGACACCTAGCAACATCTAGGGTTCATATTATCATCAAAATGAAAAGTGCCAGTATGCATGGTTTTTTTACTAATTTCAACATTCAAAAAATGCTTAGCACATTCAAAAAAATTACCTGAATCTATTCGCCACTTCAATTTGAAGGATTTGCAAATTTCACATTGGCATGACACCTAGCAACATCTAGGGTTCATATTATCATACAAATGATGAAAATGAAAAGTGCCAATATGCATGGTTTTTTTAATAATTTCAACATTCAAAAAATGCTTAGCACATTCAAAAAAATTACCTGAATCTATTCGCCACTTCAAGTTGAAGGATTTGCAAATTTCAAATTGGTATGACACCTAGCAACATCTAGGGTTCATATTATCATACAAATGATGAAAATGAAAAGTGCCAATATGCATGGTTTTTCTATTAATTTCAACATTCAAAAAATGCTTAGCACATTCAAAAATATTACCTGAATCTATTTGCCACTTCAATTTGAAGGATTTGCAAATTTCAAGTTGGTATGACACCTAGCAACATCTAGGGTTCATATTATCATCAAAATGAAAGTGCCAATATGCATGGTTTTTTATTAATTTCAACATTCAAAAAATGCTTAGCACTTTCAAAAAAATTACCTGAATCTATTCGCCACTTCAATTTGAAGGATTTGCAAATTTCAAAATGGTATGACCCCTAGCAACATCTAGGGTTCATATTATCATCAAAATGATGAAAATGAAAAGTGCCAATATGCATGGTTTTTTATTAATTTCAACATTCAAAAAATGCTTAGCACTTTCAAAAAAATTACCTGAATCTATTCGCCACTTCAATTTGAAGGTTTTGCAAATTCCAAATTGGTATGACACCTAGCAACATCTAGGGTTCATATTATCATACAAATGAAAAGTGCCAATATGCATGGTTTTTTACTAATTTCAACGTTCAAAAAATGCTTAGCACATTCAAAAAAATTACCTGAATCTATTCGCCACTTCAATTTGAAGGATTTGCAAATTTCAAATTGGTATGACACCTAGCAACATCTAGGGTTCATATTATCATACAAATGAAAAGTGCCAATATCCATGGTTTTTATTAATTTTAACATTCAAAAAATGCTTATCACATTCAAAAAAATTACTTGAATCTATTCGCCACTTCAATTTGAAGGATTTGCAAATTTCAAGTTGGTATGACACCTTGCAACATCTAGGGTTCACATTATCATCAAAATGAAAAGTGCCAATATGCATGGTTTTTTATTAATTTCAACATTCAAAAAATGCTTAGCACTTTCAAAAAAATTACCTGAATTTATTGCCACTTCAATTTGAAGGTTTTGCAAATTTCAAATTGGTATGACACCTAGCAACATCTAGGGTTCATATTATCATCAAAATGAAAAGTGCCAATATGCATGGTTTTTTTACTAATTTTAACATTCAAAACATGCTTAGCACATTCAAAAAAATTACCTGAATCTATTCGCCACTTCAATTTGAAGCATTTGCAAATTTCAAATTGGTATGACACCTAGCAACATCTAGGGTTCATATTATCATACAAATGAAAAGTGCCAATATGCATGGTTTTTTATTAATTTCAACATTCAAAACATGCTTAGCACATTCAAAAAAATTACCTGAATCTATTCGCCACTTCAATTTGAAGGATTTGCAAATTTCACATTGGCATGACACCTAGCAACATCTAGGATTCATATTATCATACAAATGATGAAAATGAAAAGTGCCAATATGCATGATTTTTTTAATAATTTCAACATTCAAAAAATGCTTAGCACATTCAAAAAAATTACCTGAATCTATTCGCCACTTCAAGTTGAAGGATTTGCAAATTTCAAATTGGTATGACACCTAGCAACATCTAGAGTTCATATTATCATACAAATGATGAAAATGAAAAGTGCCAATATGCATGGTTTTTCTATTAATTTCAACATTCAAAAAATGCTTAGCACATTCAAAAATATTACCTGAATCTATTCGCCACTTCAATTTGAAGGTTTTGCAAATTCCAAATTGGTATGACACCTAGCAACATCTAGGGTTCATATTATCATCAAAATGAAAAGTGCCAATATGCATGGTTTTTTTATTAATTTCAACATTCAAAAAATGCTTAGCACAGTCAAAAAAATTACCTGAATCTATTCGACACTTCAAGTTGAAGGATTTGCAAATTATAAATTGGCATGACACCTAGCACCATCTAGGGTTCATATTATCAAACAAATGATGAAAATGAAAAGTGCCAATATGCATGGTTTTTTTAATAATTTCAACATTCAAAAAATGCTTAGCACATTCAAAAAAATTACGTAAATCTATTCGACACTTCAAGTTGAAGGATTTGCAAATTTTAAATTGGCATGACACCTAGCACCATCTAGGGTTCATATTATCAAACAAATGATGAAAATGAAAAGTGCCAATATGCATGGTTTTTTTAATAATTTCAACATTCAAAACATGCTTAGCACATTCAAAAAAATTACCTGAATCTATTCGCCACTTCAATTTGAAGGATTTGCAAATTTCAAATTGGTATGACACCTAGCAACATCTAGGGTTCATATTATCATACAAATGAAAAGTGCCAATATGCATGGTTTTTTTACTAATTTCAACATTCAAAACATGCTTAGCACATTCAAAAAAATTACCTGAATCTATTCGCCACTTCAATTTGAAGGATTTGCAAATTTCAAATTGGTATGACACCTAGCAACATCTAGGGTTCATATTATCATCAAAATGAAAAGTGCCAGTATGCATGGTTTTTTTACTAATTTCAACATTCAAAAAATGCTTAGCACATTCAAAAAAATTACCTGAATCTATTCGCCACTTCAATTTGAAGGATTTGCAAATTTCACATTGGCATGACACCTAGCAACATCTAGGGTTCATATTATCATACAAATGATGAAAATGAAAAGTGCCAATATGCATGGTTTTTTTAATAATTTCAACATTCAAAAAATGCTTAGCACATTCAAAAAAATTACCTGAATCTATTCGCCACTTCAAGTTGAAGGATTTGCAAATTTCAAATTGGTATGACACTTAGCAACATCTAGGGTTCATATTATCATACAAATGATGAAAATGAAAAGTGCCAATATGCATGGTTTTTCTATTAATTTCAACATTCAAAAAATGCTTAGCACATTCAAAAATATTACCTGAATCTATTTGCCACTTCAATTTGAAGGATTTGCAAATTTCAAGTTGGTATGACACCTAGCAACATCTAGGGTTCATATTATCATCAAAATGAAAGTGCCAATATGCATGGTTTTTATTAATTTCAACATTCAAAAAATGCTTAGCACTTTCAAAAAAATTACCTGAATCTATTCGCCACTTCAATTTGAAGGATTTGCAAATTTCAAAATGGTATGACCCCTAGCAACATCTAGGGTTCATATTATCATCAAAATGAAAAGTGCCAATATGCATGGTTTTTTATTAATTTCAACATTCAAAAAATGCTTAGCACTTTCAAAAAAATTACCTGAATCTATTCGCCACTTCAATTTGAAGGTTTTGCAAATTCCAAATTGGTATGACACCTAGCAACATCTAGGGTTCATATTATCATACAAATGAAAAGTGCCAATATGCATGGTTTTTATTAATTTTAACATTCAAAAAATGCTTATCACATTCAAAAAAATTACTTGAACCTATTCGCCACTTCAATTTGAAGGATTTGCAAATTTCAAGTTGGTATGACACCTTGCAACATCTAGGGTTCACATTATCATCAAAATGAAAAGTGCCAATATGCATGGTTTTTTATTAATTTCAACATTCAAAAAATGCTTAGCACTTTCAAAAAAATTACCTGAATTTATTGCCACTTCAATTTGAAGGTTTTGCAAATTTCAAATTGGTATGACACCTAGCAACATCTAGGGTTCATATTATCATCAAAATGAAAAGTGCCAATATGCATGGTTTTTTTACTAATTTTAACATTCAAAACATGCTTAGCACATTCAAAAAAATTACCTGAATCTATTCGCCACTTCAATTTGAAGGATTTGCAAATTTCAAATTGGTATGACACCTAGCAACATCTAGGGTTCATATTATCATACAAATGAAAAGTGCCAATATGCATGGTTTTTTATTAATTTCAACATTCAAAACATGCTTAGCACATTCAAAAAAATTACCTGAATCTATTCGCCACTTCAATTTGAAGGATTTGCAAATTTCACATTGGCATGACACCTAGCAACATCTAGGATTCATATTATCATACAAATGATGAAAATGAAAAGTGCCAATATGCATGGTTTTTTTAATAATTTCAACATTCAAAAAATGCTTAGCACATTCAAAAAAATTACCTGAATCTATTTGCCACTTCAAGTTGAAGGATTTGCAAATTTCAAATTGGTATGACACCTAGCAACATCTAGGGTTCATATTATCATACAAATGATGAAAATGAAAAGTGCCAATATGCATGGTTTTTCTATTAATTTCAACATTCAAAAAATGCTTAGCACATTCAAAAATATTACCTGAATCTATTCGCCACTTCAATTTGAAGGTTTTGCAAATTCCAAATTGGTATGACACCTAGCAACATCTAGGGTTCATATTATCATCAAAATAAAAAGTGCCAATATGCATGGTTTTTTTACTAATTTTAACATTCAAAACATGCTTAGCACATTCAAAAAAATTACCTGAATCTATTCGCCACTTCAATTTGAAGGATTTGCAAATTTCAAATTGGTATGACACCTAGCAACATCTAGGGTTCATATTATCATACAAATGAAAAGTGCCAATATGCATGGTTTTTTTACTAATTTCAACATTCAAAACATGCTTAGCACATTCAAAAAAATTACCTGAATCTATTCGCCACTTCAATTGGAAGGATTTGCAAATTTCAAATTGGTATGACACCTAGCAACATCTAGGGTTCATATTATTATCAAAATGAAAAGTGCCAATATGCATGGTTTTTTATTAATTTCAACATTCAAAAAATGCTTAGTACATTCAAAAAAATTACCTGAATCTATTCGCCACTTCAATTTGAAGGATTTGCAAATTTCAAATTGGTATGACACATAGCAACATCTAGGGTTCATATTATCATACAAATGATGAAAATGAAAAGTGCCAATATGCATGGTTTTTCTATTAATTTCAACATTCAAAAAATGCTTAGCACATTCAAAAATATTACCTGAATCTATTTGCCACTTCAATTTGAAGGATTTGCAAATTTCAAGTTGGTATGACACCTAGCAACATCTAGGGTTCATATTATCATCAAAATGAAAGTGCCAATATGCATGGTTTTTTATTAATTTCAACATTCAAAAAATGCTTAGCACTTTCAAAAAAATTACCTGAATCTATTCGCCACTTCAATTTGAAGGATTTGCAAATTTCAAAATGGTATGACCCCTAGCAACATCTAGGGTTCATATTATCATACAAATGATGAAAATGAAAAGTGCCAATATGCATGGTTTTTTATTAATTTCAACATTCAAAAAATGCTTAGCACATTCAAAAAAATTACCTGAATCTATTCGCCACTTCAATTTGAAGGATTTGCATATTTCAAATTGGTATGACACCTAGCAACATCTAGGGTTCATATTATCATCAAAATGAAAAGTGCCAATATGCATGGTTTTTTATTAATTTCAACATTCAAAAAATGCTTAGCACTTTCAAAAAAGTTACCTGAATCTATTCGCCACTTAATTTGAAGGATTTGCAAATCTAGCGTTCATATTATCATATAAATGATGAAAAATCTAAAATTAAAAGCATTTGGTTATTATGGTTTTTTATTTTTTTTGAATATTCAGAATGAAGGGATCTTAGAATCCAATTTAAATATGTCCTAATATTATGAATGCCTTAAACTCAGTTGTAACTTGGACTGAAGTTGCACTTATGTCGTATTAAAATGTGACTTCCGGCTCGCCTTCGGTTCGAAGTGAACTATATGACTGCATATATCTACATTAGGGTATGTTATCGTTGTTGTAGTTTTTTATTTGCATTTAAAAAAGATAAAGTATACAATAGGTACTGGGATACATTAAGATGAATAGAGAAAATGATGAAAAAACACTTCATATTGTAAATTAATATAAACAACATACACTTTTACATAGCTAGAAGAAAATACGAAAGAGTCATGTTAGACTGGGTGCCATAGAAAATCATAGTGATGTATTCAAAATACAATATCAAATACAATGAGTTTGAATTATGAGTCTGTCACCTTGCTGATTGTCTTTAAAAGAGTTTTTGATTCCTTGTCTCATGAATTCATAATTGAGCAACTACTTCGAAACAGAATTCCGAAACAATTGATAGATATGATCGTTTCCACGATGAGGCTAGCATTCATATTCCAGGTCCTGAATCAAAACATTACATCAAGAGAGGTGTTCATGACGGGAAATTCCTCATCGGGCAAATAATCAGATCTTAGCAAGCCTAAAGCCGTTCGAAGATCGATCTGGCCTCTCATTGAATGTCACCAAATCCATAGTCGTCTCATCTACTTGATAAGATTGGAGTTTGGAGTACAAATATACCTCCTAAAACTATTCACTTATTTAGATTCATCCCATTCTCACCTTCAATTCGAGGTTAAAGTGATCTGCTGAGGCTAGTATTCAGATGAAATACACAAAAACCTTACATTTCAGAAGTGCAACTCCACACATCCGTCAAAAACTGGGGTATCTAATTGACAAACACGGAGGTCCTGTGGAAATCATTAAACTTGTCATGGCTAAAACGTCTTAGGTTAAGCGAAGACTTTTGGGCAAAAACCCTAAAATACAATTTCTATAAAGTTACAAGATACTTGTTTGAAATGAGAATGGCAATGGGCCCATCGGAACTCTTTTCGAACATTAATGGTGAATCTTTATATTGGAGAACATAGTCTCTTCATGTAAGTCCACATTGCTTAGTAATCTCACACTCCCTAAATGAATTTCTTCAAATGAGTAAATCTATAAGCTGGACACAGAACTTTATTCACAAACATTCTTATAAGCTTCAAAACTAATAACGAAGAGACTGGAAAAAATGCATTGTTTCTTCCTTTTGCTCCATTTTATAGAGCTCTTGATCAGAGGATGGTAAAAAATAGAATGAAAATTCAGCAATCAGTCTTTTTACTAATAAATCTAATATTAACAGATAGAAAATGCTCTTTTTGTAGAGCTTTTGAGGAGATGTCCTTCCACTTCTTTTGCAAATGTGACGCAGCCAATCCCCTAAGACCGAAAGTGAAAAATATAATGATGGTAGCACTTAAACCTCTATCTTGAAGACACTCTAAAGCCGACTCCATTACAGCAAAAGTTATCTCAATGATTTATTCTACGAGAACAAATGGAAATAGAAATGTTCAAGCTCCATAAACATATTGTTTCACAAGAGAGGAACCTCCATCCATGACCCGAAGGTAATGCTAAATTTCTTCTCCATTGATGATTCAGCCTTCTAACAATGACGAAATACACTCTTAAATAATGAAAAGTTATCTATAATATAAAAGAAAACATTGACTGACACAGAAACAGAAATTGGATTGTAAATTACAACGAGGGGAATTATCTTCAAATGGAGGTGCTTGATTATCTTCATATACAAGCTTAGACCTGGAGATGCTTAACAGTCATAATAACATGAAATTACGATGAGTAGGTGCCTCCTTATGTAGATCTCAATAATTTCTTCAACGATGATTCAGGCTTTTTACAACAAAATAATATCTAAAATAACAAAATGCGAATTATAATCCCAAAGGTATAGAAACATGAATAAAATACTCACAGAAAAGGAATGGTTGGATTGTAAGTTATATCAAGGAGAGTGCTCTTCCAACAGAGACACTTGATTATATTCAAGTGACCCAGAGATACTTGGAATCCATTTTAACACAAATTGATATAAGGAAGTAACAGCAGCTTCATTTTATAACCCCCGTTGATATAAAGGCTAATTGTTTTTCATCTTTTAACAATGAAGCATTGATACACGTTCAGAGAGGCCTGGAGATGCTTGAGATCCATAGTAATTGATATAAGTAGAAATCTAATTCAATGATGCAATAGATATGTGAAACACACTAATACTTATTTAATAACACTTTCTCTTACCTTGATGTGCCTGAGTAACGACTCATAATAATGAGAATATCCATCTAATTTAAGTATCTCATGGCCTGTATCATCATATATCGAGAATGGATAATATATTGAATAAGCAAATCTTTCTTGAAGTTTAATATAATCCATGAAACTATATTTAAATTGAAGTTAGCAAACTTATTTATGATGAATATAAAGTTTTAACTCATATTTACAGATGCTTTATCCGGGAAGACCAACATTTGAAGAACACTTGACAACAGATCCTCATGCACAAAAACGAGTTTTGAAAATGGCTTACGGATTTCGGATGTCCAAAGACTTAATCAATTTTTAAGATAAATACTCAGCAAATCCATTGATTTAAGAACAAAACATAAGAATGCAATATTGATGCGAGCTCCATCCTCATCTGTCTCAACCCCACCAAGACAGCTTTGTATGCAGTCGAGCTGCTTCACACCACAAAAGCGATTCACTTTCTCGCCGCACGTTGCATAAGCCTTTAACTGGATCGTTTTGTTTTATTCATCAAAGGATTGCCTTCCGTGGTTCACTTGCTGACAACACCCCTTTGCTATTGCCACAGTTAAAACCATTCAATTATTATTTCCCAAGGACCTGTTATCCAAACCTTTTGAACAATCAGAATTCATTGAGGGTTTTTCTCCACTCAAAGCCCTTCTTTTTTTAGCTTAACACTAAGATTCGTATGAAGCCCTCTGGCTATGCCAAACGCTTTTGGTGCCGCCTGAATTGGAGCACTTGCATGTGAATGTAGGCCCATAACAAATGCTACTTTCACGAAGTCGACCTTGGGACCTTTCCTTAGGAGGCCAAAGAGGGTCTTGACTCGGGTTAAATAGAAGTCCCTTTGAATTCGTAAGACTCAAACTTATTCAAAGAGAATGCTTTGAGAAGCTCCTTTTCCATTCGCCCCTCTTTGAGTCGTCTTGGATCTTGAAGTTGGTCCTTGGTCCAAGGAAAAGAGGAATCCCTTTGAAGAGGTTCTCCAGCAGCAGCAGCTCAAGGACATCTTCATTAGGATGGTCGTTCTAGGATAGCTCTCATATCTTGATCCTTAAATGATAATTTAAATCTACATTAATTAATGAAGATATTTTGAATCTATGAAGTAATAACAATGTGTCACATAATTATTGTTATGACTCATAATTCAAAAATAAATAAATAAATAAGTCAATAAGTTATGAGACGGGTTCCTTGAAGCCCTGTTCGAACTAAGAACGAATCATATATTCTATTAATTAAAAGCAAAAAATAATAATTCCAATTACATAGATTACGTCAAAAACAATGAAAAAGTCACATTATACATACATTACAAAAGATGACTCTTCCAAAAAGTTACTTTCACACCTCAAAATGGATCATTGTCCAATATATCTCAAAGAAAAGTCAACATAAATGATTGATTTTTCTTTAAATCGTAATATAAAGTTGATGTTCGAAACAAAGAGACTTTTACAGATGTTTATTATACATCTCCTTAAATTCTTAATGCAACTAGCTATTATAAATTAAGTTTTGACACCTTTCACCTCAGATTTCAATCCAATTTGGAATAAATGTTTCTATATACAAGATATGCACAATATTACAAAATTGAAGTGTGAAATTTCAAGTTATTAAGATGCTTTAAATCTGTTGTAAAATGAATTGATATAAGGAAGTAGCTTCAACTTTCTTATATGAACCCCATCGATTGACTTCTTAAATGATGGGTAAATTCCACAACAAAACAAACTGTAAAATGTTGAATCAGGAGTAAAAATGACATTAGCAATGCAGCATAGATGGATACACAATTGGATGGAATATTTTGACTATAAACTGGTGGAAGGAGATACTTGAATTCATAGTAATGGATATGAATCTATTCGAAAGATGATGCGTCAATCCATAGGGGCCAAGGTTAATATAATTCCTGAAACTATATTTCAACTCATGTTAAAGTACTTATTTATAATGAATTGAAAATTTTACCTCACATGAACGGATGATTTATCCAGAAAAACCTACATTTGAAGAATAGATATCAAGATAAATTCGTTTTGAAGAATGGAAGAGTGTAATGGAGAGACAGAATATGATGATCTTGCATGGAGACATCAACCTCCAGTAACGAGGGTTCATCACTTAAACTTTCCTGTCCATCTCTTTTTCTAATTTTTACATTTATTTATGTTAGCCCCACAATGACATAATTAATTACAGCGTCCATTCCATGTATGTAGCTACAGAATATTCCTACAACTAAACCATATACACATTCGAATGAACTTGGATGCTTCAGTTCTGTTAACACTGGATCATGGTCCCTAGTCTGACATGATCCACACTCTTGGCAAAATAAAGCGATTTCATGGGTGACTCCAATGCTGTAGCCTCAGTTCAACACTCCACTCGACGTTATAACTTGTGGGAGTCGATGACTTAATATTTGCCTTTATTTTCACCAACATCTCAGACAGGCAAATCACTTTAATCTTTTGATCTTTTGGCTGA
Organism: Lepeophtheirus nordmannii; assembly: GCA_963680855.1. Lineage (NCBI taxonomy): Eukaryota > Metazoa > Arthropoda > Copepoda > Siphonostomatoida > Caligidae > Lepeophtheirus > Lepeophtheirus nordmannii. The sequence goes on along the minus strand of OY804521.1, from coordinate 38,828,310 downwards.
GTAAATGACTCCTCCCTCCACTTGCTCCTCACTCCTTGACTACTCCAGTAAGTTCTCCAATATTGACGTGAGCTCCATTCTCCTCTTTCTGAACGGAATCGACCTTCACCTTCTCGTCACACGTTGCATTCATGAGCCTTTCTTGTATCGTATCGTTTTGTTTTATTCTTCCTTAAGTAGCTCAGTTCATAGGACACCCCTTTCCAGTTTCCCATCCTCCAGAAATATCTCCATTAACTATTTTAGACTTATTATATTAATTATTTAGTCTCAGATACAGCAAATGTGTACCACACACATAATTATTCTTATGAGTCATAAGTAAAAAAGTAAATACCTAAATAAATAAGTCAATAAATTATGAGACGGGTTTCTAGAACTAAGAACGAATCCTAATTAATTAATTATTGTTATATGTATAGATTCACATCATCTGGGCATCATCAAAAGCAATGAAAGGTCACATTATATACATTACAAAAAAAGCTCCTACTGAATTATCTTCAGACGAAGAATTGGAGGATTCATGAAATTATGATCTCCCAGAAATAGGAGTAGGAGTACAAGTTGAAATGAACTTGATTGATAGGTGCAAAGTTTCATCAAAGAACGATTTACATGTATAATTAAGCTTATAATTAATTATTAGTGTTGCTCATTAGGATTGTCTATATTAGGGAAACTTTTGTTGCCATTACTTTTGACTTAAATATCTAATAATTTTTTTCCTTTCTTACTGTTCTTATTAATAAATTAACAACCACTGGTTGTAAAGCATGAAAAAAACACCATCGCAATTATTAACGAATTGATTTTTAAATTAAAGGCAGATCTGAACTCAACAATTATTGCTCTGTGACTTTTGATTTCATAATCTTTTTGGAACTCTAATATTAGAGTTGGACAAATTTTGAAAATTTAGCAAAAGTTGCCATAAATTCAAAACTTATGAACCGATTTTAAAAATTGAAAAAAATCTTATTCTATTAGAGTAATATCTACAACTTTTGGTTCAATGGCATCTCTCTAAAACCTTGTTTTCAATATTATTCAGAATTGAAGGGATGGGTGAAAGAGTGTTTGTATGACGTCATCTTACGCCCAAGTTTGTATTTTCAAATTGACAGTTTACCACGACGAGCTTTTTGGGTTAAACAAAAACACTATATACTGTATTCTCCCAGCTTCTGTTGATTATTTTCATCATTTGACTCTTTTGATTTAAAGCAGCTGATCCTACGTAATATGAACTCAAAATGGGTATTAATATTATTTCTGATTTTGATGCATAAAAAAATATATTGAATCAAGGATTGCGCGCCCTTTTTTTGAATTTGAATATACTACAAGTATATATTAACAAGTTGGCAACAAGAAAAATAGAGAAGGGTAGCTACCATATGTTTTTCTAAATTTCTCTTTTCCCCTTTTGTCAGTCGAGGTTGCGAGTGAACAAAAAAGCTCGACTTGTTACACTCTGAAGGTCCAGGAGTAGATATATTTAAAATTATAAACTCTGTTTTAATTGGGCAACAATGTCTTCAGCAATAATTTCAATAATTTTCATTCGGAGTTACAATTCTGACAATTCTGAATACATAGGACATAGAAACGATGCATGTAAATTTATTTACATAGATTGAGCGTTTAAGAGGAATAAAATCTATTTTCCATGAAGTAAATTTTTATGCTGTAGAGATAAATGATAATTAATCGTCATTGGTAAATAATTAATTCTCTTCACAGAATATCGTTGAATATAATACAAGAAATTAGAAAGAGAAAAAGTGTGTCTGAATACGTCTTGGATGGACGATGAAGTAAGGAGGTGGGGAGGTGTGAGCCGGTTAATCCCTGAAGTGGAAGAATGTGGCTCAGGCGAGAATAGCACAAGCTACCACGGTGCAGGCTAAGACGCACGTTAACTCCTTTTCTTAAAAAGTAGGGGACGAAGCTGAGTCAGAAGTTGTAAAGGAAAATACGTTGATGAGATGATTGATGATGAATATAAAATAAAGACAAAATACCCGTTGATGACAAAATTGATTGATTTATAAAATAGAATTATGGTCATATATTATTTTCAATTATTCTGAAACGTAGGAAATGTAACATCAAAGGTCGAACGAGTACTTCAAATTTCAATCAAATTAAAAATAATGAATTAATATAATAGAATTATTGTACTCTTGTAATATTCGAAGGGAATTTGACATTTTTGAATTGAGGGACACTTTCAGCAACTAATTGATTTCCTTCTATACAGGCAAATAAAATATTGAAAGGAAGAGATGAATTTGGTCAAGTAAACATAAATAAATAAATTTAAATATAAGGATGTCATTTTTTAACTTTACATTACAATATCATTTTTTTATTTCATGTTGACTAAAAAAAAAAATCAATGACTGTTAATATACATGAACGATTGGTTTTAATTCCTACAAGGAAAGTGATTGAAATATATAAAATCCGATAGTTTTTGAGTTAAAAAGAGGCTTTGTGAGTACAAAAACATGAAAAGATACGTTATTACATCGTATTTTCAATATGATCTATTCTGCTTTATTTTTATCAATGAAAAAATGACCATTTTTACATTTTTCAACCCTGTATAAAGTCAAAAAAATGGTCAAAAATGGACAAATGTCCAGGAAATCACACATTTGGTCTTGAAATTATATTACCATAATTTATTTGAAAGGCAAACATTATATATTACGATTATATATTCTTTTCTAATTGTCGTTTTTAATTTTTTTATGGAATGGTTTGCTAAAAATAATATTTCTTATGATTAAAATATATTAATAAAAATAAAGAATTTGTCAGGAAATTAATTTTGAAGTTATATTTAATGAAGATTTCGTAATTTACAATAAAAGTTCAATTATAGTTTTGAATTTTTTTTCATGAAAAGTCCTGAAAGAGCCATGGAAATTTAATTCTTACAGGAAATAAAATAGGAATAATTTACAAAATTAGGAAGAAAACGTAAATGCTCCCAATGATAATGATAATTAATTAATTAATGTATTGAACTTGGCTCTATTAATAAAAAGTAGAATGTAGTTTTCGGATCTTTTACTGTTTATGTACTCATCAAACCTCTTTTTAATGAAAAACCCTCATTTTAAATTTTTGGCAAAACTATAACTTATTTAAAAAATGAAGAACTTTATAAATGCCATTTTAATAACTTCCAACATTAACATATATTTAGTTGTTATATGTAACCTTATTCTTATATTTGTCTTCTTGATTTATATTATGAAAACATTCTTATTTAAAATCAACTGAATTATAATGTTTATACATTTTCTTAAGATATGAAAAATCCATCAGAGGATGAATAATTTCCCATCCATCAGTGGTCATTAATAGAAATCTTAAAGAAAAATAAATAATTATCTTAAACTACCTATTAAACCTTGGTCACAAAAATGGTGTTGCCTAATGGTATCACTTATCACCCACAACGATTTGATATTTTACTTGTATTCTTATCGGAAATAAAATAATAGATGTAGTGAAAAGAAATTCATTATTTTTTTTCCATGAAATTGAAGGCTTTATACAAGTTGTAACGTTTAGCTCCTGGGCAATCAAAACAGTGCTTACAACAGTTCGATATTTCATTTTCACTACTCCTAGTATTTAAATTGGATTTTACTCAATCTGAACTTTTTGTTAAAGACTCGCAACATGACTTGTAGTCCTATCAGGGATATAAAACTTGACTTGAGCCTAAAGACTCAAGGCTTGACATGTAACCTACTTACAAAAAATTGTCTCGTGAGCATCTCCAAATATAAAATATTAAGTACAATATACGAGACAATAACACCATGTAATAGCATTTTTGCCCATTTGAAGGTTTCCAGAATAATAAAATTTTCCTAAATAAAAGTACATATGAATGTTTTTGTGGATCATTGTCTCCAATGAAATATTAATAAACGTATGTATATATAATCTTGGAAATGTCCTATGAAATTTCAACTCCTCTTTTTTTCCTTCCTCTGGGTGCTTCCTAAGCAGCCAAAACCGCCAAAATCCCCTGACTCTCCTTGCTGTTTCTTTTATTTGTATAAGTGCTGTGACGTCATCAAAACAATGTTCTATTTTCAGTACATACTTCTGACGTGACTTGAAATGGCGCAGCTCTGGCTTGGACCCAAGGACGTCTCATTGCTTCGCTCTTCGTGACTGCCAAGAGTGGGTGTCGGATGGGATGGATGTGATGCCGAGCTCGAGCATTAGCTTCCAATCAAGAGCTTCGATCCAAGTGGAAAATTAAACCCTAGAGCATTGTGAATATAACAAAGAGTTCATTGCACAGAAGAGGCACCAAGAGCAGGAGAGCTCCATGAGGATGGACTCTTCTCAAGGCACCCCAAAGAGCAGCAAGAGTCATAAGATCAACGATGAGACGGCGAAAATCATCATGAACCTGATGTGCAGATAATTTCATTTTGGCCATTGTCGATCCCCAATTTTGTTGGAGTCCGAGTTCCATCTGATGATCATCGAATCCCTCATCCCCTTCATCGTATTGGGCATCCTCAAGGCTTCACAGTTGACGATAGGAATAATTATGCATTTAAAGAACTTGCTCTCGTGGATTATGGATTCTGTGGACATTTTCTTCAGTTACACGTATCCCTTGTTCCTCTGAATCACATGCAGACATTTACTTTTGAGTGATTCAAGAGTATTAACATGACATGAGGGAGGCTGGAAATATTCTTTACTTTCAAATGCCGTAGACTGAAGGATCGGATTTTTCAATATAGAACATGAAATGGACTGACTAACTCAAAGTTGAGTTGGACATTGAAGGAAACAAGTGTCTTGGTCTTATTAGTGATGAAATTAAAAGTATCAGAATTGTCTTCAATTACGTTCCTTGAATAAATATTTAATATGTATCTCGTGATTATAACCTTGAACGTGTTCTATAATGTTTAGTTTACTCAAGGCTTCTGCCCCAAATTCATTTAGACGTCATTTCACTAACCTAGGATCTTCCTTTAAATTTTTCACTTATGAACCGATTTTAAAAATTGAAAAAAATCTTATTTTATTAAAGTAATATCTACAACTTTTGGTTCAATGACACCTTTCTAAAACTGTGTTTTCAATAGTATCCAGAGTTGCAGGGTAAAAGAGTGTTTGTATGATGTCATCTTACGCCCAAATATTCATCATCAAAGTATTTATTTTTGAATAGACAGTTCATTGCAATGGCGTAATAGTTTTATAATATAAATCCTATTACATTACGTCATGCAACTACAAAATAATTTTCTGTTTCACTCAGTTCACCTATTTACTGTGAGTAGTAAGCTCACAAGACCTAGAAAAGTTTTTCCCTGGAGGAAATGCTTGGCATTATAGAAGAATATATTAAACCATATAATACTAGGAGACACTCAAAAGGCCCAAGAGTAGATATATTTAGAATTACATATCATTTAGCTCGGCCTTTGTTCTGTGTAAGGGTTGACTGAAAGAAACAACCCGGATTGTCTATCTTAAGAGCAACCAGAGCTGTATTCACTTGGTCGAACACTACACATTTTCGTGTTAACCTTGAGAGGAGGTAGTCAGAACGTCTTTAGGATATGAAGTAGGGAACCTTTGCAAGACATGAGGAACTTGGTTGAGATCCGTAAGTATCAAACGATCCGTGCTTGAATCACCTATCACCATTCCAAAGGGCTCGAAACACTTACTACGAGTGAATAGAAATCAAGAAATTGATTTAAGAATTCTTGAGTAAAATTGTAAATACTATTTATAACAAAAGTTAATTAGAATCACCTAATAATTTTAATCAATTAATAATAATTATAATTAATCATTTTTTGGTAGGATTTTGTTACGAGAAATTCAGCTTCTTATCAACCTGAAGTAAGTAATAATTCATTTTGTCGAAGATTTGTATTATAACTTTACTTATATTACAGACAACAACTGATAATGATCAATATGGCACCTTTGCTTAAACACCTGTGGTTAGTATTTGCTTCATAGCAATCAATTGATATAAATTTAACTCTTTTTCTTTATTTTAGAAGACATAAACCCTACTATTTGCCAGTAAAAAGTGGCGGATGGGAAGATCGTTGTCTTTGAAGCCTCCTGGAGGGACGCCATGGAGAATTCTATGTTTGTTAAAATTCATTCAGAGATATAAGGGCCTAATAATCAACCGTAAAATGTTTGGATTGTCCTTATTCATTTTAAACATAAAACAGATTAAACCAAAACAAAATAAATATGAATAGAAAATACAAATTCAGAAGACTTAGTTTTATTTAAAAGAGAAATATAATATATACTTTCAATGTTTAAAATTATCTCTTGAAAGACATTTTAATGAAAAACAGTACTGCTGTGGAATATTCATAAGAAACGGGATTTTTCTTGCTCATTGCAATTAATCTTTTGTACTACGGCTGTACTAAGTGATAATCTTCCATATTATCTGAAAAACAAAACAAAGCACAATTTTTATTTAATAATGAATGATATAATTTAATTGAATAATATTACTTATACTAGTAGATCTCATCACATTCGTCATCAAGGCTTTATCTACTGAATTACAAAATACATTACTGTCCATGTTTCTCTTGATATTTTGCATCATCATATAGTCCATCAAGTGTAGTTGAGATTTTCCTCTACTTTTTACACATCCTTCCACTCATTTACGACAAGTCATAACATTCGTCATTAAAGATTTATCTACTGATGATTCACGTGAATTGAAATAGGAAATCAAGGACTTACATAGTCAAATCGTTCCTCTTGGCAAAAAATTGACCCTTTTCAACCGTTTTTAGCCACTCGGGACAAAAATATTATTTTAAATCGAAAAGTAAAACGCTTTGGAGGAGAAGAATGGGAGACGGGGGCTCCTCTTCTCATTCCAATGTGATAATGACTCTTCAGAATTGATAAATAAACTAGAGAACGAAAACCCCTCATTGAAACATCAATCATAATTCATAAGTAACATATGTGCAGGTGAAGAGTAAATTTGGGTCAGGCTATTATTTAAAAACCAGAATCAACAATTAATTGTGTTGCATTAGAAAATGTATGTGTCCACAGTTCAACCAGACGTAAATATGTAAATTGATAATAACTATGAATAAAGATGAAATAAATGATAGCCTTTTTGTCCTATCAACAAGGAGGATAGAAAAGAACTTTTGAGGAGACGTCCTTCCACCTCTTTTGCAAATGTGACGCAGCCAATCCCCTAAGACCGAAAGTGAAAAATATAATGATGGTAGCACTTAGAACTCTATCTCCAAGACACTTTAAAGCCGACTCCATTATAGCAAAAGCTACGAGAACAAATATCGTGGAGGCAGTGAAAGAGGACATTGATCTTCATTTTGCTATACCCAACACTTCAGACATAGACATGAACTCTGCTTTTGGTGTCGCCTGAATTTGAGCACTTGACTGTGAATGCTTTGAATAATGCTTTGAAAAGGTCCTTTTCCATTTGCCCCTCTTTGTAAAAGAGGAATCCCCTTAAAGAGGCTTCTTGCTCAAGGATATCTTCATTAGAATGGTCGTTCTACGATAGCTCTCATATCTTGTACCTTAAATAATAATTTAAATCTACATTAATTAATGATTGTATCTTGAATCTATGAAGTAATAACAATGTGTCACATAATTATTGTTATGACTCATACTTAAAAAGTAAATAAGTCAATAAGTTATGAGACGGGTTCCTTGAAGCCCTGTTCGAACTAAGAACGAATCATATATATATATATATATATACATATATAATTAATATATATATATATATACATATATATATATATATTCTATTAATTAAAAGCAAAAAATAATAATTTTAATTACATAAGTTTCATCAAAAACAATGAAAAAGTCACATTATACATACATTACAAAAGATGACTCTTCCAAAAAGTTACTTTCACACCTCAAAATGGATCATTGTCCAATATATCTCAAAGAAAAGTCAACATAAATGATTGATTTTTCTTTAAATCGGCATCCTATTATACAATTGTAATATAAAGTTGATGTTCGAAACAAAGAGACTTTTACAGATGTTTATTATACTCCTCCTTAAATTGTTAATGCAACTAGCCATTATAAATTAAGTTTTGACATCTATCACCTCAGATTTCATCCAAATTTGGATGAATTGTTTCTATATACAAGATATGCAAAATTACAAAATTGAATTGTGAAATTTCAAGTTATTAAAAACTTATGAGGGTTTGAGGATGGGTTTAATTTACAATTTATAATTGTTTTTTTTGTGTGTGTAGCCCCCATAACGAATTTTGTAAGAACACATAATTAGCTAAATTCATAATTGAATTGAGGACATTTTATTCTCAACAAAAAATACTTGTTCTAGGTGTCAAATTGCATCACCAAGGGCACTTAATCTTTTCTCTAGTTGGTTTATATTATTTAATATACACATGACTTCATTAAATACGGATCTCATCATCTTTCGTGTTCAAAAGGGTTTTAAAGCTTTCAAACAAAAAAAACAACCACTATAATACAGTTGATCTACTACAAATACACAATTTAATCTTACTGATTAATTCTTTCACATCTTGTATAACAAAATAAACACCATGGTGCCAATCCATAAATTTTTAATTTTCAATTTTTTCATATTGTCCTGTAGATCAACATACCAATTGAAGAATTTTAACATTTAGAAGTTACTCCATGCCTTTAAAGTTCAGAAAATTGGCAACTTTTTTGAAAATTTCATATTTTATTTGATTATAATCAAATAAGAAATTGACAAGAGAGACACAGAAAGAGAAAGTGAGAGGCGCTAGAACTCATAAGGCAAAATTCATAAACTAAAATAAAATTCTTTTGAGAATAGAATCCAGGATCAACGCTTATCAATGGAGAAATGTCTGTGTGTGGTAAGGAATCCTCGACAACAAAGTCCCCACTCGAAGATCTCCTATTAATTATTCAGGGATATCTAATTCTACTCAGATATTGTTTTAAAATGTGAGGAATTCAATTTCATTACTTCCGAATGCATTTGGATTGGAATAGAGTTTCCAAGTTGATGAAGATAACAGAAGTGGTACTACCACTATAGCCAACTCTCCTCCGCATGAAACAAAGCCATGAAATAAAGCATTCCACAACCTCACGTTTCTCACAGAAACAAAAATATACACATACTTTTTTAAATTTTATAAGGCATAAGATGACTCATTCGAACCCCAGCTCTGCAATCTCATAGACTTAGAAGATAAGATCTTGAAAAAAGTTAAAGTTCAAAGATCATTTGCTATCAATTAGTACTCTTATAAATATACATACAGTAAGTTACAGGAATATACAACACACGAACTTATGGTCATACAAACAAAAATTTTTGCGGGAAAACAAATACTTTTTCACAAAAACGCCTTCTAGTCTGTAAAGTAAAACTGAAAAATAGGGATTCCATCAAATTCCAGTTTTGTACCAAATTCCTCGTGATGATTTTACCAATAAAAATAAGAAACAATAAATTAAATATTTATTGAAAGATCATCTTTGTAATATATTATAGATAATATTTATAAATTATAATAATCATGACAAAAATCATAGTTAACACCATCAAACAATAATTACATTAAGTTTACCAAAGTTATTTTATTTAAAGCTACTTTTTATTTGGACAAGTAAGCCTGCAGTTTCATCAGATTAGTAAACTTGAGTCATTAGGTCCATATCTTTATATACATACATATATGTGAACGACTTTAATAAACACGGATCTCATCACTTTCTTGTACCAGGGATTTCATAAATTCTTTACAATGACATTATTGACCATAATTCTCCTGAGATCTCACTTCCCAATGACTCCTGAATAAAGTTGAAATTATCTTTCCATTCCTCTCCAACAAGGGTCAAAGAAAAAAATGAGTGCTCCTTTTGTATTCGGTAGGATTTCAAAATTGTACTTCATTTTTTTTAACATCACTGTGCTTCCTTTGAACGTATGGTCTTTCAAATTGACAATGGATAAAAAAAGAGAGTTACAGTCATAACGGCTACAATAATTAATTAATAACTTTATATCAATATATACTGTTATTAGTCAATATAAATAACGATATGAGTTCCAACATCTCCTGGCCCGTAACATTATATATCGAGAACGGATATGATCTTGAACGCAGCAAACATTGCTTGTTTTCCAAACTGTTGTGATGGACTATGTCGTTTAAATACTTGTATAGACATAGTAATCAATTTGAGTGAGTTTTTTTGTTCTTCAAATTCATTCTTTTTAAACAAATTTAAAATTATATGTAAAGCTTATTTTATCACTATGAGATTGCTTCTTCATCACAAAAGAAGTTATTAGAAAGCTTCACATGTCTATTGGAACATTGAACTATTATAGACCTGAAGCATCTTCAGGCCTATTTAAACGAGTTCAGGAGTCATTGTTTTAAGAGTATTTTTATTCTTACAGTTTAAAGTCGAACCATTCAGTCCCTTTGAGTGTCCATCTATGCTTCCATGCTACAGACATTTCTTCTCTGAATTCAATATTTTTGGGTTTATTCTTGCTGTGTAATATTTGTCCATTATGAGATTTGATAATTGTATTCGTGTAATAATTGATTTCAAGCATTTTCCAGCTAATTTGAATTTTGAAAAGAGCCAGAACATTCATCCAGAAGAAATTGTTTCCATCTTAGACGAGGAATCATTGTGTATGAATTTGGATTCGAGTGAGAATCCCTTTTTATTCCTTGTTTCAAGATAGGGCTCCAAATCACAGTTCTCTAGATTCAAATGTACCTACTTTTATGAACAAATCGTGGATTAAAAAAGGTTTTCCCTCTACAAGTTTCTATGAATCAGTAGAGAAGAATTGCAAAACTATCAACCCCAACTGAGGCTAAATTCTTAAATTTATCCTCGAGCATCAACGACACACAATTCCATATTTTCTTTATCCCAAAAATGGCAATTCTAGTTTCTAGGTTGCTAGACTTCAAATACAACGTTAAAATCAGTTATTGATTTTATAAATGAATGGTCATTCACTTCGTTTGTAGATTTAACAAAAAGTGGAACCAAATAAAGTTATAATTTGACTGAGTTCATTCCTTTCATTTTTTGTTTGTGTGTTGCACGTTCTATTACACTCTACATTTTTGAGCAAAAAAATACCAGAATTTGAGACGAACATGAAATTATATTCTCCAACGATTCTAATAAAATTAATATGGTACTATAAGAAATTTATTGTTTAAATGAATTAGAATACAGATACAATCATATTTTTATGAGGAAAGATTCCGACAATCGGAGGATGAATTCGACACTTACCTCCGAAAAGGAAAATAATTCTGCTGGATTTGAGAATTTTGGCTCAGATCTTTTTGGAGATGATCAAAGTGTTTTTGTTTCAATACACGATAATTAAGAACATAAAGATGACTCAGGTGAGAGTCAACCTTCAATTCAAGAGGATCTGAGTGGATATTAATTTGTTATTTGATGACTTAAGTATTGCAGATGAAATTCAAAAATACAACACTTTATCAAAATCACATTATATTTACATCACCGACGATATAATACCAAAAGGTGGCATGAATAAATGGAACCGAATCAGGGACATTTTAAACTCAGACATTCATCATAATACACAATTGAAAATCAATACACCTTCGAATAGGAAGTTCAATGATTCTAAATGTTATAAAAGAGATTTGGAAGACAAGGAAAACATATTCAAAGCAAAAATTTCTTGTAAAAAAGACTCAAGAAAAATGTTTGCTCAATCTTTTGAGAAAATGGAAATATGACAAATTAATTTTTAATGAAAACTCACTCCTGTTTGTATTTATGTCCTAGGGCAAAATATCCCCTTCTACTTATAGATTCAATGGACTTTTAATGACTTTTTAAGTGTTAAATATTTTTATTTAAAATAAATTTTAAACTAATTTTCCTGTTTTTCTGTTTTTGAAGTAGTCGAACTATCAAGAAATTGCTGATTTTTTGAAAAGACAGGTCTTTATTATGCAGTAAACAATTTTTTTTATTAAAACAAATAAAAGTTATGAATATCACATTGAGTCATTTTAAAACTGTTTGTACTATTAGAATGCAAGCAAAAGAGATTGTCCCAACCCTCTACTCAGACTTAAAATGATTTTTCCATTTATTAAAAAGTACTTCAAAAAATTTATAGATGGGTTCGTAACTCTCAACTTATGACAGCATCATTTGATCATACAAAGTTGGTTTTCTTCATAACTTAATTTCATATCTGTATCAAAGTGTTGCAGCCCTGAGACAATTCTTACATGTACATAAATAACTTATGATATGAATAACATGCAAAAACATAAAATCTCTTTGTATTGGGGCTTTTATTTTATACTTTATCTACTGAAAATGCAAACTATAAAATATGCAGTGGTAATTCTATTCCCTTAATCAATTATCCACTTGACAGTTACAATAGCAAAGTTCCAAGTCCATCAAGATTATTCAAAAGTTCAGCTCTGGTTACAACATTTTTTAAGGGCCCAACATATTGAATTCATGCATTGAAATAATTTGATGAGCAAAACTACTATATCTAAGTAATCTCACAAGCATTATACAAAAATGTTAAATAAAATGCAATGACATTAACTACAATTATTTTAAATAAATACATCCCTTTATTTCATAAGTAAATAAGTATATATGTATATGGTTCAAAGATATTCACAATCAAATCATGATTAAAAAATGTAAAATTATAAGGTTTCTCATCTGAATGAATGTCTAGGTCTTAACCAAGTTAGTCTAGTTACTCCTTTTAAAAGCATTGAATATAGATGGAGTCTCGGCTTCATCCTGGCTATAGATGCAACTGCCATCACTCTCGGAATAATCACATTCAGCCTCTTTACTGCTTGAATCCTCCAGAGGAGGAGGAAGAGTTGTAATCCATCATGTCATCTTCTGAAGATTCATAGTCGGGGAAAACTATAGATTCTACACTCATCTCGTGATTGTCCAAAAGATTCTAAAACCTTCAATAATATTTAGTATCTCTCACGTCCAAAAACTTTTCGTAAGATAACAGGGATTGCAGTGAAAAATTGCGTACAATTGAAGCAATACAAATTAGAAAACTTACAGTTCTCTTCATTTTAGTTTAATTTTTTTTCTATATTATTAATGAATTCAGTATTGGGTATATTACTTGTTTAATATTAATTAATGTTAAATTAGTTATCATTAGATTAGAGCTCATGATGCCATCTTTGCTCATTTCCACATGCATCAAATATCCGTTGCTAATTAAAAACTATACTTATAAAAAGTGAGATGATTTTTGATAACTTAAAAGCAAATAAGAACCAAGTATGTATAGCTTAAAAATCCGTAATCAATATGTAATTAAATGAGATAAATAGTATTCTGACAAGTGGTTTATATTTTATAACCATTACTATGAATCAGGGAGTACTTATTAAAAAACTTTTTGTTTTCTCTAAAGCAAAAAGGAAGAATAAATAAATAAGTGTAAAAGAACTCTAGCTGAATGATTTATAAAACAAAGAGTTTGTTATTATTGTTGTCTTCCCGAAAACAATAAAAAAAGGAAGAAGGAAGTCGTTCTCTTATATCAAGTATTCAATGAAAGGAAATGAAATGAAAGAGGGGAAATGAATCGCGTGACCCCCCCCCCCCCCCCGGGTCGCGCGATTGATTGTGGGAGAAGTATTTGTGATAAATGATAATGTTATTAAAAGAATAACGGGCCGGGCCTGTGCTAATAATAAAATCGAAGTTTGGAAAATATTACTATATGAGTTATAAGAAATAAATAATAAGTAACCCAAATGTAATAATGTTATTAACAATTATCACTTTTCTGAATCTCGAAAACACTTAAAATGAATGAGCTTACAATTAAACGTGGAGTATAGTAAAACAATCAGTAAAACAAAATTACTCGAAAATAATAAAATGAACAAAAAATGATCAAATTGAGTAATAATGAGTAAAAAGAAGAATTCTCGTCGAGACTCCAAGATGCGAAGAGATAAGAATTTTCTTATGTTTGTATGTTACAATCATTCCTCCCTTAGACTTTTTTTCTACGTTTCCTATGCTTAGATGTCTACTTGTGCTTTTTCTGATATTGTAATTGGTAGTATTCAACCCTTTATATAATTTTGTTTTAAATCCTTATTTTTTGTGTAAGCATAAGTATTTCTATTGATGAAGTGGTGATATTCCATATTTACTATATTTTAACATTAGAAACATTTAACTATTTGTAAAATGATTGTATATAAGGTTTTTTTCATTTTGTATATCAAGTATATATGTATTTATTTCTCTGTTCTATTGAAGTAGATTTTCCTTTAAATATTTGTTTTATAAGATTTCACCCCCAAGAATTATAGGATTTTGATGAGGATACTCCACTCTTTACTCGGATCCGTAGCTTGAATGGACAATCCCTTGTCAACGTACACAATTCATCTCATAATTTCATCAATAAATAACAGGATTACTGTGTCGATATCAATAATTTGAGGTGCCGTATGGACGATAAAACATGTTGTGATAGCTGTTATTGAAAGTAATTCCTCCTTTAACTCCTGCTTTATCATTAAGCAGAAGAGTACATGTAATAGTACTGACTAACTGAATTTGATTGTTGCCTTCCAATTGCTTTTATTTGAATAATATAGTAACTCTCAGTACTGTGTATGTATTATTTAATTGATATATTTAATAGTATATTGCCTGTCCTTTTTGACAGATATGGATTTTATTATTACTTTATAATTCATTTTATAATAACTCTGGTATAAAAATATTGGGCTCAAAATACAGCTTGAAATACTAATAATTATTACAAGGACTTGGACTGTAGCCATTTTTTCTTTCCAAGTGGAACTCAATACTTTTTTATAGCATAAATGTGTAATGGTTTTAAGAAGTTGCTAACTAATTAATAAAAAAATTTATACTAATCTCAAGATTTTCCTTCATATTTAAGATCTACAGTATAGGTAGGTACTCTATATAGAGATAAATAAGTACATGGACCTCGAAAATTTCTGTCTCTCTCTTCCCTCAAACGTATATAGTGTTAAGTAAAATATATTTTTTGTTTAAAGAAATATGTAGTTGAAATGAAGAAAGAATTAAAAGAAAAAAAAACTTATAAAAAAAATAAAATAATCAGATATAGGAAAAACCTTAGTTAAGAATGCGTTTATGTACACGTAATTGAAAGTAATCAGTCATATTTTTCTGACGTAATATAAGCTCCATTAATTCCTTAGGAGCCTTCTTTTTTTTCTTTCTTTCTTCTTCCTTACATGTATATTTCTTAACAAAAGATCTCCTTAAAGAATGGAATGACTAGTCAGGTATATAAACTATGAATGTATGTATTATGTGAAATAATTTGTAAGAAGTCAAAAAAAAAAAAAAAAAAAAAAAACAGAGATTTAAGGCCTACATAGAATTTATGTGAATTTATTTTTTTTTTTTGTTAAACACAGCAAATTGCTCCTTGTTACAATAATAAAACTTAACATATACTCTTTTCTTAATACAACAACTAAAATTTGTGAAGGAATGAAGTAGTGTTATGTATTTTAACAATGCATTTTTTTAACTGTTAATTTAGATAAATCTAATCTAATAGAGTACTTAAGTGTATTATTATTTCTTTTATATATATAAAAAATCTACATTCAGTTTTATTGCGAATATTTATACCGCAGTGGATGACAAGTATCCAGCTAATTTAAATATAAAAAAATGTCGTACCTATTTGTTTAATATGAACAAATACATATTTAGGGGTTTTAACCTTGTGGAGAAAAAAATTATACATTTGAATGATTTGAAAAGAAAAAATGGTTGGAGATGCTCTTTTTCCTTTTTTGAAATAGTTAGATTGTTGTGAAGGAAGAAGTCATCTCCCTCTAAAAAAACATAATTAAAAAACTCCTGTCAATTTGCTGCAAATTTAGTTAAAAATGCATATTGGAATTATAGTAATATATGTATCAACCTATAGTAGTCAAATTTTCCCTGAATGAATGCTACCTATTTTAAATTTAATAGAAAGTTCACTTCCCTTGTATATATTTTTTCCATTCTAAATTATATAAAAGACAGCTGATTTTAATAAAGGTTTTTTAATCATTAGTGCCATAGGAACGTCTCACCCCCAACAAAAGTTCCCTCCCTTCCATAGTAATTTAGTCATTAGAGTTTCCCGTTTATTGGGCATGGTTTTTATGACTGTAGTATGGATTGGTCTACTCAAAGCCATCAATAAAACAACATCATCTATATGGAAATTCAAGTCCCTCATGGCAATTTTTGCTATGTAGCTGCTGGCAATTTAAAAATGAAAAAAATGGAATTGTATGGCTTAAAATTTGACGTTATCAAACGTCTTGTAAAGTGCCAATTATAAAGCTTAAAATTGACTCTAAAATTACTCCAATAAGCATAAATGCATTAAATCAATACATATTTTTTTATTCATTACTAAATTGAAACAGTAAAATAGAATGTGATTAAGACTTTTAATGAATTTGATACGAAATATATGCTTAAACTATACATACACATAATATATATAGAGATATAGAAACTCAAATTAGAACAAAATAATTTCAACTGTAAGTAAGATTAAGCCTCAAATGTAAATGTTGTGACGGATGTCGATAATTTAATTAGTGAAAGAAAAATCCTATATAGGTATGTATATATTGAAAACGTTTAATGGCAATTACAAAATTAATAAATGATTCACAATTTAATAAATTCATTCAGAAAGAATAAAATTCTTGATCGTTGATAATAGAGATAAAAAACTTTAAAATTATAAGAAAGATCCTAGGTTAGTGAAATGACGTCTAAATGAATTTAGGACAGAAACCTTGAGAAAGTTAAAAATTATACAACACGTTCAAAGTCATAATCACGAGATAAATATTAAAGATTTATTCAAGGAACGTAATATCACTAATAAGACCAAAACACTTGTTTCCTTCAATGTCCAACTCAACATTGAGTTAGTCAGTCCATTTCATGTTCTATATTGAAAAATCCGATCCTTTATACTACTGCATTTGAAAGTAAAGAACATTTCTACCCTCATGTTATGTTATTACACTTGAATCACTCAAAAGTACATGTCTGTATGTGATTGAGACGAACAAGGGATACATGTAACTGAAGAAAATGTCAACAGAATCCATAATCCACGAGAACAAGTTCTTTAAATGCATAATTATTCCTATCGTAAACCGTGAAGCCCTGAGGGTTCTCAATACAATGAAGGAGATGAGGGAGACGATAATCATCAGATGGAACTCGGACTCCAACAAAATTGTAGATATACAATGACCATAATGAAATTATCTCAGTAGTGGAGGAATCCAGGGAAACATCCCAAAAATCTTAAATCCTACAGTTAATATAATAAACATTTTTTATAGAATCATAGCTTTAATTTCTAACACTTAATACTTCTTATGGTTTAAGTTGACCATTAGAGCATTTGTAGGACCATAGATTTGAAGAAGTCCTTAGAGGCAATGACAATTCTGATGAACGGAAGTTTTGTCATAGTAGGAAACAAGGAATTTGGAGTTGTCCACATTGACGCACGAAGAATTGAAATCCCTGTCGTAAATCTAAAGATGTTCACATCGATATTCGAAATTTAAATTTATTTTAGAAATAAAAAATTTTTATTTTAGAAATTTTAGATTCTGACATTGTAATATATATATTTTTGGATTTTGAAATTGAGGTTTTTAAGAAAATATTAATTTTAAAAATTAAGGTTGATTGATGTTATGTGTAAAAAAATAAAAAATGGGTTTTGACAATATAAAAAACACAAATTATCAGTATTGGATCAATTCAAAATACCTTGAAATTAATATTTTGTAAATCATATCTATCTCTAGTATATTAAAAACAGGAGGAAGTTAGACCTACATAATTAATATAAAATTATAAAATCACTAAATTTATGACTATTGTAAAATATATATTTAAGCAAAAATGTAATAATTTTAATTATATAAGTTACAGAAAAAACAATGAAAAGTCGCATTATATACATTACAAAAAAATGCTCGTCCAAAAAGTTGCTTTCACATTTCAAAATCAGTTTTTTTTTTTTTTTTAAATTATACATATATTTTGTTACTTCTAAAGTAAATATGTATATATTAATTTATAACGTCGATATACCAACACTTAGGTCATTTAGACATAGAAAATTCTACAAAATTGATGAAAGTTTTATGTTTTAAAATATTTCATTTTTTTTGTTCATATCATCGGATAGCTAAAGCTCCTACTGAATTATCTTCAGACGAAGAATTGGAGGATTCATGAAATTATGATCCCCTATTTGGAAAAGCATTCTGCAAAACAATATATCCAAGGCAAATCAATTCAGTTGGGGTTCAATAGGTGGTGGACATCTCCATTGAATTGAGTTATTTCTTGGTTAAAAATGAAATTACAGAAAAACAGAAAAGTATCCCAGAAATAGGAGTAGGAGTACAAGTTGAAATGAACTTGATTGATAGGTGCAAAGTTTCACCAAAGAACGATTTACAAGTATAGCTTATAATTAATTATAAGTGTTGCTCATTAGGATTGTCTATATTAGGGAAACTTTTGTTTCCATTACTTTTGACTTAAATATCTAATAATTTTTTTCCTTTCTTACTATTCTTATTAATAAATTAACAACCACTGGTTGTGAAGCATGAAAATAACACCATCGCAATTACTAACGAATTGATTTTTAAATTAAAGGCAGATCTGAACTCAACAATTATTGCTCTATGATTTTTGATTTCATAAACTTTTTGGAACTCTAATATTAGGGTTTGACAAATTTTGAAAACTTAGCAAAAGTTGCAATAAATTCAAAATTTATGAACCGATTTTAAAAATTGAAAAAATTTTTATTTTATTAAAGTAATATCTACAACTTTTGGTTCAATGGCATCTCTCTAAAACTATGTTTTCAATATTATTCTGAGTTGAAGGGTAAATGAATGTTTGTATAACGTCATCTTACGCCCAAGTTTTTATTTTCAAATTGACAGTTTACACTCTGAAGGTCCAGGATTTGATATATTTAAAATTATATGTCATTTAGCTCTGCCTTTGCTTTCTGTTTTAATTGGGCAACAACGTCTTTAGCAATAAAAAAGGAGATATTTGATTATAGCAAAAGAAAAAAAGGGTTAATTTTTTGGCTACATTATATAAATGTATAATGACATAATTTTATTTCATATTATTAGGGTCTAAGAATTATTTAAGAGAAAGAGATTTTTATTCACGATAAAGATTTGTCGTTTCTATATGGACACATTCATTAATGACGTCTCGTGGAAACATAATATATGCATATATCTATATCATGGAATATTAATTATGACTTGGGTCATTTAAAATGCAAAATAAACTACCCAGAATGAGTCACGAAGAACAACATGTAAACTGAAGTTGCCCAACGTTTCCCCACTTGTTTAAATGATCACAACAAGAACTTTAGATACCTTCATGTTGCTTCCATTTGATGATGGTTACTTTTCCCCTGGATGTTTATCTTTTTCTTTATAGGTGGGGATTTTGGAGACTGAACGATCTTTTAAAGCCAAGGCAGCCATATAGGTATTACTAAAAATAACTATGTCAGTAAAGAAAGAAAATTTTGAAGAGTGAGGCTTTTTATTTTTATTGAGCCTTCTCCAAGATGACCGACTTTCAAGGCCAAGGAGGTTGTTTTTAAAAATTAATTCAAAGATATAATGAACCCTAAAAAAGAACGAGTTCGGAGGATTCTTATTCATTTTTTAACATAAAACATAATGAATATGAATTAAAAGCCTTCCATTCACAAGACTTTTAGTTTTATTTAAAAGAGAAATATAATATATACATTCAATGTTTTAGTTATCTCTTGAAAAACTTTTAATGAAAAGCAGTACTACTCCGGATTGTTCATAACAAACGGAATTTTTCTTACTCATTGCAGTTGATATTCACACTTAATGAAGGCTGTACTATGTGATTATCTTCCAGGGATTGGAATTTTTAGTATGTTATACTTTTGGAATCTGAAAAAGAAAACAAAGTACAATTTTTATTTATTGATAATATATAGGCCAAGTTCTCAGAGGTGTGGTTGGGAATAATCCGTGCACGTTCCTACAATTCAGAAAAATAAAGAAAATTATAAGACAGTCATGGGAGGAGGTCATGGATCCCCCAGCACCCTTTTATGTTGCCCTCAATACCTTACCACTTTCCAAAATTCAAAGAGTGCACCAAAACAGCTTTTTGGAAGATCGCCCAGAACACTTAGTCCGTTTAGGATGTACCCCGATGGAGACGTTCTTGGAGACTTCATCCCTCTTCGTTAACAAATAGAGTGAGAGAAAAGAGGAGAGGAACTCCAGGTTTTGTGCTCAAGGCCTTGAGACCACGAAACATCTTTTCTTGGACTGCATCAAAGTGGATCCCCTGGTGTACAATAATATGGCATTGCTTGTATTTTTCATCTACATACATATATCATATATAAAAATGTAGTAATGACAAAAAAAAAAAAAAAGAAACAAAGTATAATATATAAGACAATAATAACACTATGTAATATCATTTTTGCCTATTTTAAGGTTTCCAGCATAATAAAATTTTCTTAGATAAAAGTACATATGAGTGTATTTGTGGATCACTGTCTCCTATGAAATATATATTGAATGTATATAAAATTTACTGATTGATAGTAATTAATGTACTAAATGAAACAATTGAACTACTTATTTATTTAAAAAATGAACAAAAGTTTATTTTACAATTCTTCATTTTAATAACTTTATTAATTCTCACAACTCTTACTTTTTACTTACA
This sequence comes from Lepeophtheirus nordmannii, assembly GCA_963680855.1. Taxonomy (NCBI): domain Eukaryota; kingdom Metazoa; phylum Arthropoda; class Copepoda; order Siphonostomatoida; family Caligidae; genus Lepeophtheirus; species Lepeophtheirus nordmannii. The sequence goes on along the minus strand of OY804521.1, from coordinate 38,807,298 downwards.
ATTTCACAAGTTTTAATGCTGTGATCATGATTTTTTTATGCTCAAAAACAAAATAATAAAAAATTTAGCACAATATTTTTTTTTTTTTGTGGCCACAGGATCTTTTTTACTAAATAATGATTTTTCATCTGATAACATCAATTAAAACTAAAGTTTTAAGATAACGAAGCAAGTGGCTTCACAAAAGTATAAAAACTTATTGTGGATAAATATCTTGAAATTGTATAAAAAGCTATGAACATTTCTGTACCTCTTTTCATATTTGATTAAAACTCTTATTGAATGCTGAAAATACAGGAAAATTGATTAATCTCTTTTGAGCTTAATGTTTTTTTCATTTGTAACACTAAATATAAACAAATATAGTAAATGAAATACAAATTATATATCTGAAATAAATAAAAAAAAGAACTTCTTTCGAAAACCACTTCTTTAAAAAAATATTAACTATTTAATATAATTTGGAGAAATATAATTATGAAATATAGAATATAGAAATATGACAATATGTTCATAATTTTAATTAATATGAAAAATAACACATCTGAATAACTTTTCAATGGAAAGCAAAAGGGAAGACATATAAATGGTGTAAAAGTTAGTGGAACTGTGAATGATGATTGATGGCTTCCAGTAAGAATTTTCAAAATCAGGAAGTAAATGCCTTCAAGATCTTAAGCCAGGGAGTCACATTGTTTTATTTTACATTGTCAAATTGTTTTTATTTTTACTTATTCACCTAGGTTAATTATGATTTTGCTTGGAATGTAAAAAGTGAGAATTCAATGTTATCAAAATGTAATGACAAATACGTTTATATTAAAGAGCTGTCAAGTTTTGAATTTTTTGTTAGTATACGAATACTTTAGAACATAATTTATACCACAATATATACATTTTTAAACCAAGTTTCAAAATTATGCCAACATTGTTTATGTCAAAAATAGATTTATTACACAAAGAAAAATTAACTACCCATGAAGAAGTTATCATTCATGTTTAGAATGCAAAATTTAATTTTGACCCTTTGGTTTTTTTAAACAATGATACATACCTAATGCTTAAACATCATCAGTAGTTATTTCAACTAAAAATATTTATTATTTTATTAATTTTAGACTCCAAATGGACTGTCTATACAAAAACATTTAAAAATCCTAAAATTTTATGAAAAACAGATATTTTTTTTTTGAAGGAAGAGTATATATATCCATTCTTTGTTAGTAGTGACCTATGTAGACTACAATAATGTACATAGAGGAACAAGACCTAAGGCAATTTGTAAATATGTTTGTGATCAAATGAGTTGATTGGAGTAGATATAGTCCTTATTTAAGGATTTCATGCTTTGCCTGTGAGGTTGAAAATTTGATTAAAGCCATACCTTACCCATCAGTTATTGATGGTTCATGAATAACAGAGACGGAGTACAAGAATATTAATTAAACACAAACATATTATGTATATTTAGAAACAACAGTGAAAAAATAAACAAAACATATTTTGCATTGAATTTCTTTTTTCTCATAAATAACAGAATCTATGAAATTGAAATAACAAAAAAATGTATTCATCAAAATGTGTTTAAAATTTTGCCTTTTGTTGAACAGCAGAGCCAAATTAATTTATATTTATTTATATCTGATATTCGACATTGCGTAGATTTTGTTTACTGATCTGTAAACTTATCTCCCAGAGCTTAAATGTAGTGCAATGAAAATTGCTAAAGTTGCAGTTTTTGTGATTTGTACATATAGTTTGTTACAGTCAATTCCGTTCTCCCCAAATTGTAGTATCTCAAACAATATTTTGGAAACTTAGCAAGAAGAAAAATGGGGGTAAGAAATTGTGATTATTCTGATAATGACAAGAAAAGAAAAAAAAACTAGGTCGGAAATTTGTAGGAAGAGGGCAAAACAAAGATTGGAAACAAAATTATTATCAATTGGTAAGGGTGTTTATAAGAAAAGGTTGATTAACAATTTTATTAGGTATTCAAATGAAAATAAATCATTTAGGTATATACAGAATTTAAATCTTAGGTCGAGATGACATAGGACATTGAAAAGATGCATATACATTTATTTACACAGATTGAGCATTTAAGAGAAATAAAATTTATTTTCCATTACGGAAATTTGTAAGATGTACAGAGATAAATAATAATTAATCGTCATTGACAAATAATTCTCTTCACATAATATCGTTGAATATAATACAAGAAATTAGAAAGAGAAAAAGTGTGTCTATATGAATACGTCTTCAATGGACGATGAAGTAATGAGGTGGGGAGGTGTGAGCCGGTTAATCAAGCTACCACGGTGCAGGCTAAAAAAATATTCCTTCAAGAAATGAAATTGCACGTTAACTCCTTTTCTTAAAAAGTAGGGGATGAAGCTGAGTCAGAAGTTGTAAAGGAAAATACGTTGATGAGATGATTGATGATGAATATAAAATAAAGACAAAATACCCGTTGATGACAAAATTGATTGATTTATAAAATAGAATTATGGTCATATATTATTTTCAATTATTCTGAAACGTAGGAAATGTAACATCAAAGGTCGAACGAGTACTTCAAATTTCAATCAAATTAAAAATAATGAATTAATATAATAGAATTATTGTACTCTTGTAATATTCGAAGGGAATTTGACATTTTTGAATTGAGGGACACTTTCAGCAACTAATTGATTTCCTTCTATACAGGCAAATAAAATATTGAAAGGAAGAGATGAATTTGGTCAAGTAAACATAAATAGATGTCTTAATTATTGATTCAATGGGTTCTTAAAAATATTTATCATCAATAATTCAAAAAGAAGGATGTCATTTTTTTATATATGTTGACTAAAAACATGAAATAAAAAACATCAAATGAACTATTGGTTGTGTGTCCTACAAAGAAAGTGATTTAAATATATAAATTAGGCTAGTTTTTGAGTTAAAAAGAGGCTTTGTGAGTACAAAAAACATGAAAATTACATCGTATTTTCAATATGATCTATTCTGCTTTATTTTTATCAATGAAAAAATGTCCATTTTTACATTTTTCAACCCTGTATAAAGTCAAAAAAATGGTCAAAAATGGACAAATGTCCAGGAAATCACACATTTGGTCTTGAAATTTTATTACCATAATTTATTTGATATGCAAACATTATATATTACGATTATATATTCTTTTCTAATTGTCGTTTTTAATTTTTTTATGGAATGGTTTGCTAAATATAATATTTCTTATGATTAAAATATATTAATAAAAATAAAGAATTTGTCAGGTAATTAATTTTGAAGTTATTTTTAAAGAAGATTCGTAATTTACAATAAAAGTTCAATTATAGTTTTGAATTTTTTTTCATGAAAAATCCTGGAAGAGCCCTGGAAATTTAATTCTTACAGGAAAAAAAAATAGGAATAATTTACAAAATTAGGAAGAAAACATAAATGCTCCCAATGATAATGATAATTAATTAATTAATGTATTGAACTTGGCTCTATTAATAAAAAGTAGAATGTAGTTATCGGATCTTTTACTGTTTATGTACTCACCAAACCTATTTTTAATGAAAAACCCTCATTTTCAATTTTTGGCGAAACTTTAATTTATTTAATAAATGAAGAACTTTATAAATGCCATTTTAATAACTTCCAACATTAACATATATTTACTTGTTATATGTAACCTTGTTCTTATATTTGTCTTCTTGATTTATATTATGAAAACATTCTTATTTAAAATCAACTAATTAATTTCCCATCCATCAATGGTCATTAAGATAATTATTTATTTTTCTTTAAGATTTGTTTCACCGTATCCATAAGCAACCAAATATAAACTATCTATTAAACCCTGGGCACAAAAATGGTGTTGCCTAATGGTATCACTTATCACCCACAACGATTTGATATTTTACTTGTATTCTTATCGGAAATAAAATAATAGATGTAGTGAAAAGAAATTCATTATTTTTTTTCCATGAAATTGAAGGCTTTATACAAGTTGTAACGTTTAGCTCCTGGGCAATCAAAACAGTGCTTACAAAAGTTCTATTATTTTAAAGATATTTTCGATATTTCATTTTTACTACACCTAATATTTAAATTGGATTTTACTTGAGCCTAAAGACTCAAGGCTTGACAAGTAACCTACTTACAAAAAATTGTCTCGTGAGCATCTCTAAATATAAAATATTAAGTACGATATACGAGACAATAACACCATGAAATAGCATTTTTGCCCATTTGAAGTTTTCCAGAATAATAAAATTTTCCTAAATAAAAGTACATATGAATGTTTTTGTGGATCATTGTCTCCAATGAAATATATACGTATGTATATATATAATCTTGGAAATGTCCTATGAAATTTCAACTCCTCTTTTTTTCCTTCCTCTGGGTGCTTCCTAAGAAGCCAAAACCGCCTTACTCTCCTTGGTGTTTCTTTTATTTGTGTAAGTGCTGCAGGGAGAGGACGTCATCAAAACAATGAAAAAAAAAAGTGGAGGGACCGTAGCTTCGCCGTCCTAGCGGAGCTGGATGGGGGAGGATGGAAGCTACTGTTCGTAGGGCTTATTTGTTAATACCTCAAAATAGGAACCGGCTCCGAAAGTCGTCTTCCCACCCCCTACCTCATTATTTGTTTTGAAATATATTTCTACATAGAATATTACATATTAATTCTCCTTCATTAATTAATTATTGGGTGTTTTGGAGTTCCCTTTGTTCTTTGAATTTCTTAATGTACAATAATATGGCGTTGCTTGTATATTGCTTGTATTTTTCATCTAAAAAAGTAATAATAATAAGAAGGGAAAAAATTAAGCATATAAAATAGCTCAAGAAGAAAGAAAGAAAAATCTTAGCTAGGACAAAATTGGAAGAAGTTATAAATTGTTTATATTGTTTATTGTATATATTGACTAGGCCATAAATTAGAAGGAAGAGGGCAGAACAAAATTTATTGATAAATGATAATTTATCAATTAATAAGGGAGTTTAAACGACTAATTCTTTTTTCTAAAGTATTCAAATGAAAATAAATCATTTCGCTATTGATAGAATTTAAATTTTGGGTCGAGATAACAAGCTTTAAACAAATGTCATGCAATTTTATTTAGACAGATTGAGCATTTGGGAGAAATAAGATTTATTTTGCATTACGGAAATTTGTAAGATGTACAGAGAAAATTAAACATGAATGATTTTCTTCACCAAATATCGTTGAATATAATACAAGAAATTAGAAAGAGAAAAGGTGTGTCTATATACGTCTTCGATGGACGATGAAGTAAGGAGGTAGGTGGGGAGGTGTGAGCCGGTTAATCCCTGAAGTGGAAGAATGTGGCTCAGGCGAGAATAGCACAAGCTACCACGCTGCAGGCTAAGACGCACCAGAGAGGTAAAAAAAGATGAAAATTATGTCTTCAAGAATCGAAATTGCACGTTAACTCCTTTTCTTAAAAAGTAGGTAAGTTGTAAAGGAAAATACGCTGATGATTGATGAATACAAAATAAAGTAAAAATACCCGTTGATGATAAAATTGATTAATAAGATATAATTAGAATCGTATTTTATTCAACATTGAAAGATCCCATTTAAAAAAAAAAAATAGACGTAGGAGGAAGAGAAATGCTAGGGCAAGCTAGAAACAGAAAAACTTGGCTCAAAGGTAATACAATTAAAGCAAAAATTGATGAATTATTGTAGTAGAATGAGAGTCATCCTTTATTATTCCATTTAATATACTGGCAAATAAAACATTGAAAGGAAGGAACTAATTGAGTCAAACTTTATTTCCTCACAATGTGCTTCAAGAGAGAAAACACCGTTTTTCAGAAAATATTATCGAAACCCTCTATAATCAACTTGAAACAAATTTTTTCTTCAGTGATTCTTACTTTCCATTTTCAAAACATGGGAAAATGAGCAATAACATAAGGATATCGAAAAAAGTATTTTTCTTCTTTTTTTTTTCTATAGCTTTAGAATATTATGAATACATTGCCACACGGCAATCGTGATTGTAAATTGTAATTCATCACTCACTACATCAACAAATAAATGAGAAATATTCTTACGTTTTAGATATAAGACAATAATGATTAACTATGTATTGCATACTAATTTAAAAAATATTTAACATTAATAGTTTAAATATAACGTTGTCATTTTTTACTTTACATTACAATATCATTTTTTTATTTCATGTTGACTAAAAAGCGATTGGTTTTGTGTCCAACAAAGTGATTTAAATATAGGTAATATAAATATATTACTATAGTTTTTGAGTTAAAAAGAGGTTTTGTGAGAACAAAAATATAAAAAGATCCGTTATTACATCGTATTTCCAATATGATCTATTCCGCTTTATTTTTATCAATGAAGAATTGTACATTTTACATTTTCCAATCCTGTATAAAGTCAAAAAAATGGTCAAAAATGTGCAAATGTCCTGGAAATCACACAGTTTGTCTTGAAATTCTATGACCAGAATTTATTTGAAGGACAAACATTACCCCAATCTCTTTATGAATGTCCAGTTTAAGTTTTTTATGAGATGGTTTATTACAAATAATTCATTGATAAATAAACCAGGACACATAGACTTATTTTGACAAGGAATTGATACTTTTTATGGGTAAAATATATCAATAAAAATAAAGAATTTGTTTGGAAATTAATTTTGAAGTTATATTTAAAGAAGATTCGTAATTTCTGATATAAATTCAATTATAGTTTTGATTTTTTTTTTTTTTTTTGAAGTTTCCTAGAAAAGCCCTAGGAAATTTAATTCTTACAAGAAAAAAACAACCAGAAAAAATTTACAAAATCAGCAAGAAAACATACACCCACCCAATGATAATAATAATTAATTAATTAATGTATTGAGCCTAGCTCTATTAATAAAAAGTACGATGTAAATGTCGGATTTTTTCATCCTTTAGTACTCACAAAACCTCTTTTTAGCATAAAAACTATTATTTTAATAACTTCATACATTAACATATCATTAATTATTGTTATATGTAACCTTATTCTATTTGTCTTCTTGATTTATATTATGAAAATATTCTTATATAAAATCAAATGAATGTTTCTACATTTTGTTAAGATATAAAATACAAAAAATACAAAAATATCATCTGCTTAATCCAAAGAAGTACTTGGACATTGAATGATGCTTACACATTAAATAAGGATACAAATGGCCACAAGGACACATATTACGTAAAGAGGTAAAATTAAATACTTGGATAAAAAAAATAATAGTCTATGGGGTTGTATAATGTAATATCATCGGATTTACTAATTAATATATTAATTTGTATGAACTTTGTACTGATTCTCCTGTTTGTTATTTATTTTGTTATTGTCTATTATGTGATCGTATTACGATGTAGATTTATTATTATAGATATGTATAATTTATGATGTGAAGGGGCTGGTTGAGTGTTAAGTTATTAAGGCATGACATCATGTGATATATCACTTGATGAGAAAGATCTAAAAAGAATAAGCAAGCTAGTGCTCAATCCAAACTGTATAAATGTCAAGTGCATTTTCCACGCCAAAGAAATCTTTTTCGACCTTCAATTGATAATGCAATACTTTTTGTAACATTCAACTAATCAATTACTTATTATAGACAAAATGGTTATATTCTAACCCTTCCCGAGCCAGAGCCAGAAGCATGGATGTGTAGCCCTGGACACATTTTCCCTTCACCCCTCGAAGGATGTTTCTCTTTCTATCTTATTTTCCCAAGTGCTCTATGCTTTATTCAAAATCATGGAACCCATTAACTAGAAGAGTGCCGAAACTTTTGTTTCGATACCTTTTGACTCAAATATCTAAGGTTTTTTCTTTCTTTCTTACTATTCTAATTAATAAATTAACAACCACTGGTTGTAAAATATGAAAACCGCTATTACTTAAAAAACAACCTATCGATTTTAAAGTTAAAAGGATATCTGCAATATCGACAATTATTGTTCTATCATGTTTGAATTAATAAAAAAAATTTAACTCTAAAATTAGAGGTTAACCAATTTTGAAATTTTAGCAAAAGTAGCAATAAATCCAAAACTAATGAACCGATTTGAAAAATTGAAAAAAATTATATTTTATCAAAGTAATATCTACAACTTTTGGTTGAATGAAATCTTTCTTTAACTTTACTTTTAATCCTACTTAGAGTTGAAGGCTAAAAAAGTGTTTATATGACGTCATATTACGCCCAAATGATGAACAATGTATTTGTTTTTCAATTGACACTTCATATATATATCATGGCGTAATAGTTTTTTTAATATAAATCTTTACATTTACGTCACACATCTGCAAAATAACTTTCTGTTTCACTCGGTTTACGTATTTAGTACTGTGAGTAATAAACACCGAAGATCTAAAAAGATTGATCCCAGGTGGAAATACTCGGCATTATAGAAGAATATCTTAAATTATTTAATAATAAAAACACTCATATTATTTAGCTCGGCCTTTGCTTTGTGTGAGGATTGACGGAAAGAAACAAGAGCAATTGGAGTCATCGCCACCTCGTTTTGGTGTTATCTCCAAAAAGAGGCAGTCAGAATCTCTTTAGAACATGGAATGGGGAACCTTTGCAAGGCATAAGGAGCTTGGTTGAGATCCTAAAGGATCCAAAGATCCTTGCAAGAATCGCCGATCCCCATGACAAAGGGCTCGATACACTTACTACGGGTGCAGTAAGAAAAGCATTTGCTACTTGGGCCATGAGTCGTTCCAGCAACACAGTCAGGTTGAGCAAAATTACTAAGCTTCTATGGAGACCAAGGGAATGATATCTGATGTATTAAGTAAAATTAGAAGTACTACTAATTTATGAAATATAATTTAAATTTTTTTTTTTTTCATTTTTATAGGTAAATAACTAAATGCTATTTGGAATCACATAACGTGGATCAGCGAGGTCTAAATGGGAATGATATAAGTGATTGAAATATATGACTAACAATTGTTAATTAATCATTTTTCTATTTTGGTAGGATTTTGATAAGGGAAGTCCAGCTCCCAATCAATTTGAAGTATGCAATAAAACAAACATTATCTAAAGTTTGTATTATAACTTTACTTATGTCTTAGACAACAACTGATGATGATCTTTACTCACACAACTAGGGTTAGTATTTGCTCCATAGAAATCAATTAATATACATTTTACTCTCTGATTACTGATTTTAGAAGACACATTTTTTTTATTCGTCAGTGATAGGAAGATCGTTGTCTTTGTAGACTCCTGTAGGATCGCCAAGGAAGTTTCTATGTTTTTAAAAATGCATTTAGAATTATAATGAGCCTTAAAAAAGAACGAGCTTGGAAGGTCCTTAATAATTTTAAACATGATTATCTTCCTGGGACCAGAATTTTTAGTATAATATACTTTAGAAATCTGAAAAAACAAAACATCATTTTTTTATTAACAGTATAATAGAATTCAAAGATACTTATAGTAGTACATCCTATCACATTCGTCATCAAGGCTTCATCAACCACAAAACAAAAACACATTACTGTTCATGTTTTTTTTTTTTTTTGAGAAATTGCATCATAAAGTTCACAGAGTGTAGTTGAGACTTCCTTCTAAATTTTACACATCCCTCAACTCATTTACGAAAAAGATAAACGGAGATCTCATAACATTTGTCATCAAAGATTGATCTACTGAGGATTCACGCGGATTGAAAAAGGAAACCAAGCACTTTGTTCCTTTAGGAAAAGAATTGACCCTTTTCAACGATTTGATGAATTGATCAGAATGTAAACTCAATATTATAACGAAGGGAATCTTTTTGTTGAAAGACTTTGTAAGTCCCGGTCTGGACTTATGATACTATTGAATTAACAGCCATTTTAACATCATTTGCATGATTTTATGGGGAAGAAAGTGCATCATTGTTATGGATGGGGAGTGGATGATGTGTCTATAACTAGCTATAATCCTCTACACCTTAAAGGAAATGATACTATATGATTTACTGAGGAACTAGGTCTTATAATATTTTAATTTATAATACAGAAACTATTTTTTTGGAACTATAATTTCATATTTAAGGTAAATTATGAAACTTCTTGAAAATTAATTTCCTGAGAACTTTTTTATTTTTTATCTACATGTTTTACCCATAGAAAATATAGGAATATCCTTTTTTGTCAAGGAAATAATTGTTTTTATCAGACCATACTATAAAAAATTTATAAATATCAAAATAAAGGAGAGAGTAATTTCAAATAATGTATGGTCATCGAACTCCAAGACAAATGTGTGATTTCCTATTTTTGGCAATTTTAGGACTGGAAAATGTAAAAATGCACTCTTCTTCATTAATAAAAATAAAACGGATAGATCATGAATTGGATTTTTATTTTTTTAGATGATGAAATATTGACTGAAACGACAAATCCTTCCACGTTTGAAATGCAAAAGTGGTCATGCAATGATGGCTGTATATATGAAATATAACAAGCATATTGGTCCCACTGATTCACAACATTTGAAATATTATGTTCAATAATGACATTTCCTTGAATATTGGTAGATTTTATGGAAAACAAAAAAAATAATTAATTACTTTTAAGTAAAATATACATAGATATGCTTTAATTCAAGCTATCACACCAATAAATTAATAAAATAAAATTAAAAGTGTTTTCTTCATTGGAGTCTTTTATGTAAGTAGATACTGTTCACACAAAACCTCCTATCTTTTCCATGCAAGGACTGTCAACTTTCAAAATATTAAATACCCAAGAAAAAAAATCCACAGATATCTAATGTATACTCATTGAAATAATTGTTTTTCGCTTACCTATTTATAGGTATGTACTATTCTGATAAGATGCATTACCTACAATATACCTAGCTCTCAAATTTCTTTACTGCAACCCTCTACCCTTTTCAATAGGAGCAAAAAAGAAGAGATGATTCGAAACCCACATGCTTTGAGTCTGGAATCGTGAATCACTATAAAATTCGACCAAGATTAGTTTTGAAAATAGATACGAAAGAAATAGAGGCCTTAATAGATAACATGTTTCCTTTATTGTAAAACAGATTCACTATCCATCATCAAAATTACACTTACTAACATTAAATAAAAACATTCATTTACAATGATGGGTCAGGTATCCCATAGAAAAATTGAGAGCCATTCGTATAATTGATGAAATCTACCAAAATGGAATTTTATTCTTTAGTATCAGAGGTCATGAAATTTTGTGCTCCAAATGATAAGACGAGTCTGAAGGGAAATGAGTGTAAGTCCCATATCATAGGCTGATATCTGTAGATCATTGACTTGATCCTTCATAACACTTGCTCCCTTCCGATTTAGAAGATTCGAACTTGATAAGAATCCTGCTCTGAGTCCGTGTCTTTCTCTCTTCATGGCTCAGGAGTTCAAAAACTTGAATTTTCTCTTTGCATTCCAGATCTTTGCAAAAACAGGAAGAGCATAAACATTAGCCTTAAATAATGAAGGGACTCGAGTCCTATTCTTTGAGAGTCGGGACTCGCCTCGAATGAATTCTGAGGAGCCTACTTTCCTTGAGCCTTGTTTTCCAAAAACTCTTCTAAAGAGTGCAAAACTTGCTTGAAGCACTGAATTCGTAAAAGATTCATTCTCTTAAATGCAGTTTAGTTTTGGAATTCTTCTCCAAGGAAGAAGTGGGTTTAATGAGTCACATGAGTGGGTTTAAGGATTCCTATGATATGGAGGGATTCGCAGATTGACTCTCCCATCACGAATGACACTTCCGAATACGTCATTTGCCTTGGATGAAACTGATGAGAAAGGAAAATGGATGGGGTTGAGAGTGGGAGGACTACTTTGGACTGGAGGCTCTTGAATTGGACTATGAAATTGGAGGATAGAGTGGCGAAGAGGTTGAAGAAAACTTCAACTTGGATCCATCCTGGAAATGTCCCTTGAATAGGAATCGGATGGGATTGCTGATGAATGAGTTTCCAATCAAGAGCTTCGATCCAAGGATTGTGACACTAACAAAGAGTTCATTGCACAGAAGAGGCACAAAGAGCAGCAAGAGTCAGTAGATCCAATCCCTTGACGTCGAAAATCATGAATAACCTGATGTGCAGACGATTCGAATCTCATCACCATCCAATGCCATTTTAAAGCTAAAATCAAATTTAACTTTTCTTAGTAGAAAAGTTAAAATGTCTCCTGGATGGGGTTTGGATCATTATTGATCCTGGAGTAATACTTCATAATATCAGCTTCCTACTGTTTTTAGCATTGTCATTCACTCATTCATTCATTCATTCATTCATTCTTGAACTTTCTCACATTAGAATAAAAGTCTCCTAAGGTGCAAATTCAATTCATATATTTTTCCACTATTTTAAAATACGAATTCAATTTTAAATGCTGCTTTGCTTTGAATACCTTTTGAATAAAAGTTGTATTCAGAAAATGAATTATTGATTATTCAGTCAAAAATAGTTATGAGTACCTCAATTCAATATTTTGATTTGTAATTTATTCAAAATGGAACTGTCTCTTCGTAAAGTAGGATTTTAAAATACTTCATGAGAGCAATAAACAAGGCTAGGATCCTCAATTTAATTTTAAAAAGTAGGCAATTTAGTGATTTTATAATCTTTTATTAATATATGATTGACAAAATTTTAATTGAAAGGTACTCTGGATTGATCCACTACTAATTATTTATGTTTGTTATATTGTCAAAACCCATAGATTTTTTAACTCTTTCATTTCAGACTTACTCAATATATACAAATTATACAATGTCAGAATCTAAAATTTCTAAAATAAATAAGATATCAAATAGATTTAAATTTCGAATATCAATTTCCTACTATGACAAAACCTCCGTCCATCAGAGTTGTCATTGCCTCGAAGGACTTCTCCTCATCTATGGTCCTACAAAGAGTTGGTAAATGCTCTTAGTGCCAACTCAAACAATAATAAGTATTAAACGTTAGAAATTAAAGCTGTGATTTTATAATAAATATTAACTGTAGGATTCTCCCCGGATTCCTCCACTACTCAGATAATTTCACAAGGTCATTGTCGATCTCCAATTTTGTTGGAATCCGAGTTCCATCGTATGGTCATCAAATACCTCATCCTTTCATCGTATTTGAAGAGCAAGTTGAATAACACGACATGAGGGAAGGTGGAAATATTCTTTACATTCAAATGCCGTAGACTGAAGGATCGGATTTTTCAATATAAAACATGAAATGGACTGACTAACTCAATGTTGAGTTGGACATTGAAGGAAACAAGTGTCTTGGTCTTATTAGTGATGAAATTAAAAGCATGAGGATTGTCTTCAATCACGTTCCTTGAATAAATCTTTAATATGTATCTCGTGATTAGGACTTTGAACGTGTTGTATAATTTTTAACTTTCTCAAGGTTTCTGTCCTAAATTCATTTAGACGTCATTTCACTAACCTTGGATGTTCGTTATAATTTTATAGCTTTTCATCTCCATTATCAACGATCAAGGATTTTATTCTTTCTGAATGAATTTATTAAATTGTGAATCATTTATTAATTTTGTAATTGCCATTAAACGTTTTCAATATATACATACATATATATGATTTTTCTTTCACTAATTAAATTATAGGCATCCGTCACAACATTTACATTTGAGGCTTGATCTTACTTTAAGTTGAAATTATTTGTTCTAATTTGAGTTTATATATATATATATATATTTCGTATCAAATTCATTAAAAGTCTTAATCACATTCTATTTTATTGTTTCAATCAAGTAATGAACAAAAAATATGTGTTTATTTAATGCAATTATGCTTACTGGAGTAATTTTAAAGTCAAATTTAGCTAATTCGCCGGAGAAAAAGGGCTCAAGGAGTTGATTTGATTGCACTTCTTGAATCTAGATACTGCCCATTTTTAAAGGGGGGTATTCGAAAGGAATACAAGAACTTAGGTTAAAAAAGTAAATGCAATGTTATCAAAAAGTGATTCTTAGTATTTCGAACTGTATTTTGAGCTCAATATTTTTATACTAGAATTATTATAAAATAAATTATCAAATGTAATCATCAAATCCATTTTTGTCTAAAGGGCAGGCTGTATAGTATTCAATATATCAATTCAATAATACATACACAGTACTGAGAGTTACTATATTTATCAAATAAAAGTAATTGTTCTCTTCTGTTTGATGGTAAAGCAGGAGTCAGCTACAACCATGACGAATAATCAACGCTAATAAAAACAATACAGAATTGATAAAATACTTCCTCATAAATTACATTCAATAATAGCAATCACGACATATTTTATGGTCCATACGGTACCTACAATATTTGTAACAATTTCACCTCAAATGATTCAGTGTCACTATAAAAAGAGAGATACAAAAACATCCTTCGATTATTCATAAATAATAATATGGATCTAGTATTTTATTATATCAGAAACAAAGAATATATAGAGTGAATTTTTATATATTTTCTACTTTGAATTTTTAAATTAATGCTTCACACTAGAAGGAGTAAAAATTGAAAAGTGAAGTCTTCTAAAATATGGTTTTGTGATTTTTCACCATTCCAAGTCTGCTCAGTACATTCAAATAAATTATCTAAAACAATTTCTGCTATAAAATATAGAGATTTGACAAATTTTGTCTCACTATATAACCTAGCCCCATCTAGCGTTCATATTATCATACAAATGATCAAAATGAAAAGTGCCAATATGCATGGTTTTTTTATTAATTTCAACATTCAAAAAATGCTTAGAACATTCAAAAAAATTACCTGAATCTATTCGCCACTTCAAGTTGAAGGATTTGCAAATTTCAAATTGGCATGACACCTAGCACCATCTAGGGTTCATATTATCATACAAACGATGAAAATGAAAAGTGCCAATATGCATGGTTTTTTTATTAATTTCAACATTCAAAAAATGCTTAGCACATTCAAAAAAATTACCTGAATCTATTCGCCACTTCAATTTGAAGGATTTGCAAATTTCAAATTGGCATGACACCTAGCACCATCTAGGGTTCATATTATCATACAAATGATGAAAATGAAAAGTACCAATATGCATGGTTTTTTTATTAATTTCAACATTCAAAAAATGCTTAGCACATTCAAAAAAATTACCTGAATCTATTTGCCACTTCAATTTGAAGGATTTGCAAATTTCAAATTGGCATGACACCTAGCACCATCTAGGGTTCATATTATCATACAAATGATGAAAATGAAAAGTGCCAATATGCATGGTTTTTTTATTAATTTCAACATTCAAAAAATGCTTAGCACATTCAAAAAAATTACCTGAATCTATTGGCCACTTCAAGTTGAAGGATTTGCAAATCTAGCGTTCATATTATCATATAAATGATGTAAAATATAAAATCAAAAGCATTTGGCTATTATGGTTTTTTATTTTTTTGAACATTTAGAGTGAAGGGATTTTTAGAATCCAATTTAATTATGTCGTAATATTATGAATGCCTTAAACTCAGTTGTAACTTGGACTCAAGTTGCACTTATGTCTTATTATTCCGAGTGAACTAAATGACTGCATATATCTACATTAGGTTATGTTATCGTTTTTGTAGTTTTTTGTTTTTTCTTAGGGGGTGGGGGAACCCCTGCTGTTGATATTGTCTCAACACTGAGATTTGAAATTATTGATTTCTTGAAAATATCTTTTTAATGTATATATGTTTTATTTTATTGTCAAAGAAAATATAAAAATCAGAAAATACCACATAATATAAATGGCAGAAAGAAAGTGTTTGGATAATTAATCTATAGAAGTAACGAGTTTTTGTTAAATTTTGCTTAATCTTTACTAACAAATTATACTATTTGAAATAACATTTTAATACTTAAATTATAATTTGAAAAGCTTTATTCATAAAATCAAATTGAAATAAGTTATTTGCATTTAAAAAAGATAAAGAATACAATAGGTACAGGGATACATTAAGATGAATAGAGAAAATGATGAAAAAACACTTCATATTGTAAATTAATATAAACAACATACACTTTTACATAGCTAGAAGAAAATACGAAAGAGTCATGTTAGACTGGGTGCCATAGAAAATCATAGTGATGTATTCAAAATACAATATCAAATACAATGAGTTTGAATTATGAGTCTGTCACCTTGCTGATTGTCTTTAAAAGAGTTTTTGATTCCTTGTCTCATGAATTCATAATTGAGCAACTACTTCGAAACAGAATTCCGAAACAATTGATAGATATGATCGTTTCCACGATGAGGCTAGCATTCATATTCCAGGTCCTGAATCAAAACATTACATCAAGAGAGGTGTTCATGACGGGAAATTCCTCATCGGGCAAATAATCAGATCTTAGCAAGCCTAAAGCCGTTCGAAGATCGATCTGGCCTCTCATTGAATGTCACCAAATCCATAGTCGTCTCATCTACTTGATAAGATTGGAGTTTGGAGTACAAATATACCTCCTAAAACTATTCACTTATTTAGATTCATCCCATTCTCACCTTCAATTCGAGGTTAAAGTGATCTGCTGAGGCTAGTATTCAGATGAAATACACAAAAACCTTACATTTCAGAAGTGCAACTCCACACATCCGTCAAAAACTGGGGTATCTAATTGACAAACACGGAGGTCCTGTGGAAATCATTAAACTTGTCATGGCTAAAACGTCTTAGGTTAAGCGAAGACTTTTGGGCAAAAACCCTAAAATACAATTTCTATAAAGTTACAAGATACTTGTTTGAAATGAGAATGGCAATGGGCCCATCGGAACTCTTTTCGAACATTAATGGTGAATCTTTATATTGGAGAACATAGTCTCTTCATGTAAGTCCACATTGCTTAGTAATCTCACACTCCCTAAATGAATTTCTTCAAATGAGTAAATCTATAAGCTGGACACAGAACTTTATTCACAAACATTCTTATAAGCTTCAAAACTAATAACGAAGAGACTGGAAAAAATGCATTGTTTCTTCCTTTTGCTCCATTTTATAGAGCTCTTGATCAGAGGATGGTAAAAAATAGAATGAAAATTCAGCAATCAGTCTTTTTACTAATAAATCTAATATTAACAGATAGAAAATGCTCTTTTTGTAGAGCTTTTGAGGAGATGTCCTTCCACTTCTTTTGCAAATGTGACGCAGCCAATCCCCTAAGACCGAAAGTGAAAAATATAATGATGGTAGCACTTAAACCTCTATCTTGAAGACACTCTAAAGCCGACTCCATTACAGCAAAAGTTATCTCAATGATTTATTCTACGAGAACAAATGGAAATAGAAATGTTCAAGCTCCATAAACATATTGTTTCACAAGAGAGGAACCTCCATCCATGACCCGAAGGTAATGCTAAATTTCTTCTCCATTGATGATTCAGCCTTCTAACAATGACGAAATACACTCTTAAATAATGAAAAGTTATCTATAATATAAAAGAAAACATTGACTGACACAGAAACAGAAATTGGATTGTAAATTACAACGAGGGGAATTATCTTCAAATGGAGGTGCTTGATTATCTTCATATACAAGCTTAGACCTGGAGATGCTTAACAGTCATAATAACATGAAATTACGATGAGTAGGTGCCTCCTTATGTAGATCTCAATAATTTCTTCAACGATGATTCAGGCTTTTTACAACAAAATAATATCTAAAATAACAAAATGCGAATTATAATCCCAAAGGTATAGAAACATGAATAAAATACTCACAGAAAAGGAATGGTTGGATTGTAAGTTATATCAAGGAGAGTGCTCTTCCAACAGAGACACTTGATTATATTCAAGTGACCCAGAGATACTTGGAATCCATTTTAACACAAATTGATATAAGGAAGTAACAGCAGCTTCATTTTATAACCCCCGTTGATATAAAGGCTAATTGTTTTTCATCTTTTAACAATGAAGCATTGATACACGTTCAGAGAGGCCTGGAGATGCTTGAGATCCATAGTAATTGATATAAGTAGAAATCTAATTCAATGATGCAATAGATATGTGAAACACACTAATACTTATTTAATAACACTTTCTCTTACCTTGATGTGCCTGAGTAACGACTCATAATAATGAGAATATCCATCTAATTTAAGTATCTCATGGCCTGTATCATCATATATCGAGAATGGATAATATATTGAATAAGCAAATCTTTCTTGAAGTTTAATATAATCCATGAAACTATATTTAAATTGAAGTTAGCAAACTTATTTATGATGAATATAAAGTTTTAACTCATATTTACAGATGCTTTATCCGGGAAGACCAACATTTGAAGAACACTTGACAACAGATCCTCATGCACAAAAACGAGTTTTGAAAATGGCTTACGGATTTCGGATGTCCAAAGACTTAATCAATTTTTAAGATAAATACTCAGCAAATCCATTGATTTAAGAACAAAACATAAGAATGCAATATTGATGCGAGCTCCATCCTCATCTGTCTCAACCCCACCAAGACAGCTTTGTATGCAGTCGAGCTGCTTCACACCACAAAAGCGATTCACTTTCTCGCCGCACGTTGCATAAGCCTTTAACTGGATCGTTTTGTTTTATTCATCAAAGGATTGCCTTCCGTGGTTCACTTGCTGACAACACCCCTTTGCTATTGCCACAGTTAAAACCATTCAATTATTATTTCCCAAGGACCTGTTATCCAAACCTTTTGAACAATCAGAATTCATTGAGGGTTTTTCTCCACTCAAAGCCCTTCTTTTTTTAGCTTAACACTAAGATTCGTATGAAGCCCTCTGGCTATGCCAAACGCTTTTGGTGCCGCCTGAATTGGAGCACTTGCATGTGAATGTAGGCCCATAACAAATGCTACTTTCACGAAGTCGACCTTGGGACCTTTCCTTAGGAGGCCAAAGAGGGTCTTGACTCGGGTTAAATAGAAGTCCCTTTGAATTCGTAAGACTCAAACTTATTCAAAGAGAATGCTTTGAGAAGCTCCTTTTCCATTCGCCCCTCTTTGAGTCGTCTTGGATCTTGAAGTTGGTCCTTGGTCCAAGGAAAAGAGGAATCCCTTTGAAGAGGTTCTCCAGCAGCAGCAGCTCAAGGACATCTTCATTAGGATGGTCGTTCTAGGATAGCTCTCATATCTTGATCCTTAAATGATAATTTAAATCTACATTAATTAATGAAGATATTTTGAATCTATGAAGTAATAACAATGTGTCACATAATTATTGTTATGACTCATAATTCAAAAATAAATAAATAAATAAGTCAATAAGTTATGAGACGGGTTCCTTGAAGCCCTGTTCGAACTAAGAACGAATCATATATTCTATTAATTAAAAGCAAAAAATAATAATTCCAATTACATAGATTACGTCAAAAACAATGAAAAAGTCACATTATACATACATTACAAAAGATGACTCTTCCAAAAAGTTACTTTCACACCTCAAAATGGATCATTGTCCAATATATCTCAAAGAAAAGTCAACATAAATGATTGATTTTTCTTTAAATCGTAATATAAAGTTGATGTTCGAAACAAAGAGACTTTTACAGATGTTTATTATACATCTCCTTAAATTCTTAATGCAACTAGCTATTATAAATTAAGTTTTGACACCTTTCACCTCAGATTTCAATCCAATTTGGAATAAATGTTTCTATATACAAGATATGCACAATATTACAAAATTGAAGTGTGAAATTTCAAGTTATTAAGATGCTTTAAATCTGTTGTAAAATGAATTGATATAAGGAAGTAGCTTCAACTTTCTTATATGAACCCCATCGATTGACTTCTTAAATGATGGGTAAATTCCACAACAAAACAAACTGTAAAATGTTGAATCAGGAGTAAAAATGACATTAGCAATGCAGCATAGATGGATACACAATTGGATGGAATATTTTGACTATAAACTGGTGGAAGGAGATACTTGAATTCATAGTAATGGATATGAATCTATTCGAAAGATGATGCGTCAATCCATAGGGGCCAAGGTTAATATAATTCCTGAAACTATATTTCAACTCATGTTAAAGTACT
This sequence comes from Lepeophtheirus nordmannii, assembly GCA_963680855.1. NCBI lineage: Eukaryota > Metazoa > Arthropoda > Copepoda > Siphonostomatoida > Caligidae > Lepeophtheirus > Lepeophtheirus nordmannii. Next base: position 38,787,228 of record OY804521.1, on the reverse strand, counting down.
TATTTATAATGAATTGAAAATTTTACCTCACATGAACGGATGATTTATCCAGAAAAACCTACATTTGAAGAATAGATATCAAGATAAATTCGTTTTGAAGAATGGAAGAGTGTAATGGAGAGACAGAATATGATGATCTTGCATGGAGACATCAACCTCCAGTAACGAGGGTTCATCACTTAAACTTTCCTGTCCATCTCTTTTTCTAATTTTTACATTTATTTATGTTAGCCCCACAATGACATAATTAATTACAGCGTCCATTCCATGTATGTAGCTACAGAATATTCCTACAACTAAACCATATACACATTCGAATGAACTTGGATGCTTCAGTTCTGTTAACACTGGATCATGGTCCCTAGTCTGACATGATCCACACTCTTGGCAAAATAAAGCGATTTCATGGGTGACTCCAATGCTGTAGCCTCAGTTCAACACTCCACTCGACGTTATAACTTGTGGGAGTCGATGACTTAATATTTGCCTTTATTTTCACCAACATCTCAGACAGGCAAATCACTTTAATCTTTTGATCTTTTGGCTGAGTAAATGACTCCTCCCTCCACTTGCTCCTCACTCCTTGACTACTCCAGTAAGTTCTCCAATATTGACGTGAGCTCCATTCTCCTCTTTCTGAACGGAATCGACCTTCACCTTCTCGTCACACGTTGCATTCATGAGCCTTTCTTGTATCGTATCGTTTTGTTTTATTCTTCCTTAAGTAGCTCAGTTCATAGGACACCCCTTTCCAGTTTCCCATCCTCCAGAAATATCTCCATTAACTATTTTAGACTTATTATATTAATTATTTAGTCTCAGATACAGCAAATGTGTACCACACACATAATTATTCTTATGAGTCATAAGTAAAAAAGTAAATACCTAAATAAATAAGTCAATAAATTATGAGACGGGTTTCTAGAACTAAGAACGAATCCTAATTAATTAATTATTGTTATATGTATAGATTCACATCATCTGGGCATCATCAAAAGCAATGAAAGGTCACATTATATACATTACAAAAAAAGCTCCTACTGAATTATCTTCAGACGAAGAATTGGAGGATTCATGAAATTATGATCTCCCAGAAATAGGAGTAGGAGTACAAGTTGAAATGAACTTGATTGATAGGTGCAAAGTTTCATCAAAGAACGATTTACATGTATAATTAAGCTTATAATTAATTATTAGTGTTGCTCATTAGGATTGTCTATATTAGGGAAACTTTTGTTGCCATTACTTTTGACTTAAATATCTAATAATTTTTTTCCTTTCTTACTGTTCTTATTAATAAATTAACAACCACTGGTTGTAAAGCATGAAAAAAACACCATCGCAATTATTAACGAATTGATTTTTAAATTAAAGGCAGATCTGAACTCAACAATTATTGCTCTGTGACTTTTGATTTCATAATCTTTTTGGAACTCTAATATTAGAGTTGGACAAATTTTGAAAATTTAGCAAAAGTTGCCATAAATTCAAAACTTATGAACCGATTTTAAAAATTGAAAAAAATCTTATTCTATTAGAGTAATATCTACAACTTTTGGTTCAATGGCATCTCTCTAAAACCTTGTTTTCAATATTATTCAGAATTGAAGGGATGGGTGAAAGAGTGTTTGTATGACGTCATCTTACGCCCAAGTATTTATCTTCAAATTGACAGTTTACCACGACGAGCTTTTTGGGTTAAACAAAAACACTATATACTGTATTCTCCCAGCTTCTGTTGATTATTTTCATCATTTGACTCTTTTGATTTAAAGCAGCTGATCCTACGTAATATGAACTCAAAATGGGTATTAATATTATTTCTGATTTTGATGCATAAAAAAATATATTGAATCAAGGATTGCGCGCCCTTTTTTTGAATTTGAATATACTACAAGTATATATTAACAAGTTGGCAACAAGAAAAATAGAGAAGGGTAGCTACCATATGTTTTTCTAAAAGCGAGTGAACAAAAAAGCTCGACGTGTTACACTCTGAAGGTCCAGGAGTAGATATATTTAAAATTATATATGTCATTTAGCTCTGCCTTTGCTCTCTGTTTTAATTGGGCAACAATGTCTTCAGCAATAATTTCAATAATTTTCATTCGGAGTTACAATTCTGACAATTCTGAATACATAGGACATAGAAACGATGCATGTAAATTTATTTACATAGATTGAGCGTTTAAGAGGAATAAAATCTATTTTCCATGAAGTAAATTTTTATGCTGTAGAGATAAATGATAATTAATCGTCATTGGTAAATAATTAATTCTCTTCACAGAATATCGTTGAATATAATACAAGAAATTAGAAAGAGAAAAAGTGTGTCTATATGAATACGTCTTGGATGGACGATGAAGTAAGGAGGTGGGGAGGTGTGAGCCGGTTAATCCCTGAAGTGGAAGAATGTGGCTCAGGCGAGAATAGCACAAGCTACCACGGTGCAGGCTAAGACGCACGTTAACTCCTTTTCTTAAAAAGTAGGGGACGAAGCTGAGTCAGAAGTTGTAAAGGAAAATACGTTGATGAGATGATTGATGATGAATATAAAATAAAGACAAAATACCCGTTGATGACAAAATTGATTGATTTATAAAATAGAATTATGGTCATATATTATTTTCAATTATTCTGAAACGTAGGAAATGTAACATCAAAGGTCGAACGAGTACTTCAAATTTCAATCAAATTAAAAATAATGAATTAATGTAATGTAATTATTGTACTCTTGTAATATTCGTAGGGAATTTGACATTTTTGAATTGAGGGACACTTTCAGCAACTAATTGATTTCCTTCCATACAGGCAAATAAAACATTGAAAGGAAGAGATGAATTTGGTCAATTAAACATAAATAAATGTCTTAATTATTGATTCAATGGGTTTTTTCAACCCTGTATAAAGTCAAAAAAATGGTCAAAAATGGACAAATGTCCAGGAAATCACACATTTGGTCTTGAAATTCTATTACCATAATTTATTTGAAAGGCAAACATTATATATTACGATTATATATTCTTTTCTAATTGTCGTTTCTAATTTTTTTATGGAATGCTTTGCTAAAAATAATATTTCTTATGATTAAAATATATTAATAAAAATAAAGAATTTGTCAGGAAATTAATTTTGAAGTTATATTTAAAGAAGATTCATAATTTATAATAAAAGTTCAATTATAGTTTTGAATTTTTTTTCATAAAAAGTCCTGGAAGAGCCCTGGAAATTTAATTCTTACAGGAAAAAAAATAGGAATAATTTACAAAATTAGGAAGAAAACGTAAATGCTCCCAATGATAATGATAATTAATTAATTAATGTATTGAACTTGGCTCTATCAATAAAAAGTAGAATGTAGTTTTCGGATCTTTTACTGTTTATGTACTCATCAAACCTCTTTTTAATGAAAAACCCTCATTTTAAATTTTTGGCGAAACTTTAATCTATTTAAAAAATGAAGAACTTTATAAATGCCATTTGAATAACTTCCAACATTAACATATATTTAGTTGTTATATGTAACCTTGTTCTTATATTTGTCTTCTTGATTTATATTATGAAAACATTCTTATTTAAAATCAACTAATTAATTTCCCATCCATCAATGGTCATTCCGATAATTATTTATTTTTCTTTAAGATTTGTTACACCCTATCCATAAGCAAGCAAATATAAACTATCTATTAAACCCTGGGCACAAAAATGGTGTTGCCTAATGGTATCACCCACAACGATTTGATATTTTACTTGTATTCTTATCGGAAATAAAATAATAGATGTAGTGAAAAGAAATTCATTATTTTTTTTCCATGAAATTGAAGGCTTTATACAAGTTGTAACGTTTAGCTCCTGGGCAATCAAAACAGTGCTTACAACAGTTCGATATTTCATTTTTACTACTCCTAGTATTTAAATTGGATTTTACTCAATCTGAACTTTTTGTTAAAGACTCGCAACTTGACTTGTAGTCCTATCAGGGATATAAAACTTGACTTGAGCCTAGAGACTCAAGGCTTGACATGTAACCTACTTACAAAAAATTGTCTCGTGAGCATCTCTAAATATAAAATATTAAGTACAATATACGAGACAATAACTACCATGTAATAGCATTTTTGCACATTTGAAGGTTTCCAGAATAATAAAATTTTCCTAAATAAAAGTACATATGAATGTTTTTGTGGATCACCGTCTCCATTGTCTCCAATGAAATATTAATATACGTATGGATATATAATCTTGGAAATGTCCTATGAAATTTCAACTCCTCTTTTTTTTCTTCCTCTGGGTGCTTCCTAAGCAGCCAAAACCGCCAAAACCGCCTGACTCTCCTTGGTGTTTCTTTTATTTGTGTAAGTGCTGCAGGGAGAGGAAGGAATGCTTTGGTATGACGTCATCAAAACAATGAAAAAAAAAAGTAGAGGGACCGTAGCTTCGCCGTCCTAGCGAAGCTGGATGGCGGAGGATGGAAGCTACCGTTCGCAGGGCTTGTTTGTTAATACCTCAAAATAGGAACCGGCTCCGAAAGTCGTCTTCCCACCCCCTACCTCATTATTTGTTTTGAAATATATTTCTACATAGAATATTACATATTAATTCTCCTTCATTAATTAATTATTGGGTGTTTTGGAGTTCCCTTTGTTCTTTGAATTTCTTAATGTACAATAATATGGCGTTGCTTGTATATTGTTTGTATTTTTCATCTAAAAAAGTAATAATAATAAGAAGGGAAAAAATTAAGCATATAAAATAGCACAAGAAGAAAGAAAGAAAAATCTTAGCGAGGACAAAATTGGAAGAAATTATCAATTGTTTATATTGTTTATTGTATGTATTGACTAGGCCAGAAATTAGAAGGAAGAGGGCAGAACAAAGATTATTGATAAATGATAATTTATCAATTAATAAGGGAGTTTAAACGACTAATTCTTTTTTCTAAAGTATTCAAATGAAAATAAATCATTTCGCTATTGATATAATTTAAATTTTGGGTCGAGATAACAAGCTTTAAACAAATGTCATGCAATTTTATTTAGACAGATTGAGCATTTGGGAGAAATAAGATTTATTTTCCATTACGGAAATTTGTAAGATGTACAGAGATGAATGAACATGACTCGTCTTTAAAGAATGATTTTCTTCACAAAATATCGTTGAATATAATACAAGAAATTAGAAAGAGAAAAAGTGTGTCTATATACGTCTTCGATGATGAAGTAAGGAGGTGGGGAGGTGTGAGCCGGTTAATCCCTGAAGTGGAAGAATGTGGCTCAGGCGAGAATAGCACAAGCTACCACGCTGCAGGCTAAGACGCACCAGACAGGTAAAAAAAGATGAAAATTATGTCTTCAAGAATCGAAATTGCACGTTAACTCCATTTCTTAAATATTGGACTCTTCCTAAAATAGGGGAGGAAGCTTAGTCAGGAGCTGTAAATGAAAATAGAACGTTTATGAAGATGATTGATGAATATAAAATAAAGTAAAATGAATATCCATTGATGATAAAATTTTTTTAATAAAATATAATTATGGTCATATTTCATTTTTAATTATTGTACATCCTATATCCCTTTTAAAAAAAAATAGAAGATGTAGGAGAAAAAAAAAAACGCCAGGGCAAGTTAGAAAAAGAAAAACCTGGCTGAGATGGCTACGTTACAAATAGTAAAAAGAGTGAAATAGAATATATTGATAGATATGATTTAAAAAAAAGAAGATAAATAACAATAATTTAGATCGATATGCTGGTGATGAAGGAAATTTATCATTAAAGCTTGAGCGATAATTTCAAATGTCAATATAATACAATTAAAGCAAAAATTGATGAATTAAAGTCATGGTTTATTATTTGAAGGGAATTTGATATTTTTAAATTATGCCAATTATGAGCAAAGGGACATCTTCAGCAATTGTATAGCATTATTTAATTTTTTAAGGGGGTGGGAGAACTCTTTGAAAGAAAAAAAAACTTTTTTGGAAATTGATAAATGACTAAGATAAAAAGATGTTATTAATATGACATGTGTTGCATAGAATCAAAGGAAAAAAACTTTCATGAATTGAAAGATTGAGGGAAAATGAGTACATTATAGCAAAAACACTCTCTAATGTGTTACAAAAACGAGGGATTTCATAAAATTACCAAACTGATAGTCCAGTTTTAAAGAAAATTTCTAATGATTCATTAATTTTTTTAATTAATATTATCTACTACCCAGCTATGAAATAATGGGCAACCCCTGCTGATAATACAGTCTCCACACAGAGATTTGAAATTATTGATTTCTTAAGAATATCTTTTTAATGTTTTAAGTTTTATTTTATAGTCAAAGAAAATATAAAAGTCAGAAAATACCACATAATATAAATGGCAGAAAAAAAGTTTTTTGATAATTAATCTATAGAAGTAAAAAGTTTTGTTTAAAAGCTTATGACGCAAATATTTTTATTAGTTTTTACTTCATAGTTATTCATCGTTATTAACAAATTATACTCTATTATTATAATTATTTGAAATAACATTTTAATACAGAAATTATAACTTGAAAAACTTCATTTATAAAATCAATTTAAAAAAAGAGACATTTATTTTAAAATAAGTTTGAAATATATGTACACAATAACAATTAATACCAACTTAATCAAATTATACGCATAAACTTCATATGGTATACAATAGGTACAGGGACACATAAAGATGAAAAGAGAAATTGGAGAAAAACCCACTTCACGTAGTAAATTAGTATAAACAATATTCCATCTACACTTTTATATAGCTAGAAGAAAATACGAGAGTCATTCTAGACAGGGAAACATAGAAATTTAAAGTGATGAGATGGCTTGATTTCAAGTATAGGAGATTGATTTTCAAACAAAGTTCACAGATGATGATAATCATCACCTCAAATAATATAGACAAAATGATTTTATACTATTTTATGCAATATAAAGGAACCGACATGACAAGACACCAAAGTGATACAGAGAAGTGCTCTTCAAACACAAATACATGAAGTCGTTCAAAGATAATGAAAAACCTCTGCTCAAATAAAATAGATAAAATGATTTCATACTATTTTATGCAACATAAGTGAACATACATGCTAAGATGTCAAAATGATGAATGAGTTCTCGGAACAAAGTCTATATCTCACCAATAAACAGTGATTTTGTCTAATAGAATATGTCTGACAAGTCTGAAGATCCTTCAAGTCAATGAAAATACAAACTTGGGAGTATTTGAGATCAGTCCCCTGGAAAATAAAATAGCACTGAAGAAGAAAATTCACAAAGCAAATGCAGAGTGGATCCCCAGCAACCCTTGAAAGGCTTAGCTTGTAAAAATCTGGACTTGAATCCCCTTGGAGTATCCCAACCGCGTGCCATAGACATAATCGTTTCAGCATCGTAAAGACGGATTCCTCCATCTATGACAAAGGAAATAAAAGATGCAAAAAGACTGAAAAAATATATAAATAAATCTGTATTGTATAATGAAAGAAAAATAAGCAATTCCTAATGACTATAGCACAAACAAAGAACACAACAATGGCAGATATTTTAACATACAAAATTAACTCAATAGCGTCTTATTGGAGAGAGAAAACAATGTTCGGTTATTTAAAAGTAATTAGGTTCCCGGACCTAGTCACTCAAACTGATACTAGGACTATCAACTGTAACTCAATATCTAAACTAGTTTCTCCATCCCATATTGCTTTCTCAGCGAAGGCTTGAGTTTGGTCGTTGTGCCCATCAAAGTCTTTGAACTCAGCGACGGTTCGTCTAGATGACCAGGGAAACTTGGTAATGGTTGACTTCCTAGGGCAGAACGAGGGTCTATGGTATATATGAACCAAACCAAGACAGAGCAGGGTTCTTCTCTGAATTAATCAATCATGATTCAACGAGATTGAACACCACTGTAACTGGAGACTTTAATGTAATACGAAATCCCAAGCGTGACTTTATGTGAAATACAGGCTTGGTCAACAAGAAGAACAGTCTTGATCTAGAGGACATAATAAGATGCAGGATTGATGTTGTAGCCGGATAGTTCAGCAATGACATTCAAAGGAGTAGTTTTTAGCCTTTAAGGCTATTCTTGAATTGTTTGCAGACTTTAAGCTACTTCTCAGTTTTATATCTGATCACTGCCCAATTATTGCAAAATTCTGTCTTCCACGAAGAATCAATAAGCGCTTTTGGAAAATGATCGTTTCTCGTCTCCAATATCCTGCAACTAAAGAAAAGATTAGCAGTATCATAAATAACTGTACACATATAATGAACTTGAGAGTAAATTCTCTATTCTATACTCTAGAGAAAATTGAAACATTATGAAAGGGACTTTACAAAAAAGTAGTATATGAAAAAACCAAAGACAGGAGGGAAGACATGGAGAGGCTCATTTCCAGGGATAAGTCTGTCAAAAACTAATAAGAATAAAGTCAAAACTCATAGAGAATTTAAAGGGGAAAAGATCATCCAAATACATGGAGAGATTCCAAATAAATTCTAGTCCTCTGACGGCCCTGCGAGACAATAATGGAAACATCTCAAACGACCCTGGAATCCTCGGTAATGAAGCAACTATCTTTTATTTGCAGCTGTATTCATGCCAGAAATGTCAAAAACAAGAACAGTGTTATTTTTTGATGTAATTGAGAAATCAAAGAGATAACTCCTGGACAATCCGGAGCCGTTAGTATGCCACAATACACGATCCTCAGAATCTTCAATAGAAGAGATACAAAGCCCTGTAAGTATTGAAGAAATTAAACATTTTATCATTAATGAAAAAAAAAAGATAAAAATACAAGTCTTCTGGTCCATCTGGCTTACCTTTTGAATTTTACCAATGTAATGTAACGGAGCTTACTCCAGTTCTTCAAAGGATATTTAATGATGTATTTAAAAAAAGGACACGCTCCCTCTTTCATAAATGAGGGAATTCTGAAATTAATTCACAAAACAGGAAAATATAAGTATGACATAAGAAACATAAGACAAGGAGATATCCTCGCACACATTGAGAAACACTAAGGAATCCAATGAGAAAATAACTGGTCTAAGAAGGTATGGTGATCTTAAATACCTTCTATACACAGACGATCTGATGATATTCATGCTAAGAAATTCCAAAGAATCAATAAATGAGCTCTTAGCAAGCCTAAAGTCGTTCGATGATTGGTCTGGGATTTCACTGAGAGTCACCAAATCCATAGTCGTCTCATCGGCCAAGCTTCTAGTTGTTCACATATCACTGAGGAAGGAAGACGGCCTACGAGAAAATGAAAAAGGATATTTTAGAAGTCTCAAAAAAAAGTTAATGGTTTCAAAGATTCAACCTCAACCTGCTTGATAAGATTAGAGTGTAGAATACATGTATACTTCCTAAAACTATTCACTTATTTAAACTGCTTAACGAACATGGAGGTCCTGTGGCGATCATTAAACTTTTCATGGCTTAAACGTCGTAGGTTCAGCGTAGACTTTTGGGCAAAAACCCTAAAATACAATTTCTATAAAGTTACAAGTTACTTTTTTGAAATGAGAATCGCAATCGGGCCATCGAAACTCTTTTGGAACATTAATGTTGAATCCTTATATAGGAGAACATGGTCTCTTCATGGAAGTCCACATTGCTTAGTATTCTCACACTCCTTATATGTGATAAACCCTTGAATTTCTTCATCCAAATACAAAGTAGGGACGAATTTCTTCAAGAGAGCAAATCTATAGTCCATAGCTCTTGATCCGAGGATGGTAAAAAATAGAATGAAAATTCAGCAATGTCTCTGAAACTTCTGGTCAATAGACGTATGGAGCGCCTACAAGAAACAAACAATGATTATATTAGAACTTGTCGGATAAAAATTATGAAGAGCCCATACACTACCTCACAACAGAAATGGTTAAGATACAGACTGGCAACATTTAGTCTTTTTACTAATAAATCTAATATCAACAAGGACGATAGAAAGGAACTTTTGAGGAGACGTCCTTCCACCTCTTTTGCAAATGTGACGCAGCCAATCCCCTAAGACCGAAAGTGAAAAATATAATGATGGTAGCACTTAAACCTCTATCTTGAAGACACTCTAAAGCCGACTCCATTCTAACAAAAGCTACGAGAACAAATATCGTGGAGGCAGTGAAAGAGGACATTGATCTTCATTTTGCTATACACAACACTTCAGACATAGACATGAAGTCTGCTTTTGGTGTCGCCTGAATTTGAGCACTTGCATGTGAATGCTTTGAATAATGCTTTGAAAAGGTCCTTTTCCATTTGCCCCTCTTTGTAAAAGAGGAATCCCCTTAAAGAGGCTTCTTGCTCAAGGATATCTTCACTAGAATGGTCGTTCTACGATAGCTCTCATATCTTGATCCTTAAATGATAATTTAAATCTATATTAATTAATGATTGTATCTTGAATCTATGAAGTAATAACAATGTGTCACATAATTATTGTTATGACTCATAGTTAAAAAAAATAAATAAACAAATAGGTCAATAAATTATGAGACGGGTTCCTTGAAGCCCTGTTCGAACTAAGAACGAATCATATATATCTATATACATATATAATTAATATATATATATATATACATATATATATATTCTATTAATTAAAAGCAAAAAATAATAATTTTAATTACATAAGTTTCATCAAAAACAATGAAAAAGTCACATTATACATACATTACAAAAGAAGACTCCTCACACCTCAATATGAATCATTGTCCAATATATCTCAAAGAAAAGTCAACATAAATAATTGATTTTATCTTTAAATCAGCATCCTATCATACAATTGTAATATACATCTGTAAAGTCCTTTTACAGATGTTTATTATTTATCTCCTTAAATTGTTAATGCAATTAGCCATTATAAATTATGTTTTGACATCGATCACCTCAGATTTCAACCAAATTTGGATGGATTGTTTCTATATACAAGATATGCAAAATTACAAAATTGAATTGTGAAATTTCAAGTTATTAAAAAGTTATGAGGGTTTGAGGATGGGTTTAATTTACAATTTATAATTGTTTTTTTTTTGTGTGTGTAGCCCCCATAACGAATTTTGTAAGAACACATAATTAGCTAAATTTATAATTGAATTAAAGGCACGTTATTCTCAACAAAAAATACTTGTTCTAGGTGTCAAATTGCATCACCAAGGGCACTTAATCTTTTCTCTAGTTGGTTTATATTATTTAATATACACATGACTTCATTAAATACGGATCTCATCATCTTTCGTTTTCAAAAGGGTTTTAAAGCTTTCAAACAAAAAAAACAACCACTATAATACAGTTGATCTACTACAAATACACAATTTAATCTTACTGATTAATTCTTTCACATCTTGTATAACAAAATAAACACCATGGTGCCAATCCATAAATTTTTAATTTTCAATTTTTTCATATTGTCCTGTAGATCAACATACCAATTGAAGAATTTTAACATTTAGAAGTTACTCCATGCCTTTAAAGTTCAGAAAATTGGCAACTTTTTTGAAAATTTCATATTTTATTTGATTATAATCAAATAAGAAATTGACAAGAGAAACACTGAAAGAGAAAGTGAGAGGCGCTAGAACTCATAAGGCAAAATTCATAAATTAAAGTAAAAATCCTTAGAGAATGAAATCCAGGATCAACGCTTATCAATGGAGAAATTTCTCCATGTGGTAAGGAATCCTTGACAACAAAGTCCCCACTCGAGGATTTCCTATTAATTATTCAGGAATATCTAATTCTACTCAGATACTGTTTTAAAATGTGAGGAATTCAACTTCATTATTTTCGAATGCATTTGGATTAGAATATAGTTTCCAAGTTGATGAAGATAACAGAAGTGGTACTACTACCATAGCTAACTCTCCTCCGTCTGAAACAAAGCCATGAAATAAAACATTCCATAACTTCACGTTTCTCACAGAAACAAAAATATACACATATTTATTCGAAAACTTCTATGTTGAATCTAAGTAGTCCATGGAGTCGCACTCTCTCTATCTCCAGAAATTTTTATTTTTGTTAAAACAAATAAAATCTATGTATATCGAATTGAGTCATTTTAAAACTCTTAGAACTATCTTATTTATTAAACATTTTTACAGAACAGAATCTTTTATAGTGCAAGCAAAAGAGATTGTCCCAACCCCCCACTCAGACTTAAAATGATTGTTCCGCTTATTAAAAAGTACTTCAAAAAATTTATAGATGGGTTCGTAACTTTAAACTTATGACAGCATCATTTGATCATACAAAATTGATTTTCTTCATAACTTAATTTCATATCTGTATCAAAGTGTTGCAGCCCTAAGACAATTTTTACATGTATATAAATATCTTATGATATGAATAACATACAAAAGCATAACATTTCCTTTTATTGGGACTTTCATTTTATACTTTATCACTGAAAATGCAAACCTATAAAATAAGCAGTTGTAATTCTATTCCGTCTATCAATTATCCATTTGACAGTTATCATAGCAAAAAGATCCAGGTCCATCGAGATTATTCAAAAGTTCAGTTCTGGTTACAACATTTCTTAAGGGCCCAACATATTGAATTCGTGCATTGAAATAATTTGATGAGCAAAACTACTAAATCTAAGTAATCTCATAAGCATTATACAAAAACGTTAAATAAAATGCAATGACATTAACTTCAATTATTTTAAATAAATACATCCCTCTATTTCATAAGTATATAAGTATATAGTTCAAAGATATTCACAATCAAATCATGATTAAAAAATGTAAAATTATAAGGTTTCTCATCTGAATGAATGCCTAGGTCTTAATCAAGTTAGTCTAGTTACTCCTTTTAAAAGCATTGAATATAGATGGAGTCTCGGCTTCATCCTGGCTATAGATGTAACTGCCATCACTCTCGGAATAATCACATTCAGCCTCTTTACTGCTTGAATCCTCTGATACATCCTCATCTTCTTCTTCAGAGGAGGAGGAAGAGTCGCAATCCATCATGTCATCAAAAAATTATCATAACAGCTTCAAGGAGTCATTTTAACTTTTCTACTAAGAAAAGTTAAATTTGATTTTAGAGACAATGGCATTGGATGGTGATGAGATTCGAATCGTCTGCACATCAGGTTATTCATGATTTTCGACGTCAAGAGATTGGATCTCGTGACTCTTGCTGCTCTTTGGGGTGCCTTGAATATTGCATGAAATCTAAGACTCACGGTAGATCTAATAAAAAACAAGTGCTATAGACTGTAGTAGTAGAGCGCAGAAGATAACCAAATTCAAAAACATGGATCTCTTATTAATAAAATATATAATAAATATCTCTTACATTAGATTTCTAGCGCATTTTTGCTCAAAATTGGATGAAAATTTACACACTTTGATGGACGATTTCTTCAAAGTTAAAGGCTCTTATCGAGTGCTTGACATCTTGTTTAAAAGCTGTGGGTCTAATCTCTTTAATGCATTCCTTATTAATCCATTTCATGCAATATTCAAGGAGTTATTTACGTACAAAAGAATTTCATCGACTTTTGGGCCTACTCCGGCACCCTAAGCCCCTAGGAGTCCTTTTAGGTCAAAACAAAGACTAGAAATGAAATCTCCATAAAAAACACTAGCCAATCATTATTTTTTAATGCCCAAAATGTGTATCCTTCTAGGCTTAAATTGAAGTTGAAGTTGGAAAATGGGCAAAAAAAGCTAAAAAAGTAGGGACCGATTTCTCGAAAACCGTCGGACTCTCGAAAAAAAGAATTACAGATTTGAAATCAGTGAGCAAAACTGAATAACTTTTATTATACTTATACCCCAGAAGATTTGAAGCCATTTCTAATTTTAGCAAAATGAAATAATGGTGAGTGAGTACTTAGGAAGTGTCTCACACATGTGCTCAACTCACGAGTTAAATATTATTTTATGTATTGTTCTCATTCATTTTCATGAATGTGAAACGAGTATAAATAGGCATTCAATTTTAAGATATTATCTTTAGTCGTTAAGAAGCGTCCAAGAACTTCGGATCTATTTTCTGTGTTTGGAAGGAAAGCAGAAAGGTCTTGGACTAAAGGTCGCTCAATAAACTTAACTGTAATTTAAATTATTTTTTTTTTCTGAACCTTCCTCACTCCATTTTGCGAGTGAAGGAAGTGAATTCGTGGATTAGTTCGTTGTCTTCTCGTGATTTTTTTTGTAATTGTCGGTGACTTTCTAAGGCCCTTCCATTCAGAGATTTGGATCCGGAGAATGAGACACACCTTTTTAATGGCGAAAAGATCAACAAAGTACTAAAAGGTCTTGACTATGTCAAACCGTTGTGTTTGGGGTTCACAACTTGATACGTCCCCCGCCTTGTTCTATAAGCTTTTATTTTGTGTGTTGTTCTCATTCAAAGGTTGAAATTCTCATGAATGTGATTTGGCTCAAGAAGTTCTCTCTTTTTATTTTTTTTCTTCTTATTTGACTTAATAGTAATAACTTCGAGAGGACGAAATCTTTATGGGTTCTCATTTTTGATAATAATAACGAATTCAATTATAAGCAAATTTAAATTCCACACCACTCATACTTAAAAATGTTTGAAGTCCAAGTCCTCGTAATAATTCTTAGTATTTTAAACTGTATTTTGAGCCCAATATTTTTAAAGAATTGACATTAAAACCTAAAAATAAGTATTTTTTCCTTTGATTTAGTTAAATACTTTCAATGTATTTTTGAATTGTACCTATCTAAAATGGATCTACATATATTTCAATTTTCAACAAGATTGGTCCATTAGTTCAAAAAATATAACAATTTATGTTTTCTTAAAATGTTTCCTCAATAAGAAGATACATTGATTTTTATTAAGAAAGTCAAAATTATTAAATACATAAATCAATACATACTAGGATTATTATAAAATGAATTATAAAAAGTAATAATAAAATCCATATCTGTCAAAAAGGACAGGCAATACATTATTAAATCTATCAATTAAATAAAACATACACAGTACTGAGAGTTACTATATTATTCAAATGAAAGTAATTGTAAGGCAACAATCAAATTCAGTTAGTCAGTACTATTATGTACATGTGCTCTTCTGCTTATTGATAAAGCAGGAGTCCTCTACAACAATGCCGAATAATCAACGCTAATAGAAAAAATACAGGATTGATAGGTACTTCCTTAAGAAATTCCTTTCAATAACAGTTTTATCGTCCATACGGCACCTCAAATTATTGATATCGACACAGTAATCCTGTTATTTATTGATAAAATTATGATATGAATTGTGTACGTTGACAAGGGATTGTCCATTCAAGCTACGGATCCGAGTAAAGAGTGGAGTATCCTCATCAAAATCCTATAATTCTTGGGGGTGAAATCTTATAAAACAAATATTTAAAGGAAAATCTACTTCAATAGAACAGAGAAATAAATATATACTTGATATACAAAATGAAAAAAACCTTATACACAATCATTTTACAAATAATAAAATGTTTCTAATGTTAAAATATGGAAAACACGGAATATCACCATTTCATCAAAAGAAATACTTATGCTTACACAAAAAAAAAAGGATTTAAAACAAGATTATATAAAGGGTTGAATACTACCAATTACAATATCAGAAAAGTAGACATCTAAGTATAGGAAACTTAGAAAAAAGTGTTAGGGAGGAATGATTGTAACATACAAACAGAACAAAACTAATATTTAATGTCACAGTAATGTATCTAACTAAAATATTTGTAACAATTTCAGCTCAAATGCTTCAGTGTCTGAGCAGACTTGGAATGGTGAAAAATCAACAACTCCTTGTTTGGAAGACTTCATTTTTCATTATTTTACTCCTACCTACTACAATGAAGCAGAAGGATTAACTAAATTAATTAATTTATAAAATAGAATTAGGGTCATATATTATTTTTAATTATTTTCAAATGTCAACCCATTGAGTACATTGATAGATGCCATTTTTTTAAAAAAAAAGTAGGAAAAGAAAAACTTGGCTGAAATTGTATAAAGAGAAGAATACTTTTGCGATTTTAAATAAAAAAATAATCTAGATTTTAGATCGATAAGGAAACTTAGGAAATTTATCATCAAAGGTTGAACAATTATTTCAAATAATTTGCTACAAGCCAAATATATAAAGTTGTTCTAATTTTCTGTACCATGTATATACTTATATTTTTCAAATAAACACTTGATTTAGATAACGTAATATGCTATAGTACTCTTTATTAATAAACTAATATTTACTCTATTTGGTTTCTATTGGGGTAATTATCTAAAAGTCTTTACAGACATGTTACAATTTGAATATTTATGAAAACATAAGGTCCAATAGAACAATACATGATTTAAATAGAAAAACAAATTCAATTTATTTTCATTATGATTTTATATAAGTAATTACTTATTGTCCATCTATTTTGGATTCCTTATGTCGAGATGTAAGTACAAAGTTAGTTCATTAATTCCATTCTATTGGAATTCAAGATAGATACATACAATTTTCATCCTCTGAAAGACAAACTGAGCTCTCAAATTTGTGCACTCCTTCCCTCTACCTATAAATATCATTTTAAAAAAAACTATTTCTTTTTTTCAAGATGAAAATTACGGTTGAATTAGATATAAAAATTCAAATATACAACAAATAAAGAATTGCAAAAAACAACAACGTAGGTCTAGATTCAGCATCCTAAAATTATACATATATAATCAAGTGTATATAATCAATTCAACCAATTTTTGTTAGTCATTGTTATCTTTTTACATTTTGACGGATCCTATATAACCGTAAAAATGTCAAAACTCTCAGTAAATTACTTATTTTAAGATGCGTACAAAAAAAAAAATATTGAAACTTCTCTAAATATTCATGCATTGGAATGCAAACACGAGAATATATACCCTTAAAAGAACCCTGCTAGAAGTCGAATGGAAAAAACTTCATTATATATTTAGATTTTCCATAAAGCTTCTTCATGATATCGAATTAAGAAGTAAGATATTAGTTGGAGGTATCTATGTTCATTGTAGGTAATGTATTTTATCACAATAGTACATATCTATATATAGGTCTTCTTAAACCACGACATAGTCAAGTTTGTAATATATATGAATTATAACAAATCAGAAAATTAAAAATTATAATTTGTAGAAAATGAAAAAAAATCTAATTAAATATTCAATTTTTGAAAAAATCATCAGTCATTAACAGGCTGTCAAGCTCTTCGGATCCCTTTCTCCTGAATGGAGATTGAGCTATTCAAGACTTTATCTTCAGATGCTCTCTTTCTAGAGATTTCTTAATAGACTCAAATTCAATTCAAATTATTTTTTCCTGGGCCTTCCTCATTCCACTTTGTGAGTGAAGGAAGTGAGCTCCTTAATTCATTCCTTGTTTTGTAGCCAAGTTTATTTGATTATCTGACAATTTGTTTTCTATTGGCCCTTCCATTCGGAGATTTGGATATGGAGAGTGAGACAAAGGAATAAAATAAAGTTATGAAAGGTCTTGGCCTTGTCAAACCGTTGTGTTTGGGATTCACACCTTCATACGTCCCCCTTTTTATTCAAAAAACTATTATTTTGCGTGTTTTGTATTGTTCTCATTCGTAGACTAAAATTCTCATGAATGTGATTCGGCTCAAGAAGTCAACTCTATCATTCTTATTTGCAGTCAATTTAATTATTTATGATTACATATTTTTAATCATAACAGCAAATTTAAATTCCGCAATACTCAGACTCAAATTATGCTCTACAGTCTAAAAATACAAATTGTAATTCAGTGTTGGCTCATATACATATGTAGGTAAATTTTATAACCTATTATATAGTTATCATATATATACCTTTTATAAGATATTTTTCTATCTGTGTCTAAGCTAAGTTGGCTTCACTGCAGCGAAAAACAATTATTTCAATGGGTATACATATTTTGAAAGTTGACAGTCATTTCATGGAAAAGATTGAAGATTTTCTGAGGGCAATAGTTAATATTTTATTTACATACATAAAAGACTCCAATGAAGAAAACACAAGTAATTATATTTCACTTGATGAAATTATTCATGTGATAATATATGTTTTTTATATTTCATATATATAGCCATCTTTTTGTGACCACTCTTGCATTTCAAACGTAGAAGGATTTTTCGTTAGGCAGTATTTTATCATCAAAGAAATAAAAATTCAATATTTACTTCATTAAGGAGACTTACCTCAGTCCCTTCAAAATTTAGTCAAGACATTGTTGTTTTTTTAAGTTGGATCTGGGGTATTGCACGGACCGGTTTCAATCGACCGAATGGAATTGGCAACATTTTTCCAAATTTTAGAATTAGTGACGAAGCATTTTTTAGTTAGAATCCGCATCTAAGTGTCTTATTTTTATTTTTGAGTTTCCTGTCCTGTAAAAAGGGGTTCCTCAAGACAGGAAAGGTATTACCATAGATTTATTTTCAATTTAGTGAAATAAAACTATCTTACGTAGAAAATATTACTTTCTGCAGGCGTAACTATCGCAGTAAACGTTCCGTACTTCAGATTAGTGGAGACTAATGTGGTGCTACCTTGCTCTACCATGGCAGAGACGGTCTTTTTGTCGAATAATTGGGAATTTTAACCGAATATGTTCATTTTGTTACCAATTAGTATTTGCTCACAAGAAACAAAGATAAATTTGGCGATACTCCGACTAGTGAAAGAGAAAAATTCTTACTTTGATACCCTATTTACTCAACTATTCATATTTAATATACAATTCCGTGTAGTTCGAGAACCGTCATAGGATCTGATCATTGCTCAGTGCAGACGTATTTTTTTTTTGCTCCACACATTATTATTATTTTGTGATAAGTTTTTTTTCACTTGAAAATTTTTCCAACTTAGAATTATTTTCTATATTATATGTACATTTAAAAAAAATGAGTTTAATTGAAAATTAGTGTTTATACTATTTTCATATTATTTCATCGAGTGAATCATCTTTGGTTGGATTTTATTCAAGCCCCACGTGTGTTGGTCTTTTTCGTCTAAATCTATCAAAGCAAATTTTTGGTTCAGCTTAACCTCATATTTATCATCAACACCTTCACGTTGTTGTATTTGCAATGCATTAGAGCAATAGTCACTTGAGGACTTGAGTCAACTTTTTAACCAAGAAATGGCTCTAATGTGATTTTATTTATCGTATTTACCATTATTTTGAGCCTTTCTTGTGTATAATTATTCTTTTACTGCTTTTGTTGATTTTATTCATTGCATTATTTATATTTCTGATTGTGACTGAGTGCTCGCTCATTTATTTTACTCAAAAGTAGTTCAAGGTTTGGTTTTGGTTGAGATTAATTATTTTTTTTAGTGATAATTTACTCTCTTTGGTATATAAATTTCATTAAGCACAGGCCCGACCCGTCATTCTAAATATTATCACTAGTGTTTCTTCTCCTCCTTTATTATTATTTTATGCAAAGTCCACGTTCTTCTTTTTCCTTATTGTTTTCGGGAAGACAATAACTAAAACAATCAGACGTTTTATTCACTTATTTCTGTTTAATAATTTCTTAATTCGTTTTGATTTAGGTGTACTCTCCATATATTTTCTATATTATTATCATTTTATTGCTTTTATGGTAATTTTTTGTTGCCTTAAATTTTTTACTAGCGTTATTTGTCAGAAGAACATCGAGTTCATTTTTTTAGTAATCTTATATGTCCTTTATCCATACGTAATTAAAAAAAATTCTTATCCACTCTTTTAATCATCAAGATTATTTATTAACCTAAATAAGAGAAAGTAATTTCTTTTATTTTTCCAACAATATTTAACATTTTTATATTTCTTTGCGTATTCTCCTTTAATTTAAAGAAATGATGAGTCAAGTCAACAACTCATTCAGCGAATATGATATATTGAACGTTGAAGAGTTTTTTTATAATCACCGTTGTGTAGGAAGACGGCAGCATTTGAGTTAGTCATAAATGTATCGACTTTTTCCATATATGTTAAGCAATTCACTTTTTTTTTTTTTTTTTTTACCAATATTTATTTCAATTAAACTATACGTAGAGCAAAACAATTAGCATGCACGCAACAACAACAAAAAAACAACAACAACATGTATTTATATAACAAATCTCTTGACATCTATAAAAAAAAACAAATCGTTCTGGAAAGAAAAGATGATGCACATTAATAATTAATTTGGTCTAGAAGGGAGATGTATCTTTCCACAAATTTATCCAGTCCTATAGGGAGAGGGTTCCCCTTAACCCGCGAGGCGTAGAGAACTCCTTGAACTTTGGATATTAGGAATTCTATTTTGAATGCGTTCTCATAAGTGGGGGACGTAGATATCAGCCAGTCCGGGGGACCAAGGGGTTCCCCGTATGCTCTTTGTATTCTTTCCTCCACTGACTTAACGACAGGGATGATGATCGGGCAGAAATAGAAAAAGTGGAACGAGGTCTCCTTCTCTCTCCCACACCAGTGGCATAGTTGATCTTCTGAATGGATTTTCGATTTACCCATGAAGAGAGAAGAAGTTGCCAACCTGTATCGGAGCCATTTCTGTCTTGAATCTGAGAAAGGATTCTTCATTATGATATGAGGACATAACGAGGACACATTTCTGCTTTCATCAAGTTTATGGAGCCTTCGTTTTACAATATCCAAAGGCGGTTTTTGCATGACTTTTTTAGGATATGCTCTGCGAACCTCCTGATTTTTAAGATTGGATAGGCCGATGTAGAAAGGGATAGGTGGGCCAATAGGAATTTTATGCTCTGGTCGATCTTTTATAATTTTTTTCACCCTGAAGTCTAGGAGGAAGTTTTTTGTTTTTTCCTTATTTCTGTGGAATTGTCCAACCGAGGTAAGCTGACAGTCTTTGAGAAATTCCATACGACTAAGTAGTCTGGGATTTTCGTTTAGTGGTTCGTCGGATCCCAAAAGAGGAAGGATCCCATCTATGACTGACTTCCATGATTGTTCCATTCTTCTCCAGTAAGAGCCACATAGCGGCAGAACTCTAAAGAGTTCTGTAGGCCCCACATGAATTCTTTCTGAAAAATGGTGACCTGTGCTATTGAAGAATATTTTTTTAATTCTCAAGGACCAGAAGTCGTGATTTGTGAAGAGCCTCTTCATCCATGAGAGATTCAATGCTTTCCACATACATTCCATGTTGAGTGCGTTTAGTCCCCATTGTGATATTTTGGTGTCTATTCTACTCTGGGAAACATAGGGTCTTGAGTTTCCCCAAATTAACCCTGATCTTATGCGGAATATATCACAGCACAGGTCCTTCGAAAATGGAACATATCTTAGAATATGCCAAACTTTTGGAATAATAGCTGAGTTCCATGCTATTAGTCTTTCAAAACGAGAGAGGGGAATAATTTTGTAAAAAGCTACGCTCTTATGTAGTATTTCTAAGATCCTGGTCATATTTATCTTATCTGCGATGTTTGAAGACGATGAAACGTCGATACCAAGAATTGATGTTGAGTCAACAAAAGCAAAATCATCCAGGAAAGGTTTTAACTCGTTTCCGCAGTTTGTTAGTATTTGGGTTTTTGTGACGTTGATGGAGAGACCAGAGCATTTTTTGAAAGCGTTGATAATGTCCAAGGAGCTTTTGATAGAGTTTAATATCCTACAAGATGTTCCAGATTTGAATATTGTCAGGTCATCTGCGTACAGGGTGCAGAAATATCCGAATCCTGAAGTGGTTGCGTCTACTCCAGATACAAGTTTTTCATATAACCCGTTTATCGCAATTAGGAACAAGGATGGCGACAAGGAGTCACCTTGTCTACAGCCTCGAGTAATAGAAAACGTACTCTGTGCTCCGGGGAGATCTATACTTGAAGAAGAGTTCCGCAATGTTGTGGAAATCATTTCTACGAAGATATCTGGTAAGCCATAACGAAGTAATTGTTGAATTATAAACTGATGTGATATGGTATCGAATGCTTTTTCAAAGTCCACTAAAACAGCTGCGTATTTCTGTTTAGCTGAAGAACAATGATCAATTGCGTCCTGAACAGATCTTGGAATGTCCTCGAGGAAGCGACCATGCATGAATCCTTTTTGGTTGGGTGTAATTATATTGGGGAGAATTTTAGACAGTCTTTTGTTGAGTATACCAGTTAATATTTTAAACGAGGTATTTAGTAAAGATATAGGTCTATAGTCTTTGATGTCTTCCCCTTTTTTAAGATCAAGGTGATGAGACCACGGTTCATGAAGTCCGGAACAAAACCCATGCGGAATATTTCTTCAAAGGTTTTTTCTAGAATAGGGGCAAGACTTTCTGCGAACATTTTATAAAACTCAAAAGGCAGGCCAGAAAACCCAGGGGCCTTGTACTTTTTCTTAAACTTTCGAAGAAAAGTATGTATTTCAGATAGAGTAATAGGTGATCCAAGGTTTTCCTGAACCCTTACAATACCTTCAAGGTCTCCACTTATGTTAGGAGTAGCTGAAAGCAGTGGTTTCCATCGCGTGGAGTCTTTATAAAGTCTCCAATAGAGACAAAAATCACACTTCTTGGTCGGGAGGCACTCATTGCATGAAAACAAAATGGAATAATAATTAGTTGCAATTTTTTCAACTACGATGGGGTCTCCCGAGATCTCACCGGAACTGGTCTTGAGGGATGTCAATTTTGTTTTGTGTAGAGATCCTTCCAAATGCCGGAAAAGAGGTTTCCCTTTGATATTAAGATCAACAATTTTTTTCCTCAATCTTATAGCCGCCCCCGTGTTTTCATAATCGATGATATTATCCAACTCTGAATTGGCCGCTGCACATGCCCCATCCAGTTTCATTATACGATCTTTAGTTAGACTTCTCTCCTTAGCTGCCTCTCTACCACGTCTCATAAAAATCCTCCGAGAACACATTTCAATATCTTTCAGGGTGTCACAGGCCGAAATCAGTCTTCTGTCCATAATTGACCTTTTTTGCGATATCATTTCCTGGATTTCGACCCTACATTCTTCGGAGTCTAAAAGGGAAACATTTAGTTTCCACTTAGACTTCGGGGGCCTCCTGGGGTACAAAAAAGATGCCAATATCGGGTGGTGATCAGATATATAGCATGGCATCACTTCAAAATTGGACAGGAGGTTTGATGCTCTAAGGGACGAAAATATATAATCGAGTCTACCGTATATAATGGTTTTGGACTTTGTTTTTGTATGAAACGTCATCTTTGGGGAGGAGCTATCTTTTATGAGACCCAAGTCGCAGAGGTTCATATTACTTACTAAAGTTTCCAAATCTTTTGAGTTACTTTTGTTGTTGGATCCCTTGTAACCTTGAGCGTCTCTAGATGGGTTTTGGGTGATGTTGAGGTCGCCCAATATAATGCACTCATTTCCTGGATTTGGTGGGTGTTCTCTCACAATGTTGGTAAACCAGTTTTTTACGTTATAATTAACTCCATAAAAAGAGTAAAGAGTAGTTCTTTTAGCTAAAAAGTTTAATTCAACTATAACATAGTTTCCCTCAGGGTCAGCCGCAATTTGAACTGGACACAATGAATCTCTTATCAGGACCAAAACACCCCTAGCAGGATGTGCTGAATGCCTTACAGCTCTCAATATGAAACTTGAATGAGTATTTGGTATCAAGTTGTTGATATTTGATGTGTTGTCTAGTCTAGCATCGACTAATACAACAATATCAGGAAAACCTAAAACTTTGAGGTAGTCGAAAACTCTTTTTGCTCTGGCAAAAGAAGCTATTGAATTAACATTATACGTAACTACTGAAGATGTGTTAAGCATAATGTTGTAATAAAATATCACTTTTTAGGAAGAGTACTCCTCTTCTTACCTTTTGCGTCGGGTCCGAGAGGAGAGTTATTCATGAGGACGTCATTAATATTTTTTGATCTTTTAACAGAATTTCCTCGAGAGTGGTCGGAAATATTATTATTTCTTTGAATCCTTACGGAGTTCCTTTCATCCATTTGTGAACGGCATGTCCCTTCGGTTGGATCATTATTAGGTATAATATCTTCTAAGCCATCGTCTACCTTTGGTTCCGGTGGAGTCGCGGGAAGAGGATCGATTTGGGCTTCACCATCTAGTGTTTTCGCGTGTTTTTTCGCCGTCTGGAGGTGGGAGGTGAGAGGAGGGTATTGAGATTCCGATGTCCTAGGTCTTTTGTGGATTCTACCAGTCTCATCCGTTGATGAGTTGTCATCCGTCACAGTCATTGCCGATTCAGCCTTTTTTACCGCCAGTGTGTCTGTAGTATTTACTTCCTCCACGGGTTTCAGAATTGGCTTGGTTTTTTCTCGGTCTACTAGGGAATTTATCAGCTGTTTTTTATAATCTTTGACTGTTATAGCGTCATTGCGACATACCGTAAATGTATGACGATATTTAAAACATTTTGAGCATTGTTTTTTAACTTTGTCGAACTCCAATTTGACAATTTGTCCTTTAATTGGCATTAAAGTTGGGAGATTTGATGGCTCTCCGACCACCTCAAAAACCACTGAGTCTGAACCCAGTGATATGTTGGAAGACTTTAGTGAAGGATGTTTCATAAGACTCCCTTCATTTATAGCAGACCTCACGAAGCCTACCTCTTTTACATTATTGGCAAACATACTAAGTGCCTTGATGATGTCCGGAGTGGCAACTCGGCCCACTGTTCTTAGTGCCTTGACTCGGAAGACCTTCGTGGAGTGGAAACTTATTGCTTTTTGTAGACCTTTTATGTCAATCTTAAATGTATTGCCGGAGGAGTCAGCTTTATATTCGAAAGGAAGCTTAATTTCTTTAAATTTTTCACAAATATTTATGGGTCGTTTGACACCAATTAAGGCCTTTCCAGGACCCATTTCTGAACATACGTGCGAAAGATCATACACTGGAATGCCCAGTTTATGTATCGCAATTTCAACTACGTCGTAGTCAAGGAATTCATTGTTTTGAGGGACTGAGCCGTCTTGTTTTTCAATCCGAAGGTTGAAAAATTGCCATATGCCAGCCTTTTCGATAGAAGTATTTGAGAAATTATCATATAACTTTTCTTCATACTCTATGTCGTCTGCATTAATGACAGACTGATTAATTTTTTCATATTTTTTAATATTATTATTTCCCTCTTCTTCTTCTCCCATTCTATTTACACTTTTCTCTTTTAATGACGCTCCCCCTGTCTCTTTCATTAATACATCATTGTCAGTGATGGATAAAAAGGGTCCAGCTGACACGCACGCCCGAGATGATGTCATAAATGAATATGGTACCTATGAATTAAGGCAGAATTTCAGCCGATCACATTTGAAGTGGCGGAATGTAACTTATTATTTTGATGTTTTACTTAGGAATAGATTATTATTATCATTGAGTGGCATTAAAAATTTGTAAAGGATGGAACACTAAATTTGTAGCAACTAATGCCATAGCATGAGAACTGAGTCATTTTAGAATGGACTCGGACTTGACTCGAAAATTAATTATTATTTAATCAATACTAATATAGTATAAACCTCAATATGTCTTTGACGGAATTGCACCTCATAATATAACACTTTTAAACATAAGTGAATCCTATAATTCATATTACATATTTAAGAAACACATGTACAATTAAATGAAATGATTTTATTTAACCATGTAGTGGCTACTTTTTTTTATTCAACAATTTAATTATCATTTAAAACTATTATAAAAACTTCAAACAGTCAAAAGTAACACATTTTGTAATCACTTAAATTTTTTCATAAAAAAATAAAATAAGATGAAATTTCATAATGATTATCTCAAATATATATATATATTTATTTATACAAGAAAAACTGAACATTGATTCGAAAAAACAATGTGATTCCAATTTAAGTTTTCATAAATAAACACAAAAAAATAGATTAAATTGATAATACGATGAAAATGTACGTCATAATTACAATTTTAAATTTTTCAAATATAATTAAAAAGAAAAAAGTAACAATTGTCAGGCAATTAATTACATTGAAATCGATACAGTGACTACTGTAACTAGTCACTGAATCGATTGAATATGTTCTCAAAAAATAAACATCAAAAAGAAATAAATAAAAAAATATTCCATAAAAATGGAACAATAAAGTTAATAAATATCAATATACACAAGATGGGAGAATTTTAATTATGACGTTAGATAAAAGCACATCCCCTCATCATCCAAAAGCCCCTCTCAGGATCATAATTGACGATTGGAGCATTTCAGTAAAGGCAAAAATTCTTCAAGTCAATCCTTATCACGGCAACAACATTCTTGAACTGGATGTATCAGGCCATCTTAATACTATCCACTTTTGAATGTTTCAAGTGGAATATCTTTTCGACTATTGCCACACTTGAAGTCCTTAGTCTCGTCCATTGTTATAAATCTATAATTTTCGTCAGTTTCCCGTTTCATTTTGAAAGTGCTGACTCTACTTAAGAGCTCCAATGATTGGGTTACGAGAAAACAAGAAGAGACGGATTTACCGGCGTATTTCTTCATATATTGGATGCAATTTTGATGTCCTCCGACTGAAAGTGGAATAATACATGAAGAAATGAATTACGATAGGTCAGATGTGAAATCAAATGTACCTGAATCTTTACTAATACCATGTTTATTGAATGGATCTGGATTTCTCTGGTGACATCAGCGATTTGAAAGTCTCATGATCGGAAATTTCTTCAAGAAGTCGAGAAATAGCATGGTCGGAATGCCATCACACTCGTATCCTGGACAAATTTTTAAGCGTTGCTACCTCCACTGTCGGCGACCCAAGTTCCTGAGTCAAATCCTCAGGCATTTTTTAGCTTAATTTAAAAATGACACTTGTTGTTTTTGAATGGAATAGAACTGAGTCATAAAAGAAGAAGAAGAAGAAAGAAAAAGAAGTTTGAAAAGACAAATGTTGCCAACAACCGCGTTTTTTTTGCATGTCAGCTGGACCCTTTTTATCCATCACTGATAATGAGGAATCTTTGATTACCCCTTTGTACATTTCAGTCAGTTTTTCCAGCTCTTCATGATCACCCATTTTTCCTCAACTGAGCCTGGCTATTGAGTGACTATGGCTGCACTTATTAATATTTGGAGTGGAGCTGCGCTAAGTCACTCAACCTCCTGTATACGGCGATTCGTATTTTTTATATATATAATTAAATCCACATGGCAATTATAACTAACAAACAATATAGGTAAAGTCACGTGCTTATAATCAATATCTCTTCCATCACCATTTTTATTTTTTGAATATACAATGAAAGTTTTTCTTAGTAATAAAAAACCTACTTTGAGTGATTGTTGGACCATGTAAGTTCTACTGATATTCTTTTGAACACTTTTCTTTAAGTCAATCACAAAAAAGTTACCAAAAATTGAACTTATATTGAAAATTTTATCCCTTAAAATTCTGGATTATTTTTTTGATGAAGGATGTACAAAATCTTTACACCTTAAATTTCCAACTTTGGAGTGATATTTTATACATTGAACTTTCAAGTTTCTTCAAATCCATGGTTTCAATCATTATAAAGAAGGAGACTGCTTCAATCTACCGAAAAAGTTATTGGAATTTTGTAGAGCAATGATAAAGGATTCTATTTAATTACCTTGTACCTTCATTTGACTAAAGTACACATTAACAATCTCAACACAAAGGAAAATTAGCCTGAAACTTTCAAAAAACAGTCCATTGCATTAATTAAAATTGAAACACACACCCATTTTTTTACCAGAACCCTTTTAAGTCTTTGGACCATGATTTAAAAAAAAAATTTTTTTTCAATTATTTGCTTATCATGCATGCATATAAAAATTTGTAATGTGATATTACTTCACTAATTCACATTAGATTACTAATATTCAACGCCAATTGGGCACACTGTACGCCAATATTTTGCTAAAAGAGCCATTTATGTACGTGAAAATCATACGGTATGATTTACATCTATAATAGCTAACAATTGATTACACACGGAGCATTAAAACAATATATTTGAAGGTAGTGGCAAATTTACATGTGAATTTATATAAAAAACATGAAAATCGAGGGATAATGATCATTAAAATTTAATTTCGAGCTTCAACTTTATACATTGATTTTTATATTATTCTGTGGCGTCACATGATTTTAACATGATAATGGAAGCCAAACATATTACACCAGCCGGATGAGCGTATAAGCGGACATTACTAGCTACATATACAAACAAAAAAAGAGTTCTCGATGTTTTATCTTCTTTTTTTAATTCTCCCTCCCTCCATTATTTTTTAAATCCGATATCGAGTACCTACTAAAAGAAAGTTCCCTCTTGCCTTCAGTGCTCTTTGGCTCGCGGTGAGTGTGTGTGCTCCTCTTAAATATCTTCCGAAATAACGTGAATTTTTCTGTTCTCGTACCATTCAGTATGCCAAGAGGATACGTGATCCTACTGATGGAGGAGGAACAAACAGAACTCTAATCTCGTGATCCGTGGGTGTATATTTTGGTTCCATGGTATGCATAAGGTAAGTGGAAGACGTTTTTTAATGCTGGAGGGCACATTTTTTAAGTGTGAAAAATTTGGGAGTTTTTCGGATATATACTGTGGACCACTGTATTTTTCTAAGGTCTGTCTAACAATTCTCACTTAAGGAACTGTTAATTTTTTCCCCGTTTCGATAGTAGATTTGATTTTGGATGATGAGCTTCGTATCATTTTTTTAACGGGATCGGGATCACTGTTCTCATGTTTCCTTAACATTGCAACTTTCATTTGATCTCATTGTTATGTTTATACTAAGTTTTATTCCATTTCTGTCTTTAACAATAAAACCAGTATGAAAATGGATTTGAAACACGACAGTATGAAAGATCGGATAAGGAGGTGTCTTCATCTTTTCGTAAAAATTGGAGTCTTTCTGTTCGTTTTCAAGATGTTATATAGGTAAGTAATTGGGCTTCATTGCAATTACGAGGAATAAATGCATTAAAAAAAAAGTCTTTTTCAGTCTCGGATAATATCGTTCGTTCAGTGATGGAGGTTTTGGATCGTCCGTTGATACTCTCATATTACTCAAGTTAGTACCTATTCCATTTTTATTTTTTAAATCCGAAAACCTATTCTTCACTCACCATGTGCCCGTGACCCTCCTATTATTTTTTTCAATTTCATTTGATTTCTTGAATTCGTTTCCTTGTTACTTTATTTAGAATGGTGGATATATTCTGTTCTCCACTGGGAGTATGACTATTTATTCTAAAATTTGTGTCAATGTTGGAGATTTCCAAATAGATTATTTTCCCATCACTTTTCTTCTAGTCCCTTAGGATTTTGGATAATAACAATGCCCTGTACTCCTGGCACCAAGTCAGTTCTTTAAAATGTGTTAATATAATATAATCTTAATTTCTGATACTCATTCATCAGCTAGTAGTGTTATCCTTATATTGTTGTTATATATTTTTGCAATAGTTGCAACTAAAATTTAGTCATGTAAGATAAACAGTTTGACTCGTTTTAATTAGACAAAGAATCCCCAATTTAGCAAAAGAGTAAATTTATACTCGAAATTCGTCATCTATCGTTAAAAATCATTTGATTTTATAATAAATTTATCTAAAATGTGGTTGAAAGGATAGTAGTTTGTGTTAATTTTGACGCGTTTTGTGTTTGGTTTAGTGTTATAGAACATTAGCCCAAATCTTAATATGTAATTGTAGGAATTAATAACACGCTGCTTTAATTTTCATGGATGTATTATGTTCCTGTAAATTGTTAAATGATTATTGGGTGAAGTTATATGAACGGGGAAGGCCTTGGAGGTGTCTATGAAGACTAAGAGGGAGGAATACGCAAGTGCTATACTTATGAATACTATATTCTGACTGAGCTATATACATATATATACATGGGTACATAGGTAGATAATATGATAATATGATGACGTAAGAGGTATAGGATGACGTAACACCTCATTGGGTAAAACTTAATTAATCAGGACAAATATGTAAGCAATACTACTTTATCAATTCTCTATACAGGGTGTCCATAAAATCTGAACACAGAATAGTTTTTTTTTTTTTTTGTGTACCCAAGTACAACTAATTTATTCCGTATAAACAACATTTCATTAAAACATTATTATTTAATTTCATGACTTATAATTTTTTCAATAATTTGGGTAAAATCTTTTGGGAGGGGTGTTCGTGTACTCCTTAGTTTATATAAAATTAACTGAACTCTCGATATAACTATATTGATAACGTCCTGATGGGGACCAGTATAAAAATAAACAAAGTCCGTATTCATAAGGTGTTGATCCAACTTTCTGTAAAATATTTCCCTTATATAGTCCCATATTCCGGACATGTTCTTGCACTCTAGTAAGAAATGTCTAGCCGTCTCCAATGATCTATTGCAGAAAAAGCAAAGTCTTTCTTCTGGTGTCCTGCCAAATGCACTTACTAAGGAGAGTGTTTTAGTAACAATCCTGTACCTTAACCAAACCAGTGAGTAATTCATCTTTAGGGAACTAAGGCCTTTGATGATTTCTCTTGCTGAACTTTTCAATTTAGAAATATCTATTCGTCTATCAATTTGTTTTAAAAAATGGGTTTTCGTGTTTTTGTCCAATAACAAAAATCTTATTTTCTTATTCCATATGAACTTTAAAAAATTAAAAAAACTATCTCTTGGACGGACCTACTTCTCTGTTTTAAAAATGTATTTTCCTAAAAACCTTTTCCCTTTCTAAAACTTCATTTAATGTGAAATTGTTTTCCTTAGTAAAAACTTCCCCCAGAAACGTGATCTTCTTTTTCAGTGAAGTTCCTGATATAAAGGATAACCGTTTGTAATGGGTCACTGGTTCTTGCCGGCCCATCTTTTCAAGCACTTTTGAGGATAATGCACAAAATACTTCTACGTTATATTTCCAGAAAGAATATTGTTGGCATATAATTAAAATCAAGCTTTATTTTCACTATTTATTATATTCAAATAACATCTTCAATATGAGCACCATCATTTGCAAATGCAAATATCAATGCGTTTCACAAAAATTGCATAAACTTGATGCAATGAATTTGCATTGCCATTAATTTTTGTACATTCACTCTTTATTCGTTGAGTCAACTGCATTGAATCTGTGACTTTTGTTGAATCTGACATTTTCTCCTAAAAGTGAAAAAAAAAAAAAAAAAATCAAGCGGACTAAGATCTGGTGAAGGAGGAGCCCATTTACATCACGTAATCCTCGAAAAAGAATGGTCCAAGCACATTGCTTTTCCATAAACCGCACCAAGCCATAACCTTATGCACTCTTGCTGTTTGAAATAATCACCATATTGCGGATTTTGTTGCGACCAGTATCGAACATTTTGTCTGTTGATCTCACCATTCACGTAAAATAAAGCTTCATTAATAATTTTGAATTCTATTTTGATAAATATTTAGCTTGACTATGTGCCCAGACTTTACGGACACCCTGTATAGTTATATCCCTGCATTAAAAGTAAAAAATCTTTTGAAAATTAACAAATGATCAAGAAATTACTGTTAATATTCATTTTTCATTTTATTATGGTCAACATCTAGATATATGTAGTGAGATATATAGGATAAATACTATATAATATTAACCAAATGACGCAAGAATATATATTTAAGAATAATAGTTAATCCAAAAATGAGAAAAATATAAATTAAACAATTCTTTGATATTCAATACTAATATCGTTGTCTTCCATATTTGCAATTAAGAGTAATAAAACTAAAATGAGGCTTATGAAAATTAATCCATCGAGAAGTTAGATATTCCATGTATTTGTTGTTTCAGTAGATATTGCTTCCGTACTTTCTGATTCCTCACAAAAAATGATTCATATTCCTAGATAGTATTATTCTATTTACAATAGAATAAATTGTATATTAATGTGTTATGCAATCAAATTGTTTTGATTTTAATAAGTAAAGTAATAATAAAAAGTATAGAAGTTAGTTCCATTCATTGAACCCTCAGTGAATATATCCTCTCAAATTAGTCCATGGCGATAACAATGTTACACCATTTTTTATGGATCTTATATATGAGGCAGAACAGTAGATGGTAAATAGCAAGTATGTCGACGTAAAGAGACGAATACAATTATTGGATGCTTTTCCAATTTAGGGGCGAGACTAATCGAACTATCTAGTAGCTCGTTAAATTTTAGCTAAATTTTAGTGCAACGTCAAACAATTGGTATTTATTTATGATATTTTTTACCTCCCTTCCCGCGCCTGTACATTGTTATTATTTAAATAGTTTAATGTGTCTCTCTTTTGATCTAGGGCAACATCAAAGTCGCCCATTAATATGAAATGCTCCTTATTAAGACCGTCATTATGAGTAAATCTGGAGCTAATCAATTTATAAAAAGAAGGATCGTCTCTGTTAGGCCCATATATAGAAATAATTTTTATTCTTTTCCCCTTCCATTCAAAAGTCAATACGCAGAAGTTGCCCTGTGGGTCACCTTCTACGTATGTAGCTTTTAGATAGTTCTTAATTAGCAATAAAACACCCCTTGAGGGATGTTTAGCCAATTTGTTCACTGCAGAGGCATTGAAAACGTCGTAACCTTGAAATCTACAATTTTGTAAATCGATTTGTCTCATACGTGTATCGCACATCGATAGAACATCAGGATCAAAAGATAAGAGGTGATAAATAACATCTTTTCGTTTACGTTTGTCATGAATTGAATTTACGTTTGCTGATATAAAATATATAATTTAGAAGTGTTTCTTTCCATGGCTCAAATAAAAAGAACAATAAAACTAGCACCTTTAAAATTATGGGATACAGCTGATTTTAAAAGCGAAAAAAATAAAAAAGGTGGTCTTACTTTTAAAATCTAGTAGCTCGTTCCTTCCGAAGTTCCCCTCAAGGATAACTGGCGTTCGTTATCAAGTTTCAATAGGTAAAGTTTATTTGTAAATCCACTTACCATATGATGGGCATAGGGCAGTGCTTTTCAACCTTTTTGCTGGAGTGGAACCCCATGGAAACATTCCACTGGCTCGAGGAACCCCTGTGCAATAATTTGGTTGTCTTATGCAATTTATCCTTGCTCTAATTTAGAAATTGCGGAACCCCTGGACTGTACTGGCGGAACCCTAAGGTTCCGCGGAACCCTGGTTGAAAACCACTGGCATAGGGTATCAGAACCTTGGATCTCCCCATAGCCCCAGGAAAAAAGAAAATCTTTTTTTGACAAAATCGACATCCGCAGATAATAAATTTCAACATCTCATCTTCAGTATTGAAAGTGGAGAATGACTCGACTGAGAAATAGAAGGCATTTCTAAGCATTTGTTGCCTCGATAAGAAACTTCTTCCTTCACGGCTAAACCATTTAAAACAAGACTTTTGTTCTTTCCTATTTTATCTACCCACTTTTATACCGATAATTTTCTCGTGTGAATTTATCATTTCTAAAAGAGGATTTAAAGCCAGAAAGAGTAGGTTTGGAGATAAGGGGTCTCCTTGTCGACCTCTCTACCAACGTAGAGCTGAGTCCTTCTTGTCCGAAAAAATGTGTGCTGATTACTCAAGCATACGCCAACCATGTGCATGAAAATATTTCCAAAGCCGTGACAATTTAAGCAGTTTACAAGCCATTCATGGGAGATTGTATCAAAGGCTTTTCTAAAAATCAATTCCTAAGACTGCAACCTCTTGATCTCTTTCCTTAGCAGCTGACATCGCATCTTTGATCCCTCTGACTACGTCTTCCATATGTCGGCCTCTGAGAAAACCTTTCTGCCATGAATCAAGAAAGGTGGGAGGTATTTTATTCATCCGTCGAGCAAGTATACCACTATAAATTTTGTAAGATGGGTTTAACATGGTGATAGGTCTCAAATTTTCAATCTGCCGTGGATCTTTTCCTTCTTTAGGAGTTAAAAACTCCGTTATGTCCACTTGAAGAAGAGCTTTTTGATCGGTAGGCGGCATATTCTGTGGTTTAAAGATAAATCCATTTTCCTTCCTGACGTCTTCAATTCTATGTATTTAAAACATTTACCAGTGCTATATTTACTACAATCCAAACATTGGTACATATTTTGAAAAAACGCAACAACTAGAGTAGAAATTTTCTATTGATCGTCAATGGTATTAGCACAGGGATCAAATAGTGTTCCTATTTCTTTTTTTGCCATGTTATGGCCCTCCCACTTCCGTGCTCTATCGAGAATTACATTTTCTTTTGGTAGATTCTTTATACCAGCTCTTATTAAACTTCCTTGAGGATACAATTCCCTAATTTCTTGTAGATTTTCTCCAATTCCTACATCGCTACCATGTTTCTCTTCCTTTTCCCTTAGTTGCTTTTCTTTCCCCACTCAGTTTAACTCCAAGGTTAATGTACTCACGTCTAGGACTATCCAGAATCAGGCTTAAAACATGTTCCGAAGTTTGAATTTTATTTTCACGTAGCCGACAAAGGAGGATATTGTCTATGTTATCCTTAATCTTTGACCTGGTCATATCGTCTGATAATAGTGTAGATTTCAATTTCTAATAGCCTCTATATCTATTCATTGGTTTTGTTATCTCTACCATTATAGGACAATGGTCTGATTGTAATGCTTTTAAAGTTGAATTAATCCTATATTAAAGGAAATAGTCCGGTTGAGACAAGAATATAATCCAGTCTTGAGCTTTTAACAACTTTGTTACCTCTTTTAGAAAATCGTAAGGCTAGAAAAAGGGTTATTTGTCGGCCCCCAGCCCTGAGAGGCCTTATTACATGGAATATTTCTATTTTTGCTCTGAAAAGAGCACAATCCAGCGACTACTAGACCCACGACAGATTGGAATCGGTATCCCCTCCGACTAACCCAGTCCCTCTCCAAACAATATATTTATTGATTCTAGGCACACATAAATGTCCACAAAATTTACAACAAAACATATATACAAATGTACACTGAATGCATTTAACGATGTAAACAATACATACAAACATATAAGAACTAATGTACACTGGATGAATTTTTTATTATGTGGACAATACATATATATATATACAAATATACAGGGTGAGTCACGGGAAACGGATGTTTTTAAAGAAGACAAAACTCTGCAAATATTTAAAAAAAAAATTTATTATCATACATAAAAGCATTCATTAAACTATGCTATTATGGAATATTTAGGATCGAAAATTCAACGCGGATTCAATTGTTGGACAGTCATAATTTTGTATGTTTGAAAGGCTAGGTCTTTATGTAAGATTCGCTGCATAGTGCTCTGACTTATTCCCAGTTCTGCAGAGTGTCGCCTAGCAGAGCGCCTAGGGCTTCGGGTGATTGCTTCTCTCACTCGATCCACATTTCTTGGTGTTCTGGCGGTTCTGGCAGGGCCGGGTGGTTTGGTTTTCAATAACAAACCAGTTGTTCTTAGTGCATTAACCCATCTAAGAATGGAATTGCGGCTTGGTACATTACCGTGACGACCGATGTTGAATCTTCGCTTAAAGAGACGTTGGGTTTCTGTCACTGATTCACCATTTTTCACGTAGGTGTCATAAACAAACACACGGTGTTCAAGATTCCACGATATCATGAGGGAAAGTAAGTCAAAATTTAAAGTAAATCTGAAAAGAAAAGCAATTCAAAAGTAATGATTTACAAGTACAAAACTTAACGTAAAAGATAAACAACAACAAACTAAATGGCATCTTAGGCGGTTTTAAAGACTACCTTCCTCACTTTTTAATCACTTATCCTTAAAGAGCAAGGGGCGTTCTAAAAACATCCGTACCCTCAGTTGCATATATGCAATATAGGTTGGGCTAATACCTAGTGTTTTGGCCATCAGTCCATATGTTGTCTTGGACAACACACCCCTCCAATTAAATACTACCGGAATAACCTGCACAGCAGCAGGCCCGTGTGTCTTCTCCAGACCTAGGTGCCTAAGCACCTCGCCCTTGAACAACACGTTGAAATCCCTGTTACAAGAAAGTGATGAGATCCCTGTTTATTAAAGTCGTATGCATAAATGTATATATAAAAAGATATGAACCTAATGACTCAAGTTTACTAATCTGATGAAACTGCAGTCTTACTTCTCCAAATAATAACTTGCTTTAAATAAAAGTACTTAGGTAAAATTAATGTAATTACTGTCATGATTTTTATAATTTATAAATATATAATTTATTACTAGGATGATCTTTCGATGAATATTTAATTTATTGTTTTCTTATTTTTATTGGTAAAATCATCACAAGGAATTTTGTACAAAGCTGGAATTTGATGGAATCCCAAGTTTGAGTTTTACTTTTTCACAAAAACGCCCTCTCTCTATATACATATATCAATATATATATAGAGGGCGTTTTTGTGAAAAAGTATTCATTTTCGCGCAACCTCTCAATCCATGTAATAAAAAAAATTGTATTACTTTAAGTTCATGTGTTTTACATTACTGTATGTATATATTTATACGAGTACTAATCCATATGAAGTGAGCATTGAATTCTAATTTTTTTGAAGATCTTATCTTCTAAGTTTTTTATTTATAGTGTAAATAAAGGTACAATTTGAAAAATTAATTTTTTTTTTACTATTTAGAAGTCGTTTAAAGCATTCAAATTTAAGCAAATTTCATCTACATTCATTATCATCCAAAAACTTAAGGATATATTGTGTGTTACCTTTTTTGGTTGATTAAAATCTTTAAAATGTATTTTTAGTGACATTAAAGAAGAAAAAAATACAGTTGGAGTCCTAGATATTTATAAAATTCCTCCACCCTCAGGGGAGGAATTTCTCTATCATTGATTTCAAGGCCTTCCCCCTTATCTACGAAGAACACTCTGGCCCTTCGAATTTTTGATTTGCATGAACCCACACTTATTCGGGTTGGGAGAGAGTCCAACCTTCTGGCATGCTTGGATGAAGGCATCCTTTCTTTTTTGGAGGTGACTAAGGGAGGTGGAGACCAGGACTGTATCATCAGCTAACAAGAGGCACGAGACCTCTTGTTCCCTGATTTTGAACCCCGGAACTTCTGCTGTTTTCTTCTCTGTTTGCAGAGGACCCAGTCCAGAATAAAATTGAAAAGGATTTCCGACAGAGGATCCCCTTGCAGAATGCCAGACTTCACCCCAATTACCGAGCCTCCCTCCACACTTGTGCCAGCACTTTTGTAGAGGCTAGCGATGTAAGTTTTGGAGTCTTACTAATTTTTGTAGCAGCATCTTCAAGACAGTGTTTTCCGATAACTTCCATTGACTTAGTCATGACATAGCGAGACGGAACATTTTTTCCTGTGTAAAGCTCCATAAACTTTATAAAATTTGAATGACTCACGACATTGATTCGTAAATTACAGGATACAAGCATCTTTGTCATGTCGGTGATGAAATTAGAACTTCTAGGATTGCCTTCAATAATGCTCTCTACATAAAACTCCATATTCCTCACGTGAATTAGGCTTCTTAAGTGTTGGACGAGGATGAACTTTCGAAAGGTCTTCATCTCGAAACAACCACAAATATTACAACTCGTTATTCCAGAATCATTATTATATTTACAAACATCATTAACTCCTTTCTCCTCAATGAAGGATATCCATTTTTTAATTTTTCCTTTGTTCCTCACCATGATTTAATCTTTGCAGACTGTTCTTTTCTTGTAAAACATTATATTGAGTTAATGTTGATGTTACCTTCTTATGGGAAGAAAAAAAATGATAACAGCTTTGGAAAACAAAAAGACCTGTTTTTAGTGCCAACTCCACAAATACTCGCACTCGGCGTTTTGCATATTATTTACATTCCTAGTAAAGTAATAAAATCTACATATATAAAATTCGAATAGGAAAATAAATAAACGCTATAAGCTAGTATCTATACTGAGTTATGATCTTGAATCTTTTTCTTTTTTCTTCGAGTCTTTCACAGGACTATCCATAAGTCTTTTAGTGTTATTTCTTGTCTTATGCAGGATTTTGTTGTCCGTTAATGTCTGGCCTCCTTCTTAGGACTAACTCCAATCTTCTCTCATGGAATGGTTTTTTTATATCAGATTTATCTGTCAATAGATCAAAGGGGGAGCTTCATCCTGAGTCCCTTCCTTTTTTTTTTTTTTGAAGAGTATTGTTCATCGTTTTGTCTTCATTTCCCAGACATTTATTTTCCACACACTCATCACCAGATGTAACGTCGTTTTCCCTGTCAGTTTGTTTCTCTTCAACCTCCTCCAAGCCTATTTCGTCATCGATCTTCTTCGTCTCTTGTGAAACACCCATACCAAATGGAAGATAAATAATATAAATAATGGAATAATCATCCGATCGAACACTGTTTTCGATCTATTGAAGAAATAAGCCTGTATCAATACTGTTGTCCTCAATCCTACAATTGGATCTAGGGATATTGCATATGCAAACTATGTTTGTACTTTCCAAGGTGTCTGTGAGAACGCATTTATGAAGGTTGCGAAGAGTAGTGGGTATTGAAGGTTGTCATTTTTTTATTTATAAAAAGAGGATTTCACAGTTTACTTGGAACTTACAATCCGTTTTTTGATAAAAAGTAGAAGGGGGGGGGGCCGCAGGAGCTTACAGCAATCAGTCTTTTAAATTTTGCACCCAATCCGTGCGCCTTCAAACATTTAATTATCCATTGTTGTGTGAGATACTGTCGAAAGCTTTCATGAAGTCAATTCCCACTACTACTGCTGTCCCACTTTTTTTCGAGTCATGAATGCTTCTGCATACATCCTCGATATCCCTTCCCGCTACAAAACCTTTTTGCAATATATGAAGCAAGTTTGAAACAAAATGTTTGAGCCTACCTCTGTGAGAATTCGCTTCTTCGTATACTTTTTCTTCTAAAAGAAGGCCTGTAGAAGTGGAATATTTTTTATAGTACTCCATTGGAAAGCCGTCTGTACCGGGGGGAGCTTTATTCTTTTTGTTATATTTTTCATTATTTATTATTTCCTTTCTATCTGTACTTCGTTCTAATAAATCTGTCCGATTTTTATTAATCTTTTTAGCATCATTTGCCAATGTTTTAGATGCACGGTCTGCTGTATTAAATAAACACTACATACACTTGTTTTTAGAATAGTGAATGCAATTCCTACATGAAAACTGTTCTTTGTAGTACTCTGTAACCCTTTTTCTAACTTTCCTCGGGTCTATCTCTCTATTTTCCATCTCCACCAAACAACTCCTTTCAACCACTTCCCCGACATTGCTAAAGTCGTTCTCATCCTCAAAATAGACATCACTTCCATGTATCAAGTCTTCTTGATGCAAGGGTTGAGACGTAGTCACCTTGTAGTAGACGACTCTTTCTCCAAGAGGGTTATATTGATCCCTTGGACAATAGCACTCAATAACAATGTCAAGTTCACATTGATCCGAAATCATTTCGTGGTGAACAGCAATTAATCTTCCAGTATAATCCTCAGAAGAACCCATTATTTTTTATTTCTTTTAGTATCACAACTGACTTGAATCAAATCAAATATTGAACTGAATGATGGCCAATGATTCAAATCAATTTATATACTCGGTTTTGTTGGATAAATGAAGAAAAAAAAGATAGTTGAGAACATTCCAAGGCGCAGTGTTTTGGTTCCCTATCACAAGAAACTCACTAATGTTTAACCTTAGTATATTTTACCCATAAATGATACGTTCTAAATCCCCCCAAAAAATTCAAATATATTATATCTATATATTAAAACTAGTTTCTTCACTCATCTCGTCTTTCTCTTCCACTTCTTCGACATTGCTAAAGTCGTTCTCATCCTCAAAATAGACATCACTTCCATGTATCAAGTCTTCTTGATGCAAGGGTTGAGACGTTGTCACCTTGTAGTAGGTGACTCTTTCTCCAAGAGGGTTATATAGATCCCTTAGACAATAGCACTCAATAATAATGTCCAGTTCGTATTGATCCGAAATCATTTCGTGGTGAACAGCAATCCATCTTCCAGTATATTCCTCAGAAGAACCCATTATTTTTATTTTATTTTTTGTATCACAACTGACTTGAATCAAATCAAATATTGAACTGAGTGATGGTCTGTGATTCAAATGAATTTATATTTTTCTACACTACTACGGTATTCCATCAAAATTGTCATTTGTACACCATCAAAAAGGAGGACATTGTAAAGATTTTCCCTTTCCCGACCCAAATACTTCAGACCTTGGATCAATTTTGTTTTCCCGGCCAAAAAGAAGTTACTAAATTTGCAAATTGTAAGGTGCAGCAAAAGCTGCTTTACATGCATATATTTAAGGTGTAACGG
Organism: Lepeophtheirus nordmannii; assembly: GCA_963680855.1. NCBI lineage: Eukaryota > Metazoa > Arthropoda > Copepoda > Siphonostomatoida > Caligidae > Lepeophtheirus > Lepeophtheirus nordmannii. Next base: position 38,746,876 of record OY804521.1, on the reverse strand, counting down.
AAATTTTTAAAAGCTTTACAACGACATGGTCGAAGTTTTTTTTTTTTTTTTTTTCTCTGTGTGTCAATGTTTGTTTCGTATGATCCGTACCCTTGCACAAATTTATTCAGTCGGTTATTAAAAACGATACATTAAAGGAAATGACAATAGATATGCAAGGAAATGGAATTAAAATATTACGGCCTAAAAGGATTGCTTAATAAATTACTGAAATTACCGCAGCAAAAGCTGCTGTAGTAACCAGCGGAAAGGATTTGATTTAAAGACTATTTTTTTCTTTCCCTGCCTGCTCCGTGCCATGATCCATCAGAATTGCACAGATTTATTGTCTAAGGTTTTAGTAAAACATAATATAAAAACTGTGCATGAAAGAACATGGATAATACTGAATAATTATAAGTTGTATAATATAAATACATCTATAATATAATATAAATCTTTTTTTTTTAAATAAAATGTATTTGTACTTATTAAAAGAACTCCGAAATATTTAAATAAAACAAACTTACTATGAAGCACAGAACAAGCTTCAATCATGATAAGTTTAGATAAAAAATAGTGTGTTTACTTATGTTGAATAAGTATTCACAGGATAAGATGGAAAAAAACCCAGTGCCCTTGTTATTTTGACTTATGTTTGTGTGTCTATTAGAAAAAACATTTTTAAATAAACGTTAATCTGACAAATTTAACATTTTCTGACAAGTGACTTTTTTATAATGATTTGGTGTTATGACTATTATATTTTTAACATGAGTTATTAATTTGCTGTGAATGTGTTTTTGCACCATAAAATTCAGTATATCCCTAAGATACTCGTAAATTTTATATCAAATATTTTTTTACAGGGTATCTAATTTATTAGTATAGCCGATCTCCTTTTATGAATAATTTCGATGCTTGTCCTTGAAAATTATTGTTAAGAAGCTTCTTTATTATCTTTGAGCTTTCAACCAGATGCTTTACTATTGTGACAAAAGGAAATTAATCCCCAGGTACTTATGAGTCTCGTTTACAGCCATTGGGGTTACCTTTTGTTTATTAATTGTTAAGGTCTTTTCGACCTCAACAAAATATTTGTTGGTCTTCGTCTTATGATTAATAAAAGTAAAGGCACACTTTTTATTATTGGCTACTAGGCCAACCCTACCACAGATTTCAAGAAACCTCGTGGTAAGAAGTTGAAGGCTGGCCACGTCCTCTGCCACCAGCACGCAGTCGTCTGCAAAGAGGAGGTGTTTAATAACCTCACTCCCCAAACGGTAGGGCTTAAAGCCCTTAAGCGTGACCTTACTGGTATCGGCAAGGCACCAATCTAACACGAAGTTAAACAAATAACCAGACAATGGATCTCCTTGCAGTATGCCTGCATTAAATTTTGCCGTTAAAGATCCTTGCAGGTTAGCTGAGGCGTTTTTATATATAAACTCAATGTATTTCAAGAGTAATGGAGGCAAGCCGACTCTTCTTAAGCAATTAACAGAGACTCATGAGAGACTGAGTCAAAAGCTTTAGAAAAGTCGATGAAGGCAAAAGCCACCCTCCTCTTTTTATTGGTTTTGGTAGCTAAGTTGATCAACGTTTTCAATACTAGGTTATTTTCAGAACAACCGTTCACCTCCCTGAACCCTTTCTGACACTCCATAATTGGCACAGCCTTAATACGCTGTGCTAGTACCTTATGAAATGTCCTAGTCAGGTAGGGGAGAACAGTAATTGGCCTATAGTCGCTCATCACTATAGACTCAATAATTTTTGGAATGAAAGTTGTGTTGCCACACAACAATTCCTGGGGAATTTCACCCCGGAAGAGAAAGCTGTTATAAGCTTTAGCCAGGACCTCAAGGTCCATAGACCTGAAGTCTTTACCGCTGATACCCATAGGGTCGAGGCCAGCATTACCTGATGGCATTACCTTCTCGATTTCTGCAACCGTAATTGGTCGTTGTAAGCAGAAATCAATAGGGGCGCTTGTCACAGGATTTCGAGCATCCTTAACAGAAGGACACTCGAACTTATTCTTCCATTCATTTAAGAAACTCTCGGGCATCTTGTCCCGAGCAAGGTGTGTTCGTACCTTCCCATCGATAGCCGCAGACATTGCCTTGGAGAAATTCTTCTTCAAAGCTGCCTGAAGCTGCTTCCGGGTGTAGAACTCCTTTCTATTGTTTCTATGGGTTTCTACATCGTCAGATGGAGCAGGTAAATTACCTGATTTTTCCTTATTTTTTACGTTAGCTAGTCTCCTCCTCTCATCGAATCCGAAGACCGAATCATTGATTAGGAAACTAACCAACTGGTTGTAGGAAGTAGGTCCCTCCAACAACATAAGGAAATTTACAGCTGAGGCCTCGCACAAAAGGTAGTTATACCTGGCCGTCAGCAATGACCTCATCTTCTTCGGTACTGATCTGGAAGGTACACCAGATGGGTTTTTCCCAAAGAAGATGTGGTACAAAAAGTTGAATAAAGTGATGCAAGTCAGTTTATTCTTTTTGGATTGCCAGTCCGCAAAGAAATTAATAATATTATTCTTAATTTTACTGCTTGTACAGTGGTTAGAGTTCTTTAAAAGCATCTTCTGGTGCTTTAAGGTGTGTGAGGTTAAGGTGGCTTCCCTTTTTGAAGAAGTTTGGTTAATGGGAGCCCCTTCTGTCACGTCCTCTACCTGGTTAGTTGTTTGTGCTACTATGTTAGTATTGTTAGTCTTTTTAGTAATATTAGCAGCATTCTGTTTTTTTGAAGGCACAGATGAAGCCTTAGACAATAACTCGGGTATTAATGAGTTGATGTCAAAGCCCGCAGAGGCTTCAGTCAAGGCAGCCACATAATCAACTACAGGAACTGTAGCGACGTCTGCAGCCACCTCAACATCCGACCCCGTGTTGGCCTCCGAGTTATCGATATTCTCCATCATAGCTCTGAGAGCTTCGATCTTCTTTGCTAAAGAAGATTTCTCAGCCCTCGTCCTCGCTACTTGGTTTGCCCTAATGGGGCTCACTTCAGACAATTCCGTTGCAGGAGGCAATGGCTGGGATTCGGAAACAACAATTTCCTGCTGCCTTTCGGCGTTTCCCAGCTCAGCCCTCGGAACGTCCTCTGTGAAAGGATCTGAAAGTATAGAAGTGTTTTGTTCTACTGTTGATACAGCTTCACTAGACACCTCAATAGGCTCGAGTACTACTACGGCTTTAGAAGTACTGGCTTCCTTCCGTAAGTGGTCCTCAAACAGGAAGACTTCTCCACTCCTAAGTTGTTTATTGGAGGACTCACCATTGGTTGAAAGCCTCACCCTCTTTTTCGAGAGTATGTTCGGCCTTTTAAATTGATCAGATCCATCATCAAGGGTCATAGGCGTAGGGGATGTGACTCTGTTTTGCTCCCTTGGAGTTACAGAAGAATTAGTTGCCTTATCGACCTTTGATGTATCTATAGTACCTGGGTTTATATTTTTATTAACTATATCGTTGGCTGTTGCTGTTCCAACTGTTCCTTGAATCCCACCAGCCACAACACTGTTATCCAGTGCTCTGGGAGACGATTGTCTCAGAGGACCAGTGGAATTCAGTACCATTTGCTGGTACGTTGGAGAGGCGCGCAGGTTCTCAACCTGCTCTCTAGTGAGATCATCATTGGTCGTAACCAATAATGACGTAATCTCACTCGAAGAGAGATTTGGGTCCTGGCAAAGGACCTCAGCCTCCTGTTCGGCAAGGGAGATCGATATATCAGTCACTAGCCGCATGTTGCAGCCAGAGGCTGCTCTACCTAGCTCCCCCATTACCTCAGCCACAGCCTTTTTATACGACGTCCTGTTACGTAACCTAGTAAGGTCACAGTGTGTTAAGTCACAATGGATCGTCATTAGTTTAGTATTTATGTCCTTAATCCTCCCCTGTGGTAATTGCATGTTAAACGTGAGCCTTGCTTCACTTAATGCAATTTTATCAATCACCTCTTGAGGGATATTCTTACCCACAGAGGAGGACATTAGAGCTTTAAATGAATTGTAAGCTTCAGGGTGTGCCCTGGCAGAGTTTTTATTTCCCTTATTGAAGAGTATGTAACATCACACACTCCACATACGGTGGAGTTGAAGTTTGGGGTGGTGTTAGCAGACATCTTGTTCAAAAATGGAAGGGAAAAAGAAATTTTTAAATCAACTAAAAAGATTAAAAAGTTGACTAGAATAAGTGAAAGCTTATAGGAGTTATAACGTCTGTCTTATATAAGCTTTTAAAATTGAATATGGCTACTCTCAATTAAAATATAAATATATATAATGAGAGACTTTTAAATATATACAAAAATACTAAGATATGATAATAAAATAGTAAAATTCATAAGGTATGTATATTTAAAAGATAAAATTTGTTCCTTAAGTAAAATAAAAGTGTCTAAAACAAATAATCTACACTAAAATTAATTAAAAGATTAGTCTAACAAGGTTTATTTACACAATTATTTATTTTAAATTAAATTGTAATATAATAATAACACGATATATATCTCTAAAGATGTTATCAGGCCTTTTAATATTAAATTAAAATACCTCACTAGCACTTTCACACATAGAATTAATGCGAGTCCGCAGTTACTATGCTTGTATATAACAAGGGAAAGAGAGAAGCGTCGCGAGGAAATAAATAATTAAAAGGGAGAGAGTATATATAAAGAAAGTGGGCGTGTTAAAAGAAAATATAACAAAGGAGGGAAGAGAAGAAAAGGAGAATTAAATATAAATATACAAATAAAAGACAAAATCACCAAGTGGCGTAATGAAATTGAAAAAATGTATATATAATAATATATAAATAACTCAAAATGACCTTTTATACCTATATGTACAACTAAAAGAAGTACCCAGAGCAATGACTTCACTCCTACACAATGTTTCTAAGAGTATTTATTAAAATTATTAAATAGTAAATACTATTTTGTAGTTTTTGATAAAGAGAATATATAATAACGTTCCGTCCGATGACGTAGTTTTGTGTGAATATTAGTAAATATTATTAAATTTATGACGTGATTTAAAATAAAACAAACACGGAAATAATAACAAAGTTGACCACGTGGGCAGACTATTGTTATGAAAATAACTACAAGTTAAGTTATGATGTAAGTCCAATGATGTAATTTTATAAGTTATAATTAATTAATTATTCATATGTTACCAATACATATATTTCATTGTAATAAATACTATAGGCATCAATATTATTCACTGGATTTGTTAAATATATATATATATATATAATTTTTTTTTTTCCGATAAGGCCAAAAAGTCCAAAAGGACCTTGGAGGCGCCGGGCATCGATCCCGGTATAAACGTGGCAATTAAGGCGGTTTGTTATTGTTCGCAATAAGAGCGATTCCCTGCCTGAGGGAGAAAGATTATAGAGGGTGAAGAAAGGTTTGTGATAGTTCTAAAAAGAACTGAGAGTTATCATCTCCCCTCTGTCTTTCCTAAACTTACCACCCCATTAACCAACTATTTATTTATCTTTACAGTTTACGAACATTAGACTATACACTATTTAAAATGAAATGTACAAGAAATGCATACAAAAGGATACAAAAATATAATACAAGAACATTAAAAAATAAGATGTACAGTATAATAAAATGAACATAAAACAACGATAAAGAAATTGATAGGGCATGGTATAGTGTTTACTTATGTTGAATAAGTATTCACAGGTAAAAGATATCAAAATTAAACAGTGCCCTTTATTATTTTTTTCTTGTAGTTTTAATAGTCATTAAAATAACATTTTTAAATAATGTTTTCTGACAATTAAACTAGAAATCAGAAATGTGACAAATGATGGTTATGCGACTCTTTATTTCTTTCTTTAATAAAAGTTTGCCCGATCTGCCCTGTTTGATTCTGATTTTATGATCGTCATAGACTTTGAAAGAACATCCATTTGCATAATGGGTAATAGTTTTAGTTTTTAATAGTATAATAAGTTTTGTCTACTCCCCTCTGTCTTCCCTAATACGCCGCCCCATTAACCACTAAATTTATTGTCTATTTACAGTTTATGCACACTGGAATATACAATATTTATCTTAAGCAAAAGTAAAATGCATGTAAAAGAATATACATAAAATATACATAAATCATTAAATACATTAAACAATTACAATATGCAAAAAACATAGTATAACAATGCACACAATCATAAAATAATAATACAAAAATTACATGGTCATGGTACAGTATATATTAGGATCGGAAAAATTAAATTAATAATTTGTTCACTGACTAGAACTTGTTTATTATATGATGTGATATTTTAACCCTAGAAGGGTGGATTAAAATAAATAAGAGTTATTTAAATTAATGACATTAGCTCTTTCTTTTAATTATTAAAAGAGAAATTTGATTTATAATGGATTTATATTGGGCCAAGTCCCAAGTGTCTAATATAAAAATTTTTGTATAGACCATACGATCTAAATTAAAAAACTTTTATAAAAGTTGCAAGAGTCTCTTTTATTAGTTAAAATGAACTTTTGATAATAAAAGTTATTTATACTTCAATTAAAATGAGAACTCCGCATAAATTAAAAGATTAAAAACTTACTATGAAAAGACGGAATGCAATTCAATTCTTGTAAGTTAAGATTGAGAAGTGTGTTTACCTAAGTTGAGTAGGTATTCACAGGAAAAAGAACAAAAATGTAACAGTGCCCTTGTTTATTTATTTTTAAATATAAAAGTTAAAAGTCATATGAAATAACATTTTTCAATAAATGTTGTCTGACAAATTAAACTTATTATTATATTTATTTTCAGAAATGTGACTCATGATATTTAACTGTGCGACTCATTAATAGTTTACTCGATCTGCCCTATTATTTTCCGATTTAACGATCGACATTGACTTAGCTAACACATCCATTTGTATTATGGGTAATAGGCCCTTGGGTAAGCCTAGTTTATTTTTGAGATTTAGTACTGAGTTTTTTGAGATTATACCCCTCCAATTCATGACAACTGGAATCACGTCTACTGAGGAAACTCCAAACCTTTTTCGGATTTGGTATTTGACATCATGGTGATCATAACTCAAATATTTCTTCCTTTCAGCATCAATCATGACGCCCTTGTCAGAAATTATGGTTGGGTCAATTATATAGCCACTCTTGGAGTTCTTTGAAATCGCAATGATGTCAGGAAAACGATTCCTTCCATCATGCTTCATCGAAACCTTGAGATGGCATTTATAATCTTTTCTCTCTAGAGAGCTTACTAGGATGGACTGTAGGGAGTCATGGCGTTTGATCCTGCCGGCCTGAGTCCTCTCACACATCTGTAAGACATGTGAAAGGTTTTTCACCAGGTCAGGGCAAGTCTCACACCTATTACCCCCCTCTATAGTTTTATATACTGAGGCAGAAGCCTTTGTGATAACCGAGGCTGAGCTTATCTTCATCATATCGATGAATTTAGCATCAAACACTTGGTTATCTTTAGCATGAAGGAAAGCATTAGTAGCTATGCCTTCAGAGGCAGACTTCAAACCAGCAGTTTTTACTTTAGAGTACAATCCTCTTTTCAGGACTGCCTCATACTCTTTATAATTAGGAACCAGGGTTCTCCCGATCCTAATTGGAATGAGCTTCGAGAGAGTTTTACTCTCCTTCAGCACAGCCTGTATTATTGGATCGCCACTAGCCTTCAAGCGCTCCACTCGCTTGTTGTGAAAGATGGCACCCTTGGTAAAGAGGCTGAACAAGCCCAGACCACCTAAAGCACAGCGTGCATAGTAGAATTCTACCGGTGTGTCTTTAAATAGACCTGTCCAACCCCTTATGCTATCCAAGACTAGCTGGTCCGCGACCCTAAGGTCCTGGCGTTTACAGCAGTCATTGTATATCCAGTATACTACTTAGGGTAAGAGGTAATCCCTTACAGCAATATAACGGTGGAAATTAGATAACTTGTATTTCGACAAGTTGGATAGCCCTTTTTTAATAATACTTAGCACATCAGCTGTTTGTTGATGCGTTGGCCCATATTTTAACCCCAAGTATTTTGTCGCATCCTCGAATTTAATAGGGGAAAGGGCCTTACCATTTATGGTAAGTTTTGAAGACGAATCCACTAGAAACGTGCCAGCTCCTTTAGTGATGCTGGTAAAAGCACATTTCGTGGGATTTAGCTTCAGCCCTGACCTCCCTGCAATTTTAACGAACATGTCTGTAGACTTAGCCAAATTGCTAAGACTGTTACAGATCAGGACAGTATCATCCGCGTACAGCAAAGCTGGTACATTGAATGATCCAATCCTGAATGGACTTTGGACCTTAGAGTCCACTAGATCAGAAATGACCCAGTCCATCACGTAGTTAAATAAGAGACCCGATAACGGATCCCCTTGCATAATTCCGGAATTGAAATTTGCATTTAAGCCATCCCCTAAGGTTGTACTACCTTTTTTGTATATTGATCGAATATACTGACATACATTGTCAGGAACACCTAGCCTTTTACAGGCAAGAGGAATGGTGTTATGGGAGACACTATCAAATGCCTTAGCCATGTCTAAGAAAGCTGCAGCTACAGGCTGCTTTTTTCTACGTGACATTTCAAGGACATTTTTAAGGATAGTGTTATTCTCCGAACATCCATCCACGTTTCGGTATCCCTTCTGACATGTGTCAATAGCAATGCCGGATAGTCTTTTTGACAGAACCCTATGATAGACCCTGGTGAAATGTGGTAATACCGTTATAGGACGGTAATCCCCCATAACCTTCGGGTCATCAATCTTCGGGATGAAGGTAGTTTTACCCCTGACTAAGAACTCCGGCATGTCCGCTTTATGAAGAATTTTGTTGAAAAATCCAACAATCTTTTTAATATTTAACTTATTAAAGGATTCCCCAGTGAAACCCAGGGGATCTTTACCAGCACTGTTTTTGGGCAATGCGGCTCTTACTTCCTTTAAGGTGATTGGGCATAGGAGATTATGATGGATGTGGGCTGCATACGGCGCCTCCCTGTTATCTGAGACAGACTCTGTCTCAAAATGTTCTTTCCACAAAGAAAGAGCAGGGAGGGATATTTTACTCTGTTGAGAAACCGTAGAGTAAGAACCATCAATAATGCTATTAATGATTTTTGTGAAGTCCTTTTTCAACGCCGCGTTAGTGCCATTCAGTACCATTTGCTGGTACGTTGGGGAGGCTCGCAGGTTCTCAACCTGCTCTCTAGTGAGATCATCATTGGTCGTAACCAATAATGACGTAATCTCACTAGAAGAGAGATTTGGGTCCTGGCAAAGGACCTCAGCCTCCTGTTCGGCAAGGGAGATCGATATATCAGTCACTAGCCGCATGTTGCAGCCAGAGGCTGCTCTACCTAGCTCTCCCATTACCTCAGCGACAGCCTTTTTATATGATGTTCGGTTCCGTAACCTGGTAAGGTCACAGTGTGTTATGTCACAATGGATCGTCATTAGTTTAGTATTCATGTCCTTAATCCTCCCCTGTGGTAATTGCATGTTAAACGTGAGCCTTGCTTCACTTAATGCAATTTTATCAATCACCTCCTGAGGGATATTCTTACCCATAGAGGAGGACATTAGAGCTTTAAATGAATTGTAAGCTTCAGGGTGTGCCCTGGCAGAGTTTTTATTTCCCTTATTGAAGAGTATGTAACATCACACACTCCACATACGGTGGAGTTGAAGTTTGGGGTGGTGTTAGCAGACATCTTGTTCAAAAATGGAAGGGAAAAAGAAATACTAACATAGTATTCCTGTTGGTATTAAAACGTTCACGGATAAGCTTTAACGCTAAGATCTTCCTATCCTTACGCAGAATAGGAGTCTCTTTAGTCATGAGATAGTTCTCTAGCTTTCGAGTCCGTTTTTGTAAGTATTGTGGGATAGCTTTCTTGACATCTTTTTGAACCTTTTCAGGAACAATCGGAGTGTCTCCTACCTTTAAGAAATCCCTTAATTGACTTAAGTCAACATCCTCAGTAGAGGATTTTAGAAGATCAAGATAGTAATCACTATCCAATACTTCAGGAATACAAGGGAGCTGAACTTCCATATTCTCTGTGACTTGAGTGTCAGGAACATTTGTACTCCGTTCCCAGCTATTTATATCAGCTAATAAGTCATTGGCTAGGTTGGACAGGGAGTTATTATCTACCGAATGAGGGGAAGAACTATCCGAGATGAAATCAAGGATAATCTCATCCGGATTATAGACTGACTTTGTCCGTTTCCTTGCCGACTTATATACTGTGTTTTCCACTGCAGAGAGGGGGGAAGAATTACCTGAGGTTGGGGTACTAACCTCGTTTCGCTTCCTTTTATTGTTATGGCATCTCGTAAGGTCTTGGATGTTGTAGACCCTCCCTGACTCAACAACAGCCTCTGAATGAATTAAATCATTCGATGGAGGTAGAGTCGTCCCACATAGCCTTTAAGGAGTCTGGTGGTTCATCAGTCTAAAATAATAAATAAAAAAATGTATTAAGGAATATGTGATAAAATGTAATGTTGTTTTCCAATATCATAGCCACCTTCTTCTGGATGGCCACCAGGTGTCTGTAGTCGTGGTCAATCTTGTAAAACCTTTGAGCGGTTGCCATCAGATAAGGCAGTTAATCTATCTTTCAAGTCAAAAATTTTTTGTCTGAGAGTTGAAAATGCCATTACGATGGCCCCCATCGTCAACCGGTTCATACGCATCACTCATTCCGGCCACCTTCAAAAGTTCCCTGTATAAAATCATTCTGTTTCGGAATGAGTTCAACTTATGACCTTCAGTCGACCGAAAGAAATCCTTGGGCTCGGAAATACAGGCCAAGATGGTTCGTGCTAAGCAAATAGATCCAACAAGGCTTGTTTTTGGGCAGGAGACCAGTATTGTTTTGACACCAAAAGTTGAAGAATTCACAAATAGGATTCGGTCCTTGTCAAAAGAAGATGTGTGATCTTTGAATTCTGATAAGAGTAAGTGAAGGAATACGATCCCCTGGTGTCCGTGGTTTTCAATTAGTAACATGTATAGATGCATGTCACATAATTTAATGAATATAGTTTTGTTAAAAAATTAAGTATATCTTTTTGAATTCTATTTATGCACTCTCAAAGAGATAAACACATCAATTAAAATAATAAGTAAATATTCATTTAGAAGTAAATGGAAAATAGTTATTTATTAATTAAATTATGTAAATATATTATTTTTCAGAAAATATCCATTTGGGCTCATCCGGGATTTGAACCCGGGACCTCTCGCATTTTAGCTAGGAAGGCTGTATAATCGTATTGTGTGCTAGACACCTTATGAATTAGTCCTAATCACTGCCTCCTCCCTATTTATTTATTGCCTATTAAAAAGGACATATTAATACAATAGACTCAACAATATTTAATTTGAGAATGCAATTAGACATTGAAATATTTGAAAATAATGTACATGAATAGGAGGTATTATAAAAGTAAAAAATATGATAAATAAAATAATGTACATAATCGAAAAGATTTAATATTTACACATAAAAACATAAACATATGAGGAATATCCGAAGGGCTGTCCTGAAGTCTGTTGTAAAATCGCCGACAGATAAGAAGTACCAAATACCATTGATTTAAATGTTGCCAAGGTAGAGATACATTTGTAAAGAAACCTCCAAACATCCATATTGAATGATCCGTTTTACAACGTTGAAAAGAGTAAAAGCCAAACTGCTTAATAAACCTTTGGAGAATCTTCTCTTGAATAATGCCACGTTTCATAGCAATTGCATCAGAATCTTCAGAAATTACTTCTTTGTTGGGGTCTGGATTGCCCATCACCTTTTGGTGGAAAGCACCCATATCATTCCCCATTTGCTCCAAGAAGTGATTTAATATCGTTATCCGACAGATTGGAACATAAAGGCCTAAGTTTTAAAAGCCTGCTATCTACAGAGTCTGCAGGCTCAGCTGCACCTGATAGATGGGGGCCAACGGTAATAACTACCTCGGGGGGGGGGGGACCTGAACAGAATTCGCACCAACAGGGCATACATGAGGACGTGTCAGCTCATTCACTAGAGATTGTTGGGGCCCTTTATTAGTTCCCGGAGCCTCACGACTCCTCTTAGGGGTATCAAAACTCAAGGGGCTAGTCTTTGATTTAGACTTCTTCCTCCTTCTCTTCTTATTATTCCCTACAATACCCATATTTGTATTAACACAATCAATGCTATCATTAGGATGTCCACTAATCAAAATTGAAGTTGATTGGCTTAAACGATCATTTCCTGAAAAAACACAGCACTCAACAGCATTCTCAAGAATGCTTGTGGGTTCATGTTGAGATATCAAGCAATCCTCTGCTACAACCCCCTCCGGATGCAATCCATCCATGGCTTCGGGAAGAGTTTCTAACGTTACTTGGTTTAGAGAATTATCAACATCCTGGGTTGGACCAGCCATGCCACAAACAGAACATCCGTTCACATTACCATTCGCCGGATTGGGGAGGAAGGATGATGAAATAGACTGGAAATGGTAATTAAATTGAGCTTGATTACCAAGACTTTTCACAGGCACTTGGCAAGCTAGGTATCGCACCTCTGTTTGAGTGCCAACACTATTCATCAGAGATTTGGGTACTATGTCAGTTTGAGTGCCAACATCCGAACGTTCATCATTGGATGTCATACCACAACCAATGTTCTCAAATGAACTTGGGTGGCCCAACTGACTCCCTGAGTTTATCCAGGGGTTTCCACTTAGTATTACTGGGGAACAGGGTCCTCCAGGGAGAAAATTTGTACTAGTGTTAGTAGTGTCTACAGAGGGCATTGACTCTTTGGAGGAAACAGAACTGCCAATCGCAGCATACTTAGGGGGGTTCGAATTAATACTCGGAACCCCAGCAGGACTAATCTGCCTTTTCCTTTTGTTCTGTATGATTTTAACCGGACTGCAACTCTCCTCCGAGGAGATGTTGTCAAAAGACAGTGCCTTAGCATTAAAGGAGCCAATCCCAAAGCCATCTAGGGTTAACTGCTTTAAGGGCAACACCGTTGACCCCTCAGCAATAAGAGATCTATGTTCTATAGACTCTATCCTTTTCCTATGCTTAGCTTTCGGCCTACAAGGAAAGTGGCTTGCCACATAGTCAACAAGAGAAGCAATATCGTGACCCTCAGGGTTTTCAGTTTTAAATTGCTTCTCTAGATCAATTAACATTATGATTTCCGAGGGAGACCATTTGTTTAGCTTCCCCAAGTTTGTTACATCCATCTTCTCCTGATCTGAGAACGTACACTCAGGGTCATTCAGGAGATTCTCAAGCAGGGAACTATACTCCAGCCTCTTTTTGTTCCTCAGTTGTTTAATTGCTTCGACACTGATACCATGCAAACAGGCCAACCACCCATTCATGAAACGTTTCCCTTCTGCTGGCCTCATGATTTTAATCAGCACCTCAGACCGTGCTAGTTTCAACATCATTGAGCCTGATATGGAGAGGTTACTCCTGGGAGTGCCTGGGACCGAGGCCTGTTGCTTATGCAGATCCCACTCAAGGGGATGAGCCTGGCGCATATGCTGGCCTAATCCTATAGCTGATTTAAAAGTGCTGCTGCACACAGCACACTCCCTCTGCACATGCTCCAGTGAGAAGATCTCCAAGGGTGAATCCATAATGCTTCAAAGTATGCAATTAGACAAAGACCAAATGTAGAACTGGAGTGATAGTATAAAAAACGTTTTATCAAAAACAGAAATGACTTTACTAGAACAATGGGGGGGGGGGGATCTCACTTTAATACTCTATGACCAGCACAATGGGTACAAATTAGTATGTCCAATGAGTTAATGACTTATTTAAATTGACTAGAAGGGGGCGTTCACCATTTATGAACAACCCTGTTTAAAAGTTAAGCAATATGTACAGTAAAAGGGGTTAAAAGAAATAAAAGCTAATAGCTACCTTCACCAATTTTGAAGGTAACTTGTCATAACATTAAAATTGCAAATTAAAGAGTTCTAGTAGGTATGAAACTGCGTTCACTAATTTTGAACAACAGTTAGATAATATATCAGAGATAAACAGATAAGTTCTGTTAAAAATATAGTCAGGGAAGGCTCTTCAAAAGGCTTGAAACGTCCAGACTGCGACTTCAAGGCACTGTTTCAACCGAAATTTGCCAGCATCAGAGGCACCATCCCCTTTAACAACCCCAACCTAACTAACAGGGGGGGGGACCACACCGTAAATTCCTTTAACACATTACAATAACAGCTACAACACACAACATAGAGGATTACACACCCAAGTTAATGTAAAAATATAGCTCAGTAATAGGTGATAAATAACAAAATTATACAAAAAATATACACAAATGTGACTTAATATAACATGAAATTATAATGGGTGTGTAATCAATTCAAATGTAATAAGTAAATGTAAAAAAATAAAAAGTAATTACAACGTTAATAGATGAAAAAATAAAAAGTAATTACAACGTTAATAGATGAAAAAATAAAAAGTAATTACAACGTTAATAGATGAAAGAATAAAAATGAAATAAAGTAAAGGTGTCAAAAGAGTAGTCTATAGTTCTATATCACAATAAGGTTTAGTCTATTGTTTATGAAATTTAAATAAGGTAACGGGAGCTGATGTATGACGTTGAGACATGAAATTCGAAAGACCATTTAACCACACCACCAATGAATGATATCCAAATATCCAATAAAATTTTTTGTAGACAACGGTCAACGAAACCTCGAATTCCAATTCGACTAAGCAATGGAGAATTATAATAGAAAACGATGAATTAAAATAGAATTCGAATTCGATCATCCAGTCCGAAGTTATTGATAAGTTTTCAAAAAATCACCCAACCTCCGAAAAAACTTTTAGAAGGATGAAGAATGAAGTGTCAGCTGTCGACCTAATAAAATAGAATTTCGATATCAATTCAAGTTCGGAAGATATTCGACAAGAGAGAGTCACTAAACTCCCCAAGCCAATCAAGCAAAAGGAAAATATTTCTTTATTATATTTTCAAAAGAGTATCTCATTCTTCCAATATAATATTTAGGTAATAATTTTCTTTGGTTACTTGGAGATTTTTTACAAATATAAGTTATTTTTTTCTTTTGGTTCATTTCATAAAGTTTTTTCATGTTTTCTATTCTTATCATTTAAATAATTATGTGAACTTTGAAGTACTAAATGAGTGTTGAATGTATCAATATACAAAAGTAGAATTTGGTAATTAATTAAAAAAAATTTTTTTTCCACTTTTTTTCATTTTTTCAAATGTTTCTAAAAATAATGATAAAAATAGAGATACATGCCGCGACTCGGGATCGAACCAAGGATGAAATAACTGGTAAGGCAGTTTAGGTTTCTCAAAAGAGGTTAGGCAGCTCCCCCGCCTATCAGGGGCCACCTTTGAGATTACCCTCAACAACATGTCGAGGATAACATAAATATACAAGAAACAAAGCCAGCCAGGTCACGCTCCGAAGGGCGTCTAAATATTTCAAAAGTCTGGAAAGACTTCAAAGCGACCTGGCTGTATGCTTTAAGAAGAGCACTTAACCAGCTATCCCACCCCTGGCATATGTATTTCAAATTAAAAACATTATATATACTATTAAAAACAAAAATTTACAATAGTATAATACAATGAATAAAATGAATACATATTTACAAAGGTAGATAAGCATGGTAAAATCGATCCTATAATAATAGAAATGTATAATAATGACTTAATTATGTAGTATAATGTATAACTAGAATATGGCATGAAGACATAAAGGAGTGATAAAAATATAAATATATTAAAAACATGCATGAAATTAAAAATTAAGAAAGCACGACGTAATTTAAAAATAACAAGGATATGGGGCTGAGGTAGCACACCAAAAGGTATGCAGGTTCAGGTTTATATTAAAAGTGATTATGAAGTTTATTAAAAAGACTTGCAGTTACAGGGCCGAAAAAGACATAAAATTAAGTATGAATTAAATTGCTTGACAATAACAAAAAAGGTCTTAGACCTGAAAGAAAATGGGGATGCTCCAGGACTGCAAAGCAGTCAGAAAAAAAGAAAAAAGAAAACAAAGAGGGATCTCCCATATGCCCACTTACAATATTAATAAACACATAAAATCACTCGGACTAAGCCATTTACAAAAACATTACTCCCATATTTACTAACCTTACTATTACTATTATTTAAAAAAGAATTAAATTACGTGTGCACACAGTGCATGTACACAAGAAAAAACAAACAAACAAAACAACCTGTATTTAAATTGCCAATGGACTCACTCCTATCCAGGCTACTGGGGACAAAAACAGACCCAACCCGGGTCTAGGTCGATTACGGATTATATGGGGGGGGGGGGGGGGGAGTTAAAAACAACAACACAACAAAAACCCCAAAAGAAAAAGCCATAAAGACAAAAAGTTTGGCTTAGGTCCCCCAACGAACATAAAATAACTAAAAACGAAGAAGCTGGTTACTCTCCAGGAAATGTAGGGAATGAATAAGGGAAAAGTTAGCTATTGGGGAAGGGTAAAGGTAGGGGTATCCTACTCCACTGGGAAAATATTTAGGTTAAAGCTAACGTACCTACAGTGGGCCGTCGGGACAGTCTGGGATACTACCTACCAAAGGGGATAAGGGATCCTACAACCATGAGTTCATCAGGGTGCAGCCGCAGCACGAATGGCACGCGCAGATTGATCTGGCCTAAGTCTTTCCCCATCAAGAATTGCTTTGCCCTGTGTTAGGACCCTCATAGAGAGGCATGAGATGAACGTATGGGACAAGCCCAACTTGTTCTTCATAGCATGGAAAGAATCCTTAGCTATGAACCCTCTCATGTTTATAATGATGGGTAAGACCTCAACCTGATCAAGAGGCATATTTGGCACATCCATGTGTGCAGCCACAGTCCTTCTGAACTCATCAGGCATATATTTAACTCGTTTGGCCCTCTCCGACTCTTTCATGTCAGCCTGGTCCGAAACAATTGAGGGATCGAGAATGTACAGTTTGTCCTTCTTCCTATTGAGGGCCAACACGTCCGGCTTGAGAACACTGTTTTTGAAGGGAATGTTGTTGTGGGTAACCACATGAAAATCCTTCTTAACTAGCTGCTTTACGATATCAGCTTGGACTCTGTCATGCCTCTCGATTCGGAAACCCTGTGTTCGAGGGCAAACCTGCAGGAGGTGGGTTAAATTCTTACACTGGTCAGCACAAGTTTCACACTTGTTGCCGTCCGGGTAAGTAGTGAACCTGGCCCTCCTTGCTTTGGTGTTGACCGATCCACTGAGAATCTGAATCGAGCTGATGAAGTTCCGATTTGATATCTTTAAAAACCTCTTTTTAAGAAAGGCGTTCACAGCCATTCCCTGGTGGCAGGATCTCAAACCGTTGGTGTCAACCTTCGAGTACATCCCGATTTTATACCAGTCATTGATTGGCAAACCCTCACTAACAATCCGACCTCTAACCTTAATTTGAACTTGTTTGAAAAGGGAAGGATTGCAGGCCTTGAAGGCCTGAAAAATAGGCTCCTCTGACGATTCAAGAGCAGCCGCCCTCCGATTCTGGAACAAGAGGAACCTGGTCTCTAGCTCCATAATGCCCATCCCTCCTAGTTTAAGGGGGGTGTGAATAAAATCCACAGAGACATCATGGAACAGTCGACACCATTCCCTCACATGCCTACGGAAAAGAACATCAACACTTCTCAGGTGGGTCTTAAACGCAGCCCCATTGTACATTGTATAAACGAACCTAGGAGCTAGGTGATCTCGTAATGCAATGTATTTCTGGAACCTCGTTAATTTAGACTTATTGAGGTTATTGATATACTGAGTGGCCATTCCCAAAAAGTCAGCTTTCTTGAAGCCTAACGGGCTATACTTTAGCCCCAGATACTTATACGTGGCACCGAGGTCAAGGCATCTCAGTACCTTCCCTGCAACAGTGACACAAGCATTCGTATTGACTAAATACTCCAGCTTGCTAGTTTCACTATTGCGAAAGACCTCAATTGATACCATCGCACACTTCTCTGGATTGATTTTCAGGCCTACAAGGTCCGTAGCTGTTTCGAATTTTGAAATAAATTTTTGAAGCCCTACCCTGGACTTGGCTAACAGGACAGCATCATCCGCATAGAGCAATGCAGGCAGAGATTCCCCTGAAATTTGAAAAAATTGGTCTTCCATACCATCCATTGCCTCCTTCAAAATCCAGTCCATGACAAAGTTAAAGATCAAGCCTGAAAGAGGGTCTCCTTGAAGGATTCCAGCTCCAAACTTAATCCCACTAATGCCATGCACTGAAGTGGAGGCTAAGGAGTACACATTTCTAATATAGTCCAACAGGACCTGGGGAATCCCAACCCGACGGCAAGCAACCAGAATGGATTCGTGAGAGACTGAATCGAAGGCCTTAGCCATATCCAGAAAGCCAACAGCTAACGGTAGCTTTTTAGCCTTAGCCAGATTAAGAGTCTGCTCCAAAACGAAGAGACTCTCACTGGTACCATTTAGCTTCTTGTAGGCTCTCTGGCAATCTTCAATCCTCACAACCTCCATTCTCCTTGCAAGCACTCTATGGAGAACCCTAGTGTAATGGGGGAGGACCGTGATGGGACGGAAGTCTCCCATTACACTTGGGTTCTCCACTTTTGGAATTAAAGTAGTTCTCCCTTGTAACAATTCCTCATTTATTGGGGCACCATATAATAGTCTATTGTACGTCTTTGTCAGTATCTTGATGTCAATCTTACGGAAATCGGAACCAGTAAGACCCACAGGATCCTTACTGGCACCAGGTTCGGGAAGGGCCTTGGCCACTTCACCGACGGCAATGGGGCGACAGAGATCATCATAGACTGTGTTCACTGGGGTGGGAGTCCGAAAGTCAGCCACTGAGGGCGTAGTAAACTTATCGGCCCAGCCCCTGAACACCTCACCAGATGGCGTCGACCTTTTGTCCATGAGATCTCTACCGTCCAATATACCCCTGATAGTACCAGAAAAGTCCTTATCTAGGAGGGACTGTGTTCGTTTAAATGAAACAAACTTATCCCTCTTCGAAACAGGCCTCACTGGGTTCCGTTCCTTATAATGGATCACTGCATCCTTCAAAATTGTCAGAATGAAGTCATTAATGCTCCCCGAGGTGTTGAGAACAGAAACAAGCATTGCTCTACATTCATGGTCCAATCGATGATTGAACCTATTATAAATGTATTTAGAGATGCTGCTAGGAAGACCCCTCCTACGGAAATATGTGGTATTTCCTATAAGAAGAGCCTCCTCTAGCAACACACTTGCAAACTTGTCTCCATTCCCACATCTGTTTATGAGTGAATCAATAATCCTCCTCGGGGGAACATAGTCTTCTGTGGGAAGGAGCAGTGAAAGATGTCTGTCCAAGATTCGTCTTTGAATAGGACCCCAGTTTTGAGGCCCATATTCATTGTCAGTCAAAATTGTCGTCCTATCTACTTGGGCCAAAGAGTCTGTTTGTCGAAGAGTAGAGAGAAGCTGTAAGATGTCAACAGGATTGTCAACATCGGAGGCCTCCCTCAAAAGTTGTAAAGCAGTAGGGGGGGCTGTAGAAGGGGGAGAGTCAAGGGAAATAATGGGAGGAGATGATAAGGGAGTGCTGAGGGGAGTGGGGGAGCGCGCTCGTTGTTTTTGATGTTGTGGGGGTGGAGGAGTCTGGGGCACCAACTTCCTGTGTTGGACTGTGATCTCAGGTGCTGCCGGAGCAGGAGCCTGAGAGTCCAAACACGGGTTACCCGGGGAGGATAGATTTACTACCTCTCCGTCCCTTAAGGGGAAATTGGAAGCCATTAGACTGGTCCCTGATGTACTGGGGACTGGGGAAGAGGGTGGGGAAGAGAGTCTTACCGCGTGAGACTTTTTGTAAAGTTGGGTGGAAGCTTCTCCTAGGGCCATCACGATGTCAGAGACCGACGAGCCAGAGGAGCTCATAGATGCCACTGCACTCCTTACGGAATCCAGGGCCTCCTCTATCAGCTCATTAGTCCTAGACTCACGCGATGTAGTGGCCTTCGGGGGGGAAGTCTCCTTCCTGCTGGAGATGGTAATGGGGGGGGGGTGTCCATGAGTGAAGTTCTCAGGAACTCCACCCTATCCTTATACTGAGGCCGCCATCTTAGTTTTGCAATTAGGTCACCATTAAGGTTAGAATAAAGGCTAACTAGATGGTAAGTGACCTCAGAAGACGAACACGTGGGGTTTAGTGAGATGTACAGGGCTTCATTGTGAGCTATCTCATGGAGGAGTTCATCTGAGAAATCGCAGACAACCTGGCCTGCATCAGTAAACCCTCTCCTTCGGATAAGCTCACTCTGCTCCTGGAAAATCTCTTTATATTTAAGAGTTCTTCTGAACTTCTTAATTTCCAACAGGGAAAATTGGGGCAATTTCTCAGCTAAGTGCTTATTAATCAGGCGATGCCCCGCGCCGAAGTACTCATGGGCTGCAAGCTCCTTGAGGTTCTGATCTGTCGGCAACGAGACACCTCCAGGCTGCTTACCAAAAGCTTTCTGATGCATTTCAGCATCTACCCAGAGCCTCAAACCTACCACATAGTGGTTGTAGTTACGAGGATGGGAGAGCTTTGCATGTTGCTTGGTGTGGCTGGGATCCTCGAAATGATCGAGGCAGACCGGACACCTTAAGCTATGGAAGTCAACTGGGTGAGGAGGGGCTTGGGAAGCCATGATTAAGAGCAAATGGGTGGGTAGAGGAATACGGGAAAAAAACTTCAAAACACAGCAGATAGCTGTCGAGATGGAAAGAGTGAAAAGAGTCAAAGAACCTGTTTGCTGTAAAACTGATTAGTAGGGGGAGGGAGAAATGTGGGAAAAAGAGAGTAACCTTAAGTCAAGAAGTGAATAAAACTCAATTATTAAAAAAATGCATACAAAAAAGTGGATAGTGCTAAACAAAAAACAGAAAAAACACGAGTGCCCCGGGATTTAATGAAAAACTTATTAATATAAAAAGACCCAAATGGGGGGCACAAAATACACAAATATAAATATATATGTAAAAACACAAAAATATATGAAAAATACTTTAATAAAAGTAAAATAAAAAGGTTTTAAAATAAAGAATAAAATTTAAAATGACAACCTTAATAGATGAGAATCTTCTTAAAGTTGTAGCTGCACTAGCTAACAGCTATTCTGACAATGAGAATCCTCCAAAAAAGAAGAAGTTGATGGGAGGAAGGAGCCGGGCGCGAACCACTGATCTATAGATAAGTATGAAATAAATTAATAAAAAAATTTTTCAAAAAAAAGTGGAATAGGTGGGGCGCGAACTCGCGACTCTTAGGATGAAATCAGGAGCTCTTGTTTATGTTATGAACTCCTGTCAACAGGAGTGATTTCAAAGTTTGTTCTTAGAGCTTTAAAGCCACCCAAGCACTATGTAGTCAAAAATGAAGTTGCAAAGTCCGATGTAAGGAAGAAGATGAGCACACTTGATGTTGATTAGAAGCAACCAGGCAGCTAAGTCCACTTGTGACTTGAAGCTGCAGTGTAGGGTGGAGCAAGGAGGGAGCACTTCACAGGGTAAAGGACCAAAACAACAAAGGCAGGCCCACAAAAACCAAAAAAATTAAATATTTTTTAAAATCACTAGGTTAATAGACACTGTGTAAAGAAGATGTGCTTGCCTAAGCTCCTCACTTTTTTCTTCGAAGGGAGAACGTCCAAGATCCAACGGAAATCTTAAGGATATGAAGAACGATCACGTTTCCTGGCGAACCAACGGCAATTATTAAAGAAATCCCAATGTCAGATCTTCAGTCTGACGCTCTCCCAATTGGTTCTATGTTAAAGCGAAAAAAAAAGAAAATACCTCTGAGTTCACACGGTCTGTAATCACCCAATCCATCACATAGTTAAAAAGAAGACCTTGCATTATTCCGGAGTTGAATTTAGCAGTTATTCCTTCATCCAAAGAAGTTTTTGATTTACTCTATATATTTAAAATATATTAACAGATATTGTCATGGACACTGAGCCTTTTACAGGCAAGTGCTGAAATAGCATTGTGAGAAATATTATCAAACGCCTTGGCCATATCCAGGGACGCTGCAGCAACATGCTGCTTATTCCTTCTAGATAGTTCAAGAACGCTTTTAAGGTTAGTGTTGTTTTCACTGCAACTACCCACTTCCCGATATCCCTTTTGACAAATATCAATTGTAATACCAGAGAATCTCTTTGCTAGAACCCTATGATAGACCCTAGTAAAATGAGGTAAGACTGTTATAGGACGGAAGTCGCCCCATTTTTTTGGGTTATCAATCTTTGGGATGAAGGTAGTTTTAGCCCTAAGCAGAAACTATGACATGTCCGCTTCATACAATATCTGTTTGAAAAAAGATAAAAGGATTTTAGTATTTAATTTATAAAATGACGCTCCTGTATGACCGAGGGTATCCTTATCGGCACTATTTTTGGGCAATGCGGCTTTAACCTCTTTTAATGCAATTGGGTTTAATAATGAATGAAATATGTCGTTGACTAACGGTGCGCCTCCCTGTTATCTGAAATGCTCTTTCCATTTGGAGAGAGCAGGCAAGGGTATTTTATTTGTTGAACCGTTGAATAAGAGCCATCTAATAATGGTCTTAGTGATTTTTTTTAAAACGGCACACTTGTAGCTTTAAATGAGGGTATTGTAGTACTACTCTTAGATTTCTTAATAACAACACTCTTTTCTTTTCTTGATTTATGATGGTCAATTGAGTTTTTTTTTTTTTTTTTTTTTTTTTTTTTTTTTTTTTTTTTTTTTTTTTTTTTTAAATTATTAAAATTTATTATCAAGTCCTTAAAATTATGACAATGGAAAAGGAACTAACACGAACTGATAAAATCATGAATATAGAACATCTTAATTATCGTAAAACAGGGAAACTCACAAGCAGAGTAAATAAAAACAAAACGGTTACTCAGTAAATTAAAAGAAGAGTCAGTGGGGGTAGTAGGCAGACGCGCTTTGAACGCGTACCGGCTTCGAGGGCAGTCAAGTAGGCTTTATTTAAGTCCTTTAGACTTTACTATTTATATTACCACGTTGAATGATATTTCTCCAATCCTTTTCGAACACCAGCTCTGATTTACAAAATCTAGGCCTTCTGATCAACTTTATACCACGACAAGAAGATATTTGAATTCACGATAAATTGCTTTATAAGGAAAGCAGATTGTAACACTAGAATGAGAAAAAAAAATCCACTTTTTTTTAATTAATTAGAGATCAAATAGACAAGTCGCACATGCTAAGCGAGCGCTCTACCAGCGATGGGAGACTTTATGTCCGAATTACTGAGTAGGTCCGTCATTGAATTAACGATTTGCACAAAGTAATGACGGATAAAGATTGATTGAGTCTTGAAAATAAAATAACTCACAATTCGTTATTGAAGGGTATACTTAGTGTGTTCATTGAAAGATTGCTTATGAAAATCGTAAGGCTATAAAGAATTGGTTGTTCGTCGGCCCCCAGCCTGAGAGGCCTTATATCATAGGATTTTGTATTCTTGCTCTGAGAAGAGCACAATCAGCAGCAGATAAATCCACTACTGATTGGAATCGGTTTACCTTCCGACACACCCAATCCCTTCCCAAACAATGTCTTTATTCACTTATAGGTACATGATTATTTACAAAATTGATAACAAAATATATATACAACTTTATACTGAATGAATCTAAACGTCAGATAATTAATATACACTGTATGAATTTTATAATACATAACTAAACAAATATACATCTCATGCACCTTTTTTTGGGAGGGGTAAAATGGGAATTTTAACTTGTTATTTACAGAGGGAGTAGGGGGGGGGGGTTATTACGTGTTTCTGCCTTTTTTCCTTGACGCGTTATAGACTAGGGCTGACCCTGAAAGAACCCTCAATTGCATATACGCAATATAGGTTGGGCTAATACCTAAAACTTTAGCCAATAGTCCATAAGTTGTCTTAGACAACACACCCCTCCAATTAAATATTACTGGAATAACCTGCACAGCCGCAGGCCCGTGTGCCTTCTCCAGCCCTAGGTGCCTCAGCACCTCGCCCTTGAACACCACGTTATCATACTTGTCCAGCTTTTTCTTCTCTTCATCTCCCAGCAGAGCTGGGTCCGAGCAGATCGAGGGATCTATGATAAATACTTTATCCCCCTTCACTGCCAGAGAAATGTAAATTTTGTCTGAAAAAGATGATGAGTCAGTCGACCCTAAGGCTTAGAGGAGGCCTTATATAATTGTTGGTGTTTTTTTATTAAAAACATAAAAGTATACAAGACCAAATCAAAGCCGAAAGGGAATCTGGTCCATATTTACAGAATTCCTTTTCGGTTTCTATCTCGCGGCTTCTATATCCTTTGTCGATATAAATTTAGATTACTACTACTTTGTTTGTCTTTACTATTGTTGCTTCCTATCCACCTGTTTTAAGAATACTGTCCCCGTTGATTTTTCCAGGAAAGTTCGTCTCAAGCATTTATTATTCAATTTCTTCATGAAATTAAAATAACAGTTTTGTATTATTTGCATTTTAGGGTTGTAGTATTTGTTTTTCAGTTCCTTTCTTTTTTCATTAAACAATTTTGACAAGATATTGAAAAAAAATTGTGATTTAAATTTACATGGACGATCGGAAAGGAATTTTCTTATTCTTGACACATCTGGTTAAAACCCCCAAGAACGTCCCTGATTTTCATTAGCATTAAAAGCTTTCTTAAAAATGAATAATTTAGCCAATACATAATTAAGATATAAATTTAAATTTAGGCATTTAAGTATCCGTGATGCTTAATTTCTTTATTTCTTTTCCATCAACCGTTATGATATTTTTGGTGTTTGAGGAGAATCTCTTCCTTTATGGCATTGAAATAAAATAACATACTATTAATTGAATTAAAGGAATTGGTTAGTAAAATTTCAATAATAAAAATAAAATGACTCGATAGGTGGATTCTATGTATAGTCACCTGATAAGTGTTTGTTTCTTTTTCGTCTAGTGAAAAATTAAATTTAACCTTGTTTTAGTGATTCAGTACAAAAAAATTATATATCTACGGAGAGATATTCGTCCGAATATCTAAGCTAGATATTTATATCAACGGTGGATACATTGAAGGATCGTTTAGTTAGTTAATTAAAGATAGTTGCGTGTCCATTGAAGTTCGATTAAATACGTAAATCTATGACGTAAAAATCCTTTAAAAAGAACAAAGGAATCAGTCAAGGTAAGGAAGACTCACTTTTCTTACAAAAAAAAAAAATGTCAACACTACCGCCAGACAAGCCGCCTGACGGGAAACGCGTGACCGACAAGAATGAAAAAAAGGAAAAAAGGATGGATGGTGGTACAGCCCACACTGATGTGTCTAATGATAAGGGAAAGGGAAAACTGAAAGAGATCTCTTATTCTAGTATGACAAAAAATATCTTTCGTAGACGAGATGATGTACAAATCGATCCAGTGTGGGACAAAATATACCTTGACTGGAAGGATGATGAAAATAAAAATATTAAAGGCTTTACACCGAACATAAAACAGTATAGAAATATAATTTCTACTTTGACACTGAAGGAGGAGGAAATATACAGAATTAATGACTGCAAGAGTGGAGCAGGATATGTCATCATTACCTTAAAACGTCGAACAAATATTGTTCTTAAACTAGCTGGGATCAATGAGCGTTTTAAAATAGAGGATGGGATCTGGTGCAAGATCAGAGGATTGGAAAATATTAGGAAGGTTCAAAAGCCAATAGAAGTAACGATAAAAATGGTTCTGAGATCAACCAAGGATGTGTCCGGGATATTATGTCCCATTATGGAGAAATTATCGGAAAGATTGAAGATGTACCACACTCATCCTGCTCAGAGGAGGGAGGGGATTCCAATTATTTAAAAATTTTCAATAAAATAATGAGTGGAAAATTAAAATTCAAGATTATACCTAAAAAGAGACTACCTGCTGTGATACCCGGAAGAGGGAAAAAAGTCGAACTAGTGTCTGAAATGCAGCAACTGCAGTGCTTTAAATGTCTAAAATTTGGGCACATGAAGTCAGGGTGCCCCAGTACTAAAGGGACTACATACACCGACTTCGATAAATATTTTAGGAAAGTTCTACAACTCCCAGAACGGATCGAAGGGGCCGAGGAAAGAAAAATAACAGAGGAGGCAGCCCTACAGGAAGAAATCGAAGAAGATGAGGAGGAAAAAAGTGGTGAAGGGGATGAAGAGGAAGTAGAATAAGAGAAAGTCGAAGAGTCGGATGGAGAAAAAATAGAAGATGTCATTATGGAGCCGGAAGAAAGCTTAACCCAGGGTATTGAACTACCAGAGGATGAAAATTTGGATATTAATGCCACAGACGGAAATATGAATTTAAAAAAAGTTCCAAAATCGACAAAGGAAAAATGTTTTGACTTCGAACTTCAAGGTGGTGGAAGTAGACATGAAAGTCTGCAAAAGGAGAAGAAACCGCCTAAGTCACACATAGATGTTAGGAAAATTATGGAATATAGAACACGGTCTGTGTCCGTAGGAAAAAGAAGTAAACCTGAAGAGGATATTTCTCCCCGTAAAGGCAAACAGGCAAAAAGCTCAGGATCCCCGGGGTCCTCATGATACGTGCTTTGTTTTTTATTAAATGACATAATGCATTCAGAGCAAGGTCTGCAATCAAAAATAATAGATTTTTTTTGCCGTCGATTTGTCAGAAGATATAATAGCAAATATAGGTATTAGCAAAATTATTTCCCTCAAAAAAAGCTCTTTCTCGCAAACAACTTTGGAGGAATGTTACGTTAAGTCTAGTAATATGGATTTTAGGGGAGACATTGGTATTCGAAAAGTCATTTCGCTGAACGTAAGGGGTAGAAAAGAAAGAAAAATACGACATGCCTTGATGAAAGCCGTTTTGAACAAGAGTCCAGGTGTGATATGCTTACAAGATATACGATCCAGGGTGTCATCTACTTGTAATAGTACATGTTCAAGGTGCATCCCACCGAACTATGTTTGCTATTTCACTGGCTCAGGTACCTCAAGAGGAGTAATGTCGTTCGTATCAATATCTGTTGGCCGTTCAACGCTGATTAAAGAATTTTTGCAATTAAGTGATTGGCATAGAATTAAATTAACAGCCAAAGGCCTAGAATTCTACATAATAAATGCTTATGGTCCTAACGTCAAGTCTTCTACTTTCTTCCAAGCGATTATTAACGATCATCTCAAGGATCCTCGTCCTCTTGTCTTTATTGGAGACCTGAATGTAGACATTGACAAGCAAAACACCAGATACCCCAACAAATCCATCCTTCTAAAAGTAATACAAGATCTAAATTTAATTGATGCCCCAAAAATGTATAATCCAGACACTGATTTGATCTTTTGGAGAATTGGATTCCGATCTTCCAGGATAGATCATGCTTTTATTTCTCCAACTATTTTTTCCAAATTAAAGAGTGCTTTGTATCGGTATGAGCCGTCCTCTGATCATAAACTAATTGAATTAGATTTATTTGCTACCCAAACAAAGAAATCTTTCAGGATACCAACGTGGATACTTGAACTAGAAGAATTTAAAAAATCTCTCAGTATGCGACTAATTAAAGCTTTTCACCCTGGCTTTTCTGTTAACAAGCTTGCCAAAATATTACCCCAGGTTATTCGAGATACTACCTTGCTCTATATGAAATCAAAAAAGAAAAGAGAACAGCAACTTCAGGAAGATATCGAAAGTCTAATGAAGGATGGCTCACTTTTTGTTCGAAACCTTGCAAACGAGGCTATGAATTTATATCGAGTTTCTGAGATAGCGGAAGAAGAAATGTCAAGGAAAGTCAAAATTGAATGCAACGCCAAGAAAAAAAGCGTTAGGAACACGGCTCAGGGGGATACTGCTACTTCTAAAAATGCTACTAAAAAACTTGAAAGAATTATAATTGGACAAGATATTGTAACAGATCCTAAAGCAATTATTGATGTCTTTCATAGGCATTTACAAAAAGTTGTTGGTGGCACAAGAACCAATTTTCCAAGGCCACGAAGAGTAAAAGACTGTACAGTTTTTTCACACAAAAATATATCGGAATATATTAAAAGAAACTTTAGAGACAATAAAGCTTCTGGTCCCGATTGCATCAAGGGGAAAATATTCACCCTTTGCCCTGATGACATCGTCCCTTATCTTGTACGTTTTGGAAATTTCATGGAGAGAAAAGGAATTCTTCCTACAACCCTAACTTGTGGAAGAATTACGTTAATTCCGAAAAAGGGAAATGGAACAAAAATAAGTCATTGGAGACCTTTGACCATTTTAAATGAATCTTATAGAATTTTAGCAGGCGTTCTCGCCAAAGAGATCGAACCGATTTTAAATGAAAAACTAGGACCTGAACAGAAAGGTTTTTTAAAGAATAGAAACATTCACGATATCTCAAGGAATATTCAAGCATCTATAGATTCAGTCAAGCTAAGGAAGAAATATGGAGCATTAGCTGCTATTGATTTTAGTCAGGCTTTTGATACTATCAGCCACTCATTTGTTCTTAAAGCCGTGAAAAAATTTCTCCCAAAACGTTATTTTAACTCTTTGCGCGCCCTCCTCCATAAGAGAACATCTTTTATCTCCATTGATGGTATACGTAGTGACCCAATTGAGCTCTCAAAGAGTTGTAGACAGGGCTGCCCAATGTCTCCTCTTTTATTCGTTTCTGCAATGGAACTTATGACCAGTACCCTTTTACGGAAATACGGGGGGTTTGGAGTTCTTCTGGCAGAGAAGCCTCACTTAGTGGACATGTACGCAGATGATCTCACCCTTACGGTAGAAGCAAACTCGAGCTCTCAATTAGAAAAAAGAATTCACATCTTAGGGACATTTTTTAATAAGTTTTATCAAAAATCAGGATTAAAGGTTAATGAAGACAAAACTGCCATAATACCCTTAGGACAGTGGAAACCGAGTTCTGTAACAGTTATACATGGTTGCAGAGTGAGCAACAAAACAAAAATATTGGGTATTACCTGGAATTCAGAGGGTCCATGTCCTTCCAATTGGACAAATATCAGCGCTTTCTCTAGAAAATCATGTTATGAATGGCGGAATCTTAATATCCATAGAAGAGTTGATCTCTATAATTCGAAACTTGTCTCACAGGTTATGTATGTAGCCACTGCAATCCCCTCAGTAGCTGAAAAGGCAATGAGGGAGGAATAAGAATGGCTGAAGATACTCTTTTACAGTGGATACATCCCGGCCTTGAAGAGGCCTCGGAAAGAAATGGGGGCAGGGTTGTCTTTATTGTCTGACATTCTTCCTAAAGTTTATGGAAAACTGTTCGTTGATATGAACAAAAGACCACATCTAGAGTGGAGAAGCTACGTAACAGGATCATCAATGTATGGGGCGCTAATGTTTGGATCAATCAGATCGAACACATCAGTTGAGAGTATGTCTGGGGAATGGGCGGCAATACAAAGAATAGTATGGACTAAAACTCCAAGATACGATTGCAACAATACTGTAGACATTATTCAGCAAAACTGCCATAGGAAACATTTTTTCAAAAACATCCCTAACCCTGAAGAACTGGAGCACAATGCTTTAGTTGATAGATGTTTCACTTTACATGACCTTAAGCCTGAGTCGTGCTTTAACACAGGGAGGTTTATCTTCCCTCTCCAAAGATCTGCGAATTATCATGTGCCCTTGACGCCTTGGTATTTGAAACTGCAATTTGGAGTTGACAAGACAAAGGAAGCTGAGATTCTAGCAAAAAAGTATGTGTCCTCTTTATGTTTGCCTTCACTGTGGAAAGGGAGGATATTGTTCTCTTTAAAAGATATCAGAGATGAAAAGAAATTTACCTCCCAATTTCAGATATCGAATAACTTATGAAGGTTCAACGTTCCTTGTAAAGACTGTGGAAAAATTTTCAATAACAGCCTCCATGGCTTTATTGATTGTCCGACATTAAGTATTATCAAAAAGTACGTCCAGCTGAACGTGAAGGAAAAAGAACCAAATATTTTGAAAGCAATGGCACTTTTCGGTTTTTCCTCAGAAGAAGTTAACAACATCGAAGAACTGGGGACTTTGAATACGACCATGAATAGCTTAAAATCCTACATTGCACGGCAGCTAACTGAGGACAATCCAATAGAATCATCGGATATACGTGGAATTATGATAGCAGCGGCGGCGAGGTACTCGATGTTCTCTATCAAAATACCCAGGATCGAAGGATCAGCGTGGGACTTTACAGCAAGCTTAGTGAAGTTTTATCCGTCGTGTTCGGCAAGACATTTTAAGACACTCAAGTTTATCATTAAACAATATAAAAAGCATTTCGAAAAACTATGAAAATACTTATTGGTATATTTAATGTTTTTTGGTTTTGGGGTCTTGTAAGGGAAAATAATTTTAAACTAGAATGTTTATTTATGTTTTATATATAACACAATTTTCCTTTGCATTTCTGCTTATATATATATGTTTTGTGTATTTTTAAATAGAATAAAGACCTCGCTGATGAGAAAAAAAAAAAAAAAAAAAGACTCTTCAGGATCTTCCATTTTATAGTTATTATGGTCATTTAATTCCATTTCGGTGATATATACTACTGTTGGTCGAAAGTCTTTTGAACTTATGTTTTTTTTTTATTAAGTTCTTTTCTGATTATTTTATTTTATCAAAGAAGGTGAGAACTAATATTGAATGTGGTGGTCTGGGGGTTCCTAACTTCAGAGATGAGTACTGGCTGGAAACCTTGGCAATAGCCAAATACATCGGCGCATTACACGTCTACGAGGAAGAATTTCATATATTCTAAGCTTACTTGTCAACGTTTTATTAAAATATATGCATTTATATATCAGAATTGTGTTTGATAATAATGAAATGATCATCCCTAGTATATAAAGAAGACATATTTGTTTTTGTATTGATATTCCGCAACATTTAAGAATGATTTACCTACTTTTTAGCTGGAACCTTAATAATTAGAAAGACTATGCAAAAGTTAGCTGAGAAATACCCTTACACAACATTCTGCGAGGGAAACGTATTCGATTTTATAAAGAAAATCAGAAAGAACGATTGTTTTTTTTTCTCTTCCAATATTTATTTCAATTAAACTATACGTAGAGCAAAACAATTAGCATGCACGCAACAACAACAAAAAAAAAACAATACGTATTTATATAACAAATCTCTTGACATCTATAAAAAAAAAAAAAACCGTTCTGGAAAGAAAAGATGATGCACATTAATAATTAATTTGGTCTAGAAGGGAGTTGTATCTTTCCACAAATTTATCCAGTCCTATAGGGAGAGGGTTCCCCTTAACCCGCGAGGCGTAGAGAATTCCTTGAACTTTGGAAATTAGGAATTCTATTTTGAATGCGTTCTCATAAGTGGGGGACGTAGATATCAGCCAGTCCGGGGGACCAAGGGGTTCCCCGTATGCTCTTTGTATTCTTTCCTCCACTGACTTAACGACAGGGACGATGATCGGGCAGAAATAGAAAAAGTGGAACGAGGTCTCCTTCTCTCTCCCACACCAGTGGCATAGTTGATCTTCTGAATGGATTTTCGATTTACTCATGAAGAGAGAAGAAGTTGCCAACCTGTATCGGAGCCATTTCTGTCTTGAATCTGAGAAAGGATTCTTCATTATGATATGAGGACATAACGAGGACACATTTCTGCTTTCATCAAGTTTATGGAGCCTTCGTTTTACAATATCCAAAGGCGGTTTTTGCATGACTTTTTTAGGATATGCTCTGCGAACCTCCTGATTTTTAAGATTGGATAGGCCGATGTAGAAAGGGATAGGTGGGCCAATAGGAATTTTATGCTCTGGTCGATCTTTTATAATTTTTTTCACCCTGAAGTCTAGGAGGACGTTTTTTGTTTTTTCCTTATTTCTGTGGAATTGTCCAACCGAGGTAAGCTGACAGTCTTTGAGAAATTCCATACGACTAAGTAGTCTGGGATTTTCGTTTAGTGGGTCGTCGGATCCCAAAAGAGGAAGGATCCCATCTATGACTGACTTCCATGATTGTTCCATTCTTCTCCAGTAAGAGCCACATAGCGGCAGAACTCTAAAGAGTTCTGTAGGCCCCACATGAATTCTTTCTGAAAAATGGTGACCTGTGCTATTGAAGAATATTTTTTTAATTCTCAAGGACCAGAAGTCGTGATTTGTGAAGAGCCTCTTCATCCATGAGAGATTCAATGCTTTCCACATACATTCCATGTTGAGTGCGTTTAGTCCCCATTGTGATATTTTGGTGTCTATTCTACTCTGGGAAACATAGGGTCTTGAGTTTCCCCAAATTAACCCTGATCTTATGCGGAATATATCACAGCACAGGTCCTTCGAAAATGGAACATATCTTAGAATATGCCAAACTTTTGGAATAATAGCTGAGTTCCATGCTATTAGTCTTTCAAAACGAGAGAGGGGAATAATTTTGTAAAAAGCTACGCTTTTATGTAGTATTTCTAAGATCCTGGTCATATTTATCTTATCTGCGATGTTTGAAGACGATGAAACGTCGATACCAAGAATTGATGTTGAGTCAACAAAAGCAAAATTATCCAGGAAAGGTTTTAACTCGTTTCCGCAGTTTGTTAGTATTTGGGTTTTTGTGACGTTGATGGAGAGACCAGAGCATTTTTTGAAAGCGTTGATAATGTCCAAGGAGCTTTTGATAGAGTTTAATATCCTACAAGATGTTCCAGATTTGAATATTGTCAGGTCATCTGCGTACAGGGTGCAGAAATCTCCGAATCCTGAAGTGGTTGCGTCTACTCCAGATACAAGTTTTTCATATAACCCGTTTATCGCAATTAGGAACAAGGATGGCGACAAGGAGTCACCTTGTCTACAGCCTCGAGTAATAGAAAACGTACTCTGTGCTCCGGGGAGATCTATACTTGAAGAAGAGTTCCGCAATGTTGTGGAAATCATTTCTACGAAGATATCTGGTAAGCCATAACGAAGTAATTGTTGAATTATAAACTGATGTGATATGGTATCGAATGCTTTTTCAAAGTCCACTAAAACTGCTGCGTATTTCTGTTTAGCTGAAGAACAATGATCAATTGCGTCCTGAACAGATCTTGGAATGTCCTCGAGGAAGCGACCAGGCATGAATCCTTTTTGGTTGGGTGTAATTATAGTGGGGAGAATTTTAGACAGTCTTTTGTTGAGTATACCAGTTAATATTTTAAACGAGGTATTTAGTAAAGATATAGGTCTATAGTCTTTGATGTCTTCTCCTTTCTTCCCCTTTTTTAAGATCAAGGTGATGAGACCACGGTTCATGAAGTCCGGAACAAAACCCATGCGGAATATTTCTTCAAAGGTTTTTTCTAGAATAGGGGCAAGGCTTTCTGCGAACATTTTATAAAACTCAAAAGGCAGGCCAGAAAACCCAGGGGCCTTGTACTTTTTCTTAAACTTTCGAAGAAAAGTATGTATTTCAGATAGAGTAATAGGTGATCCAAGGTTTTCCTGAACCCTTACAATACCTTCAAGGTCTCCACTTATGTTAGGAGTAGCTGAAGGCAGTGGTTTCCATCGCGTGGAGTCTTTATAAAGTCTCCAATAGAGACAAAAATCACATTTCTTGGTCGGGAGGCACTCATTGCATGAAAACAAAATGGAATAATAATTAGTTGCAATTTTATCAACTACGATGGGGTCTCCCGAGATCTCACCGGAACTGGTCTTGAGGGATGTCAATTTTGTTTTGCGTAGAGATCCTTCCAAATGCCGGAAAAGAGGTTTCCCTTTGATATTGAGATCAACAATTTTTTCCCTCAATCTTATAGCCACACCCGTGTTTTCATAATCGATGATATTATCCAACTCTGAATTGGCCGCTGCACATGCCCCATCCAGTTTCATTATACGATCTTTAGTTAGACTTCTCTCCTTAGCTGCCTCTCTACCACGTCTCATAAAAATCTTCCGAGAACACATTTCAATATCTTTCAGGGTGTCGCAGGCCGAAATCAGTCTTCTGTCCATAATTGACCTTTTTTGCGATATCATTTCCTGGATTTCGACCCTACATTCTTCGGAGTCTAAAAGGGAAACATTTAGTTTCCACTTAGACTTCGGGGGCCTCCTGGGGTACAAAAAAGATGCCAATATCGGGTGGTGATCAGATATATAGCATGGCATCACTTCAAAATTGGACAGGAGGTTTGATGCTCTAAGGGACGAAAATATATAATCGAGTCTACCGTATATAATGGTTTTGGACTTTGTTTTTGTATGAAACGTCATCTTTGGGGAGGAGCTATCTTTTATGAGACCCAAGTCGCAGAGGTTCATATTACTTACTAAAGTTTCCAAATCTTTTGAGTTACTTTTGTTGTTGGATCCCTTGTAACCTTGAGCGTCTCTAGATGGGTTTCGGGTGATGTTGAGGTCGCCCAATATAATGCACCCATTTCCTGGATTTGGTGGGTGTTCTCTCACAATGTTGGTAAACCAGTTTTTTACGTTATAATTAACTCCATAAAAAGAGTAAAGGGTAGTTCTTTTAGCTAAAAAGTTTAATTCAACTATAACATAGTTTCCCTCAGGGTCAGCCGCAATTTGAACTGGACACAATGAATCTCTTATCAGGACCAAAACACCCCTAGCAGGATGTGCTGAATGCCTTACAGCTCTCGATATGAAACTTGAATGAGTATTTGGTATCAAGTTGTTGATATTTGATGTGTTGTCTAGTCTAGCATCGACTAATACAACAATATCAGGAAAACCTAAAACTTTGAGGTAGTCGAAAACTCTTTTTGCTCTGGCAAAAGAAGCTATTGAATTAACATTATACGTAACTACTGAAGATGTGTTGAGCATAATGTTGTAATAAAATATCACTTTTTAGGAAGAGTACTCCTCTTCTTACCTTTTGCGTCGGGTCCGAGAGGAGAGTTATTCATGAGGACGTCATTAATATTTTTTGATCTTTTAACAGAATTTCCTCGAGAGTGGTCGGAAATATTATTATTTCTTTGAATCCTTACGGAGTTCCTTTCATCCATTTGTGAACGGCATGTCCCTTCGGTTGGATCATTATTAGGTATAATATCTTCTAAGCCATCGTCTACCTTTGGTTCCGGTGGAGTCGCGGGAAGAGGATCGATTTGGGCTTCACCATCTAGTGTTTTCGCGTGTTTTTTCGCCGTCTGGAGGTGGGAGGTGAGAAGAGGGTATTGAGGTTCCGATGTCCTAGGTCTTTTGTGGATTCGTGGAAAGAACGATTGTTTAAAACATCTTCAAACCCCTTTTGGAACATTGCAGCTTTCCTCTTTTTTCTAAAAGTATATTGTAAAGTGGTGGACCTAATCGTATAGCTAACTAGAAATTTGTCTTCGAACAGGAGTCATCCCCTGATAATAGGTAGATTACACCTAAATGCTTTTATCTTTGAAGAAAAGTCCAGATCCTGTGATTATTGCTATTCTTAAGAAGGATCCAAGTAAATTTCAAAAGATCCCAGTAACTTCCATTGAGCAGGCATTAAATGGTAATTAGGCTATTGGGATTTTGTACAACAGGGACTTGTACAGTAAAATAGATACAGCTGGGCTGAGCTGCACCGCCAGTGCTCTCAAGGGTGCTAACAACAGGAGTAATCACCTCACTACCTGAACTCTCCGGAAGAGAGCTGAGAAAAGGATCAGGATTACAGGTGTCAGGCCGAGACTTTGCTTGAAAGAATGACTCCCAAGACTTTAGTATCGGATCCTGAATAATACTATCCTTCTGTTCAAAGAAGGCACCTATAAATTATTTAATTTTCATTATTTACTAATTCAATTATCATATTAATCAGCAGGCACAAAATTCAAATGTCCTTTATATAAAAAACTCATAACATTAATGAAGTGATATTATTTAAGGCACCATCAGTATATTCTCTCATTTAGCAAAAATGGGTTGAATTTAGGCAACTTCAAAGAAATTAATAATAAACAATTTTCTATCATTCACTCAACTGAAATAATGAAAAAGAAATATTGCCTCGAAATACAATTAAATAAAGTGCAAAAATCTCTTGTTGCTTAAAATAGCAATCAACACACTGGATCTCATCTGTCCTGCTCAAATGTACAATGACTTTCCTTTCTGTGCTTTCTCTGGGTTAGTGTGAAAAATTGCTTTAATGCCAGAATCTTCCTATCCTTACGCAGGAATGGAGTCTCCTTGGTCATGAGATAATTCTCAAGTTTATTTTTCCGTTTTTGGAGGTATTGTGGGACAGCTTTATTGACATCCTTTTGAACCTTTGAAGGAACAAATAGTGTGTTCCTATATGAAGGAAGTCCTTTAGTTGAGTTAAATCAACATCCTCAGTAGAGGATTTAAGGACTTCCATAGAGTTGTCACTGTCTTTAACCTCAGGAATACTAGGAAGGTGTACTTCATGCCTTTCGGTGAGGTTTATCTCAGGTACTGATGTACCCCGTTCCCAGCTGTTTACATCTGCCTGAAAATCATTGGCTAGGTTGGACAAAGAGTCATTTACCGACAAATGAGTGGAAGAACTATCCGAGACAAAGTCAAGAATAATCTCATCTGGATTATGGACAGACTTTTGCCTTTTCCTGGCCGATTTATAAACAGTGTGGTCCACTGCCGAAAGAGAAGAATTACCTGAGGTTGGAGTATTAATCTCTTGACGCTTCCTTTTGTTGTTATGGCAATTCTGAGCAAGGTCTTGTATGTTATAAACTCTTCCCGATTCAACCACAGTCTTTGAATGAATTAATTCGATCGTAGGAGGAGGAGTTTTCGTCGGGGTTGGAATTGATAATGAGTCGCTCACATTGAGAGAAACCTGTTCCGCAGGATTCTTTCTTTCTCTTTCTGAGAGAATATATACTGGCTCATTATGGAAGGACAATTTATAGGCGTTCATTTCCTCCTTATGAGCTATTTCCCCTTGAGCTTTTGTAGCTGTAATGGTAGCAAATTGCTTCCTACAGACAGGGCATTGAAGTCTATTAAAGTCATATATGGCAGGCATTGTCAGATAAATTATATTTGATTTATGAGTACGAGACATATTAGATCTTAATGTACTATTCTTCATACGAATAATACAGAGATAGAAAAAGAAAATATACTCGCAATGAAGAGGATAAAAGTTATTTTTCTCTTTCTAATTTGTAGTATAAGTATAAGGGACTTGATCGATCCCATTTTCACCTCGATCCAAACACTTTCACTATCCTTATTCCTTACACAGATTTATTGTCTAATAATATTAAAACGATACAATCGGTTAAAAAATATATCAAAAACTGTGTATAGGGATATAAAATTATATAATAAATAATATGAAATGTAAGTAAATATAAAATAGACATAAAAACAGAGTTAAAATACAATAAAATGCATACAAGCTGTATATATGGAATATACTTTTTGCTTATGCCCAATTTTACAGTCAAAAAGTGGAATACCCCTTTGGACATGACACTCCTCCAATTTATAATAATCGGAAGAACAGTGACATTATCCTAGCTTGAGTTAATCCCTAGATGACTAAGAACAGCGCTTTTAAACTCATCTTCATTATATTTATCTCTTTTATGCTTCTCCTCTTCCACAAGAACTCCCATATCTCCTATGATCGAAGGATCAATTATAAAAACCTTCTCACCTTTCACCGCGATAATATCGGGTTTCAAGTGAGAAACCCGATATTCGTCCCTGAGTTGTATGTCGTCTGCAAACAATTCTAATCTATGCTCCAGGTCACCAATATGTATACCATTTGTTTTGGGGGACAGGTCTATTTCCCTTATTGGTTTATCAATGGCTATGATGAAAAGACTTGGAGCCAAAGGGGCGCCTTGACGGCAGCACCGACTAATCTCAAAGTTTTTTTTTCTACGGTGAATTCGGTTCGAATCTCTCCAAGACAGATTGCCGTCATTCTGATGAAACTGTAAAAATCTCCTTCGACATGATACACCTCTAATTAATTATAATTAGCAGCACTGTAACGTTGTCGACTTTGAAGTTAATATAATTGAGAACGGTCTGCTTAAATTCACTCTCATCATATTTACTTATATCATTCTCTTCATCTGTCAACATCTCTTTACCATCAATTATTGATGGATCTACTTACAATATATATGTCCTCACCCTTTATCGCGCGATTATGTCGAGCTTCAGGTGGGAGTTCTTATATGGGATGGTTTTTGTTGATATTTATTTTATAGGCTCCCCTCTTTAAAGACGAGACAATTATTGATTGAATATGGTCGTGTCATTTCATTCCGTCTTGAATGCGTAGAGAGGGCAGCCCTGGTGATCATCAAGAAACATACTCATAGAAAGTAAATATTTTAATACAATAAATAATATGATAATTCATATTCGAAAAACCTAAGAGAATGTACAATAAGACGATAAATACAAAATGATTATTATTAAAGTAATTTTTTTTTTACAAAAACGTTCAAAACAGTCACTTTCAGAGATATCTACGTATTAAAAGGCATTGTATACCCAGAATTGCTCAAATTGTATAATTGTTATCAGATTGTTTAAAACGTTCATTTGCATTATGGGAGTTAGGCCCTTAGGTAGGACTAACGCGCGTTCTTCATTAATTTTATAATGTTGTTCGAAATAAAGTCATGCCAACCGAGGGCACCTTTTTTTTATTTATGTACATATTTGTGAATTTAGTATCATAACTTCATATTCTCGCCTTCTACTATTGTCCCCTTGACTGATGTTAAAGTTGAGTATCCCACAAAAGCCTTCTATCCATATTTTGTTACAACAGCTATATAAAAACATGAATAGAAAATATAAAATCCGTGGTATGTACATTTAAAACTCAGATATAAACATGATAACAATGAATTTAAAGGTGGCGTATAAAAGAAATGTGGTGGGTACATTGGGATCAAATGGCGCAGTTATTAAAAGAATCCAAATGTCAGATCTTCAGTCAGAAGACGCTCTCCCAACAGAGCTGTTACAACAGTACACACTATGGCAGTTCCTCCAGATTTCTCTAATACATAGGCGCAAGAAAAAAGTATTAAAGCGTAAGAAAAAGTGCAAATAAAATGGAGGGTACGAACGTGACGTCGTCACAAACGCAACCTCTCAACCTCCTTTTGAGTGGCAAAAAGACTTTCTGAGCATAAGAGAAAAAAAAAGCGAAATATAACTTAGTATGTGATTTTATGTGATATTATTAATAATAATGTGTTATATATTGAACTATTGTATTGAAAAATAGAGTCGGGAGGAATGAAACTTTGAGAAGTGTGTTCCCTCTAACCTTCTATATTCAAATTTGAGGTTTAGAATTCTTCTAACAGCTTGAATCTCCAAAACGCCCTCTGACAAGTATATAGGGGAAAGGTGGAAAAAAGAAAGGTGTCTGCAGAATTTATAAGCTAATTATTAAAATGAAATAACCGAATTGAGAGGCACAAACGTACAAATAAATGTCAATGGAGCAAAAAGGAAATTTATCAAAAAAGGCAATGAACGAAAAGTGGAGGGACTTTAGAATTATGTGTATTTATATTTCAAGAGACATAGCCAATACATATGCTAATCATCCTAATGACATGATTCAGTGACACAGTATAGAAAAGTACTCATATTACTCTCGATAAGGAAACATAGTGTGGAGCAGGCTAATTTTTTTTGAAACAGTCGGAATCCAGTCAGTAATTCTTTGTATATGACGACATGTATTGAGTGAGAGTAGGGGTAGCTGAGAGGACACGAAGTTGTATATTGGGTATATTGCTCATGCCGAATTTTCCAACCATAGAAGCAAATACTTCTTCCTTTGACATGATGCCTCTCCAATTAATAATAATTGGGGGAACACACCTGTACATTGTCAATGCTTATCATGTTATACCGACCTATTCGAGATGGTATATAAACAGATCCAGACATTATTTGTATGCCATGGCGCAATTGCCAATCCTTGATATTTGAGCTCCTATCCCTTAAGAACGAAAATTTCTTGTGATCTTGCTGCACCGTCGATGCAAGGCCTTCGGTGTCGGGGGAGCTGTCTAGATTCGCTTTATACTTTGATTTAATCTCATAATTTGTTAAGTCGTAATTAACCCCATCCAGGTTAAAAGGATTGATGATCATTGAGGTGGGATTATCCTCAATTAACGCTTTTACTTGATCATCTTTACATTCATTCAGGAATTTTTTTTCTAACATTCGTTAGTGCTATCTTAGTGGCTTTAAACTCACTAATAGCCAACCCTTCGTCTTTAATTGTGGCATAGAAAAAGTTACGAAGTGTATCACCACAAGGTAGCTTTAACCATTCACGTAACTTTTTCCTGACAAGAATGTCACAACGTGTGAGGGAGGCCAATTTTTGGTCGCCATTTTGTAGGATATAATTATATTTGGGGAGAAGATAATCTCTCAACCCAATATATCTCTGGAATATAGTTAACTTTGCCCTTTCTATATTTTTTATCCATCATTTAAAGTGGCACATGTATCAATAGGAATGTAAATAATATGCAAATCGGACTTGTAAGAATCAAAGAAAGAGAAAATCAACCTGGCCAACCCTGACAATTTAATGAATGTTGAGGGGGAAGCAGCTTGAGCTGTCATGACGTTTTACTGAGCTACAAGCTGCTATTCCCCTTTATATATACAAATGAAGACATCAATAATAAATAATAACATTGTGTATGTATACCATAGATGAGAGGCAGAAAATTAAATGAAATCAATGTCATGAAATTATATATGCTTAACTAATAATTATATGAGGACTTGAGCTCCTTCATAACATTGTAATTACTATATTATTAACTTAAGAGCTTGTGTTCCTTTTGACTAGAAGCCTTAATAAGTTGTACATGGAAAGATAGAAATAGATTTTCAATAAAGATAAATTGTACCTCATATGTATAATTTGTCAGAAAAGGTGATACATTAATGTTATATTATTTGTTTCAACAGTAATGACTTAAAATATTAGGAATAAATAAAAAGATCTATACATTTAATTTTTAAGAAATAGTTTTTTTATTTTTAAATAATAAATTTATGTACAAAATATACATTAATAGTTCAATGAACAGTTTCATTGTGGAGAATGAATGGAGTTAATGATGAATTTAAGAAAATTTTCTTAACTTCAGAGATAAGAGTGTTTGTTTTTGGGAAAAGTTCAGGACATAGCATTGCTACCCTGTTCATTCCATGAGCCAGACAAGTGACATCATGTATCATTTTAGTATAACGTTGTTTAAGGTTCTCGGCTGCTTTAATGCAATATCCAGCTCTAAAGTCATGGATCGCCGTAGAGGATCTGTAGTTTCGTCCAAAGCAAGGAAAATATCCTTTTCCTCGACCTCTTCCTTTATCTTAAACAAAAAACTTCACTTTGGGACTCCATTGACTTAGTCATAACATAGCGAGACGGAACAGTTTTTCCTGTGTTGAGCTCCATAAACAGCTCTCGTCCTAGATGCATGGTTTGCTCATGGGGGGCTTTCATAAGACGACTCTGTTACAGGAGGCCATGGCTGGGATACGGAAATGGAACTTTCCTGTTGCTTTTTAGCATTTCCATCATCATTTCCAGCTCAGCCATCGGAGTGTCCTCTGTAAATGGATTTTCGAACGAAGATGAATCCAGGTTTACTGTCGAAACAGTATTCCCTGAGACATCATTCATATTCTTTTTATTAGTATCCAAATTTATCAAGTGATCTTTAAAGAGGAAGACTTCTCCACTCCTCATGTGGTGTTTTTTTTTTGTTGAAGAAACACTATTATTTGAGAGCCTTGACTCTCTTTTTTTAAAAAGAATATTCGGTCTTTTGACAAAACCGTTGTCATCAGGATCACCTAGTGAGAGAAGTGGAGGAGATTTGTTACTGA
Organism: Lepeophtheirus nordmannii; assembly: GCA_963680855.1. Taxonomy (NCBI): domain Eukaryota; kingdom Metazoa; phylum Arthropoda; class Copepoda; order Siphonostomatoida; family Caligidae; genus Lepeophtheirus; species Lepeophtheirus nordmannii. The sequence goes on along the minus strand of OY804521.1, from coordinate 38,704,817 downwards.
TAGATTCTCTTGGAATTAGCATTAATATTTTCAACCCCTGGTGATCCTGTAATACCTGGGTGTATGATTAATGTGCTACACCTCGGGGTAGGACTAGTGTCCAATGCTCTTGGAGATGAGTGTCTCACTGAAGAGGAGGAGTTAAGCACCATTTTTTTGTAAGTGGGGGAAGCACGTAGCCTATCAATCTGCTCACTAGAGAGGTCATCATTAGCTGTTACTAATAATTAGGTGAATTCATTGAACCAGTTTTTCACACTGCTATAGGATGGTGCTTCATCGCCACACAAAGATTTAAGTTAATCAATGCACTCTTGTCGTGATAATCCATGTCGAAAGTTGTGAAAAATGATCGCACGTAAATGTTCAAGAGTTAATTCCATTTTTTTGCCAAATTAATTTTTTCAAGTCACTGTAAACAAGACAAATGATGGACGTACATCAAAACATTCTGAGTACGGTTATGCTACAAAAATGTCAAACGTACCAATAGAAATGTCAGATTGCACCTGGCAACACTTAGTGTAGCCTAGGCCAGAAATATATATAGCAATCTACGTATGCTCTTAGACCGTTATAATTAGTCTTGAATAACATAGTCTTTTTCATTTTTTAGCTTCATTTAATACACTTAAATAATATTCTAAATTTCGCTTCTTATCAACAAAGTTTCTAGAAGATCCTTTAACATAATTCAGATAATTGTCTATATTTTATGTATCCTACATTTTTAAAAAAAAAAACATTATGGATGATAAAGTGCGATTTCCTCTTCTAAATATGAATATAATTTTTACCAAATAGAATAATAATAATAATTTATATTGGTACGCGATTACCTTATTAACCGCTTATCTAATGCTGATCTTCACTTTATATTTTCCTTCCCATCTACGTCAATACTGTTTATATTATGTAAAATGTGTTCTTCAATACCCTCTGAGTCCATCATCGATATCCAACCTTTGGACAGTGTTGACGTCTCACTCCGTGTTGTGGGTAAGGAAAAATTCGAAAAAGTTGGTAGGTTCTTTATTGATGACTGTTCTTGTGTTCTAGCTCACTTGGATATGGCAGGAAATAAAACGCCGTGTTTCCATTGGTTTTGTCAATAAGTAATTGCTCGTCGTCGAAATTAATGTCTTTCTCTTTCTCTACTGATCTTAGAAGCCTATGTTTTAGACCATTATTCTTTGTTAAAAATAGATGATCAAAAGATCCAATTCGAAAAAAGTGGTCGGAGAGTTTGTGTCATAACGGATGAGTAAAGTCAATATTCTAAAGTTACATGTTCATTATGAGGCAAATGGGTTCATGCATAGAGAGCATAAGTTATTCGAAAGGCCATCGAACAATCCAAAGAATCAAAGTATTCATGAAATAAGGAAAGGAGTCAAAAAGAATTCTCGAGAATCTAATGAGGAATACCCGGTGGTAGAGTTGCATCTCATCATGATCTCAAATCAATTCGTTTTCCTAGTCATTGGAATAAAGAGGTCATTCATAAGAAATACATTCAGTCGTGTCAGGATCAAGGATTCGATACATATTGTAATAGGACTACTTTCATGAAATATTGGAAGTCTTACTGTCCTGAATTGGACATAATGGGAAAGCAAAGCGATGTTTACCATATTTGTTATGATCATTCTCAAGATTTGGCCTCTCATTCTTTAGGGATTCTGTTCAGAACAATCAGACGTTAGATATTAATCACAAAATTTAAAAACACTTGCACCATGTCCAAACTGAGCGTAAAGACTCTAAAACGAGAGTTGAACATGCGAAAAATCATTCAAAAACTCTTGCTTTGTTAACCATTGATTTTTTTTAGAGGCAAAATATATTCCTTGCTCTTCTATTCAAATATGAAAAACTGCTTTATTTCTCTTTAGAAGATCAATCTTTTTGCAATTGAGAATCTAGGATTACAAACTTCTAACATTTACATGTTCAATGAAACTGAACAGGTACATTTTTCTCTTACATTCTCAGATTTTTATAATTTAGTTTATGTATAATTTCAGGAAACGAGTAGGAAAGGCTCAAACTGTGTTGCATCTCTTTTGTATTTCGAGTTGCAGTGTATTCGTTTTATTAAACGTCTTCAAATTCAGTGTGATAACTCTGGGTAAGATTATTCGAGTATCATTTATTAAATATAAATATGTATATTTTTTTTTACAGAGAACGGAATAAAAATCAAACCATTTTAGCATTTGCTGTATTCATGGTTAAATGTGATCTATTTGAGGAAATCTCAAATCTGCCATTATCGATACCTCAAGAATTTACTTTAAAAAAAGGAAAGCTTGTCGGACGCCAGGAAGGAGTATCTGATGAAGAGTGTCGTACCATTGTTTTTTTTTAACACTACAAAGTAACTTTTTATAAATTATATTAACAATAAGGATAAATTTTACGATAAACGATCGACAAATTCTGGTATGCCATCACCACCCATTCGTGATAATCATTTGTTCCCTGTCACCTCTTCTATACCAATTGTAACTGTACCCACAGAGGCACAATTGACAGTATCTACCGCAGAAAGTACACCTCATACAGTATATTCATCTGATATGATGTTCAAAGGTAATAGCAACGAAACTTGTTTATTCTATGGAGTCTTAAGATCTTTTATCTTTCAGGACCTTTTTGCAATTTTGACGAAACAAAGGAAGATTTATCATATCACACTGATCCGGAGAAGAGAGTTTTACATGAATCAACGAGCCACGAAGTCAAAACCAGAGGAAATAAATTAATAAGATGTGCTTTATGTGAAGATTGTACTCATCACATTTTCTAATCTCTTTTTTCAAGTATTTATTCTGCAAAGTCTAAGAAATGCCGAAAGAAACATTTTGAAAAATTATATAAGAAATTAATATGTACAAACTTAAAAGAATAAGACAATTTGGGATAGGTGTCTACATTGGAGAATCTGTGCACAATGTGGTGTGTAGAGCTCAAGAACCATATGATGACATGTCACTATGCAAAACTTCAAGCGGCTTGAGGGTGCTTAAGTCCTTGGGTGAAACGAAGGTTAAACTTTATACCAACTCCAAATTCATTATTGAAAGGCACAAAGAGGCGCGGAATATGAGTGTTAATGATATGCGTATGAAGATGCAAAGAGGGGCATGCTTGTACTTGTACATCAAGCCATACATGATGATCCCAAAATGCAGGAGGCCAATACCCTATCATATATGTCTCCTCAATGATCGATTCAAATATTATTATTTAAATTTATGACCGTGGATTATATAAGTTTTGTAAATATTATACGTAATAAAATAAATATGACGTTGCAGCCCAGCCTACGAACGTCTCCTCGGCTTTTATCTTGCAATTGGGTATTACTATCTAGGGGAGGGTGTTGGGAAAATTGTGAAAATTGTCTCATCTCATCCGTTAAAAGGTTATGTAAGGTGATATCAACTTTTTTTTAGAGTGTACTTCCCTAATGATCAAAATATATGTTTAATTCCTTGAAAATTCGTGTTAACTCCAAATTATGGTCAAACTTCCACAAGAAGAACACCTTATTATTAAAATAGTTCAGTTTTCTTGACTCAATTAGTACAATAACAGAGCATATATAAATCAATTGATCGAAGATGCAAATGTAATATGAAGTTCCTGGTTTTAACCTATATCAAAATTATATGTAAAAAACACGTTTTAAATTAATTTAGTGGAATTTTATTACAATTTAGTATGTCACTTAAAATTGTGAAATTAATACGTTTCAATATTTTCCCCCCTAAACACAATTAATCTTTATTTAAAGGTAAAACTCGGATCAACACTTTACCCTTGCACACCTGAATTTGATTGTGGAAGTTACTGACGGAGCATACAGTGACGTTGCAGGTGGCATCCGTGTCTTTTTTCAAAAAGAGGAGGCATTCTTACAATGTCTCACGACCATTGATTGAAAACATGGTTCTGAGCTGCAAGCTTTAGATGAAACACTATGAATTCTTCATCTCCACGGTGAAATCTTAAATGGTGGAAAATAATTTGAATAAAAATAAAGAAGAAATTGAAGTTGATTTGGTCAAAGTGTGGATTTTCACTACGAGAGAGGCCTTTCTGAAAGGACATCTACTTACTTCTAAATCCTTGTCTGGAATTGTATTATAAGATAATGTCAGACTTATTTGTTTGAGTATTGGAATATATAATGAATTAAAACGAAATAAATATTATGCAATCATTTACTAAACGTTCACAAAATCTTTGATCTGAGTTCAAGTGTACCTAGTAACCTTTGTCCAAAGTATGTCCAATAGTATATAAATGTGTTACATATATATCTAATTTTAAATTACAATTAAAAATACTAATATTTTTATACATTATATTATTAAAATAATCTCTAGATATGACGAATTGGGTAGATCATGCTTCCTGAGCTATTTAAATAATTCATCAATTGAACTTATTAAATATTATTCAATAGTCATTAGTCCTGGATCATAGACCATCAAAACTTATATAATATGTCTCCTTCCCATCGTCTGGAAAATACCCATCTCGAGTTTGAATAAGGAACATTATGACATTAGAATGGTAGTTTTATTATTAGAAATACATCAAGAGAATCAAACCATCAATTGGGCCATTTTGACGAATTTGATAAATTTAGGGGATGAGGGGGTTGAGCTTTGTCTAGCAAATGCTTCTTTTATATCATCATGAGAGTTCCAGTCCTCGATAAAAATGAATCAAGTGTCAATGAGTTCCATTCAAAAAACTGTATAAATGTATCCTTGGATAGAGTCATTCTCAATGACCTTATGAAGATCTACTGCAAAAAATGTGAGGATATTTCCATGCTTAAAAGTTCAATTTTTTCTATTTCATCACTCTATTTGAGAATCAACTTTCATCTAAAGACATGAGATTAAGGTCCTAGTAGTTCCAAAATTAATATGAATTGATGAGCTCAACATCAAGGACTTGTGAGACTCGTTAATTTATTGTCTTAGTTATTATTGAGTCTGGAAGGTAAAATCCTTTCACTATTACGAACCTAGCTCAAAAGGGCTATGATACAAGAGTTAAGAAAAATAGATCGTAGATCATGTATGTAAAAAAAAATTTAAAAAACATAACTTTTTTAGTCAAATATATTTAAAAAAAACTTTTCAGAGACTCTTAATAAATTTAACAAAATAAAGTGAACAAATATTTATTTACAGCAAAGACTTGTGCAGATTCTTTGATTAATCTCTGAAAGTATTTAATACATGCTAACAAAGATTCTGACCTTGAATCATTTTGAAAGGTCCTTTTCAACTTGAACAGATGAGATAAAAGAAAAAAATATTTATGTTTCTGTTTTTATGAGTATAGCAATTTATATATTAACCATGTTCTTATAATAAGTTTAAAATAGATACAAAATAGTATTGAATCTTGAAAGTAGAACTTTTTTGTTGGCGTAACTACTTCTGTTTGTATATGACCAATAATGTTCTGATACATGTATATTTAATATTTTGTCACTCTTTTTAATTACAAATTGAGTTAATTTTTTAAGTCGCTATCACTCTTTAAGATTGCAAAATTTGTGAGTTCTTAGTAGCAATATAATTAGTTGTTTGGTTACATGATTGTTGCTTCAGTCTTAGAATGAGTATTCGAAATCAGTTTACTTCAATGCTGTTTATATATATATATATAACAGATATTTCATTCCAAAATGAATTGGCTTATGATAAAGAGATTCAGAGTAATATAGCATACTGAGAGTAGAATGTTTTCACTAGCGTCCCAAATTACATATTCAACAAAAAGCAACAACACCACGTTGGAAATACTGTAACACTCCTAATTTTTCTAACTCTAGGCTGTGGGACTGTCTGCAACTACTTAGACATTGTAAAATTCATTTTTTGCAATTATTTACATAATGGAAATTTATACTTTAAATTACATTTGACCATATTTTGACTTCTATAATCCTTCATACAATGCTCTCTAGAGACTGCAATAAATCTATGCACCGGTGAATTCTGGGTTTTTTTCCCTCAGGAAATGTAAATGTTGATATTTAAAACATTATATCACTGTTTTGAGTCTTTTGAAACTCTGGAAAGAAGTTTCTTGAGTAAAATTTAAGTTTATTAAAAGTGCTTTCATGGAACAAGATATGTAAATTTAACGTTAGTTTTTTCCATCAGATGGGGGCTAAACAAGTTTTTTTTTTTTAATTTGTATTCGTATTTCACCGGTTTGGTTTGTACTAAATGGTACATGATCAACTTTCATCTCTTCACTTACAAACAAAAGGCATGTCAAGCCCTTTTTTCAAAGGAAGTTGTTGTAAATACACTCTAACTAAATATGTCAATTATTTCATTCAGTGCACATATCTATCACAGTTACAGGGCTTAACAATAAAGGTATTTGTTTATCCACTACACCATTCGTGATAGTAAAATTTTCTGTTTATTCAAATTCCATCAGACTCAATAAATGTGATTAATTTCACAACGTAGAAGAACAATTTTTTTAATAATAATAATTGAATCTTATTTTGATAATGCTACCAAGGAAATTTGTCACACTCTTGATCATAACACAAAATGGACTTTTATTTGGTGAATCCTCTCCTTGTTCAATTCCTTAGAACTTGCCACCAGTGTGTAAATAGCATTGCACTAAAAAGAACAAGAAACGTAGACTTTGTTATGTTGAAAATGTAGTGAAATAACAAGCTATTGACCTCAAAACTACATCCATAATGACTGCTACTATTCGTTCCTTATCATTTGATATAGATTCTTAATCCTGAATTTTGAATATTACACAGTTTAACGATTAGGGAACGTGTTGATATCATAGCAAATTGAAATTCTAGTCAACTACCGAAGGATTTTCTTCCATATGAGTTTGTACAACGATGAAAATGTTTGTTTTATGTTTTGTTTTATTCATATTAGATCCATCGCTAAGAGTTAGCAAAAATAAATTTAATTCTTCAAATTTGAAAAATAGATAAAGTAATATTATCAAAGATGTTTTGAAAATACTTTTTGTGGAACGGTATTTGAGTTTTTAAATTATGAGCTTCAGTCTTATTGAGTACCATGGAACTAATTTTATTTGATCGATTTTCATCTATTATTAAAATTAGTGTATCTATTACACCCACATTAACTCTTACTTCCCCACGGTATTCCCCTGGGTTGTTGAAAAATTCTTCCCAGTGAAGCAAACCACAAACTCAATAATTTCAAACTATTCTTCATCGTATGGTTATGCCTGGGAAATTCAAGGAAACAGGATCAAGTTTCAAGCGGTTACTGAGTCTACCTATATATATTGATATAGAGCAAACTTTATCAGGTTTACTCACTTTTCTAGTTTATCAAAGATAGCTTGAGTCTGTAAAATCCATTAAATATATCTTCATCATTTGGAAATGAATTTAAAATCACTCCTGGAGACCTGCCTTCACTTTCACATCCGGTAAGGCACCCAGGGTGTTTTTAACACTTCAATATTTAATCCCTTTAGGGTCCAAAGATCGAGTTCCACAAGGTTAGACAGAAGACAACACAACTCCAAGGCACTACTTAAACCTTAATAAATAATAAACAACTTATTAACTTTTCACATCTAGTCTAGCTCCATATCAGTCTTAGCAGTCTTCTCCCTTCTTATCTTAATTAATTCTATATAGTATATTATTAATAATTAATTAATTAATAAATAGCAATTGCTTAGCTATACACATTCTAGAAATACTTGGGTAGAAGTACATCGAAGTAGAGGCAGGCTAAAATGTAACGAATTAACGGATTGGTTGTTTAGTTGGCTGGCTCGAACTCTATAATAGCTCCTTCAATAGTTCAGTAATTAAGAGATTCCTAATAATAAGGTCAAATCTAATAATATTCTGTTAAATTATTTATTATTCGAAATGAACCGAATCCTCGTTTTAACATCCCTTTGATAGTATGGTATTTTCTTCGATGAAACATAAATATTATACTGGTTGATTTTAGATTTTGTTTTTAGTAAATCCGACACGTTTTGTTCGGAATTTATATTATAGAGTTAATGCGTATATCTAAGCAATTAATATTTATTAATTAATTATTAATAATATACTATATAGAATTAATTAAAATACGTCTGGAGAGACACCAGCTAAATCATTACAACCCATTGTGGTAAAAAACATAATTTTTGATACAAAAAATCTTGTTGGTAATCTAATAGGACTTTTGTACAATCATACATCAATAATATTTTATCGCTGTCGTCATATATAGTATCAATACTACGAGGGTACTTCAAACAATCCTTCCATTTTGAGGTCCTCAAAAATTATTTCTAAGTGAATAAAAAAATATTTACTATGTATTTACAGCTTAAAAACACAATTTAATCTTCTTTTAAAGGGTTTTCCTATAAAAATGCTTGAAAAAGTTAATGAATTTATTACTTAAACTGATGAATTTATCCTTTGAAATTAGTTATCGATTTCAATTCTTTTATATATTATATTTATACAATAAAAATAATATTCCTTACATTGGTTACTATAACGGAGCTTTTAAAAATAATTATCACTTAACCTCAGATTAATTTGTTAGCTAACGATATAGATATATTTGAAATTAAATTAATATTACTACTAAAATTGATCATTTACAAGCAAATACTGTATTGAAAATGAAAGATAAATTACTCATGCTTTAAATAAATGCATTTTGATTAAATACGTATTAAAAAATGGACGTTTTATTCATTTCTAATCATAACCATGAAATCCATCTTTAATGAATGATTTGTCTTACTTAAATCTTTATAAATGATGAACAAACATGGAATTTTCACGACATACTTCCTTTCATTATCTAATTCAATTCACAAATGCTTTATTAGAGCAGGTTTTTGTGGAAGTAAACCTTCTTGGGGTTTATAAACAATCACATTTTATTAAGAATAAAAACCTTTATGTTTATCAAATTAAGAAAATTAGTGAATAACTATCCGTGTATTTGTATGTCTCAGTAGGACCCTCAAATAAAATATCAAGATTGGCATAGAAGGAACACGCTTCGAGAATCATGAAATCTTGTTTTTAATTGAAACTGAATCTGGGATCCGATCCGTCCCACCTTGAAATCTTGATTGATCATTGGGCCACTAATTTATTTAAATACAAAGGAGCAGACTAAGAGGGTCCTTCTCGCTGGAAGGGATGGAGATGAGGTTCTGTCTCAACTTCTATCTGAATACTCATATATTAAAGTGGAATTCATAAAACTTGGAAAAGATTACAACGACGAGGTTACAAATAACTTAAAATGCACCAAATAGCTCTCATCTCCCAAAAATCGACCACCTCTTCTCTCCGAAGATACCTCCATTCGCTCATTTCTTATTTGGAAACCTCTATGTGATAATTACTTTAGAATGGGTGCCCTAGCAAAGAGAAATCATTCTTTTGTCTCCGCATTTTGGGCCTGTTGCTCACCCGAATTTGTGCACTCAATAGACACATATCTTTAAACACCGAAAAGCCCTTAAATGAAGTATTCAAAGAAAACGAAACTCATAATATGAGAAGCCTCAAGAATCTGTTGAGAGACTTTCAGCCGTTAATACAAGACCAAAGCCACAACTAACCAACTTTCTGCAATAAACTCTCTCAATGTGTGGCAAACCTCCTTCAAGCAATACCCCTAGAAGATGGCAAAGCCAAGATTATGGCCAATAATCCTAATTACTTATAATAAGCAAGAGGTTTCCGTCACACAGCTCGAGTCATGAAGACAAGGCCGTGCTCAAATCTCATTCAATTCCGCTCGGTCAATAACCCTTCAGTGAATATTATTTCGGCCTAGAAAAAGAAGGCTAGTTTTGAGAAACCTGGTACCTCTTGTTCACACATCAAGAACGTCATACAACAACAATAACAACGTACTCATCAGCTGCTCATACAAATAAACAATAACATTAATCACATGGCGGGATGAACTGGAGTTCTTAAGCATTCAACGAATATATCGTAATAATATCTCAAAGAAGAGAACGACATCAAATCAACCCAATGTTTCCATAGACGATGCGTGATCTGCTAGGGAAAGCGTCATTCATCTGACCAATGCCCTTCAAAAACAAAAATCATCGTTCCTTTCAGCTCTAGGGTTGGATCCCTTTTGTCTTACCGGCGTTCGTACTCATCTCAATGATCTCTTATGAACATCATAGCGAATATGATGAACAATAAATATTTACCTCTCATTCAATCTCAACATCTATTTCGGTAATATCACCCCAATCATCCAACAAAGTATCGATAAAGACTTCTACACACTCTTTCTTTCAGATAACAAAGTGGCGGGCTGAATCGGGGGTGGTGGACATGAACGTGTTGAGTCTCAATGCTTTTAAACGACTCCGTTACATCCCCTAAAAAAATAATATAGGAAATGACAACTGCACATCCCTCAGTGAAAGTTACTCGAGGTCAAGCGGGAATGAAATTCATCCAATATTTCAATTCGAAGCTCTACTGAAGATACAAGAATACATCTCAGAGCAGATACTCGTTGTCTCCGACACTATTTTAGTAGCTAGTTAACATTCTACATGGAATTCAATTAGTTATGTATTTAGTTTCTTTTTGTAATATCAGAGCTTCGTATAAATAGACTTTCAACTTTTTATTTTAAATGTTATTTGTTGTTTAAAACATGATTCAGCATGAAAAATAAGGCTACACATATATATTTAGTAGATTTGGTGCGATACTGTGACACTTATGTCCCATATGCCTAATATTAGCTTGTACATTTTTTTATTTATTTTGAAGACATAGAAAGAATTCTGTGATTGATGTAATACAAATAGAATAATGATTCGAGATACAGGGCGACATTGTCAATAGTTTGGTTAGTTTTCTCATTACACTAGATGAGACAAGGATATATATTAAAAACTATAATTCGTAGAAAATTAAAATAAGAGACTAAGTAATCATATATATACTTTAATCAGAAAGCTCTTCCGTCAAAACGTGAGTTTTATGATTCCATGATGAGTACAAACATTCAAATTAATTATCTAAGGGATTAGTTGTTGAATTATTAAGAAAATATTAAAGCCATAATTAATAATTATTACTTGTAGGTTTGTTAGGTTCTGAAAGAAGAATGTAGTTTAAAAGATAGTGCCAAGTCTGCCTCTGATGACTTTTTTTTTTTTGGTTCTTTGAACTGGTCATGCCAATGTTCAAAGTCAAGTAAATAATATTGGTTTATAATTTTATTCAATTCATTTCTATTTTTTAGATTCCTTGATTCGGCATATCCTTGAGCATCCCTTAGCATTTCTCGCTGCATGCTAATCTTATAAGGTATTCCGATTATATATGGCTATAATATCTGAAAAGAAATTTTGTCCCTTCTAATTCACACATATATACCCCTATTATACCGGTTATAAACGCCTGGAACAGCTATGTGGTGCCTATACATTTTATCTGCTGATTGTTATTTGATAGTGTTAAATAATACACAATAACTATGAGTTATAATCGTAGCAAGCCCTGGACTCAACGATACAGAGAAGACGGAATTCAAATTGATTATCAAGGCAGCAGTACCAACTAATTTTTTTTTTCATAAATTCAACACTATTTCAACCTTTTGCCCATGCTGCCGAATAAATAAGGAGGCGTAACACTTTTTTCACCCATTTTTATTAATGTACTATTAATGTATTTTATTATGCAAATTAAACAATATATCGGTGTATATTACCTTATTAAAAATAATCCAAGTAGGTATGAAAAATGTATAACTTCGAATCAAATCAGTAACAAAAAGTATATATTATTTGAATAAATTATAGCATAAACTTTTGAGAAACCTTGTGTAATAAATATTCAAGATTGTGAACTCCAATTTTTTATTTTTTTGATGGAAGAAAATTTAATCCTTAAACTTTTTAAATTTTTTTAAATGTATGTTACTTTTTGCAACTGTTCAGTTTTTGCAAAAAAAAAATAATATTATTATTTCGATGTAATTTGTTCTATAAGTTGAGAAAATTGATGATCGTAAAAACATTTTGATTCCTTTATCCAAGAAGATATTTTTTCTTTTCCATTAATTTCAATAATAAAAAACAATCGAAAAATACTTGAATATCCTAAATAATTTGACTTTTTTCTAAAACTCTGGTTCATTTATCTCGTAATATTCATGGGCCTGTATAGTTAAATCGTTAAAAAAAACTTAAATAAAGAAATACATTTATTTATTCTGCTGAATTATTGGCCGGATATTTTTCTATAAATTAATACAGCTGACTTAGACATATATGTGATTTCATTAAAGGTGCTGAATTGGCCTTTATGGATCTTCTTGAGGTGACAAATAATCATATTAGGTAGAAATATTATAGTGTCAGAGTTGCTCAATACGATTTTGTTTAGAATAACTAATTGAACGTGTCCTCATAGGAAATTTTTAAAGCCAAAAATTTGCTTATTAATAACTGCAAAAACTGATAGAGAAATATAAGATTTGTTATATAGTTATCGTATATTTTGATGCTTAATTCTTTATTGATACAAATAATCATAGTATGATGAATATAGATCTTGTAAACTTAATAAAAAAAAGGCCCGCGATTTAAATTTGACTTATACTTTACCTAAAGGTGTAATTTCGTTCAAGATAAGAAAAAAAACCCATTTAAGATATATATATTTATACAAAATTCTAAAAATATTTTATACGAACACAATGTCTAATACCATTTAACATAAGGCTTTAAATGATTAATAAGGATTGACAAATTGATAATTATTATTTCATAATAAAAAACCTACAAAATTTAGTAACTAAACTGTTTACAATTAGAAGAAATATATATATATATATTAAAATGTGTACTAATCAGTCCTATAGATTTGCAAAGTATGTATATTGATTAAGAAACATAAGGAAATGAGCACTTTTTTTATACAAAAAAAAGACCAAATATGAACATATCGTCATATATGTTCTTTTATGCGCATTACAAAAATTGCTATAAGAAGGTTGTGAGAATTCATATAAAAAATGGTTCCGACATTTTTAAATTACGCCATTCCAGATAAATTCAAATGTGTACACAATATATTTAATAACCCAAAAAAATTAATAACTAAAAACAAATGTAAATTAGAATTGTAATTAACTAAAACGAGTAAAGATTAAATAAGAGAAAAATTTCATCATAGGAGCTTGTTTAAGATATTAAGTTGTTTTGGAGGGAACATTATTCAAAATACCTATTTTTTCAAATATTTTTACAACCGTTAATTACAAAAGGAATGATAAATACTTTATTTATAGCTTATATAAAACAAATTAAACATAATCATAATAAAACCAGATAAAGATATATAATTTGAAGGCTAAAGATAAATTAAGGTTATAAATTTATTTTGTTTGTCAGTCCTTTTTTGGATATAAATACATAAATTATTTCTGATACAATTCAAATGATGATCTCCTCATCAGATACTGTATTTAACACCATGATCGAATAGTTAATATAAGTAGCAAAGGATGTCCAGGCCAAGTATGGCATTAAGAGGAGTCCAGCAACGATGTTCAATCTAAAGAAGGAAATCATTGTGATCCCAATACCAATGCAAAGTGTGACAATTATGTAAAAAGCCTGTAAATGAATAGGACAAGAGTTATATCAAGTATCTTGAGAATAAAATGATAATAATTAATCAAATCAAAGATGTATACTATTGTTATCTGATGGTAGCCAAAGAATACAGGTGACCATGACCAGTTGAGTAATAATTGTGCCGTGTAGAGAGCAAGGGGTATCCCAGCAGGTCCTTTAAACTTTTCTCCGCCAGATCTGTAAACTAAATAGCTAGCAAAGCCCATGGATAAATACAGAAATGTCCAAACTGGAGCAAAAATCCATCCAGGAGGTTGTAGTGCTGGCTTTTTGAGGCTCTGTAAAAAATAAATAAAAAAGTTTATTAATATTCATACTAATAAAAAGAACCACATACGTCATACCAATCTTGGTCCATTTGTGTACCCGTGATCAAGGTTGCTAAAAAGCTTCCAATGATTGGAATAAGGGTCGCTCCGATCATTTTAAAGTTTATTTTTTTCAAACAGTTCATTTTTGGAAGAAATAATCGTATTGAATTGTACCTAAATTGGTGATTGTGCGAGTAGAACTAATAGTAATCCTCAGAAACATATCCATAAATTATTTATCATTATCATTGAGGCATTCTAAAGAGCGTGTGTGTTTCTTTAGAGTAAGAAAAATTGATTAACAATTTATTTGTGGCGTGCGCTGATATTTATATATACATATACAAATACACATAGGATTGACTAATTTAAATCACCAAACTTATAGGACTCATATAATTACATAATTAAATTTATATAACGGCTTATTATATATATAATATAATAACCTTTAACTATTGTAAAACGAATCTAATACAATTTTATTGAAGCTAAAGTAGCTATCTATAAAAAAAAAATAACTCAAAGTAAGACTTTAAGTAGAATTGTAGAATATCCTTTTTCTAAGAGAAGCTCATTTATGTATATTTAGCAAAGAGTACTAAATAGGCCTTATTAGTACAAATATCCGGTTCTTGGAAAATAACTATACCAAAAATGGGAAGATGCCCTTTAGAATAATAATTATTCTCTTAATATTTTCTTTTTGACATGCCTCTGTAGTCTGTATCTGTATTTTATTTCTTCAATTCATATAATGTTTTTAATAGGTCTAAAGATGTGAAAAGAGGGCTTTGAGCACTTCAAAAAACATGTCAGTTTTGTAGTATGCATTCTACATTATGACGAGTAATGAATATTGTCAAAGGAATAAATATTTAATAATGCAGTCAAAAATGAGAGAGGCTCACTTTATTACTAGAAAATAATAAAACAAAATACGAGACTATCTTCTCAGCAACAATAATAACTATCTAGTATACGGTATGTGTTATTATTTCATTTTTGTTGGTGGTTGTCACTTGTTGCTTAAATCATTTTGCTTCCTTTACTCTCCTGGTATCACATTTTTTACATATTATCTAGAGAAGGCACATAAATGCATATTTTTAAAATATGTTGTATGTATATAACTGTTGATTTTTTCGTCTTCGAAGGTTTTTAATGAGCGGGCAGGCTATTTATTTGAGGGTACACCATTGTCTCCTCACGTAGACTTAGCCTTATTATTACTGGACTTTTTATTGCCTTTGACAAAGTAAGTAATAAATAATACATGTAATTAGTGTTGTTAATTGCTTCAATTGTCCTTAGGTATAAACTAAACAGTATATTTTGCCGTGTGATAACAGAATTCTTTAAGTTTATTTGATAATTCACTATCAATCTCCAATAATTTCAAATACTTTTTGACGATTTATACAAATGTGTACAAAAAACAACAACAATAAAGAATGGAAGATCTTTGAGGTAATACTTTATGAATTTAACCATTTAACCTTAAAAAAAAACATTTAATAGATTTATAAATAAAAAGTTTTAAGATCAATTCTCTTTCTGATTGTTAAAAATAAAATATAATTTTATACTGTACATATTCTTTATCTCATAATATACGGAACTAAAAATAAATAATTATCACAGAACCTTTGAATTTAAAGTATTTCAGAGAGCTTTAGAAATTAAATGGTTAACAGTTACCTGCATGGTTTTCAAATCAGGTAATCGGCTGAAGTGGTTAAACTAAATATAGTATATGATGATGACGTCAGAGTCCAGTCATAGGTGTATCATATCCCCATCACTAATATAAGGCTTTGTGGTATCAAAATTGAAAAAGTGCGAATGGATGTTTGTTCAAGGGTTTTAGAGTCAGAAGGGAAATTACTTCTTGACTAACTTTAAAAGCGAAAATAATAATCTTTAATAACCACACAGGTGTCCCATTCACCAGTCGTCCTCAACTCCGAGACCGCAGACCAGTACCGGTCCGTGGATCATTCAATACGTGGCCTTACAATAATTAATTAGCTATTTCTGTCTTATTTATTATCTAAGTCTGGGACGATAATACAAGGGGGGGACCGACTACTTCATTTATAAACAGTTAGAGAAGAAGAAAATATTAAGTATAAATGCAAATTACAAAAGATAATTAATTGTGCGGGATAGTTGTTAATTATTTTAGGGTTGATTTTTCTTAATTGGCTCATTGGATTTCTCAGGCAACAACCCACAATGCCTACTATATATTCTCTACGCATCTTGTTGCAAAGAAACAAGCTCAAGGCTCAAGCTACAGTGAATTCACGTTTATTGTTATTATTATTATTTCAACCCCCCCAATCTGCAATAAAATTGCCAAGCGTTGACCGGTCAACAGTTAGAAAAAGGATGGGGACCACTGTCATACATGTCGAGCTTTTTTGTTCACTCGCACCCTCGATTGACAAAAAGGAAAGGAAAAATTTGGAAAAACATATGGTATCTACCCTTCTGTATTTTCCTTGAAGCCAATTTGTTAATATTTGGCAGAATTTATTATTTAGATATACTATACATTGATAAATTCTACCAATCACAAACCAATCGTTACTATTTGTAATATATTCAAAATTCAAAAAAGGGCGCGCAATCCTTGATTTAATATATTTTATATGCATCAGAATCTTAAATAATAATAATACCCTAATAAAGCTCGTCGTGATACAGGACGAGCTTTTTGGGATAAACAAAAATACTATGTATTGTCCCTTCATCTGTTTTTCATCAGTTGACTCTTCTAATTTGAAGCAGCTGACTCTACGTGTTATGAACTCAAAAAAAGTATTATTATAGTTTATAATTTTGATGTATATACATATAATATATTAAACCAAGGATTACGCGCCCTTTTTTTTGAATTTTTTGAATATCATACAATTATTATTATTAAAATCTATGTATCTATGTATGTAAAGTATATTTAAATAATAACTTTGTCCAATATCAAAAAGTTGTCAACAAGGAAAATACAGAAGAGTAGCTACCATATGTTGTTTTTTCAAAATTTGCCTTTCCCTTTTGAGAATTGAGGTTGGGATTGCACAAAAAAGCTCGTCGTGATAATGAGGAGCAATATGTTCATATAGGTCAATCAAAGTGCTCCTCATGTAGACTTTATTTTGATGTAAATTATCTATTGATGGATTTAATGACTGCTTAAGGAAGGTAAACGGTTACATTATCCCGTTAAAGACAAAAATCGTTTAAATTAATTAACTTTAATCGTTTGGTTTGCAAATCTTTTCTGATTTAAAAAAAGAAAAGAAAAATGACTCGACTTTAGTATGAGCTCAAAAGAGTATTTTAGATAATATGATGTATATATTAAGTCAGTATACATCTAAATAATAATTCTACCCAAAATTATTATTAGTTGAAAAATATAGAAGGCTAGCTACCATATGTTTTCTCAAAATGTTTTTTTTCCTTTTGGGAGTAAACAAAAAAGCTCGTTGTATTCAAACACCAGGAACACGTATGATATGTACATATAACTATAAACATATTACTTTGTTATCAGACAATTTTTCTGCTTTTCTTCTCCGTTATAAATGCTTTGAACGTTCTGAGGGGTTTAATATAAATTAAATGTTGTTCTGTTTTAAACCATTCCCTATTATTCAATAAAAAAAAAATACCACTGATGGGAATCATTGATAAACTTTAAACTAACTTTGGAGCTTTTATTATCTTTCTTTTTTGAGGGACACGTCGAGCTTTTTTGTCCACTCGCAACCTCGACTGACAAAAGGAAAAATTTGGAAAAACATATGGTAGATGCTACCCTTCTGTATTTTCCTTGTTGCCAAATTGTTAATATTATGCAGAATTTATTATTTAGATATACTATATATTTATAAATTGCACCAATCACAAACCAATCGTTACTACTTGTAATATGTTCAAAATTCAAAAAAAGGGCGCGCAATCCTTGTTTTAATATATTTTTTATACATCAAAATCATAAATAATATTAATACCCTTTTTGAGCTCATAATCACGACGAGCTTTTTGGGATAAACAAAAACACTATGTAATCTCCCTTCAGCTGATTTTCATCATTTGATTCTTTTGATTTAAAGCAGCTGACTCTACGTGTTATGAACTCAAAAAGGGTATTAGTATTATTTCTGATTTTGATATATACAAAATATTTTAAATTACACGCCCTTTTTTTGAATTTTTGATGTACAAGTATTGACGATTGATCTGTATTTTGATAGAATTTATAAATGTATAGTATATCTCAATAATAATTCTTCCCAATATTAAAAAGTTGGCAACAAGGAAAATACAAAAGGGTAGCTACCAGTTGTTTTTCCAAATGTTTCCTTTCCCTTTTGTGTGTCGAGGTAGAAGTGGACAAAAAAGCTCGACGTGAACACGTAGAGTCATTTGCTTTAAATCAAAAGAGTCAAATGATGAAAATCAGCTGAAGGGAGAATAGAGCGTGTTTTTGGTATATCTCAAAAAGCTCGTCGTGGGAATGATTGCCAGATATATACAATACAGATAACGACGTGAGATGGAGAGACTGTGAATATCATGATGGACTAGCAATCCATAATAGGCACTATAATTATTTATTCAGACCGCTCCATTGCAGATATTTCTTTACTGTGTACCATTTGCTTTTAATATCAATTGTTTAGTTATACTATGAACCTTAAATTTAACCTCATTTATTTATTTTTCTGCACAAATTATTGTGCCTATTTCACGACTTATTTTCAATTTATAGGCATATAGATATATATGTCCGTACTGAATAACAAAAACAAGAGTAGTAGTAGTAGTAGACAGTCAAGTACATATACTTTTCAAATTTACTTTCTTTTTTGTATATATACATATACATATGGGTAATGACTATGAGAAATATGAAGAGAGAGAGAGCCCTGATGGCTTTCAGGAATAGAGAAATATATACTACTATATGTAATACAGGCTAAAAGTATACCTTCTTGAACGTAATTATTATAATTATGTGGAAAATTCATCTCATGCTAAATTTCAATCTTTTAACGCAGTTCAAAAAAGAGTCAACAAAATCCGTTCCTTATAATTTTTAAGGACCTAAAATTGCGATCTTAAACCTGCATTATTCTTCCCTTTTTTTTAGAAAAATAAGATACTCATAATAATTCACTTTACTGTTGTAAGAAATATTAAATGATTATTACACTTCATTTTTGTGGAAATTTCATCTCATGCTAAAGTAAATTTCGTTTTTCAAATATCTTATTTTAAGGTAAAATGAAATAATATTCGTACATCTCAAAATACTTACTCAGAATCAATTGAAAGTAGGTCAAATAAATTCATTCATTATTTTTTTTTTTGGTAATATAAATATGTCAATGCCCTTTTGGAAATTAACCTTTGTAAAAGTATATATATATACTTATGAATGTATATAAACAAAAGACCATGAAATATTAGGAGATGTTCACATTATTCTATATTCTTCTTCTAGTACTTGACAAATTGCAGAGTAATATATTAATATAACCCAAGTAAGTATTACATACGAACCTTAATGTGAAGAAAGCCTGTCGTACACCATTTTAATGAATAGAGCATTGCACAATAAATCAGGAAGGAATCATCAAAACAGCCTCAAACAATAACATCTAATGACCTCTTGGAGTCATCTGACTTCACTCTAACAACCTCTGAATTAACTATTTCATAAAACTATTGATTTCATAGTACACATCGGCCTCCTAAGTCTTCAAATCGCATTTTGGCCTTAAAAACAGCCTTCAACAACCTTGGGTAACCTTAAAGGTCAATAAAACATAAACTCTGCCTTTTTTGGGTCAAGTTACTTCATCCTTATTTTGCCTTCCTGTCCTCATGGGTCCTGATGCTCGTTTAAACATAAAAACAAACATAGTTTCCTATTTCATAAGCTATCAAAGGCATTAGTTGTATGTAAGACATGGTTTTTTTCATTTACTGATAGTAAAAACTGCTTCTACAGAGCTTTCCCTTCACATTTCTATGGAGTACTAATATTTGGGATATTAAATTAATTAATTATTTTTGTAAACAAAATAAGTATTTTGATCTTCTGAAGAATTAAGCCTCTTTAAAAAAATCCTTTCTGCAATTAATTCCTTATTTTTTTTCTACAAACAAATCATCCTTGTACACGTGGTGGATAGACGAAACATCGCAATAAAAAACACACAAATATATAAATTTGAATAAATAAATAAATTTATTTTTTGGTAAAATGCATCAAAATTTTTAAAAAATACAAAAGCATGTTAATAGATTTGTGTTGTATGACTATTTTTTTTTCTTTTTTCAAACTGTAACAATGGATTGCAAGTATGTTAAGAATGTGTCAATATCTTGACAAATATATACATATATAAGTATATATGTGGTTTTTGAAGCAATAAGCAGCGTAAAATGAGGAAATTTTTTTAAAAAATAGTGTAGGGATTTATTACTGGACTGACAAAAACACCAACAAAAATAGTCCCTTTTGTCTAGTTGAAAATGAATTTTAAAAAAATGATAAAATGGTGAAAAATCGTGCTAGGGAGGGATTGAGGGCATGAATGGTTCCATTCATTGTGCACATATATATGTATATGTAAGTATGTAGACAATGAATGGATCATGAAAATGAATTACTTATGCATGTAGGTATATAACAGATTTGATATAAAATAAATGAAGAAGTATATGAGTACATTAATCAAATTTATAAATAGATATTATCTTTACATAGTATATATATATATATGTATATGTATGTATGTATGAAGATTGAAAATTGGAGCTAAAAGTAAGAATATATTTTTTTTTTCTTTTTTTCATGAGTTGCTTTCTTTAGAATGGATTTTAATCTAAGAAATTGGCACTAAGATGATGTGTTTTGACATGAGCTTGATTTGGATTTTTGACCATTTCTGTCCAATGTTGGAGTCGATTGCCTTTTGCATTAAAACCCAGTATTATTCCACCTAGAGATATCATTTTATTAATAAACAATCATATAAAGGAATTATACAATAAGTATAGACTATTTGAATAACTTATGTGTAGGTCACTATAAAGAGCTCAAGGGAAAAATGAAAATACGGTACTGAGCAAATAGGGTACATATACTGATCGTCTTTTTTGATTCGTTTATCGGTAGTTATTTTCCATATCTCGAATGTAACGAAGAGATTGCAGCAAAATGAGTCAAAATGATTATATCAAACAATAGAGTTACTATGTATGGAATTCAAATTGTTAAAATTATGACTTAAATTTGTCAATTATGTTATGGGTAAAACAATTAAATTATACGTGTCAGATAACTTAGAGTGAAGTTGATGTCGTCGTGGGGGATTTCTAAGTAAAAAATAATTAAAGAATGCAATCGTAAATTAATATTGAATAGACTTAATTAGTAAAACATATCAGCGAGCTATTAAGTCATATATACAGCAATTGATATCAGTATACTTCTGATTGATAATCAAAATGGATTATATGTTAATAAAGGTATAAAGGCATTAAATGATTTTCAATCTAATGATTCGGGTGACTGTATCAAAGTCAACACTTTGTAATAGTAAAGTAAGAATGCCTAAGTAGTTAGATGCGGTTGAAAAGCTTTAGGAAGTTATATGTTCTCCTTTCATTTTAAGACCTGTGGTTTCCCTTGAGTCCTTCGGGCTTTTTCAACTCAAAGATATGTAAGGGTTACCTATATATTCTTCAGGTTTTGATTTTTCCTTATCCCAGATTGTGATATGAAGGCTTTGTTTCGGCAATTCCGCTATGGATGTCAGGTACACAAATTGTTCGTGGTATTCCGGATTGGAAGTTCTCCACTTGACCGTAGTTTTATGACGAGAATGCTTGGATCCAGGGAATAACTGACTGAAGGAATGAAGGAAAATCAAATTATACGACGGAGTCGTAGACAATTAAATAGTTTTTATGAATGAGACTCACGTTTGAACGTATGGATTTGTATTTCCATCTTCTTCCATTTGAGGCAAATCAAAGCATCGAAGTATTCCCACTCGAAGTGTTCCTGCTTTGGAGTAAAATGCTAAAGAAATTTCAACTCGCCCCACGTTAGAAGTCAAAATGAGTCCATTTATTGTGTCCTAGGGAGAAAATATATAATACAAATATGATTATTTGTTCTTACAGAATAATTCATTCATTAACTTTAAGATCCGGCTTATCCAGAGAGATTTGAAACTTTTTATGCAACTGAGGCAATATTCTCTTGATAGGAAAATTTGACTCTGCTAATAAATGATCACCCGGTAAATCCTCATCTATGTAATTAAAAATATCATCAGTAATTAGAGTAATTGAAATAAATAACAGAATATGACATATGTGTAAATATTTTCTCCCA
The DNA here is from genome assembly GCA_963680855.1 of Lepeophtheirus nordmannii. Taxonomy (NCBI): domain Eukaryota; kingdom Metazoa; phylum Arthropoda; class Copepoda; order Siphonostomatoida; family Caligidae; genus Lepeophtheirus; species Lepeophtheirus nordmannii. Next base: position 38,682,338 of record OY804521.1, on the reverse strand, counting down.
TTCAATGATTTTGCAATTTCATTTGTTCACCATTTTTTCCACATGTATTTACATACAACGAAATACCCTTTAATTTATAATATTAAAGTAAGCCATTATTCAAATGAAATATCTTTATGAAAGAATAAATGGATTCACTTACCCAATACGTGTATAGAAAGAACACCTGTTTGTAAAACCGATTGGTTCACACCCTTAAATTGTAACATTGCGTTGTAGTGTGGATTAATACTTTTTGCAACTGTTTTTGTACATTGGGGAGTAAAGACCTACAAGAAAAAATACATTTATGAAACCCTTAGACTTATTCAAATTATACATATGTTAAAGTAAAACTGAGAGAATGGTTATTTTTTTAATTTAAATTGATGTAATAGGCACATAAATACCTATGTACATACATGCAAAAACCAATGTATGTAGACTTATTGGCAGAAAAAAATGAACTCAGTGTAAATATTGAAGATCAATAAATCAATCAATTTTATGTTTATCAATCAATATCACGATACTTTTAATGAAGTAATAGTAACTTTATTAATTTATTGATACGCCATATTTCAATGAATTTCAAGTAGAAAGTTTTATTTGAGTTCATGTGCCAAGTAGATATTTAGAACAAACAAACAGATGAATCAACTTTTTTTATTTTATTAAATAAAAATATTACAATTTAAGTTGATTTTATTTTTGTAATTTTACTCAGGAATACATAAGTGATCCAGTATTTTTTATTTATGTATAAAAACATATTGAAATCAACATATTTTTGTCTACGTTTCTGAATGCTTACGCTATGCTCAAAAATAGAATCAAACTTACAAAATAAATAAGAAATTAGAGAGTTTGATTTAGATACAGGATCCCCTGACTCCGTCAAAGCACTTTACCACTCAATTTTTTCAATAACTTTAGAATTAATTGAATTAATTAACTTACAAAAAGATAATAACTTAATATATAAAGTATTTCATTGCTAACTGATTAATCCACCAGGATTATTCACCAGAGTCTAAAGTTTGATCATGGAATTATCTAACAGATTTGCAATAAAGAGTTTTTGGAATATTTTACAATTCTCGATATATACTGGCTTTTACAAACTCCATATTTTTATGCCTCTTCTTTCCGGCCTTTGATAGTAATAAAAAATTCATCAACCACTGTTGTGTTTCATTCCCAGTGTAACATGACACTGTATTTGTATAAAAGTTATTTAGTCCTTTAACTAAACTTCTTAGAGAATCCAGGGAAGAACTACGGGTTCCAAAATGTCGTATATGAAACGATCCTGAATAACATTTTCAAGGAAAATCAATGAAGGTTTGCTTCTCTGACTTGTTATGATGCCCCATACTCTAATAGATTTGATAAATTTTGATTGGAGCACTACCCTCTTCTCCAATGGGATGATGTTCTTCTATCTTTAACTGATAATACGATCATTTTGGCGATCAAACATGACACCAATGTCAATTTTGGAAGAAGTTTTGAGCATTGTTCCATTCGACGAGCTGATGCTTCTTCTTACAACATCTAAAGATTGTGAAGTTTAAGTTAATTCATACCCAGATCCTTCACATCGATCCTATGTACAAACAGACTTCGCTTACGCACACTCCAATTTATTTAGCCATTTTTTGAGCAGATTGTTTTCAGTTTTTATGATGTTCTCCTTCGTACTAATGGGCCGATTCTGAAGTTTGAATCTCGTTTCTCAATTGATCTAGTCACCTTGAATCTTCAAATTGTATATGGTAGAAGAGGAATGAACTGACAACATATTTGTTAGGGCTTCATTCTTTTTTTAATGTAAACGCACCTTTTTGAACAAATTAAGCGTCCACTCCCTTTTAAAGTATCACTACAGGTTGTTTAATTTAGGTCTGAATTTTAATTTAGGACCATCAACATCAAATTCTAAAAAGTAATTTAATGACATTGGCAGATCCTGTATACATACATATACTGATTGTAGACTAATAATGAGTTATTCAAATAAGTAATAATATATTCAAAGATCGAATCTATAACTTTATCAATCAAGTAAAATGTTATTGATTTGTATAATTACCTTTTAGGCAGTGTTACTCGATAAAGAGGTAAGTTTGTGAAAACACATTCACAATCAATTTAGTAATCTAGTGATATTGATAGACGTTAAACTTCAGTCAATCATGCATGTAAGTATATTTCTAAATGAAGTGTTTTACATTTGTTAAGCTTAAAGAACAATACAAATGGACTCTGGAAAAATGGTTCCTTGAAAATCATGTGGGTTTTAGTGCACGACCAATTGAGAAGCCTAAATCCAGGGGTCGTCATATTTCATACAAATTCGTTTGTCAACTATATAGTCTTCTAATAATTATTTTTTATTTTGACAACATATAAGAAAAAGTTAATTCCTACCCCTACATACATAGGACTGACATTATTATGACTTTTCACGTCTAGTAATCTCTGACAAAAAACAATATTTACTTTTGTTCTAATAGAAAATATCTGATAAGTTTGAGAGGTGACATGTTTTTAATACATTTGAATTGAATCTGTCATGTCTCAGATTGACAAACTAATTCTCTCATATTATACTAATGACATCAATTATTTGAAAGGTTAATTATTTACCTTTTCTCCTGGTTGAACCAATGTAACTTTGCAGTAAGAGTCTGAGAGGCCGTTTATATCCATTCCTTTGATTCTCTATATTAATAAAATACAAAATTACTTTGTATTGACTTTTTGATTATGAATGTCTATAAATAAATTGGATCAAACACCCTCGATGTACTCTCTGTACATCGATTATTCATTACATCTTCTTTTTGTCAAGAAAGGAAATGCAGGGAAAATATCTAAGCCTATTGACTATTAAGAATAAATTGATATAAAAACTATAGCTCCAGGGAGAAATAAATATCATATAACTGCATAAAAGTAAAATGAACATTGACTCTGCACACATTATTTAGTCAAACTGAAATTTGTCACATGAAAAATACATATAATAATTAATTATAAAACATGGCTAAATTTTAAGTATATATACCTTAGCTTTGACGATATTCACAGTAAGATACTCATTCACTTCGTCGAATATTAAATTTATTTCGATAATTCCATGGGAAGGTGGCTCTAGTAAACGACTCGACTCTTGTGTTTCATGTCGGCTAGAAAATATACATTTTTTTTATTTTATTTTACTCCATAATATGTACAAAAAATGTTATTTAACATGCTTTATTTTTTTAAAAGTATAAAATGTTATTTAAGATATGAATAAAATGAAAAGAAATGGAGAATAATGAAGGTTACATAATAATTTCTTTTATTTTATGTCATCACATAAATGGTTTGAAAGTTAATCTATCTACTACACTTTACATACATACATATGTATATAATACCTTTCTAATCTTATATAATAGTAAATTTATATGCAAAATTTTCTTCTGTATTATGTCTCCAAGGTTTAGAAACATACTTGTCTTAATACTATAAATAGACATACATATAATATATATTAAACCGAAATTCACTCTGAGCAGAATGTCATTTATAAATGTATTACAGAATTGATTATTATTAGAATATATATATATATATATATATATATATATATATATATATATATATATATATATATATATATATATATATATTCATTTTATAGTCATCTGTGTTGATAATATCTACTACGTCTCTTAAAGTACATTGTCAGTGCGACATAAGACGATTGTAGTGAAGCTTCATCAAGACGATGCGTCAGCAAGTTTCCGCATTACTCACATTTTCGTAATACAGATCGAATCAATGCACTCATACTTCAAAATAATATCTCTTATTCTATACCTTTTCAAGTTCAATATGATAATAAGCAAGTTCAATATGGGAATAAATACACTGAGCTTGTTTATTCCCATATTGAACTTCCTTATTGCTTATATTATTGCAAAAGGTATGGATAAAAGAAGCAAAAAAAACTCTTTTTTGATTAGCTTTCCGTCTCCAAGAAAGTTAGATATCACGCAATACGCTTTTGGTGTGATATATCATATATCATTGGTGTGTATATACATACATGCCTTCATAGAATAAGTAGGAATGTAAATAATATGCAAATCGGGCTTGTAAGAAACAAAGAAAGAGAAAATCAACCTGGTAACTCTGACAATTTAATGAATGTTGAGAGGAAAGCAGCTTGAGCTGTCATGACGTTTTACTGAGCTACAAGCTGCTATTCTCCTTTATACATAGAAATGAAGACGTCAATAATAAATAATAACATTATGTATGTTTACTATAGATGAGAGGCAGAAAATTGACTGAAACTAATATCAGGAAATTGTATATTTTAAAGTAATAATTATATGAGGACTTGAGCCCTTTTTTGTTTACATTTTATTTGCTTTATAAACTTTAATGCATGTATTCCTTCATGCGAGATCTTTACCATCAGGTAGATGTTCTCCCCTCAGAAATAAAGGAAAAAGGAACACAGCTTTGGAAAACAAAAAATACTGTTTGAAGAGCCAACTCCACAAAATCTTGCACGCGGCATTTTGCATATTATTTACATTCCTAGCGATGCCTCTATTCACGTCGCATTGTAAATTTTATCCTTTATTCAAATCAAGCGGAAATTAATTTAATTTATCCCCTAACTTGAACCTCCACACAATATTTTGTTTTTCGAATTCCTCTCCATAATTTTATAGGGTAAAAGACTCACCTTGAGCCATCCTCTGGTAGACCATTATTGTCCTTTTTATCTCCATTGTCATTGTTGTCATCACGATCTAAATATATCTTTCTTTTGGTTTTACTTCGTCTTCGAACAGTGCTCAAACGTCTCAGAGTCGATGTAAATTTATTTTCCTTCTCATCTAAAAAAAAAAAAAGAAAATTAAATTAAAAGAAACAATTAACTCATTAATGCTGAATGTGCCATTTTTCATAATGATTATTTTTATGTACATATGTTTATTTTTAAATTATAGAAAAATATTTATTACACCCATGGGGTCAGAGATAGGCCATGAGTATTTAAATACGCATTCGTTTTTTTTTGACATTTTTTTTTGTATATGTAGATATAAGTATAATTTGAAAGTACAAAGAGGAAAAGTATAGATAATTTCTCGTTTATTTAAAAAAATATATTTAAAAAAATGGTTCTATAGCAATTCTACATCGATAATTTCCAATATCGATCCAATATCGTCTAAATATCTTTGGGTCTAAGAATTGTAAAAATAAAGTTTCGAATCCAAGCATTGTTGACCATTACTCAGAGAATATAAGTAAAGATAGCCCACCACGCCATTTCTGCTGGCACATTTTTATTCTATAATTTAAAATCCTTTGATTTGTTTTATCCACATCATTCATGTATGAATTTGATGTTCGTAGACTGTGAAATGTCGATACATATACTTTTTTTGTATTCAATTATACCTTTTAGTTCTTGTTAGACTATTGAATCCGTAATTTGAAACTAAAATAACATCCTCATTGTCCTTCCATTTTTGAAGAAAAACATTATAATAAATCGTATGATCTACTGTTCCACGAAGTTTTGCAGCCATTTTTTTATTGCTATAAAGAGGACAGCTCTTGAGGCAGTTTTCTCTGCATGTTCTTAATACATGTATCATTTTAGACAATTTTTGGAATGGTGAAATGATACTAAAAGTAATTATCAAAGAAAGTTGTTGTCCAGGCTTAGGTTTTACACCGCACATGCCAGTTAAATTCATCACGACATTTCTGCCAAGACTCAAACCTTCCTATGTATAATTTGCTCTGCTTTTTGTTTGTGTAAAATTCGAAGGCCTGAAGATGCACGGATTGTCTTTCCCCTAATAAACTGTTTCAAATTACCTCTTCCGAAATAGTGTGACATACTCTCGTCTATGGCTGAATATTTTGATCCTTGTAATTTTCTTTGAATTAGAGGTGAGGATGAAATTTCATTAGTTGTCAGTCTGAAGTGGGAGTATCAAAAAGAGTAAGGTACTCGTACATGGGTTAAAAAGGAAAAAAGTGTTTGTTGAACCAAAGTTATAATCCTCCTTTGAGTAAATATGAGTGGTTATCATCCAATGGCTGTTATTGCTCTCCAAATCATCACAAAACGTAGATTTTGTCGAATATTCACTCTTTTACCCTTCATAGGCCCATTCTTATTACCCAACATTTGATCATTTTGAATGTTTGATCACTGCTGGATGTCAAATTTCTTATCATCAAAGAAAATTAATTTTAGTATCCTGCCGTTTTTCAAGAGATTCAGGATATGGCTGCATCTATCAAGCTTCAACCCTTCATGTAGGTCTGAAAGCTTATGTCTCTTTACCATTTTATAAGGAGAGGTTGTTTTTAACTAATTTACTATTGAAGTCTGGCAGATTCCTGCTTCAGGAGCCAATTTTCCTGTGAACCAACGTGGATTCCTACTCAACTTTTACCTCATTTAAAACAATATATTTCACTCAAACTGATCGTTTCCTGCCTGGACTAGGCCGGTTGGATCTTTGACCAGTTTTCTTTATCCTTTTTAAAACTCTTCAAGCCATTTAACCCACCAATTAAGAGCTTCTTTTCTTTTTTTCAATGGCCTAAGTGCTGTCTTCTTCACTACAATAAATTTACTACACTTTTAAAACACCTCAGAAACAACATGGACTTATTAAGGATCAAACCCAGTGCTAAGTAAATTTATCATATTTTGAGTAACTTAATTAAACTTATTTTTAAATCGTATTATTAATAAATATGGCGAACCCTTTATATTTGAATTTTTGAATATTATTTAGTATTAAATTCATAATTATATTCGTAAAATTTATCAATGTATGATATATCTAAACAATAGCTCTCTACAAAATTAAAAAGCTGGCAGCAAGACAAATACAGAAAGGCCATCATCATCTACCATATGTTGTTGTTTTTTCAAATATTATATTACTTTCCCCTTTTGGGAAAAGAGTCTCGGATTTGACAAAAGCAGCTCGTCACGATACATACATACATACATACATACATAGAGGTAGGTACACGAAACAAAGTTTGTATTCCTAAGACATTTATTTATCTTCTAGATGAATACTACAAAGTTGTTTATGTTCCATGTTTATTTTTTTCCTTCATATAATGAATAAAAAAAAACTACTCTCTAAAAAAAAAATGTTATCATGAATGCATACATTTCTTCATTCATAATTCCTATGGCAATCATATTGAAAAATTGGATTCAGAGCTTAAGGAAATAAGCATAATCAATTGAAGGATATTGTACATGTATGTATGAGCTCCAAATATTTACGTATACATATATGCAAGATAAAAAGGACTTGGATCACTTTATAATTGATGGTTCTTTAAAAAAGTGGATAGTTCTATCTACTTATTAGCCAAGATTTTTTTTTCATACAAGTTCTTAAATAATAATAAAAAAAGTGAACGAATCAATCACATCTAAATATTGGATTGTGTATAATTGAGGCCATTGTTTCGTCGCAACATGCTACTTGGACATGTATAACTAATGAATCTAATTTATAAACAGTAGGATCTACAATCAATAGATGCTTACAATATACCTCTAAAGTTCTCAAAGATCTGGTAAGGGCAGAGTAGTATCACTTTGCATTAGCAGTTCTTGGGGTGAAATGTGACTAAACCTCTACTCCAGCTGATAGAAATCTGGAAAGATATTAACACTCCAAAAAAAGCACAGAAGCTTGTGGGGTTAGTAAAAGTGGCCAATAATGTGTCTGAGAGAGGGTTAAAACCAATGAGTGACTTTGCAACTACGATCCCCGTGTGAATAAAAGTATCATCATGTCTATCTAAACATTTCTTTTCAATTTATGTATGTACTTACTGAACAAACAAACAAACAAACAAAAACAAGAGTAATAGTAGTAGTAGACAGTCAAGTACATATACTTTTCAAATTTACTTTCTTTTTTGACTATATCTATATATGGGTAATAACTATGAGAAACATGAAGAGAGAGAGAGAGCCCTGACGGCTTTCAGGAATAGAGAAATATGTACTACCAAATAGAGGCTAGAAATATACCTACTAAAACGTTGTGTCAATAATTCAAAAGATCAACAACTTCAATCTTTTAACGCAGTTCAAAAAAGAGTCAACAAAATCCGTTCCTTATAATTTTTAAGGACCTAAAATTGCGATCTTAAATCTGCATTACTCTTCCCTTTTTTTTAGAAAAATAAGATACTCTGGGAGTACCATAATAATTTACTTTACTGTTGTAAGAAATATTAAATGATTATTATACTTCATTTTTGTGGAAATTTCATCTCATGCTAAAGTAAATTTCGTTTTTCAAATATCTTATTTTAAGGTAAAATGAAATAATATTCGTACATCTCAAAATACTTACTCAGAATCAATTGAAAGTAGGTCAAAAAAATTCATTCATTATTTTTTTTTGTTGGTAATAAAAATATGTCAATGCCCTTTTGGAAATTAACCTTTGCCTGTATATATATATACTTATGAATGTATAAAAACAAAAGACCATGAAATATTTGAAGATGTTTACTTTATTCTATATTCTTCTTCTAGTACTTGACAAATTGCAGAGTAATATATTAATATTACCCAAGTAAGTATTACATACGAGCCTTAATATGAAAGCCTGTCGTACACCATTTTAATGAATAGAGCATTGCACAATAAATCAGGAAGGAAACATCAAAACAGCCTCAAACAACAACATCTAATGACCTCTTGGAGTCATCTGACTTCACTCTAACAACCCCTGAATTAACTATTTCATAAAACTATTGATTTCATAGTACACATCAAATTCAGCCTCCTAAGTCTTCAAATCGCATTTTGGCCTTAAAAACAGCCTTCAACAACCTTGGGTAACCTTAAAGGTCAATAAAACATAAACTATGCCTTTTTTGGCTCAAGTTACTTCATCCTTATTTTGCCTTCCTGTCCTCTAGGCTGAACCCTGGGATTTCAATGGTCATTTTAATGTCTACAGAAATATTCTATGAATAATATTTCCTTTATAGTATGGGTAGTTAAACAAATGCATATTGTTTCAAGAATCTCTTATTTTTGAAGGGTAGAAAATTTGATAACAAATCCAGTCTGGAGCCCTTCAAAGCTACGTGTTTAAAATTATAAAGATATGCAGAAATATCTTTGTAAATGTGAGAAAATACCTTTATCTTAAACAAAAGTTCAACACGTATACAGAATTTGAATAGCACGTTTTATACTGTCCAGTTAAGGAAAACAAACATGAGAAAGAATTAAATTATTTTAAATGATCAAATAATTGATCTTTTGAGGGTATATTGGTTTTCAATAGACTCGTGAACTGTCACTTATAGTTTTTTTACAGTGAATTTATGATAAAAAACATAAAAATGAAGTTATTTTTTTTTCTTGTCTATCAAACTTTCCTCGGAAAAGATAAAAAAAGAAATTGGTTAAACATTGCGAAATTTCTCTTAATTTGAAAATACCAAATTTTTTATGTAGAGCTGAACAACCTACAGAAAACTAATAAGCAGACAGAGAAGTTTATAAATCGACAACTGACACAAATATTAATATATAATAAATATTTAATTGTGTGGGATAAAACCGTGTCTTGTGTATCTTTATCACTGTTATTTTCTTACAAATCCTGAGTCCAGTACTTCCTTGATCTGCCTACCCATTTCAATAATAAAATGAATGTATAATATTATAAATTTAAAACTTTATTTTGCCTTCGTAGTTATATATAAATTGTATAGTAATATAAGAATCCATGAACCAATCGAATACTTTGATCTTAAGAACTCTTTCATGTTGTACCCTCACAAATGAACAAAAATAACTCAAACATATAAATATACTAGAGACGAAACTCAACCATAGAATAGTTGAGAGACAGCAGCTGCCCTGGAACACAGTATACATAAGAATGTAAATAATATGCAATGGGATGTGTAAGATAAAAAGAAAGAGAAAATCAACCTGGTAACTCTGACAATTTGATGAATGTTGAGAGTGAAGCAGCTTGAGCTGTCATGACGTTTTACTGAGCTGCAAGCTGCTATTCTCCATTATATATACAACAATAAATAATAACATAGATGAGAGGCAGAAAATTAACTGATCTTAATGTCAGGAAATTATATATTTTTAACTAATAATAATTATACGAGGACTTGAGCCCTTTTTGTTTACATTTTATTAGCTTTATTAACCATAATGCATGTATTCCTTCATGCAAGATCTTTACTATCAGGTAGATGTTCTCCCCTCAGTAATAAAGGAAAAATGATAACAGCTTTGGAAAACAAAAAATACTGTTCGAAGAGCCAACTCCACAAAATCTCGCACGCGGCATTTTGCATATTATTTACATTCCTAAGTATACAAAGACCCCATAACCACATCAATTTTATTTTTGTTTCAATCTTCCTTTTTTTACATTCATTCTTTATTTCTAGACCTTGCATATCCATCACATTGTTAATCTGCCCTCCCCCCTCCTCCTTTCTTCACCTATCATAGCATTAAAGATGGTATATTTTTTCCAAGGCTATGTCAATTAGGAAGTTAACAATACATTTTCCTTTGTCGTCGAAATGTCAAAAATGTAATCTTATTTATTTAATTTTAAGGCATTTTATCCCGCTTTATATCTATTCACTTTGTTGTACGTATATCAGCTGTTTTATGTACCAGCCAATGTATAAACCTTGAGATATTATTAGTATATATTTTTATATTTTAAAAGTCAATTAATCAAGTTCTGGAAATTATTTTAAAAATGAGTAAAACAAGTGTTTAGTTTCCCCATTAATTTCGAACAAACTTTGAGTACGAATGTAAAATCGAAAAGTATTTAATTTCTATTTTTCAATTTTCGAACATGAGAAAAATTTTCATGAAAATATCGAATTGGTTAATTTTGATCTCTTTTTATTTTTGCTATCAAATTACATTTAGATACACTTTTAATTGTCATATATTTTCCATAATAATATGATATAAATACTTATATGAGCAAATTATTTTCTTCCATTAGTGACACTTGATAAAACGGTTATAAAAATTAAAAAATGTACAATGCTGTAGTAAATAAATAGAGATGAAGTGTGCTCAAACCTATATATTTGATGATAATTCCGAACAAAACGTGTTGAATTTAAAATTTCAACATCTTGATTACTATTTAATTTTTAAATAGTATAATTAAGGTTTCATTGATGAAAAGGGCCCAAGTATTTGAGAACAAAGCCCCGTTAACATTATGCATAATGGGATATAATTGTCCATTTAGAATATTCTTTCAGCTTTTCTGCTGGGTTGTCTAAATTTTCAATGAAAAGTAATGAAAAAATGGATAGACACTTCATTACAATTAATTGTTTTGTATATGGTTAAATTTGTTACAAACTTCAATTATTCAATAATAATTTATTAACAGAAAATATGTACTCAATAAAACTATTTTTTTTTTGATGGTTTATAGGTTATTAATGACAATAATCGATATTCAAATATGATGTGTTCGACATTAAAGTATATATTTTATAGATATTTATATACTTTAAAGAAGATGATGACGTCAAACCATCTTTCAAATAGATTTCACGTTTATATATATATTTCATTATCATATTATATTGAAAAATGTGCACAAATGAATTAATTAAGGGAGATAACCCTAATTTACTAATACAATTTGTATATGAATTTTTCCCCATTATCAAATCACTCGACACTCATTTTTACAAAAAAAGTATTATTTACTGTTGTACATATGTATATTCGAGCATCATCGATAAGCAAACACGTTTATGACGTAATATAAGATGACTATAGATATAGATGCAGGTGTTTTTGCTTAAGACGAGACACTTTTAAATTTCCCAATAATAATAATGATGATGCCTTGTGATTGGCCCTTGTCAGTCAATCAGGGAATCAATTGGCATCTAGAAAATATTTATATACAGAGTTATTAAGCATTTCATCCTTGATTAAAATCATGGTAAACATGAATCCGACGACTCAGATGGAGCGCAGGGAAGCTATTCCGAGCCCACCGAGGTAATACACCGACAGAAATCAGCCATTGATCTTGATGCTTACAGGCAAACTGTCTACCAGGCCTTGAAGAGGGGGACTGCTAAGGTTCCTAAGAGGATTAGGCTACGTCCAGCAAGGTCAAAAATGCCCTCGAGGAGAAAGAAGGGACTCTCACGCGAGTTTGACATAGACAGAAGCATCATGAGGATGCTTGTTCAGGAGCATCATGGCCTTAAAAGTAACAAGGGGACAACAAGTCTAGTCCTGAAGCCGATCAATTGCAAAAAGAAGGTTACAACATTAAAAAAAAATCTTTACCTCATTTCAATCTGTATGATTAATATGTAGCTAGCTTAGAACTATTTTAAAAGAATATATGAAAAATAAAATTATTTGTTGAGTTAAGTGTAATTAAAGTTTACTAAAATGTCTCACTTTTTATTTTAATAACTGAAATATTACTGTAAGTTGTCTGCTTATGGAATAAATAAGCAGACAAATTAACAATTAAAATTATCATAGAAATACTACTTAACTTTAATTTTCAAAATAGCAGCCTCTGATATCAGAAAAATTAAATTTTTTTTAGCAAAACTGTAGAAATAAAAGATTTATTGTTGGTAGCAAAAAAAATTATTTTTCAGGTTTGAAATTTCTTTTACTATCTTTAAACTGAATGTAACATCTTTTAATCTTTAGTCATTTATCACTTTAAGCCTAAATGTAAAATGATAAAGAAGAATAACGCAAACAAAAAAGCAATGTTCCTTGCACCTTGCCTATAAAAAGAGAAAGAAAAAAAAAAGCCAAAATTATATAGTAAATGGCCAATTTTTACCGACTGTTGGACTTTTCAGCTGATTTTTGTCCAATCAATCAATATTAAAAAGCTAATGAGGGAGTAGAAATGTAGAATATCAATAGTTGAGAGAAAAATGTTGTAAAAACTGTACAGCTATAGAAAAAATATGATGAAACGACGATCACATTGTCATTTAATGTACAAATGTGTATGGCTGCAACACGACAATTTTGTCCACTAAGCCAATCCTGATTAATTCTATAATTAACAGTGTAATATTTATGAATAAATAGTAAGATAAAAAAATGCATACGGCCCAATGAATAATATGATACGACTTTATTTGTGTTTGTAGCGTACGTACCTAAGTTTAAAAGCCTCAAAAGCGACATCCTGCAGGGGAAAAGTTATCTTCTAGACAAAATTACGTTTGAAAACTATGTGTTACCGCTCATGTATTGACTTTATAGCTTTGAGCTTAGCTTACGAAGAGGTTGGCAGCCTCTCTAGTTAGATAGATAGATTCGATCTAGTTAAGAAAGCCCAATCAGTCATGTTATTAACTACAATATTTATGAATAAATGTTCTTGTACTAAAATCTCTTTGTCGAAAAAACCTGAATAATTTTGTAGGCTGAATCATAGATTTAGAATTGACAAATAATAATTTATAATTAGGTAAAATGTTATTGTCGTGGAAGGACCAGAGGAAAACCTTTTGAGGGCCGGGGGTTGACAACCAATTGCTTAAAATGAGCATTGGAAAATTTGTGACATACAAATTCTTTGTGCAAAATGATATAATTTTTCATTCTTCTTCTCAATGACTGTATTTTGAACTAATTTTTTAATAAATCATAGAAACTGTTGGCAAAATAATTGATGTGTATCACATATGTATCAACTATATTAGTACATAGACGTGTAACCACTTTTTTATATTATATACATACTAATCTTTATTAGATAAAATGAAACAAATTGATTCATTTATCAATGAGTAAAAATATCCAACAAAGACGTTGTTAATTTAAAAACAAGATCGTTCACTGGATTTTTTTTATATCACAGATATCTGATGACATTAAAAAAAAGTACTTTTATTCCCTCTTTTGCTCTAGTTACGTCATTGGCAGGTCAATATTTTATTGGTGTAATGGCGATGTATGTATTAAGTACCGTTTCTAATGGCAGTTTTATATAATACCGTTTTAAATGCCCACTATATGTTGTACCTGCATAGTAATTGACAAGTTTAATTCAAATTTAGACCTAATTACAACCCGTTTTTACAATCCATTACAGACCATTACTCGGTACATAGTTGAATAAATACATATATCGGAATAATATTTCATTTATATAAAGTATGTACTTCAATGCTGAGAGAATGAAGTCGTTATTTATCCTGAGAGTAATCGTCTTAAATGCCAAAAAGACTGCAAAAATAATATCTACAGTGCATTTAATTATGTCTGATACTGAAGTCAAAGAGCAATTAAATTTTGCATTTTTGCAAAAGGGAGCCTCTTTTTTATTTAAAAGGAAGGCTTTAGAGTAATGTTGTTGTTGTTTTGTTTTTTTGTAGGCTTAAAAGTCCTATAGTTGTTGTTCAACCAACCTCTAGGTCAAAACAATGAGCGATAATAATGAATCTATAAAACTATTAGGAGCCTAATTCCATTAATTTAATGGTTTCCCCTTCAATTTCCCGAAATGCAATCATATATTTATAATAATGGTTATTTATGTACAACATACATAAGTACATACATACATACTACTTGCTTCCTTGCATTAGCTACATAAATCTGTATCAAACTAAGTACCTAACCCTTTTTACCTCTTTCCTTTTTGATTACTTTCAAGTCATTAGTTTAGTAGTAGTAGGAGAAGACTATTAAGGCATCAACTAAATCAATATTTTATAATAATAATTATTATTATTCATATGCAACTACTTAAAACTATCATCCTGTTTATCGATTGAGTCTCCAAACTATTTAGATATCTTTAAAAGATCAAACTTAATATACTAACCGTATTTGCATTTATAATTTATAGAACCAGCTCACAATTTTTAAAATTAACTCAGTGTTTGATTTTTAATCCTTTGTACCTACTACGTAACACCATTCATCCTGATACTTGGGTGTTTTTTTTTTTTAAATTTAAGAAAGTTGTGAATAAAAATAAATAAAACCTAACTTCAAATGGAACACTAAGCTACATATGTAAGTATTGTGAGTGTTTATCATTTGTAAAAAATTAGAGCTGTAAATTCTAAGCACTGCCGGTATGTAAAAAAAAAGAAAAAAGAAAAGAAAGAGAAAATGGATCTGGGGACCCTTACAATTTGATGAATATTTGAAAATGAAAAAGAAAAAAATCAACATCAGCTGTCAATGACGTTTCAAAATATTATACATATATCAACTATTCTATTACTCTTTTACTACAGGGAAAGATATTGACAGTCTTGAAGAGGAAATAGACACAAATTCATACCCCTATAAGAAGATTATACTAAATATATACGTATCATGGATTCTAAGTTCATTCGATTTGTCATTTTATTGATCAATTACTATTTATAGATAGTGTGTATTACTTAGGAATGTAAATAATATGCAAAATGCCGCGTGCGAGATTTTGTGGAGTTGGCTCTTCGAACAGGTCTTTTTGTTTTCCAAAACTGTTATCATTTTTCCTTTATTTCTGAGGGGAGAGCATCTAACTAAGAGTAAAGATCTTGCATGAAGGATTACATGCATTAAGGTTAATAAAGCAAATAAAATGTAAACAAAAAGGGCTCAAGTCCTCGTATAATTATATTATTAGTTAAAAATAGTTCTGCCTCTCATCTATGGTATACATACATAATGTTATTATTTATTATTGATGTCTTCATTCGTATATGTAAAGGAGAATAGCAGCTTGTAGCTCAGTAAAACGTGATGACAGCTCAAGCTGCTTCCCTCTCCACATTCATCAAATTGTCAGAGTTACCAGGTTGATGATTTTCTCTTTTTTTTAATTTTACACACCCCATTTGTATATTATTTACATTCCTAGTATTACTCCATTACAAATGGATAGAGAACATGTGCCCCCTTCAAAAATTAAGGTATACATGAAAAACAAAAATCAGATTGTACAGATGGCCAATCGCTAAAAACATCGCACTCTGAAAAATACCTAAAATACCTACATCTCTATACATAATGCATTAAAAATACAATTTGTGGTGATAGAGCGTGAGATAAAGCGAAAATTCGTAAGTCTCACGCCATGGGCTTGAAATTTGAGAACTTGTGTGCATAGATTTCAGACGCAGAGCCTACATCTGACCTTTTTTTGAGGTTACTATGGAGCCTGATTCCGTTGTGAACATGAATTGTTGAATAAAGGTTGAGTTTGCAAGTGTGTGTCTGGTCTGGTTTCAGCATGATTCAAGTTGGATGATCCCATCTAGTTCAGGGCTATTGTTTTTTGTATTATTATAATTTATTAGAGCAGATATATGTATTTTTATGGAAATGGATTTAGCCTTTTGAGTCAGAGTTTCAACTCAAACATTTTTGTTTGTATTTTTGCACATGTACGCATATCAATGTGTTAGTGTGTAAAAATATTGAGTATAAATGCTAATTGAAATAAATTATACTTATTGCACTTAACATACAATTTCCTTTGTTTTCCTTATTATTATTTTTACCTTTTAGTTGGAAATTGTATTGCCTTTCTTTATAATCAGCTTATTTTTTTCTTCTTCCATTTTTAGAGCAAGGAAAGCTAGAGATACATTAAAAAATATTTTCATGAAAATATATAGATGTACATATATTTTATGTTTAAATAACTTCACATATATTTACAAAAATGTGAATAAAAAAGAATTGGATGTTTTTGCGTTCTTTAAGTAGTAATGAATGGTTTTTTTATGAGTTGCTTTCGTACGTGCACTTCATATCCAGCAACTTAGAGCTTAATTGAGTACATAAATTATGTACTTAGAGTACATAACCCTCTTTAAAAAATAATTTTTTACTGGTAATTAGATTTGAGAAATTATTGATTCTCTTTAGGATTCACCAAAGAAACACAAAGAAAATTATCGACTCCAAAATATCCAATATAATTTAGCTTTTATTTTGAGATCTTTTTGTTACTTAGTCGATTGGGTAGTTTAGTAGAAAAGAGATTCAAAGACTTAAAAAAACTACACTCTTGCTCAATTAATAGTATAGGTGGAAGGGTTCAAAGAATCCTTTCAAAATTTCAAAAAGGACTTAAGCTTAATTTAAATCCTCAGTCGGATCCTAAATAAACGTGGCTTTAATTTTTTTTTTTTTACAACTTCACGAGTATCAAATGAGTTGTCAGATACTTTAAGAACAGTCTTAATTTTTAATAATTTCTGAAGATTGTCTCGATAGTTTTGAGCTTTTAAAGATTGTTTTTGTTCTTAATTTTCATGCTTTCTAGAACTTGAGACACTTTTTTGTATAAAAGAAGACTTTTGAGTCAATCGTCAACTGTTTTCTCCTTCCTTTTTAATGTGTAATGTAGATGGCGTTAAAGATGCTTTCTCCAAAAAAAAAAAAAAAAAAATCCCAAGATAAATCAAAACAACTTCTATATTATTATTTATTTACTATTTAGCTCTTTATCTACGTAATTTAATTGTCACCAATGGAATGACATTAGATTTTGAATGGTTTCACTATAATTAATATTACAATTGCATATTAAATACGCAATCGTATCGTGTCAGAACCTCCTCGCTGATGCATCCCAAGTCAAGATGGATAAGTACAGCAACCCGGTCGCTAGGAAAGCCATCCTTTCCTTCCTTGGGATCCCCTTGGAGGTAGACGTGGTGTTTAAGGTCATCCCTTTCAACTGGCGTGGCATTCTCCTCACCACCACTACCACTGTCCTTCAAAAGGACTGCAGGCTATCCCCCATGTACGTGGCATACCTTAAACTTTGAGTCCTTACCCCCTCCCACCGGCTTTACCTACAGTTCATCTACCCTACCACCCCTCCTAACCCTCTTCTTTGAAGCTGACATCCCCTTCTCCTCCTCACTGTTATACAATAACCTAAAGTTTGTATTTGTATTCATTATGTGTTTTTTTGTTGTTGTTGTTTACGTATTGTATCTTTCTGTACATATTCTGAATGAATGATTAACTGGGGGTCCATGGAAGTGTGCAAGCTGCCATAGGGTTTTTTCAAGCCCATTAAAAGCGCTATAGAACCCGGGCTATATCAATTCTCTGGTCGTACTGTGTACAGCGACCATTTCCTCCATGGGCTTCACAGTTTAATCAGTACTGAATTCAAATTGTTACTTCTATGCTTCTTCCCTGGTTGCATCATCTATGGACATTTTCACCGTAGGAAAGATCATCCTACGTCATACACGTCATTGTGGAAAACTCAGCTGGAGGAAAACATCATGGATAAAATGATTCTATGACAAAGTATGTACACCTAGATAAAAGTTCATCATTCATCAGATAGAACGCTCATTAATTGATCAAATTATAAATCAGAGTTCATTCCTTGTGCATACATATGACTTATATGAGCATGTAAATGTTTGTGTAAATATCTACCAACATACATCATAAAGGACATCATCATGTTTAGGGTTCATAGATATGTATATGCATATGAAGTCAAAATGATAACATTCATTACACAGCAAAAAAATATCAATTCTTTATCTTAATGTATATGTACATTTGTAAAACATGCTCTTTACTTTGACTAAAATATCATGAATTTTTTATTTATCATACCTAAAATATTATATTTAGTTCTATACATAATTTCAAGACCTACCAATGAAAACAAATAAGAGTCACTTTTGTAAAAATTTAACACGTCAAAGAGTTATTATACGCAGAGTACCCGTTTTTGATGTTTTTTTTTTTTTTTTTTTCATATTTGATATTTGGACACAAGTAAGGAGAGGCGTCTTGCTGTAAAGCTTCATCAAGCGTCGCCAGGGCAGCAATTTCCATATATATATATATATAGAAGTTGATTATAATTAATGAATATTTGTTCAATGCATCGAATACACTGTTGCATTGAAAAAAATCGGCAGAATAGATCATATTATGTACAAATGCCTGTCTATGGAAAAGAAAATGAAGTCGTCGTACTCATGCAAGTTCACTTAGTATAAGAAGTTCAGTGAGTAATGTAAGCCTGCATAATCTTTTCTCACAGAAGTAAGTCTGAAAACACCTGATGAAATTTCTGAAAACATTATTAGGCTTACAATTGTCAGAGTCTAACCTACAATAGATATTTGTACATAGGATCGATTGTAATTGAAAAAAAATCGGCTGAGTATTTAAAAATGTATGTAATTGAACTCTTTGCTTGCTTATCTCTTTTATCATGAAGAGCTTTTTGAGATAAGCAAAAATGCTATGTATTCTCCCTTCAGCTGATTTTCATTAGTTTAATTTAAATCAGCTGACCCTATGTGTTATGAACTCAAAAAGGGTATTATTATTATTATTATTATTTATGACTTTGATATAAATATAATATATTTTTTTTGAATTTTTGAATATTAAACAAGTATTTACGATTGATTTGTATATTGGTAGAATTGATCAATGTATATGTATATCTAAATAATAACTCTGCCCAATATTCAAAAGTTGGCAACAAGGATAATACAGAAGGTTAGCTACCATATGCTTATCTTATCCAAATTTTTCCTTTCCCTTTTGAGAATCAAAGTATTGTGTACACAAATAAAGCTCGTCGTACCATATGCTTACATTTGTACATACTATGGCCTACTCTGCCGATTTTTTTCAATGATATAGTTAGGAATGTAAATAATCGGGCATGTAATAAAAAAAAAAGAAGAGAAAATCAACCTGGTAACTCTGACAATTTGATGAATGTTGAGAGTGAAGCAGCTTGAGCTGTCATGACGTTTTACTGAGCACCAAGCTGCTATTCTCCATTATATGTATATACAACAATAAATAATAACATATATACCATAGAAGAAAATTAACTGAAATTAATGTCGGGAAATTATATATTTTTAACTAATAATAATTAAACGAGGACTTGAGCCCTTTTTGTTTACATTTTATTTGCTTTATTAACCTTAATGCAAGTATTCTTTCATGTGAGATCTTTACTATCAGGTAGATGTTCTCCCCTCAGTAATAAAAAAAAAATGATAACAGCTTTGGAAAACAAAAAGACCTGTTTGAAGAGCCAACTCCACTTTTTTATTACAAGCCCGATTTGCATATTATTTTCATTCCTAGATATAGTGTAGTCGATGCTACAGCTGTTTTTTATGTTGCTAAAAAATTGTAGTAAGCCCAACGACGCTGGTAGAAGCTGATAACAAGTCCATTATGTATTAGATACTTTTGTCAATTATTGCTTCATATTATTCTGATCCTGGATTTGTATAGCTCAAATTAAACCTTGTTAAATTTTGATTTCTACTAAATAACGATTAATTATATCCAATAATATGGGGACACGAATGATGTACAATTAATGTAATTACGTAACCAGTTATTATTAATTTTAAACATTTTTATACTATTTCTTTTTTTGAAATATATGTAGGATTACAATGAAGATCTCATTGTGACACACAAATGATTTGGAATACAGCTTCAAATTCAATAATAATAGTAGTAGTAGTAATAATTCATTTATGTAACATCCAAATCGTGCACCTTGTCTGATCTTTTTTCAAATAAAAATATATATTAATTAAAGATTACCAATACCTGTAACATGAATCGATAATGCAATGAATAAAAACAATGATATGTTTTACATATATGAACACTATGCCTAGAAAAAAACGGAAAATAAAGCATATCTTTTTAAGCAGCATCAGGGGTGTTTAATTGCTTTAAGTTTAGAATAAATATATATTATGAACGTATATATATATATAAATTGTAAATATCTGTACTAATATACATACACGTGAGCACATACAAATATGTTTAGAAACACATACATTTTTTTGATAAATTATTTATTAGAAAATTCAATCAATTATCTGGTTATTTCATATATAGGTACGTAGCAACGTACATTCATACCCTTTACGTTTGATTATAATTTATTACTAAAGTTTTAGTGTATATCATAATAGACAACAAATATATTAACATATATATTATAATGTATAAACTTTTATCTCTCTCTCTTTTTCCTTTTATATATTTACACAACTATTAGTTGTAGTCACTTCATTAAATAAACTTCCTAGCACATATTATTATTATATTTTAATAACTAGTTACGTACTTAATGGAGACTTTTTATTATATTTATGTATGTATACACGACTAGCTTTTTGGGAATAACAACAAAAACACACACTGTATTCTCCCTTCAGCTGATTTTCATCATTTGACTCTTTTGATTTAAAGCAGCTGACTCTACGTGTTATGAGCTCAAAAAGGGTATTATTATTATTATTTATGATTTTGATGCATAAAAAATGTATTAAATCAAGGATTGCGCGCCCTTTTTTTGAATTTTGAACATATTACAAGTAGTAACGATTGGTTTGTAAATTGGTAGAATTTATCAATGTATAGTATATCTAAATAACAAATTCTGCATAATATTAACAAGTTGGCAACAAGGAAAATACAGAAGGGTAGTAGCTACCAGTTGTTTTTCCAAATTTTTCCTTTCCCTTTTGTCAGTCGAGGTTTCGAGTGGACAAAAAAGCTCGACCTGATATAGCAAATCCAAGCTAGCCTTAAAGGAAAGGGCGTAAATGACAAAGATGGTGTGAGCTTTTAGCTGCCTAAGAGACGACCTTTTTTCGTTCTCTAGTGATGCCGAAAGTGTCATGAAATATAATATTCATACTAACTACAGAACCTCCATGAATTTACGGTTTGAGTATTATTAATTAAAACAAAATGATGAATTCTGACAAAGGAAGACAAATATAAATATATGCTCCTCAAAAGCGACCTCTGACGGGAGGGGGAGTTGTCTAGTAGCCAAAGAAAACATTCTCAAGCTAACAAGCGTAATTTTACTTTGCTTTATTATAGTTTGAATAAATAAGAGTAAATATTGACCCTGTCCTTAGAAAAAAGATTGTCTTTTCTCCAATGTGTCACTATTCTAAAATATACCGTAAATCTTCGAGTATAGTCCGCATTTTTTTCCGGAAATTTTAAGGTCAAAATCCCTGGTGCGTACTATACATGTACTACACATGAGGGTTAGGTTTTTCCCCAAAAAAAACTCCTATACTTGCCCTGCGGACTATACATAAGGGCGGACTATACTCGAAGATTTACGGTACATAGACTTTGCGACTTTAAAACATTGTATCCTAGGCACAGTCCAGGTTAAACCCGGTGTGTGCCTGATTGCAAAACACATATTATGTCAGAAGAACACAGGCACGTCCCTGGTAAAGAAAGATGGTTAATCATTATCTCAACACTCGAAATTATGAGTTATGTACCTTAAGGAGTAATGCAATTTTTCCTCAAGACTAACCTCTTGAAAAAAAAATGAGTCGTCAATATTATTTCTTAATACCACTTCATTTAGTTCATTATTTGTAATGTTCAAAATGTATGTGGTAACACTTGTTTTGAACACATTTATTTAACTGCAAAAAGAAACTGCATTTAATGGGAAGAGGGGGGGGGGGACATAATACAATATATATATGTACATATATTGAATATGATACTTACTCAGTGGCTTGGCTTTATTGTATTTGACTGGGACATTGGAGTCGTCCTCACCCTGTATAATAGGATGAGCAGGAGCTGGAACTTCCTCTTCTTCATCATATTCTTGTTCATCTTCCTCTTGTGCCACCGGTTGTTCATCATCCTCTTCTTTTCGTGTGCTATGATCATCATGATTGTGATGAGGAAAGTCGTGGTTAAGAAGTTTATCATTATTATTATTAACAACACTGTTACTGGAGTTAAAGGAGTTATTACAACCATTGCCTTTTGCGGCTGCTCGCCCTAAAAGATCATCACTCTGATGCATTTCTTGTAAAAGCTTCTCTGCTGCTAGTTTTGCTTGCATATTGGCTGAAACTGCAACAGTTGAGCCGGTTAGGAACTCATTCAGAGGATCCTCATTTTTTAAGGACATTCCAACGGAACTAAAATGTTGTTGCTGCTGATGTCCAGAAGGTATAGGACTGGATCCACCACCACTTCCTCCAGGGAAAATCCTCTGAGGTGAAAGTGGTGAATGAGGAGCTGACTGTGAGACTAAAAAAAAAAGAAGGATAAACGATGAATAAGGGAAGTTGAGTCGCAAATGCTTGATTTGTAAGGAAGTCTTACCTATTTGGGGTGGGCATCGAGGTGGAGGTCTCCCTCCTCTGAAACTACGAGGATATCTTAATCGAGGAGGAGGTCCAGCTCCTCCTCTACGAACCAATACCATTCCATGCGGCCCTCTTGAAGAGAAAAGCGGTGGAGGGGGAGAGCCACCAGAAGGAGGACGAAAATGGGGTGGCCTTGGCCCTCTATAAGGAGAGGATCCACGATGTTGTGGAGGAGGACGGTAGTATCGTGCTGTATTTCCAGATAGCAGTGGAGGACCATAGTATCTACAACCTGTAGGAGTTAAAGGACGAGTGGACGTTGGAAAATTGTAGGGTGGAGTGGAACGGCCTGGTGTTGAAGCCCCGCTTCGAGCCAAAGGAATACTTATGGGTAAGGATCTGGATGAATCTTCACTTGCTAGGGAACCACTTCTAAGAAAATATTAAGAAAGATAAATTAAAGAGAAGTGAAATACTTTGTAATGATCATCTTGAATCTTTTTAAATTATGAATGTAGCTACATAGAACTTGGAGGAGGGTTCATCAATCTTCCTTCACTATGGGCTGGATAATTGTTCCGTTGAAATTTATGTATCTACTCATCGTTTATTAGAATTACAATATCAAAATTTGATCTCATCGAGTTTTAAGCTTATATCGAGATAGATAGATGAATCTTTTAATGAACTCTGTTGTGTACAAGCGTAATTTCATATCTAATCTCCAAATAGTTTTACCTAAGAATTTGATGTTATACTTATTTAGATGTAGATTTTTTACTGCAAGTTCAATTTTTTTATACAAAATTGAATGTCTAAAAGGTGGAGCCCTTTTTTTTTATAAATTTTAAAATCTCTTAATTTAGTTTCAAAGGAAAAATTTGATACAGTATATTAAATTAGAAGTTTATTGCTCTTTTCATGAAAATAAATATATTACTATTTTAGGGGTCTAGGAAAATTCATCGACAATCAATACATCGACTTTTTTCTCCCAGTGAATACTTTCAACAGCCTTGAGTAAATTTGTGTATATCTATTGCTGCCTCTGGTCAGATGAATTAGCTTTTAATTATAATTTGTTGTTTCCTATTTGAGTGCTTCTTTACATCCGTCAAGTTCACATCACTCGGACATTATTTTAGATCTTATTAAATTTGATAGAAATAAAACTTATTCTAAACCATTGTTGTTGCTTCGTTCAATTCGCAAAATCTAAAAAAAAATCTAATTTACGGTTTTTGTAAGATTTTCAATGTTAGTTGTCGTACATATTTGGAAATACAAGTCTTAAATATGTAATTATAATAACAATTCTTGCTATTTGATGCACAAAAATGTCTTTATATAATATAAACTTAATCTGGTCGATGTTCATGTGAAAAACCCTGACAAAACAAATTTACTCTAAGGTGTTAAAAGTATTCATTGGGAGAAAAAAGTCGATGAATTTACTATCGATGAATATATGTCAATGAATTTAGCGGACACCAAATTTTGGGTAGATATAATTTTATCTTGCCTGGGTGGGCCTGACACTCGAGCCGTAGTTTGATAATTACTGTCTTAGAAAGTAAAATCAAACCTTGTATAATAAAATTACATATCATTAAATATTTTTATTTTTTTATATTTGTACTTACTAACTTATGTTTCAAAATAAAATTAAGAAATATTGTTTTAAACATGGCCTTCATGACAAAATAAAAAATATTTACAGTGTGAATGAAAAGTTGCGAGTAGTGTATACAATATTTCTATTCTAACTTTCCATATATTTTAATTCATTTTACCAATTTTAAAAGTAAAATAAAAAAGTTAGGAATAAAGGCTCGTCTAGATTTATTCAGGGTTTATGTTGTAATTTTTTGAAATTATAATCATAGAAGAACTTTGATCCACAAGCCCTACAAAATCAACCATTTTAATTTTTTAAAAGTAATGAAAATTTGTAATTACTCATTTGAATGGGAAAACTATCAAATGAAGGAAATTTTGAAAAGTCTTCATATCAAAATAGTAAATAATAGATACTTTTTTATTGATCAAAATATAGAGATTTCTTAAAACCATGTACAAAAATGTATGATGCAAGTCTTAGGGATGAGGAAAAGAGGCTTTCATCATTTCAAAACATCAACAGAATACATTTTGTTATAAAAATATTCTTATACTATTGATTTGTATATTGTAGAATATTGATCTAAATGTGTCTCAATGCCTTCATTTATAATTCATTACGTTTCATTGGATCAATTATTCATCGGAGAGGGGATAAACATGGAGGATTGTAAAGTGATTCATGCATGTAATTTTGTATTCTATTAGTAATTAATCTAATAAATAATAACCTTTCCACTCCAATGTCAGAATCCAATTCACCTCTTGCCTATGACCTCTTTTGAAACCCAGCCCTCAAGTTAAATAAATAAATAAATGAATCAATTACCTTAATTTGTGATGGGACCCACTATCATCAGAGTCAACTACTTCCTTGCTCAGTCTATGATTATTTAGAATTCGTCTTCGTGCCAGCATTCCATCAGCTACTTCATCCGAGTCGTCGTCCTCTTCCTCATCATCAGAATGATGCATCATCATCCCCTTAGAAACACCTTGAAGGGATCCAGAACGAAATCCCAAATCATCATGACTTCCAACAGGAGAGCCTCCAAGCGAAGTGCTTGTGGCGGACCCTCTTGCAAAACCAAAGGCGGATACAAAGCCAATTGGTTTTCCATTATTGTTGGAGAGGGGTGCGTAATGAGAATGACGACGATCGTGTTGATATCCTTTACCATCTTCTGGGAGAACATATTTGGGCATTCCCTGTTATAAATAAAATTAAATTTCGTTAAATTAAATGGAAAATTGGATGTGTCTCTATGTAAGTACATGGATTAATATTAAAATAGACTGTTAAGCCTAAACTTTATATCAAGATTATCGTTTATCCGAATTTTAAATTTAAATTATTTTCCTTCTTATGAGTTTTCCTATTCCCTCTTAACTTTCAAAAACTTTTTTTCTACAATAAAATATAATTCTTTTAGATGGTTTAAATTATATGTATATAATTTCTATTTTTACAAAACAACGACTAAACTCTGATATTTGTGAGCACATATCCATTTTTTTTTTTCCATGTCATAGTAATTGAATTTGTTTAGTTCAAAGCTATAAAACAAAGTATCGAAACAGGTCTTCTGTTAGCCTCAAGAGATTTCCTTGTCAATGATGATAAATTATTCTTTCAGATGTCGCTTTTGAAGAACATATTTATAATTAAATTGAAGTAACAGAGGAAATTTATGGAGATTGTTTAGTTTGCTCTGAAATAATTTAGTATCCATTGCAATAAAAAGAGCCAACACTTGAACAAGTGAGTTAGTACAAAAATTGATCACCGTTGAAACGCGATCTATTGATAGATTGCTATACCTTCAGGGCCTCTGATCTCATTGGTCACATAATAAAACATAGAAGACAGAGTAAAGAAAATATTGACAATTATGAGTATAATTGCATTGATGAATAAAGCTACTAAATCAAATGGAGGGACAATTGTCCTGGGGAGGGGGGGGGGAGGCATTAGTTGTCCATATACCAGGCAAAACAAATTTATACGGCTTTAGTGTGTGTTTATTGAGCAAAAAAGTTGAAAGATAATATCCACACAAAGACCTTTCATTAGAGATACAAATATAACTAAATTAAAGAAGAGACTCCTTCTTGAATTCTCACCTTATAAAACCAAGCACCGGATTTTTTCCACATTTCCTTCCCTTCATTACATATTTTGCAAAGCCAAACTGTGCCGTTAGCATTCCCTGAGGTTGAGAGAGAGGAGGATTGTGGATGATGTGGAGTCAAGGAGAGTGAGCTCTCCACACCACATTTCCCACAGGTCATTTTCTTACATCGTGTGCATCTTTTTTGAGAACGATGATAGAAACGGAATATTTCCCCACATAGAATGCAGTCTGTTTCCCCATTCCCCAAACAACATCGCTTCATTCCCTCCAATCGATCCACCAATCGTCTATAAAGATAATTCAAAACAATTATATAAATGAATATTTATCACAAAGTAGTGGACAAATGTGCCGTCTCTCAAATTTTGACATAAATAAAGACATATACATACAATTACAAAAGAATATAAAGCTTTTAAATTTATAATAAGCTTAGTAGATATGTACATTCAGAGGCAATTAAGTAATGAAAAAAATATATATATTTCCCATGGCAGGAGTCAGGCAGTAGATTTTACTATTTGAATTAATCTGATGTTATAGTTAGGCCTTTATTTCATTATCATTGAAGTTATTTAATATATACTTTTTGAAATTCGATATGTGAATAAGCAAATTCAATATGGGAATAATCAAGTTCAATAGGGGAATAAACGTAAATATTTTGTTGAATGCTTACTTTCTCCTTTCAGTCTCAAAATTTACGAGTCTTGTTTATGGACGAGACTAAATTTAATCTCCGTATTTCAAGATCAATGGGATGACTCGTTCACCACGATGAAGCAAATGCTCTAAATTGACTTCTAGAGAGGCCCATGTTCAAGTTATTGAATGTATTGGTTCCTTGGGGCTTGTTCATCATCATGAGGTGAAATGAGGAAGTTTCAAAAAGGATAAACCAATGGAGTGGGTGTGTGAATGCTTAAGAAAAGCAAAGGATGTAAGTATATGGAGGGCCAGTAGATCTTGATATTGAATATGCTCCAGCCCACTCCCTTATTGAAGATGGATTGAACAAAGAAGAACTTTCAATAACAAAATTTTAAGACTATGACCTTATAGTCTTATACTCAATCCAATTTTTTTATTTTCACTCATTATAAAATTTATTATTATGTTAAATTTTCTGGATATTGTTTTTTATTATTTATTCCCTATTTGAATTTGCTTCTTTCCAGATTGAACTTGAATAGTTATAAATAGTTTGCACTATAAATTGAATCCACTGGACTTAAAAATCTCCGTTGTTACCATTTTCAATTTTTTGTTGACTCTTTTAACTTTTTGTATTTTTGAAATTCAGTCAAATAAAGATACTACAAACATAATAATTATATAGATAAAATAATCATTTGTTTCTACACAGAGCTATAGATATTCATATCGTGCTCACTATATATTTTCATTAAGAGTAATTATAATTATTATTATTGTAGAACTAGAACAGATTAGATATTAATATTCTTGTGTGTGTCTGTGCACACACCTCTCTATATGAGATTTATTTATTTTTTTCACTTCACACACTATATATTTAAGATAAGTAAGTATGTTAAGCTCTTAGACAATAATAATTATTTAATTTGTGTTCACTATGAATACATACATATATGTAGATAGTTTTTTTAGTTTAATCCATTTTTCAATACGTTTTTAATACGTACATCTCTGTACTCGTGATATTATATCGATTATTTTTTTTTGTTCATGATAGCCACTAAAATGTATGTATGATCAAATTACTGACATAAATCAGAGAGATTTAGAGAACATAGTTGTAGCAGTTGTTCAAGAGCATTGTTATTACACCAATGCCATGAAATAAAGACGCAAAAACAATAGTCACAAAGTCAATTATTGTTCAAATTCACTTGTGAAAGAGTTGACTGTTTCATTCGCTAGGGGAGCTGAATTACATACATACATACTTCATAACTAACTACGCAATATCCATGAATTTACTTTGTCACTTCAATTAAAATAATGTGAATTATGAAGAAGGAAGACAAATATATATATATATATATCTACTTCAAAAGAGACGTCTTTTGGGGAAAAAAAAGTTTGCTTTATAGCTTAGCTCATCAACATTTCCTTTCATGTACTCAACAGAACCTCTCTCTCTCTCTCTCTACCTACATATATTAGGAATTTATTAGCATACATCTACGTAACTTCTACTTTACTTTTCATAAGCTTACATAATATCATGCTTAATTTTATCAGCGCAATTTAATAGTGACACTTGAATGCAGTGATTTTAAATTCTCCAAAAGTTTCCTCATATTTGATTTTATAATTAATAACTATGATCAAATTGCTGATTCTAATACGCTTTTTCTATGGTGGCATCTGTCCATAACAAATTATAGATAAAAAATAGATAAAAATAATTTACGTACATTTGTATTTGCATAGCTCTGCATATTTTCATGTCTACTTGATAATTTTATATATCTTATGTACATTAACTGCCTCAATTTGATTCAAGAGTTGAGAAGAATGACATATTATGTAATAAGTTAACAAATATCATATATACTATAAATAGAAGCCCTTGTATTTTCTTTTTTAGACAGGTTTAAGGTTGAATGATCAAATAAAGATCACAGTCACGACGAACTTTTTGGGATAAACAAAAACACACTGTATTCTCCCTTCAGCTGATTTTCATCATTTGACTCTTTTGATTTAAAGCAGCTGACTCTACGTGTTATAAACTCAAAAAAGGTATTATTATTATTTATGATTTTGAAGCATAAAAAATATATTAAAACAAGGATTGCACGCCCATTTTTTTGAATTTTGAACATATTACAAGTAGTAACGATTGGTTTGTAAATTGGTAGAATTTATCAATGTATAGTATATCTAAATAAAAAATTCTGCATAATATTAACAAGTTGGCAACAAGGAAAATACATAAGAGTAGCTACCAGTTGTTTTTCCAAATTTTTCTTTCCCTTTTGTCAG
The DNA here is from genome assembly GCA_963680855.1 of Lepeophtheirus nordmannii. NCBI lineage: Eukaryota > Metazoa > Arthropoda > Copepoda > Siphonostomatoida > Caligidae > Lepeophtheirus > Lepeophtheirus nordmannii. The sequence goes on along the minus strand of OY804521.1, from coordinate 38,652,360 downwards.
TCGAGGTTGCGAGTAAACAAAAAAGCTCGACGTGCTCACTAAATAAAACCTTCAAAGATAAACCTTTAAATTTAGAATCATGTTGAACTGCCACATTTTTTTATTTTATTGGACTATATACTATTAACATAAACGTATTAGGGCATTGCTTAGAGTAAGTGGCATTCCATTCCAAAAACAATTTTTAGGAGGGGGAAAAAAGTGTCAAAATAATGTGTGTTTTAAATATTCTTTTTCTCATTCCTGGGTTGAGATAATATGTGGATCTTCAATTATTCATTTGATACAATGCCTAGTATAATTAATGATATGAAATTACTTCTATGATAATTATCTAGGTTATAATAATTATTATTATCATTATTACGAGTGTTATCATTTCTCCATTCTATTGTCCAATTTTTAAGTAATTAATTTCATTATCAGAATGGTTAGTTTGAATGCTCTTCATAGTCTGAGTAGGTCATTTAGAGAAAAAGCAAACTTTATTTTAAAATATACCGTGTGCACCTTAATAAGTGAAAACCCTTTTTCAAACTTATACTGTTTCTAGAGGATACAAACTATTGTTTTCACTTTTTTATTTCAAGGTTACCGGAACAATTAGTAAACAGCAGCATCTTTGTTTTATTAAAATCACACGACAGTTATCAAAAAATAACTAAGTTACGTGAAACAATATATGCACATATTTTGGCTTGAGACGATGCCCAGGTCATTGTAAACAAAATTGAGCTCAATTTCACACTAGCGATGTAACATGCAGCAGGACTTATAACGGCTACAAGAGGGTTCAAGAGATTTTGTTGATGGGAGATTCGGCTAGCATCATCATCTCCAAACCTTTGTCCTTTTGACTATTTCGTGAAAACAGCTACGAAGAAAAATGCTTCTGAATCCTCCTATGCCAATATCGACATTCTAAAGTAGGCTACCAACAAACAAGTGGGCCATCAACATGCATGCGAATGAGCTCACCAATGTCTACAGGCTCTTTAGACATCCTCTGGAAAACCTGTATTGTAGTTAAATGCTCAATATTTAAGAAATAATAAAATTTATCAAGCAGCTCTTTCCTTATTATAGATATATAAATATTTTTTGTGTAACCTTGGACACACGTTGGAGATCTTAATGAAGTTGAATCTTCATTTCGCTCTATTTAGTATGACGCACCCAGTCTGCAATTCATGAATGAACTAAATTATTATATAAAAATGACAGTAAGATGATTAGAGGTTTGTGTGCTACATATATTCATAGTATGTAGGTAGATAACTAGGTGACAATGTGAAGAAAAAAAACTACATTTGTATATTACATATGTACTATCTATAATATCCTTCTCGTTCTCTGGAGACTGAATGAGGGTACAAGTATAATTGACTTATGGAAATATCATGTATATACATACATTCATAATTCCTAGAATGACAAGGTAAGCAAAAATTTTTGAAGACATTCAGATCAAGGTGAAAAAAAAAAAAAAGAAATAGACAGCTTTGTAGAACACTTACCAATTTCATTTGTTACTGACCATTGTTGAGTAATATTACAATATTACTATGTTTAAAAGCCAAAGATGAAGCCTTTTTCGTCCATTGTAAGGGTATTAATATCCATAGCAGTAAGCTAGCTTCTAGCCATATATTCATATTGGACTTGATTACAAGTCTACAGTATCATTATTTTACCCATAGTAACGTGTAATAAGTAGGAATATAAAAAAAATAATATGCAAATCGGGCTTGTAAGAAAAAAAGAAAGAGAAAATCAACCTGGTAACTCTGACAATTTGATGAATGTTGAGAGGGAAGTGTGTATCTTTATCTCTGTTATTTTCTTACAAATCCTGACTCCAGTACTTCCTTGATCTCCCTACCCTTTTCAATAATAAAATGAATGTATAATATTATAAATTAAAAACTTTATTTTGCCTTCGTAGTTATATATAAATTGTATAGTAATATAAGAATCCATGAACCAATCGAATACTTTTATCTTAAGAACTCTTTCATGTTGTACCCTCACAGATGAACAAAAATAACTCATACATATAAATATACTAGAGACGAAACTCAACCATGGAATAGTTGAGAGACAGCAGCTGCCCTGGAACACAGTATACATAGGAATGTAAATAATATGCAAATGGAGTGTGTAAAATAAAAAGAAATAGAAAATCAACCTGGTAACTCTGACAATTTGATGAATGTTGAGAGTGAAGCAGCTTGAGCTGTCATGACGTTTTACTGAGCTGCAAGCTGCTATTCTCCATTATATATACAACAATAAATAATAACATAGATGAGAGGCAGAAAATTAACTGAAATTAATGTCAGGAAATTATATATTTTTAACTAATAATAATTATACGAGGACTTGAGCCCTTTTTGTTTACATTTTATTTGCTTTATTAACCATAATGCATGTATTCCTTCATGCAAGATCTTTACTATCAGGTAGATGTTCTCCCCTCAGTAATAAAGGAAAAATGATAACAGCTTTGGAAAACAAAAAATACTGTTCGAAGAGCCAACTCCACAAAATCTCGCACGCGGCATTTTGCATATTATTTACATTCCTAGTAATAAGTGTAAAATGTATTTTGTCAAATCTTTGAATAATCTGTGTAAATCATTTTCAATAATGTTTTCTTCCAGTTTTTATTTTTGAAATTTACTAAATCTTTTTGCTTTTAAGAAGGGAACTCATCGACACTCATTATCATTCTCGCCACCATCAATTGCCTGTTATATCATTTTTTCTTTGGGAAGCAAGGAGGGGGGGGGAGAATATAAATTTATAGTATCATTGTCCTTGAAAGGTGGACTCTCTATAATTAGTAATGTCATTGGTTGTAGAGAGAATATAATAGTTATGTTTATATCATAATTATCAAAATCAACAACAAATATTCGCGGGAATTTTTGAATTTTTCTTTCAGAGGAAGAACTCTGCTCCTCAACAATTTAATAAAGAATGAACAAATGTAATTTCAAAAACCAAACGACAAATACCAATTCTTTTTACTTTTTTAATCCTAAAAATTTATTTTACTCCCTAAAAGTCGCATCCCTTCCCATCCCAAATCATGATAACAGTTTTTCTAACAGGGAAACACTTTGTGTGAGATTAAGTGCTCTTCTCGATTCGGTGCTTACATGGCCGTCTTAGTTGGTGTACCGATTTGCCCTTTAGTATTCAAAACGTTTTATTATGATAAGCCAGGTTGTCTGCAATTGCTATCTGGTACCTCTGCATTTTTTTGGCTGATCGTTATTTAACAATATTAGATGAATCTCAATAGTCATGTAAACGGCAGTTACCTTTACTAAATTGACTCAAAAGAATTTGTTCCCTTTTGACTCAATATCTATGTTATTATGAGTGAGTCATGACCCACGAACGAATCAACTCATGAATATATTCGTTTTTTTTTTCTCAAGTCTCTGTGTGGAGTCTGTAGCGTTGCACACCGAGGGTTAATAAGTAAGTCAGACAATTTCAATCCCAAAGGGCATTCTGAACTCAACTAAACTGAGAAAAGAATGAATCAATTTCTTAAGTGATTCAATCACTTAAATGATTTGTTCTTTTTGAACAAATCGTTTGCGAACGAACAAAACACTACTTCACAATAACTCATAGAAACGGAGAGAAATGAAGGGAATTTGAATTGTCATAAATCCAGGAGAAGGGACACACTTTTTGCATCAAGATATTTTGGTGGTGTAGCTGTTTGGGCATAATTTGCACCTATAGCCAATAGTTTACTCCCTAATGTTTGATGCAAATTTAATATATTTGAAGATACAGAGAAGACTGAATTATAATTGAATATCAAGATAGTGGTATAAACGAATATTTTTCTTTTTTTTTCCCCTGTAATCTCAACATTTTGCCCATGTCTATTCATTACTCTTTTAAGTATTATTACTCTAGACTCTGAATGAGTACAAATGTACATATATATATATATATTGACCAAAATCTCATTTTAAGCATTAACTCTAGGGTAAAAGTTTCCCTCATTGCTTTATAAGTATGCCAATAAACGGATAGAACATTAACACATTAATAGTTAATGGATTTTCTACTATCAAACAACAGGCTAGAAAACTTAGTTAGCCCTTCATAAATATGTATAATACTTTTATACGTATACATATATGTAGATAGTCAAGCATAATTAAAACATTAATACTGCACTTATAGCTTTGGAAAATTGTTCTTAATAGTACCTGATGCATTCATTGATACCATAAATCAATTAAAATAATTATTATTAGACATTTATGTTCTCTCATTGTAATGGTTTTAAGAGAACTTTTTTTTTTTTGCAATAGTCTTTTAATGTATTTATTTTCGTATATATTATTTATATGTGTGTATTTCATGCATTAAATTATTTATAATAGTTATAATACTGATAAAAACCAATTATAACCTTATAACTTTTTTTTTTTTTTTATAGAATTGATTTAAACTTTTCATGGGGAGAAATTCAAAATACATATATATGTATGTTTGTATTTATAAGGTGAAGATTCAGTAAAATTGAAAGAAAAAAAAGAAAAGAACGTGGAAACAGCATTAAAGAAGCTGTTTTGTAAAATGTAAAGCACTTAAAAGTATATATATATCTATTATTGGTATAATTATTTATAAATATCCAAATATACATAGTCAGTGTATAGCTTTTTGCTGTGTTGTTGATTGAAATGGTTTATTTGTCGGGTTTTTTAAAAATCCATTCTTTGAAAAGTATTAAATAATATTTAGTTTTTTCATTATTAAAAAAAATAAAATAATGGGTGAATGAGAAATTGGAAGTTAATTAAAGTTTACAAATTGTTGTTTGTTCATATTTATTTATAATTAATTCCTAATCTTTCAATGAACTTCTAACAAATATGCGATCCGTCAAACACAAAAATAAACTAGGATGATTTTTCTCAAAAATAAATTTCAATTACATTTGTCGTCTTCAACTAAATAACTTCCATTTCTATTACTCAATTACTACTCTGGTTGCAAAAATTCATAATTAAAGAAGTACAAAATATGATAGATTATATTTGAAATACCATGTTGGAGTCAAATAAAGTGTCATAAATTAAATAAAGGGCCTTGACTATAGTTAACATTCCTAAGTAATATCTGAAATATGGGGTTGTTTTTCTTTATGAAGTAAAAAAAAAACAAGAGTATTTTCTTTTTTTTTTTAATTTATGTTTATGATTCATTTTGTGTTCATTAAAAATTATACTTGAATAACCTTTTTCGAATATTTAATTAACAATTAAATATACTGCATATAATAAGTGGGCTAGCTTAAGGGAAACGCCTAGCAATTTCTTCCTTAACAATTCCATTTTGAATTTATGGTGAGTCCAAATTAAATTCAAACATTTAATTAATGACTTCAAAATCTTGACCTTTCTTTAGAAAATAAATAGAACAAAACAAATAACATTTTAAAGCTTAAACAAGGAGAAACGAAGTACTACTTTCAAGTAGAAATGGGAAGCTGAAGCTCTCCTTGGAAACAAGGAAAGTGCTTGATTATGATGATCATTTTTCCGCTATGAATTATTTAATTCGACCTCCAACAAGTTTATTACATTAGAGAAACGTAAATTCAAAATAGCGTGACTTAATTGAACCCTGTTAAAACTTTGTTGCTTCTTTTTTTAACAACAACAAAATAGCACCAAGTTATAATTAATGCAGTTAATTTCTTTTTGGAGGGAAATGGCCCTTTGCTCCCTAGTTCCGGTACCTATGGCTAATACTTTTCCTTGTATGAATTTTTCTTCATTCTCCATTAGATTGTTGTGGTGGAAGTATCTTCCAGGAAAAGAAGAACTATTAAATGTCATGAAAGTTTTCTTATGATTGCATCAACAAACATCTTTAGCATTATTAGTTTAAATTATATTCTCTAATTTTAATTTTAATTAGGGAGGACGGCAAATTCAATGCCTGATCATCTAGGCATGATTAATGCAGACTAAACGACTGCATATAAACCTAATGCTCATGCAATTTGACTTATTTGTACACATACACACACAAATTAAAAGTATTTCTTACTTAAGTTTCATAAATTATTCGAGTCAACATATCGTGGATGAGCCCAGAGCTAAAGTGTACAGAGTCATTTCTTGTGAATAAATGATGTTTTTGTTTTACTCACCTTGATATGCTATAATAATATTTGACTCATACTGATATTATGAGAGTTTTAGTCTTTGTAGTGAGTATATGTAAATATATTAATTTTGATAACTTTATTATCTATTGATATCTCAAATCAATAATTAATTATTTAAACTTGTTGTTATCCTTTGACTTCAAGTTGACATTGTAAGTAGAAATAAGGACTCGATCTATGTAGAGAATGGCGATTTTATATATCATTTGTTTTCAGTGTATGAATTCTTCCGCCTAGCCGACTGTTGATTGTTTCCCTCGAGATCACAGATCAACAAATTTGAAATGTCAAAAAGCATACGGTGTATAAATAAAAGTTATTCAGCTTTGCAAACTGATTTCTCTTTATTTGATGATTTTTATCGGGTGCTTGACATCTCATATGAAAGCTGTGGATCTCAGCTCTCAGCTCATGCATTCCTTATTAACCCCCATTTCATGCAATATTCAAGGAACTATTAGAGTACAAACGCTTTGGCCGACTTTTGGGCTTACTCCCGCAACCTAAGCCCATAGAAAGTCCCTTTTTTGACCTAAAAAAAGACTAAAATTGGAACCTGCATTAAATAAACTAGCAAATCATTATTTCTTAATTCACAAAATGAGTACCCTTCTGGGCTGAAATTGAAGTTGAAGTTGAAAAATGGGCCGGAAAAGTTTTAAAAAAAGTTGAATCCGATTTCTTGAAAACCGTCGGACTCTTGAAAAAAAAAATTTGAATGAGTAGATTTTTGATTGTTGACCATGTTACCAACGAATCCAAATTTATTTATGTATGTATAAAATCCTATTCTTTTATAGATATTGCTCTGTTGTTTCTAATAATATGTAATTTGTTGAATTTTCTTCTATTGATTTATATTATCATTTATAGATAATAAAGTTTATTTGTTGTAGCCTTGATGAGAGCATTGACAGAGTCAAGTTTATAAAACAAATGCACATATCTGCTGATTAGACATGATTTTGAATATGGACATACAATAAAAATACTTCTTCTATTTGATATTTTTCCCTTAAAATATTACACAAATGGGTCCAAAAAAAATACACATACAGACCTTTCATTTCATTTTCACAAATGTTGGTTCATGAAAAACTGCGCAGTTTTGCTACAAAGTCTCCCTTTTTTTTAATGTAAGAATGATGGATGGTATAGGAAAAACAATTATATACAGCGTGCATGCTTGATGTTTATAGACGTGCTTCCAGAGCGTTGGAAACACCACTAGAAAGTAAGTACTAAATAAAACCACAAAATTATCATTATTTTTGCTATGAAAATAAATGATAAAAGTCGTTAATTTAACCATTTTAATGCAATATTAAAAAAATGTGAAACAGATAGTTTTTTTTTAAATGTTATTAAAGAATATCAATCTGCGGAAATATGCTTTTATATTAAAAATCATGTTCATTTCTATATACTTTTGTTGTATAATTTAATAGTCAAACATAGATAAAATGTGTATTATTCCAATTGTTAGCATAAGTAATTTAGAGAAAATCATTTCAAGTTTTTCTTTTCTTTTTCAAATGTTTCAATCCAGGGGGATCATCATACAATGTCAGAGCATTTAATGAGGGAATATAAGTTAATACATATCAAAATATACTAATTTTGATATTTCACAGTTAGATTGTAGCACTGCTCCGGGTTCAAAACATATTGAAAATGCTCAAGTAACATCAATTCGGCTAATAAAACTTTTTATACTTTTTATATTAAGTCCAAATAGACAAAATTGTATTTCTTGATGGAATGAGCTAAAATTATGGTATATGTATATATAAAAAAGAAGAAGAAAAGAAACTTTCTCTCTAAAGGATTAATTAACTCATTGTGAGAAAAGTTAGCGTAAAAAGGTAAATAGATTATAACATATATATATATATTATATATTATATTTAGTTGATTTTTTTTATCATCATGAGTACATGAGTGTTAAAACATCTTTTTCCACATGAAAATCAATATAAAATGCTATCCTACTTAATTATATCAGGAGTTATTTATTATTATTATCTAATCAATGACAAACCTATATGTACATTTTGACACATCTACGCACTATAGTCTTATCCAAAGAATTAATTAATCTAATGACTTATCATTTTATTTTGGCAAAAGAGTTGCTTCAGGATGTGTGTTTTTTTTGTTCTTCCTTTTTTTTCTTCTTCTTTTTAGAGACTAAGTACTGAAAGGCATCAATCTTGAAAAAATTGAAAGCAGCAATGTCTTTGACAGTCGTTTAACCTTTGTTTTAAAAATAAATTTCGTAGAGCACTTTTCTTTATAAGGAAAATGAACAATGATTAACCACCATGCTGTGAGTTGTTCTAAAGGTATTTACCCCTTTATAGGTAAAACTACTACAGCTAAAATGTTTCTTATTTTAGCTGTTTTTTTGGTTGGTGGGGGAGGGAAGAGCATATTTGGTTATGAAAGAAAAAAGTGAGTAAAAAACATCAGATTTCCTCAAATATAGTCACTTCTTTTTCTTCAGTTAACTGCTCTTCAAGATCTCTGTGACAATTCTTCATGGTTTATTTTATTTATTTTGAAAATTTTATTTGTTGCCTACCTTCATATCATTTTCAAACCAGGTTTTGATCACTACTGTCAAGTAAATGGTCATTATTATTAACATTTCAGCTTTCATTTGATCTCATTTTTATATGTGATTTATGTCTCCCAAGGGGCTAACTAGATTGGATTTCATTTTGATCAACACATAAGAAATATAAAATTTGAGAGAGGAAACGAGGGAAGAGCTCTCTACTACAGTATGTTGTTGATTACAAGTCCAAGTAAAGTGACGTCATCAATTGTTCTGATAAATTGGAAGTACTTTCTTTGTTTTTAAGATAAGTAAATGATAGGGGCATCATGGAAATTTGAAGTAAACAATAGACGAAATAATCTTTGCAACATACCTAATAAATGAGTATATATGTATACACTATTAAAATGTTAAAAATGATAACTTGGCCCGTGATGTATTGTTAAAATTGCATTTCACTTCTTCAGTCTAAGTAGGTAATAAGAGAATGAGGACTGATGACCTCTGGTCAAGGTATAGTATAATATTTTTTGCGGAATTATCCACCCACAATTACGTATGTACCTATAATTTCCATTAATAAAGTTTGATAATTAAGGAAACTTGATAGTCGTAAAAAAACAAGAGTACCTTGTCATACGTTTTTAAATATACTTTGAATTACGGGGTATTTAAAAAAATCTATTCATTGGAAGGATATATTTATATTATATTTTATACTAACAATAAACCAATAAATTAGACTATGTTTTTATTATTATAAAAAAACTGCGGTTATCGAGGAAAGAATGTTGTTTAAATGATCTCTCCAAGCTTTCCCTTAGCATGAATGCACAGATATAGTATAACATATAATTGTTATACCAATCATATCCTACTCTATGATTTATTTGATCCTATTAATGAATACTATGAAGGTACCATCAAGAAAATCTCCATTTACAAATTGTACAATTGACAGCCTGCCTTTCACAAGAGTCACTCTATGTGTAGGTAGAATAAAAAAATAAATAGATCAATATTGAGGGAGGACATACTCTACACACTACCTATTGATTAATTTACGAGAGTGATTTAGTCAATTAAGGAAATAAAAAGGTCTATATTTATATCCAAATGACATATTCGGTTATACAATTAAGGGTGAATTTAATGACTTTGACAACTTTGACTCTTTCACCTACTACTCAATGAAGCATGTATTTATGTATACTTATCATCAAAAAAAAAAAAAATAGTTTCGTTCATTACATGAATGAAATCAATAACCCTTTGTTCCGAAATACTACATTCAAATGCAATCGGATTTCCAATAAAATAATTATTTTTGTTACTCCAATTTTGAAAAGGACTTTTGATGATTGTATATTCTACAATTATGACTCAAACTGTGTAAAATTATAACCATGATGATAAAAATCTTACATTTTTAGTTCAAAATTAATCAATTAAATTATATATACTGTTGCTTACATTCTTTTTTTTTTTTTTTTGAAAGTACTGTGAAAATAGGGTAATTGTTTGTCAGTCTTAATTTATTTTGTAGATAAACTATCCTTTATCAATTTGGTATATATATATATATATACATTAAAGTGTTTCGTTTTTAGGTCAATTTGTGTTTGTTTCAAATTATAAGAATTTTTTCTCTCTTAAAGAAGATTTGTTTAGAACCGGGGTATCAAATGTACAGCCCACAGGCAAAATTTGGCAGATCACAGAGTTCAATTCAACTCTGCTGGATGAATTTTAAAATCACTGATTTTTTTATTTGATCGTGAAGATTAATCTAATAAATTAATATTAAATAAATTAAAAAGTTTAACATTTATTTAAGTTCCATGGAAATTTTGAATATTGACGACTTTTTGATTTTATTTCTTTGATTATATATAAATTATTTTAGATGACTAAATAGTTTTTTAAAAAATTTACAAATTACAAAAAAAACAAAACATTTGCTATGTTTAATTCATGGATGATATATCGTAATAGCTTTTATAAATCCTTGTACATTTGAGTCCAAAAGTGCTTTCAAATTAATAATTTTAATTCAATATTTACTATAGCAAAGAAAATAAACATTTTCTCCCAACAATTTAATAATAAATTCAAATTAGAGAGAATTTACGACAAATTTTGTAACTATAAAACCACAACACAAGTCTTAAATAAATGGTCAAAATCTATCTAATGATGTTGTTTGACGTTTTGTTTTAGCTACTAATTCCAAGAGTACGTGATATGTAAATTTTTCTCCTTTCACTAACCTACCAGTATGTTGCTAAGAAGACATCTTTGTAGGAAATTTGTAGTAATATTATTTAACAGCTATTTAGTCCACAAAAAATATCCTATCTCAATAGATTTGAATGATAATGAAGAAAAAAAGTAGACATTTTCAAATAGTTTATAAATCTTCCAAACTTTATAGGACGTTTGTTTAATTTATTCGATTGATACATTGATATACACAACAAAGTACAAGAAACCAGGGGTTAGGAAAAACAAAAGTGTACAGCCTATGCAACCTATTGTCACCCAGATCTCCTTATAATATCGTTGTTGTACATATATATCATACCTTTTTAGAGGAATGCCCTTTATTAATTTAGATTAAAAGTGCTATAAATTGTCATTATCCAACTATAAAAAAGGTAATTTAAAATTTTATCCTTTTATATGAAGTATATTTATTAAATACAATGGCCTCATAGTATATGTTCTACCTATATGAGCAAAATTATGAGAATAAATCTTTATTTTACTTTTTGTTAAAAAACCTCTTTTTATAAGAAAGGAAAAAAAAAATCATGCACTAGGATTATAATTTGCAATGATACTTTTTATACTATTCATTACTTAATCTACATCAAATAAATGATAAATGATTCGTGACTACGACATCCTTTGATTCTCTTTTCAGCTTATACTTTTAAGTAAAAAAATTATTATTTGCCCACATGCATTTGTAATTGTATACAAAGTGCAAATGATTTATATTTTAATTAAAGAAATTAGTTGTCTTTTAACAAGATATGTAGATCAAAAAACTATTTTAAAACGCCAAATACTTAGTATATTTTGTACATAAATTTAAAACCTAACAGTTGGTTTATTTTTGAGGGAATAGGAAGCAAAAAGCTATTTAAGAAAAAAATATTTTCTTTTTTTAAAAAATTAATACCAATTTTTTAAAGTCCCACTTTTTTTTTTTGCTTTCAAAAAATATTATTTATTATACAAAACAGTCTTCAATATCTATCTATAATAGTGTTGAAATTTAAGTGATAGCTCCCATGTGTGTGTGTCAATATCGTGTTGTACATTCACGCCTAATGTGACTTCTAGAGAAATTAGGTTTTTCAGTTTTTATCCATGAGGATCTTGTATTTTTACTATTTAAATTCTGAGAGAATTTATTAACATTCATTCATCGTCAGTAAATTCATCAATAGGTACCCTCATCGATAGATAAATTCAATGACCATCAACTCCTCGATTTGTAAATTCATCTATGGAAAAATTCATCGACTTCTTTCTCCCAATGAAAACTTTCAACAGCTTAGAGTTAATCCGTGTATACATGTATCTGCCTCTATTTGATTTTTAAAAAAACATGATGAACTAGCTTTTAATTATAGTTTTTTCGTTTCCTATTTGAGTACTTCTTTACATTCGTCATGTTCACATCTATCAGTAATTATTTTAAATGTAATTAACTCTAATAGAAACAAACTTCATTTTAATCCATCGTTTTTTCCCCGTTCAATTTGCAAGAAAATGGATTTATTAAGTTAAAGGAGCCTCTGTTAATTTGGGATAACTAAACAACACCCTTTAAAATCTAAAAAAAATAATATAAATATATAATTTATGGTTGTTTGTAAGAGTTTCAAAGTTGGTTGTCGTAGATTTTTGGAAATACAAGTCCTAAATATGCAATTAAAATAGTAATTTTTGCATTTTAATGCGCAAAATTTATAATTTATATAATCTTAATCTGGTAAGTGTTTATGTGAAAGACCCTGCCGAACAAATTTGCTCTTAGCTATTGAAAGTTTTCTCTCTGGGAGAAAAAAGTCGATGAATTTACAAATTGATGAGTAGATGGTTGTTGAATTTATCCATCTATGAATTGATGGTCGATAAATTTATCAGACACCTACCACCGTCAATTACCTCTTTCCACACTTATTACATAGACAGTATAAATAATCATTTACCTAATTTTTACTTAACTTAAGCCTATATAGGAAAGTTCACAATGAATGCTTCAAAAATATTTACACCTATAGAGTAACATTTATTGTATATTTAATTCATTTAATTGATTTCTTTATGGATGTTGAGCATATAAAGGGAATTATTGCGATTTTTATGGCTCCTGCATTTTAGATTACTTTACATTATATATTTTTTTCCATTTCATAAAAAGATTAATAATAAAAAAAAAAACCCCATCATTAAATTACAGTCTCTAAAAGCTTTCATTCAATGTCTATAATTGCATGTATTTATTTGATTTCAAGGCATGTAATACCGTATACGGAATTTATATTTGAGTCTTTTAGTGGAAATTCTACATTCATTTAAGATAACTATATTACGTATATAAGTTGATTCAAAATACCTTTTTATTTGGTCCATTTGTGAAATATGAAAATCAATTTATTAAAATTATGTATCTATGTATGTATGTAATATTCAAAAGTACATGGAAAGCCATATTTTTTTTATTATAGTATATACTCTATATGTATGAAGTTAAAACTTTGAAATGATATTTTTGAGGGTAATAAATAACATCTTTCAACCTTGTATTTTTGAAAGTAAAATTATTAATACTCAAGGAAACATGAGGTAAAATAAATTTAACATATTCATGCCTGTATCTTGTATGCTCCTTATTTTCATATATAAATAAATTGTAGTGCCTATTATAAATTTCCACTTTCAATAACTCAAGACAAATCATCTTCATCTTAAATCTCAAAAATGGTAAAACTAAACTTTGGGTATCCTACACTTTTTTGTTGGGATATTGAAGCAAAACTTTAAAATGCATAGATGGTAGATATATGTGTGTGGAATTAATGGAAAATTAATTTTGTTCTCTTACCCAACTCTCTGCTGTTCAGCCCTTTCCATGGCCTCAGCCTTTTCAATAACTTGAAGAATAAGTTCATGCTCGTTGGTGGACATTGGGTTTGGCTGTTTCCATTGATTTAAATTAGCAGTTTTAACGGACCATCCAGATTTCAACTTGGCTCGTAATGCAAGCTGCCTATCATTTGGGCAAACCCATGAGTCATTTGATGTTTTCGAAGCAGATGAAGAAGTGGATCGATTTGAGAAAGTACTTCCGGAGGCAGCATCTCCTGTGCCTGCTCCACTAACGGGACTTGTAACGCAACTCGTACTTCCTCCACTATAGTCTCCTACCGTAAGACTTGAACTACTTTCTGACAATATTAAATGATTGGTGAGTTCAACAGCCGAGCTTCGCCGGCCTCCAGCTGAAAAAAGAAATAGTAGGTATAGTTTGAATTTATTAGTACAGTACTAATACCTCTAAGTAAATTATTTGTTATATAATAATCTATTTAAAATACAAATCAATATTCCTATTCAAATATCACCATCAATAATAATTAGGAATGTAAATAATATACAAATCGGGCTTGTAATAAAAAAAGAAAGAGAAAATCATCAACCTGGTAACTCTGACAATTTGATGAATGTTGAGAGTAAAGCAGCTTGAGCTGTCATGACGTTTTACACAGCTACAAGCTGCTATTCTCCATTATATATACAACAATAAATAATAACATAGGTGAGAGGAAGAAAATTAACTGAAATTAATGCAGGAAATTATATATTTTTAACTAATAATTAATTATACGAGGACTTGAGCCCTTTTTGTTTACATTTTATTTGCATTATTAAAGTTAATACATGTATTCCTTCATGCGAGATCTCTACTATCAGGTAGATGTTCTCCCCTCAGTAGTAATATTGGAAAAATGATAGCAGCTTTGGAAAACAAAAAGACCGGTTTGAAGTGCCAACTCCACTTTTTTATTACAAGCCCGATTTGCATATTATTTACATTCCTAATAATAATTGAATTATTAAAAAAAAAGAAATAAAAACCTAAAAAAAATAAACAAATACTGAGACTCGAAGTTGGAATGATACTCGTATGATACTTTATGAGGATAACACGTATGAAGTATTGTGTAAGTAGATTTAAGGACCTCTCATCTAGAAAAGGTTGTGAATGAGTTCGTTTGTAATGTATCATCAGAAGAGGGGCTATAATTTAATCCGTAGACTACATATGATTTGTACTAATTATGTAATGTACATTGAATTTTCCTTGTTCCTATCTATCTTGAACCATGACAACATAATTACTTACAAGTATAATTTATTAGTAGAGCTATAAACTATATGTACTGCCGAAAAAAGAAAGAGAAAATCAACTTGATAACCTTGACAATTCGATGAATGTTTCAGAGGGGAGCATCTTCAGTATATTCATGACTTTAAATAAGCTACAACCGGATATTCCCCTTTATATTTACAGATGAAGATATATACAGATATATATATATATATATATATATATATTATATGAGAAAGGCAGGAAATAATCTCAAATTCATAATATGTCATAAAGTTATTTACTTTTAAGCTAATATGTCTTAAACTGATATTAATTAATTATTGCGGGGTATTAAAAATTACAAGATTAATCAACGATTAACAGTTTAATAAATTCATACATAGTGAGAGTAAATAAATTACCTAATCGAGTTAGTGTAAAATCATTGATTGCTGATAATGGAGATAAAAAAAATTTAAAGTTATAACGAGGATCCTAGGTTAGTGAAATGCCATCTAAACGAGTTTGGAACAAAAGTCTTGAGAAAGATAATCAATACGTTTAAATTTGTATTCATGAGATAAAATTTGAAATTGATTCAAGGAACGTAATTGAAGACAATTCAGATATTTTTAATTTTACTACTAATTAGACCAAGACGTTTGTGTCCTTCAATGTCCCACTCAATATCCTTATTCATCTATTTTGTCAAGTTCTTGTTCTATACTGAAAAATAAGTTCCTTCTTACTCCGTCACTACGAAATCAATGAAGTCATAAAGTGAAGAAATGTTGTCCAAGGTTAGGAAATAAGTTAAGGGAAAGGATATTTTCACCACCAATGTCATGATATTACACTTTTATCACTGCAAAGTAAATATCTGAATGATATTGAGAGGAATTAAGGATACATATAACTTAAGGAAATGTCAACAGAATCTGTAATCCGCGATAGCAAGTTTTTTAAATACAGAAATATTCCTATGGTAAACTGTGACACCTTGATGATTCTCAATATTGTGAAAGGCATTCTTGCCCCAAAAATGTTACGGTTGACAGAGGGTCTCATGAGGGATTTGATGATCATTATATGGAATTTGGTCTCCATTAAAATTGTAGAGTTACAATGTCCATAGCGAAATGATCCTATAAGTGGAGGAATTTCTAGGGAAATATCCACAAAAAATCTTTATTTTTCCTTCCTTTATTTCGCTTAAATATGTATGTACATTTCAGAAAAATAACTTAATATAAATACATTTGACTCAGCTGAAAAAGTTATAAAATAAATAACATTATATCTCAATTTTCTAAACTTTAAAGACGTTCAGTGATCTCTAAATATTAAAAATTTATCAAGTTTACAAATTGTACATATATTATTTTATACAACAAATTTAGGGGGAATGTCTTAAAATATAATGTTGAGTGTCTTGTTTCCCTCTTATTGTCCTTTCTGTTTCATTCATAGAGTCAGATGACTAAAAAAACTATTTCTCACATTTATTCCAGGCATTTTTCTATGCATTATATATACACATGAAATCTGCTTCATGTATATTTTGAACATAATAATTAATCCTCAGAAATATGTTTATCAATGAATATTTTTATTGATATATTTCATGTGTATAAAATGACTAAATTTTAGGAATGTTTTTAAATTATTTATATTGACTTAATTCACTCAATCATTTTACCATTATATTTCTTTTAAATTGGGTAAGCTTTTCAAGCAACATTGAATTATTATACATAGCTATAAAATTAACTTGATCCCATTCAAATGTTTACTTTTTGCAGATAGTTAATACCGATTTATCTTAAAAAATATTACTCAAATTTAAATAATCATTTCATTTTTGAGAGTACATACTTGTTTCGTTGTTGAAGATTATTAACATTATTTAATAATTTTTGCATACACTTAGAAAACAGTGATTAAAAAGTAAAACTACTTTTTCGAATAAGATTTATTTTTAAGTAATATAGTATTTTAAGTGTTCATCAGGAATTTTGAACGGTTTGTTCATTTCAAGTCAGATTTTCCTCATTTATAAAGAACTACATAGAAACAATGTGACCTATGAAGTTCTTTTTGAACTATAAAATGTATAAAATGAATATTATAGTTCTGTTTTTTTTCAGGAAGATGAATATTGAAATAGATATTTTGCTCCATTACATCGAATTTATAAGAACAAAACACACTCTATGTACGTAATAAATAAGAGTTCATACTCAAGCAAAAAAATCCCAGGAATTTTCATTTTGGGATTCTGATAGGGATAAATGTTTGGATTTTTAAGTTGACACTACCAAAATATTCGACACTCATCCAGAAGACTCATAATTTTGAATGAAAAAAGGTATACACGATCCTAAGTTCCTCTCTCCGGATTCTAACCTAAGCCAAGGGATCCTTCAGAGTCTCTCCGAACTCGAGAAGCTCCAACTCATCGTGTCTGGGAATCATCAAATATCCAAAGATGTGCTATTATTTTCTGGAGTTGTCTGCTCCTATCGTCTATTTCGGACTCGTGATTTTCGAATGTTCCATCACCACTTCCAATGGGATCCCCCCATGTAAATTAATATATAAGAATCATGACATTTGGGACACTTCCATTTCAAGATCTATATAATCGCAGTTATATGGTACATCAATTATGGAGAACAATTGGTATACAAGCTCAATACATTCCATGGTTTGATAAACTTGAGCATAAAATCCACTACTATTATTTATGACCATTTATTTGGTCTGCATGCATAATTATCTAACTATGATTTAACAACAACGTTGATAATAATTGATAAAGTATCTTCCTTTTTTGAACTATTGGTACTATAAATAATCCCATTTGCTTAAGCATTTTTAATGATATTTTAGTTTATTTTTAACAGTGTAATTGCCAAAAAAATATTCTAAAATATTAGCTAAAGTCGGATGAACATTCCAAATTTCTTTTTAACATATAATAATTATTATAATTACTAAAGATTGTTTTAATAATATATAATAAATTGGTCTTTTATCACTCATTACTATTAAATCAAGTTTTAATTGTTTGAATGCGTGATTTATATACAGTATATGCTCTATAACGCATGTATTAATTTGTTGCAAAAACAAAATATACCAAGATTGCGATTTTGTCTGTTTAAAGAAGGACAAAAATATAAGTTGTATTAGAATGATTAAAAAGACTATGTCTCAGAAATACTTAAAAAAATACAATTTTTTTCCAAGGCAAGGGCTTGAATATAAAATAACATATAACATACGGCTTAAAAAATACCGTTGCTATAGTGTTAAATCAACAAAAACTGTTTTATTAAAACGGATAATCATAATTTAAATTTGTTTAAGGATACTCATAAATAAAGGATTGAGCCATTTGACTGGTCCATTTCTGAAAGAAACACGTTCACCAAATTTGCTCTTAAATAAATCGATTGTACTGTTTACTGTATGGCAAGTAGACCCGTTTTGTTGAAACACCATGTCATTTAAGTCCATACTACCCAATTGGAGCCAAAATTAATCCGTTATCACGGCTAGATATTCATTTCCATTCACAGTAACGCGGCGATTATTATTATGATCAACAAAAAAGTATGGCCCAATAACAACAACAATTGGCATAAAATCCAGCCCAAACAGTAAGTATTTTGGGATGCAATTATGTCTCATGAAGCACCTGTGTGTTTTTGCTTAACCAATAACGCATATTTTGCTTATAAAAAAACCCATTGAGATAATAATGAGCTTCCTCACTGAAGACCATCAACTTGCCGCAAACTTCTTAAACTTGCTACGACCTAACGTGAACTTTGTTACTAAATTTGGATAATTTGTAAATGTTGCTCAAGGTTGTACTGCTCCATGAGGATTTGTAATCTATTTGTGAATATAAATGTAAACAAAACAAAAGAAAAATATGACGTAATAGGGACGGGCCCTAATGATATAAAAATGCGTCATCCTTATTAAAAAAAACCCTATATTTTATGTTTGCTTATGTGTGAAAAAGTTATTATGTAACCATTTTACATTACTCATTACATTTTTTAATTAAATGTAATTGAGGGGGTGCATGTGAGACTTTCTTTATAAGTCTCATGTTGTAATCTCATACAACAGTAGCACAAGTTTGACACCCCGGATCTAGAGTTTGAGGGATCGAGATTATGTCGAAAGCAATATATTTTTTTCTTCACGGATCCAGATCGATATCTGTGAAAAATGGGTTCCCGGATCAAAACTGAACTACAACATCACAAATATGAAACCCATTCGTCGTTTAAACTTTATGCAATAAAAAGTACCGTTCTAGTATTCGTATGTATTGAAATTGTTACTTTGATGGATTGTGAAAAAATAAACTATAACATATATATATATCATGTATAACAACGACATGTTTAGCCATGTTAAGAAACTTGACTTACCTGCTGAGTGAGCTCCTTTCTTCATGGATGTCCAACATTAGGAGGAAATATGAGGCAGTATCTTTTGTCAATAGGTGCTTTTAAAATCTGTAATGATATATTTTATAAATAATTAATGAGAGAAATGAATTTTATTTCATACAACTAACAGTTCTTATAAATTGATTATTGTTGTATGTGGGATGCAATTAATAGTTATAGAATATTATGGAATTTCATTTTTTAAGTACGACTCAATATTGTAGTTTTAAATGACGCAATATAAGAATACAATTTCCTTATCAAACAATTCTAGATAAGAAACACTTTACCAGTTTTCTATGGAATAAACTTATCTCAAAATAATTTTCTTATCATAAAGTATTGCAATAGCGACTATATATATATATATAGGATGAGTAGGAAATATTCGTCCATTTATAACCAAATTTACGACATCATGTTAAAAAGTAGTTTAATAGTTCTAATCATTTCTTGTGCTTATTTAGTCGAAAGTGTACAGGATTGCCCTGGGGGAACGGAGTGTCCAAGTGGGTGCTGTCCCATTCCTAACGCTTTTTGCTGTGAAGATAATGTTCATTGTGCCATCGGTCCTTTGGATTGTCCCTTCAGAGAAACTCAAAATGCAAAGAAACTTATAGTCGGGAATGAGAAGGGATCATGCGGAATCCAATGCAGCGGTGGGTGCTGTCCAATGGAAAAAGCTATCTGCTGCCAAGGAAGTAACTTCTGTGCATCATCCGTACATGACTGTCCCCTTCCAGATAGATCCTTCAAGTCAGCTCCCTTGAGACAAAACAAAGATCTGTGTCCTGGAGGAACAGAATGCCCAAGCGGTTGTTGTCCTATTGAAAACGCAGTCTGCTGTCCAGACAATATCTACTGCGCCGTTTCTTTAAAAAATTGTCCAAAGAGAGATCTTACGAAAATATTGATTCCAGCTCAATCAAAGGATGAGAAAAACTGCCCTGGAGGAACAGAGTGCCCAAGCGGTTGCTGTCCTATAGAAAACGCAGTATGCTGTCCTGATGGAATTTATTGTGCAAAATCAAAAGACAAATGTCCCAAAGGAGGGTCAGTTCAAAGAATTGTCTCATCAATCACAAAGGGATCAGACAACTGTCCAGGTGGAAAAGAATGTCCAAGTGGTTGTTGCCCAATTCCTAATGCTTTTTGTTGCCCTGACAATATTTACTGTGCCACGAGCGAAAGTAAATGCCCAAAAAGAAGCCTTCTTAAAGGTATGATCAAGAGTTGCCCGAATGGAACAGAGTGTCCAAGTGGTTGCTGCAACATTCCTAACGCTTATTGCTGTCCTGATAATATTTACTGTGCCACATCAGCGGAAAATTGTCCCAATTCTTCATTTGTCAATAAAATTAAACCTTTTTGAGTATCTGAGGTGTAAAATGGAATAAACTTTTCTTTCCCACGTATATTCATGAATGATTAATATTTATTTTTTGCAAAACTAAAGTAATATGTATTAATATTACATGAGCTACCATATTTATTTATCTAAATAAGGACAAATTAGATACTAAATCAACAAATATTT
This sequence comes from Lepeophtheirus nordmannii, assembly GCA_963680855.1. Lineage (NCBI taxonomy): Eukaryota > Metazoa > Arthropoda > Copepoda > Siphonostomatoida > Caligidae > Lepeophtheirus > Lepeophtheirus nordmannii. Next base: position 38,631,174 of record OY804521.1, on the reverse strand, counting down.
ACAAAAGAATAAAAAAAAAAAAATGATATTTGTAAAAAAAAGAAAGAAGTTGTGTAACTTTTATTTGCAAAGTCCATTTTCCATCATTATCAATTAGTCGTTCCATTCAAAATCCAAATCATATATCAATATTATGTATATACAAAAGAAATATTTGGAGAACTGTCGCAAGGCAATGCTGTGTGTTTTCTGGGATCAGCGTGGTATAATTTGTTACAAGTTTTAAAACCTGGTGAAACAGTTGAAGTCCATTAACAACAATTGTCCGATTAGAACAGCAATATGCGCCAAAAACGCCCAGAATATTCGGATCAGCGTCCCCAAGTAATTTTTCTAAATGCACCGCCACATCAAACAAGAGCAACCCAGAAATTGGTGGAGACGTATGGGAGGGACGTATTGGGAACCGTTGGACCGCTTTCTTACCAGACTTGGCACCATCAAGTTTTCACTAGTTCGCATCCACGGGTCACGCATTAAAAAAAACAGCGCTTCAATTCTCAAACAGAAGCCAAAAAATGGCTTTATGATTAGTTTGCAGCCAAAGACGGACAATTTTTTGGCACGCCATTCACAAATTGCCTGAGGGATGGGAAAAATGTGTAGCTAGCCTTGGTTATTATTTTGGTGATTCAATTTTTTCACAATAAACGTTAGAAATTAAAAAATTAAGACACATTTTATAGGTATATAGGCCGTATATATGTACATATCACACCATGATACTCAGTTAGTTTTTTCCCTCGTAGCTTAAATATTTATTTTAATATTCTTAAATGTCTTTATTAACTATTTTAATTAGAAAACTATTAATAAAAAGTACCTTTTTGTAAAAATAAAAATATTTTTACTAAGCAAATAAGGTTTGTCATTTATACATCAAAAAGTATAAATATTACGTTACTTGAAGAACATCAAAAGTTAATCAAAAAAACCCACTTATTAAATAGGTAAAATATGATTTAAAATTAGGAATGCATACATTTCGTTAGATCTACTACAGATACTCATTGATTGTTTGTCAATATTAAAAGATTTATGGAGTCCAATCTATGATTATTTGTTATTTTACGATTGATAGAAGTGCCTTACTCCTCTTCTACTATTGACTTAATCTAACCCATAGATGAATGTAGATTCATACACACATATGTATGTTTGTATTTGTGTTATGTCATTCATAATTTTTTTTATTATAACTTTTTGATTAACTCTTTTGATGTTGCTCAATTGATAAAAAAAGACGTGTAATACATATATGAAAAAATGGCTTGTATAGAATAATAATAAAAAATGTATATGTTTGTATATAGATAAGTTTATATCCATTCTCAAATTACCTCAGTTGAATCCATTAAAAGTCATGAATAGTGTATATACAATTTTCAAATATATATCAGGATATATCATCTTAATGTTGTTATCTCTCTCAATCCATACCTCCCAAAAGACACAAACTAAGGGTACAAAGTCAGTTGGTCGTTGAGTCATTCATTCCAACACTAGAGAGTTATTTGTCATTTAACAATAGTAAAGAATTGTTCAGAGCTAAGTAATTATAATTAATTCGAGTTCAACAGATCCACGTTTTGAACGTTAGGACGAGATGTTTAATCAGTTTACAACTGATTACAAAATACAATGTACATTTTGTTGTTAGTTATATTAACAACGGTGATTATTTCAATAATAATATTAGTTGCAAAAGGTCCTTTTTGTCAAACATCAAATAAGCTATGGCAATGTATAATATAATGAGAATTGCCAAATAAAAAGATCAGACATTTTTGTCAAGTTCTCTTTGAAATATTTGATACAAATTATTCTTTAGACTAGGTAAAAGTAATTTTTTGAAGGAAATACTTTCACTGTAGTAGCTTATATCATTTAAGTTATTCATTTTTTGACATCATTATTTGATGTAATTTATTAAAATTCAAAGCTCACTCATTGAGGATGATGTACTTGAGAAAATGTAAATTTTGGGTCAAAGGAGCCAGTTATAACGTGTGTGTTGCAATGCTTCACGCATTGTTTATTCTTTTGTGTTGTTATACTATATATATAAATACAAAGCCCTGAAAAGTGTTTGTGTGCTCTATATGTAGCAAAAAAAAAACCTTACAATTTCATAATATGTAATAAAAAATTTAAAATTAATAATAGTTAATTCAATAGGTCTTGAAAGGTTACGTGTTATTTATTACTTTAGTCTAAATATAATTTTCTTAACTTACTCAAACTCAAGTTTTTAAATTTTGTACAATTTTGACAAAGTGCATTTAAATGCAATTTAAAAACATCTGAGTCGTATAATCCATAGATGCATTCAATCGATAGCAGACAAATATACATATATTGTGTTAAATTTTGGTACATCTAACTACCAGCTATTATTAATTGAACCAAAAGGAAATAATATTGCAACAGTGCCCAGATATACTATATTTGTTAAGGCATTTCTACTAATATTTTGTAAGATATTTTTTGCTTATACGTATTATATTATTGCCATATTAATAATTGAATACTGTGCCAAATAATTGTAACATTTTATTTGTAGATACATATTTCCTAAATTATAAAAAAAAGCCTATATAAAATACAGATCTGCCAAAAAACAAAAACAAAAACAAAATGTAGCATATATTTATGTGTCTATATTCAAAGCTACATGCTTCTTTTATTGAATAAAGATTGATCGAGTCCTTAGCTGTACAACTAAACATATAATAATACAATTATATTTAAGTAGTTCTCTCTTCACGTAGATCTCAGAGTTACCATATTTTGTATAACATCATCTTAGGCCTACTACGCTCATCAGGAGTCTATCAATTTTCACACATGATAATGTGGCGTTACAAATAATTAGTCCCTACATGTGTTGTTGCTATCATAAAAGAGGAATTTCCAAACGAGACTCCAAAATCTTATTAGTTTGTGACCTGCTATATATTTGTATATTTTTCTATGATACTGTCCATTGCTTCCTCTATTTTATATTCCAATGGTTTTTAACATTATTAAGGGGCCAATTTTCTTAGACGCCGGGAATTCCTCTTTTTCAACAACTTTAAATTTATAAAACTAAAACATTTCACAATTGAATACAATTTATCAACTAAATCAATGCTAAAGAATTACTGGACTCGTCTTTTCAATATGATAGACGTCTCTTAGGTGTATATCCTACTAACTTTGTGTCTTGTCTTTTCTTCATATTTTATTATAACTTTTTTTTTTTAATATTCAGGCAACAAACTAATCAGTTTACAGGTATTTTTCACAAATCTATTTGAATTTTCATACTAATAGATTAATAAAATTGCAAATTCAAAGTTCTACATATTGTAGATCCAACACTCATAAGTACATATGAATGAATGAATATCTAATGCACATAAGTCCAAATGTTTAAAGTATATGTATAAATACATAGACTTTAATTAAAATTAGAGGCTTGATTACAGCATATTAGCTATGACATAAATAGTTTGATATGAATGACAACCTTTATACAATAACGACTTGTGTGCAACGTATTCATAAATACGTTTTGTTTTCTTTGACTGACATTTTTTTGGATCAACCCTAGAGCCTAGAAGAATAGAATATGGGTATTTATTCAAGGCCCGTATGCCTGAGCTAAGTGACAAAGTGCATGAATATGTACGTACTAGGTATGTGAGATAAAAAAAATACCCTTTTCCCTAAATAATAGGAAAAGTATGGAAAATAAGACTTTAGATTAAACACTTTTATTATATGCATCCCCTTAGAAGGTGTATTTGTCGTAGACTATATCATTTACTAGTGTATATATATATAATTATGCAAATTTTTGCACAAGTTGAATACAAATGCATCAAGAGACTAATAAATCGTCATTTTATAAACACGACGATTATTACCCTTCTTTTTTTTTTTATTAGATAGATAGTTAGTGCTCATAAACATAATTAAACATTGTTTTTGAAAACATATTGAAACCCCATAAAAAGTTTCTAAGTATGTACGTTAGGGGGCAGTCAAGTTGTTCTCAAAGTTGCACTCTACATGCATTGCTTCCTCTACGCATTTAAGACTCCATATCAAATTTGAAAAGGGTAGATTGAAGTTAATTCACCAACATTTTTGCTTGAAATTATATAATTATAAAAAATGGATCATGAGTCAATTGAGCTAAAATGCTCTCAAAATTGCCACAGATGTTGATTATAGCCATACAAATAATGACTCTAAAGTGTAGCTTTTTCATCATTAATGTATGTGCTTCCTCTGCCCTCTGTAAACACATTGATAGTTAAACTGATGAAGAGTGAATACCTAGAATAAATTTTTCATTAAATTACCTCCAACAAGGTTATAGGACATAATTAAGTATTACTTACGAACTAAATAGCTTTAATACATGCATACATATATATCTGTATATTTGCAGATAACTCTGTTTCTTTCTTTTTTATCCCTATCATATTCATTTCTTTAGTTTACAAAGTATGTAGTAATTATATTTTTGACTTTAATGTTATTCATTGTTCTCCTGTTGTAGAGAATGTAATGAGGTAAAGTCATATTCATTATAAAATTTTAAAAATGAATATATGTACTCAAAGTACAGTAATTTATAACAGAGAGTTGAACTATAATTATATTAATAATTAATTGATTAATTAATCAGGAGGGATCTACGGTTGTTGTCGTTTAAAAAAAAAATCAATAATACATATTATATATTCATTGCACATAATATCTTCAAACAAACTTATTCAAACATTATATGTGTTAATATGTAGAAATAAAATACAATATGACGTCAAATAAACATTAAAGATTCCTGTAATTGAATATAGTTATTTATTCACTTTAGGGGAAATACTGAATTCGGATCCTCGACTAAACACTAAAGAGTATTCATCAACTCACAATCAACAGATTTTTTAAAATTATATTTCAACCCAAAAATTTTATTTTGAAGAAACTGTGTTGGATTGTCCTATAATGTCATTAAGTGGTAAAGCTCTTACTGTAGATACAATTCCTTGTTTCAAGTAACTTTCTTTGAAAATACTTGTTTTTGCTTTAAACTAAAAAGTAGATTGCGAGAGAGTGTTCTTTTTTTAGTCACTAAGGAAGTCCTCACGATTTCACCTAAGAGGGCACTAAGAACTGGATCCTAGGAAGGACATTTTAGCAATATATATCGTCGAACAATAATAAATGAATTTGATTATGATTCATGGAACATTACTTAGCATTTAGAATTACTATTGTTGTGATTTTGAAAATAACAACATATATATAAAAATTAGCTACGTATTTAAATTATTGGTTGTTCATTTCGTTATGAAGCAATGATTATTATCAGATGTATTTTACAATAATGCCCCTAATTAAACTATTTAAGAAGTATCTAAATAGCTCATTCAGAAGTTAGTTTATTAAAGTTCAAGGATAAATGACTATGTGGTTAAATGTGGAGTATAATGAAAGTTAACAATTGTGTTTTAGTCAATAATGATACTCTGATTTAAAGTGTAGCTCCACGAGTCATAATCAAATGTAAATATGCTTACACATATTTTGCTCGGCAAAATTATTCTTGTGGAATCATCGAATAGTAATACATTAAAAAAAAAAAGCAAGTTCTATTTAGGTCTTTTTTGAATTTTACCCCACAATCCATGGTATTATTCCACATATAAAAAGCTCTTTCACACAACCGATGTTATTATATCATCTATCAGGATGTGGCTCATTATATAAAAAGAAAATAAATTAATTTAACGTCTGCGTACAAAATAGTAAATCCATTCAGTACGTATAAGTAGGTTTTTCAAACAAACAAATAACAATAAGTATATATTTTATATATGAAACCTAAGCTTCATGCAGCTCATGATAAAGTATGTTTGTAGTGAAAAAAAAAAATAAAAATTCCACGTAGATGAATGTCTTTTATCATTATGACATGCCAAACCGTAGAAATATATATATATATATATATTCATAGTCAATTTATTATTGATGAAAAATTGTAACAAATATTCTTTGTTACTTTTTTGGTTGCTTTGAAAAATAACTACAATAACAACTACTGATGTACATTTGCTTTTTCTCATATTACATAAGTATTTGGGGTGGATCAATAAAGATGTCATTTAGATTGATTTATGCATGTACTTGTAAATAAATGAAACTTTTGCACGCATCAGGACTAGTTATATACATACATACAAGTACCTATAATAAATAAAATTATAACTTAATGAATTGAATGACTCTATTCAAAAAACACAAAACATCAAACATTGATGTACAAAAAAGTCCAAACATAGCAACTTATTACTAATTAGCCATTATTGACTATTGCTATGACGTAAAACTGACTATCTTTATCAGACTCTAAATATTTGATTAATTAATTATTCACCACAATATATAATATGTATTAATTTAGAAAAGATAATTATGATTCAAATTTTTATTTAGCACGTAAGTTGTTTTTGATTCTTGCTAATCAATAAATTCATTATTTATACACTACAACTTAATCGATAAAACTAAAATAAACTTGATACTCTGGAATACAGTATGTTGTTGTTGTTGCTGTTGATTGAACACGGAGGAAAAATAAACAAAGTTTTTTTATAATGGGGACGTAGAAGTTACTTTTTTTATACAACTTGCGTCAAAGTATTTGTTTACTCAAAGACTTTTGCAAATAAGCCTTTCTGTTTTCACTTTTTTTTTTTTTTTTTCAAATAGCTCAATCATTTCAACCAAAAATGAAAAATGTGATTAAATTTTATTTTTTGTAACTTAATAATATTTTAAAAACTATGAAAATCATTTCCTTTAATGGTGGATTATTTAATTCAATATAATTAAGTTATGTATATTTATTAGTTCTATCATTTAACCCTTCGTTACAAAAGTGTAATTTCTATCACATTGGCACTCCTTCTCGTAAAAAAAAAATTATATTAATTCATTCCATATCTAATTGTAAGCATTTTGGACAATACGTAGATTATCTACTTTATGTTTAATATGATGAGAAATTTATGTTTTCATCGAGTTACTCTCAGATGTTATCATCGTTTTATTTGATTCTTGTATACATCTTACAGATGTATAATGTCAATAAGAACTTAGCGTGAAAGGGATTTCGTTAACTGCTCTACAATTTCTATTACTAAATTTTTTCATTAACCCTCTGTTAAATACACAAATTGAGGTTAAATATTATAAAAATATCCAGCCAAATTATATTTAAGCTATAGTAATTGGCATTCCTACATTTAAGGGGAGGCACTCCTTTAAATATGAAAAGTAATAACATAAGTCCTTTTTGATTGAAAATCTCCAATCTACCAAATTATAAATTCATCGTTTGATTTCTTGAATTCGTTTCCTTGATATTTTATTTAGAATGAATGAATTCTTAGTACTAAAAAAAGCAAATATTTTTAACTTTCATGACATTTGATGTCAATAAATAATAACACTACTCAGTTTATTAAAAAAATGAAGAAAAGGGAGTCATATAAATTTTTTGCAATGTCAAAAATGACACCTTAGTCATTTTAGAATTAATTTTTTAATTTTTTTTTTGCTCAAAATTTATGGTGGCTTTTATGCATTCAAGCTAAGTGCTTGGATGTAATGTAAGAAAAAGAAAATATTTAAAAAAATAATATTTAATATTGATTGAAAGGAAACAAGTAAAATAATTTAGGCTTAAATTTTGCAAACTCTTATTATGTGAAATTTATTTTCAAATACATTTATCGGCAATAATTTGCAAATTATTACAGACTCCCAATTGTTCTCTAAAGGCCAATAATAATTAATATCTCATTAATGAGCTAAAAACTGACTAAAAAAAAATTTCCTTAAAATTTGAATTAAAACATCTGTAAAACTCATCCTATTCTATAACTGTCAAGTGTCGAGTTATCTTAGAGTAATTTTATCTAAAATATGTGTAAATGGAGAATATTTATTGTTCATTTCCAATCAGATACAGGCATAATATGTTGTAGCTCCTCGAGTACCATAAATTGTATCAACCCCATACGATATTATAATAATTCATTCATACTTTTATCTAAAACTATAGAATTATATCTTAAAACGGAGTTAAAAGGAGCTTAAAAAAAAGCATTTTTGATTAAGAAAAGTTGTCTTTGATCTCTTGTATATTCAAAACAGAACTTTTACAAAGGTGTGAAGTCTTTTTGAGGCCGTTATTTAAATGTCAACCCATAAAATAAAGCTAAAGACATTGGTTTTTTTTTTGTATAAATAAAAGTTTCTTCATTGCGCGGCAATTCTCATGCTTTTAGTGGAATTGAATCAATTTTTGAGATCAAAATCAAATAACTTGTAAATACTTAATCAAATAAGTTATCTTGTACAAAAAATATCTTATCAAATAAAAATTGAGGGGTGACTACTGATTTAGGCCAAAAGGCCTGATTCTAATATCTTCAACCCATTTGATTTTAATTCAAAAAATATATGTATACAGGGTGTTTGTGGTATTGTGTCGCGATCTTATATTTGTGGTAACCCTGTTTTTAGGCGTCGGATCGAGCAACAGCTGACGCCATTTTTTCCGTTGAATCTTCCTCTACAACGTTTAGATGAATGCCGAAGAGCAAGAATCAAAAAGAGGGGCCATTGTGTGCGACATCCGCGCCGGCCGGACGAATCGCGACCAAAATCAGGACCAAAAGGTGAACAGAAAGAACAACAGGTGGATCTGCAATAACCCTCAGGATGTCCCTATTGTCATGAAGACAAAATTTCCTGCCACCGTAATGGTCTTTGGCGTTGTGAGCAACGAGGGTCACGTCATGCCTCCTCACGTCTTTGAGGCCGGCTTCAAGGTCAACACCGAGGTGTACCTGGACGTGCTACGCACTGTTGTCAAGCCGTGGATGGATCAGGTGGCCGATGGACGTCCATATGTGTGGCAGCAAGATGGCGCACCTTCTCACAACTCAAAAACCGCTAACACCCAGTATATATGTATATATTTAAAAAAATGAACGGATTATATCATAAATTTTTGATACAACTCGATGTAGTTAACTTTTGAGGCTGACTTTAACTTTAAATAGTTTTAAATTTTATAAGCTATTATGTAATACTTTTAAATAAATTATACATTTGTGACACACACATAATCTTTATGCATAGGTGTAAAAATATTATTTTTTTTTTAAACATTTCCTTTTTTCTTATTCTCTTTTAAAAATTATTTTTACTCTCTTATAGAAGAAATATGGAAAATAATCTTTAAAAAAATAAATAAAAATATTTAATTTTAAAACATTTTTTAAATCAAATAATGTATGATTTGATGTAAAATGTGATGAAGAATTGAATAATTATTATTCTATAATAAAAATTATTTATATTTTGCATTTTATATTCATGTATATATTTTTTAAAATTCTGTATTAAAATTTGTCAATTGGGTTATTTCATGAACGCCTATTATTTTAATCATTATATACTCTTGTTTCATTGTTATAGTATCCTCGTTTACCAAACTTATAAAATGTATCAAGTTACACTTATTAAACAACATATATATATTGTAAAAAAAAAAAAAAATACAAGACCTAACAATCTCATTTTTTCCTCATCCTTAAAAAACACATTCTTGAATATTATACAAATGTACCTTATACATAGTAAATGTATAGTCAAATATAGTTATGTTCTCAAAATGAGGAACAAGCTCTAGTCCAAAGACAATTTGATGCATAACAAAATCTCCATTCAACATTATATTCAAACTGGATTTCTTACATACATACATACGTGTATTATTTAGTTTTACATGTCAACATGACCATATAAATAATTTCCCTTGAGCCCTGTGCATCATATCTTTTTGATGTTCTTTTATAATAAGGCATCATCAAATTACAATTTCAACCTGTATTCACATTTCTACACATATGTATATGCACAATATTGACTTTAATTTTGTGAAAAACCTGAATCAATTACATTATACTGTACATACATTACGGATATGAATTAGATAATATTTTGCTCAATAAGTTTGACCTTATATATAGCAAAGAGACTTTTGGGTAGTAAAAATATATTTTTACGGTTTAGAAAAGAAAACTAATTGGTATTTATGATCTTTTTTTTAAATTATGTTCATTCCTTACTAAATCCTTAAGGAGGACACTTCTCCCTCTAAAAGAAGAATAAAAGAATTTCTACCAGGATTTGTTTGTTGCTTGTGTTAATAATGTCAAATAAAATTTAAGTATATCTGTTATTATAACATTATCCCTACTACATCTAGAGCTATTTTTAACTGTAAAAGGCTCTACTTCCTTGGGACATTTCTATCCTCTCCAAAAAAAATAATGGTTATATAACAAACAACTGATGTTAACAAGATTGTTAATTCGATGTTATCTTCTTGCGTTCTACTACAAAAGTCCCATCATTATTATTAACAAAATAGATTGTATGGAAGTTTAGGAAGTGAAAGGAAAATGCCAGTTGGTACGTATCAAAACTTTGATAATTAATCAAATAGTCTTCTCGGTTATTCATTATTATTATTTAATATTGTCAAATATTGATCAGCTAATAGAATGTTGTGGCACTAGATAATAACCGTGGGTCCCCTCAAGGTCTCAACAAAATGTCCTTCCCTACCTATTAAAATACTTATGCGTTGTAATGTAAATAATATGCAAATGGGGTGTATAGAATAAAAAGAAAGAGAAAATCAACCTGGCCACTCTGACAATTTAATGAATGTCGAGGGGGAAAGCAGCTTGAGCTGTCATGACGTTTTACTGAGCTACAACCTGCTATTCTCCATTATATATACAACAATAAATAATAACATAGATGAGAGGAAGAAAATTAACTGAAATTAATGTCAGGAAATTATATATTTTTAACTAATAATAGTTATACGAGGACTTGAGCCCATTTTGTTTACATTTTATTTGCCTTATTAAACTTAATGCATGTATTCCTTCATACGGGATCTTTACTATCAGATAGATGTTCTTCCCTCAGTAATAAAGGAAAAATGATAACAGCTTTAGAAAACAAAAAGTACTGTTAAAAGTGCCAACTTCACAAAATCTCGCACGCGGCATTTTGCATATTATTTACATTCCTACATATGTGCCCCCACTAATAGCAAAAAAAAAAATGTAGTAAGATTTTTCTCAAAAATGAGTCCTAAATACATTTGTCATCTTCAACTGATATTAATTAATTATCCTCCAATTATATACTCAATTATCAAGTTATTTATCTTTCAAAGACCCTGCATGTTGGTACTTACTTCTAGGATGCAAAAATTCCTGAACATAATGAGGAAACAAGAATATGACAGAGTCTACCTATTTGAAAGTTCAATCAAGATACAAAACAAGTTCTGTAAATCAAATGAAGACTCTCGCGATCAGTGTTTATATTTATGAAATAAAATATAAATTGTGAATTTTTACGGCTCAATTTCAGATTAGAACAAAAACATTAAAATTGATACATCCCTAACTAAACTACAAAAAGCTATATATTGGCGTAGTTCCTGCTTTTTCAGACAGTTCCACATTGAAGATTATTTTTATTATTATTACAAAATTTATCTCCTATAATGTGACGGATATTCTTTATTACATTCTGAAACCGATTTGACTGTTTGTCACTCCTATATTGTTCCATAATCATAGCTCAAATGAAATGTTAGCAGTAATTGCAAGTCATTTTAAGCCATGAAGATAACAAAAAATTCTAACGTTGCAGAAAACGATCTCGGGAAAAAAATGATTTCTATCGATTCAACATGCAAGATATTATCGATATCTTTACTGATAATGCTTATGATGAAAAACTTCCAGGGGTTCTTACTATGATCTATATAAATACTTTCCTTCCAGCTCTATGAGACATTTTTAAAGGCTAAACTTTAGAATTAGTCAATATAAAAAGAAACAAACCATTCCAAACTATTAATTTTTTCTTTTACTTGAATTACTGTTAAATGAATTGCTGGTTTTTTTTACAGAGCATTTATATATTTGTATTAATACATAAAGGATTTAGTTTTGTTGTATTATTGTATTTTTTAAAATCAGTTCTTAGTACTAGATCTTAAGCTTTGTCATAAAACACGATTTAATACTATGATCAAAAGGTGAATTTGTTTATAAAATGTAAAGTTTTCATTTAGTCTTCCAAATCATTGTTGTCCCCTTCAAAGTAATCCCGTGTCCGATAAAACACACTTTTACCAATGCTTTTTCCAATCCTCAAAACAGTCGGAATAGTCTTTTTCTAGTATAACTTTCAAGACCTTCTTCAATTCAGTTTTTATCTCCTCAATCGTGTCAAAACGGTGTCCCCTCATTAGATTGATCAGTGGTTTTAGGGTCGTATCCGTAAATACAAGTCTCATCTCCAGTAATGATGCATTTCAAGTGGCCCTGATAGTCAGGCAGCAATGTTTCACACGCATTGAGAGATTTGTGCACGCGTTTAAGACACAAAAAATCCTTCAAAATGATTTTGGATGAGCCAATGTTGATATTGACGATTTTTAATCTGTGGATCCTTTGGACATGGCCTTCGTCAGACGTTGATGGTCGTCCAGTGCACGGTTTGTCTTCAACGCGTTCTCGGCACCCCTCTTTGAGCTCATTGTACTGATTATAAACGTTTTTTGTACCATAGTTAGATCATAAAAGGCCTTCTGCGACATTTTCAATGTGTCCGCACACAAGAATATTCGTTACGCAATCAAAATTTGATGCAAGTTTTTTGCTCGACAGAAATCACCCATTGTAAAAATCGAAAAAAAAAACATGTGTCACTCGAAGATAATTAAACCTTTTGACAAGCAGACGCTTGACAATTGTTTTAAACAGTCCTACCTACCTAGAAAAAAAAATTACTAGCCTTCTTAATGCCCAGGAATTTTTAATGACAAATTCACCTTACTTTTTGATCACAGAAATATACATTATTAATTGATTAATGTGCGTTCTATATCTGAGGTCTGCAAAAAGGAAATTAATTTTAGATTAAAATGTCTATTTATTCTTAATAGAACGCAAATTTCTTTTTTATTTATGTATGTCCTTTATTTCATAGATAAAAAAAGATCTCGCCAAATGAAAAAAATATGTAAAAACATAAATATAAATTGTAAAATTTCTCCACTTCTTGATTTATGTATGTTCAAGATTGATTTAGTGTTAATGCACCAGAAACATAAACGTATTCATCCATTTCAATAAATATTTACGCATGTATTATATAACTAACAGATAAAAAAAAGTACGTTTTTAAAGATTTCCTTAATTTAAGTATACAAATCAGATATGTAAATTAATTTACCCCTAGTTAATAAATTAATATGTATTCCAAATTATTTTATTAATTCATTCTTATCTATTGACCTGTGTATTAAGTTAATTATAAAAATGAAAAAACTAAGAACTTGCATTTTATGTATTATTTAAGTTTTTAAATTGAATTCTTCATAACTTTCACTTCAAAAATTTGGAGAAAAATGTTAATTTCAGAAAAATTATCAATTTTATTTCTAAATGATCCTTGACGACGCTGGGAATCAATTATTATCATCGATTTTTATGACATTATTATTTTAATCTCTGATTCTTAATAAATGTGCTCTTCGTAATATCAAATTTTTTATGCAAAGTAATTGTTTTTTAAGAAGAATCTGACATTGAATAATAACTTAAATCAACTTGATGAAAAGTATTTTGATTCAAACGATGAAAATATAAACTTGAAGAACGAAATACAAGTTGTTTTATATCTCTGAAGTGTAATAAATGTTACAAAAATTGATGGAAGTTGTAAAAATGATGAAGAATATCGTATTGAAGACTTTACAAAGTTATCTTAGGACTTGATGTAGATCTTGGAACTATGCTACCCACAATGTTAGCAATGGAAGTATGGGTAAAGGTAAAGAAATATTATTTTTGTGGTTGCAGACAATTTCTGTTTTTGATATATTTGTAGTGAATCGGATTGAGGAAAGGGTGCAGTGAACATTTTTCAAATGATAAATTAGTGATTCTACTATCCAAGCAACTTATATGAGAGCCAATTACAAATCAACCCCAAAATTATTTAGAAAATCAATCAACCATTTATGATTAATGTTAGTGCGGCCAGAGCTAGGTTCAGGGAGGTGAATGGAGAAGCAGGCAAGCTTGGGCAATTTTTGAAAGAGTTGACACCCAGCTTCCCTAAACTTTCCCGAGTGTTCAAGCGGACATTGTGCCTTTTTGAGAGTACATACTATTGTGAGAAGCTCATCTCCATCTTGAGCTTCAATAAGTCCAAGTATAGGTACAAACTTACAGATGAGCACCTTCAAGCTCTACTTAGGGTCTCCACTGCTCCGGCCCAGCCTACCCAGGCTCTGCCTCCAGCGGAACTCAGGTGAATTTAGTTTGAGACCCCTGGTCTAAACACTTCAATGTGTAATTAAAGTGCTACGCCTGGAATGTTCCAACAAATACCACAAATAATATCCATTCTATTTGTGAATATACAATTTTGTTCTATGTTTTGTGAGAACAACTACAAAATTAATCAGTTAAAAGTAAAAATTTGTTATATGATTTTTCAAAAAGAGTTAGGAGGAAAAAACATAAAATATGGCGAATGCTGTACTAACTAACCGACCCCTGTAAGGACTCTAAGAGTCTTTTTAGAATATTTTACTCCTAAAACCTACTCATCATTAACTTTTAAAACATATAAATCATCTTTTTCAATTAATATTGATTTTAACGAACCGTGATACGAGTATTAATCAGATTAATAAGATTGATTATATATTAAAGATTCAGGGTTGAACACTTACTGAGTCAAACTTTTATTGTAAAGATTCACTTTCTAAAGAAGTTTATTTTTTTATATTTTTTTTGAATTCGTTTAATATAACTTCTGAATCATTAAAAATATCACAAAAAGAACCAAAAAATTTGTAATAGTTTTATCAACAAGTTTAGAGCATAAGATATTTTACCCAAGTGAATGTACGTAGTAAATTCTAATATATATATATTATACTTAATACTTACATATACATACTCGTCCTTCCTACATATAAAGGAATTAGTTAACATTGAAGAAGTTATTGAAAATCAATAGAACATAATAGCAAATACGTCATCCCTTCCTCTATAAAAATGTTTCTTAAAAGATCCAAGCGAATAAGGTTGTGAAGAGTTTTGCTTTTTGTCCGCTAGGTGCGTCATGAATTACTACAGAAACTAATTATGCATCCTCTAAGAACTTACCTTGTCACATTCATTCATTCAAAAAAGGTGAATGAAACAAATATACATTTATTTAATAAAAGAGAAATCATTACATTCAATAATTGTCTTAAAGAATAATTGTTAACTCATCAATATCGATTTTGTTCCCTTCAAAGGTAGCCCCTTCAGATATAATACACTTGTTTCAGCGCTTTTTCCAATCCTCCATGCACTTCTGATATGATGTAATTGACCGCATTGTGCGTACAAAGTTAAAACGGTACCGGTTCGCCCCTATTCTGTTGGTCGGGCCTTCCACCTACGGGTGACACTAAATTCAGTGACTCCTGCTTTGCAAACTTTAAAGGTTGGAAGGTATGCACGATGGATTGTTAATCGTGTCATAACGTTTTTATGGGTCCCTTAAGTTTTGGAAATAGTAAAAAGTTGCATGGGGCCAAATTAGGTAAATATACTAGAATAGGGTCACTCACTATTGTAACTTCCCTTAAGGGTGATTCGACGAACCTACAAAACCAATTGTTTTTCTTTTTCAAGATTTTCATCGGTTGTTGAATTACTGGGGCGATCAGAGCGATCATCGCGTCTTCAATATCTCCTCGACTTTTTTTTGAAGCGTTTATACCGTAAATTGAACTTTTGTTCTATTCATAATAGACTCGCTAAATGCCAGAGTCATCATCTCACTTTAGTTCATTTTTTACGCAAAGTTTAATACATATTCCTTGATCTATTTTTTCAAATAGTAGAAACAAGTGGAGCATACTAAAAGATCTCTTATCTTTTCATCTATGTACCAATGACAATCTTAAAATGAATTATGACTGATTTTATCAACTTACTTTCTGGGCATATGTATGAAAATAAAATAAATAAAAAATAAGGGAATGGAATCAAAAATGTATTTTGAATTTAAAACTATCGTTTTCTTTTTTAACAGGCCTTGTTATATGTACATTATTTTGAAAAGTGACATCTTGCGGGGATGAAACGTTGTTTTATATTCAAATAAATATTTACAAGCTCAGAGGTACGTTTTGCAACCTTTTTATAATGTTTATAAGCTTTGATTCCAACTAAAAGACTTAACGGATAGAGTGGACGCTCAACTTAAGGAAAGTATGTTTTTGTATTGTCTTTTCTGATGGTTTTAAAATTGTCAACTGACATATTCTCCTCTTTCAATTGTCATATAACACTTGGACGTACTTTGCAAGATTAAAGATCAATCAATTACATACACATAATAAGTCCCCGAGGTTCCTCGTTTATGTGAATGTTTATTTGAAAATATTATTTTAATTACGAATAAGATAGTGGTGAATACTTAATTGACTTCTTCAATTAATGTAAAGTAGATTGAACGACATCAAAAGAAGTGAATGATGGATTCTTTTTTTTTTTTTTTTTCAAGAACTACCTCTTCAGCTCATTGGAGAAACAGACAAAATACACAAGACAAAACTATATTCTATTATATTGCTGGTTATACCAAATTAACATAAAGCAATCTGTTTGTTCTGATTTTGTTAACTTTGTCATTTCAAACACCAATGATCCACACCCATATTCAAAACTCTTTGATATTAAAGATTATACAATCCCTTGCTTATGTGGCTTCATCAAGGACGTAGTATAAAAAATTTCTTGATTACAGGGGTGCCCAAACTTTTTGCAAAGGGGCCGACTTTGGCGGACGTTCTTTATATAGAACATCAATTAATTGAAATAAATTTCAGCGAGCCATTCTGTGTTTTACATTTCCTTATTTATTTATAAATTGAATTGACATTGAACCGTCGGCTCTCGAAGCCAACTTTCCTCTTTTTGTTGATTCTTGGCATTTTAGAAAATTTGGGACCCATTCAGTCAATTACTCATCTACTAATTTGCTGTACCTAATTGAGCCTCTAGATGACAGGACTTAGCACACACAGGTAGCAGTGCTTTTGCCCAATGCATTAATTAGACAGGCGTTATTGATTTTATGACAAAGGCTGCTGGCCGAATGAAAATTGACCACTGGCCGCATTTGGCCCCCAGGCCGGACTTTGGACATGTTTGCTTTGGATCCTTAGAACATAACAGCTAACAATCCATGTCTAAGGTGGGCAGATGGACAAGTTTTTTAACTTTTATTCATGTAGTTGCTGTTGATTTTCTGTACGTTTGCTCTTTTCCTGGGGTTCAATACTTGCAACTAAAGGACTAAAGCAAAAGGGGGGATAAGTTTACCGAACAAAATCATTTTTATATTTCGTCTTGTCTGATTGACTAAAAAAAGCCACTTGCAATAAGTTCATGCGGATTCAAATTTGTGCAGTCTTCTTATAAGTAATTTGACATTTTTACATTATTATTTGGGACTAGTGCTGCAAAAAGGTTGCATTCCCATGAAAACATTGCCTCGACTAATTTTTAAATTGGTAGGTTGAGTGACTTAAAATGTTCTCTAACCATTCGAAGAAATATAATTTAATAATTTATTTATTTAGTAGATAGACCTCCACACTAACTGTGAACACTCTGAACAAACAAAAAAAAGATCATATTAATTTAATTTTCAAAATATTTTCATGAATTGTATCAGGGTATGACGCTTTTATGAAGTGAATCTAATAGATTAGTTAGCTTTATACCCCTCAAAGATAGTTTTAAATTTTTCTATATTCTACATAAGCAATTTGTTTAATCCATATATGTGAGGAATAATTTATTGTAGGATAACCAGGTAACCCATGGAAAATTTCAGAGTAGCTTTTTCTAACGTATTATATTCATAGCTCCAATCTTTCAATTTCATTCGTTTATGAAACATTTATTTTAATATAACTGTTTGAGTATTGTTTTGTTTCCTACTATAATAGATGTACAATCACCGCATTTAAATATAATATAGTTATTTAGCAAAAAATGTTGTATTCAGCATGGCTTAACTTTAACGAATGACCTTTCACCTCGTCTTTTTAATCTCTTTAAAATGTTAACACCAACTAATCAAATGAATTCGTACATTGAAAGTTATTAGAGTTATTGTAATCTTAATTGGAAATCTTCTTGGTATTTATTTTCCATTTTCTCTCGAACGATGATGATTATTGAATCCACTTACTTACATAATAAAATGTTTAGGTGACATAATTAAGGATAGATACGAGCAAAAGTGATTGAATGCTAATAAAGGTATAATTTCATCATTATAAAAACAATAAAGACTTTATAACACCCCTTATTATTTCATATCTTAAACAATTTTTATAGTAATAGAATTATTTAAGTTATCAAACGAGATCACAAAGTTTTTGAAACTTGATTCATTGCTTTTTCCCTTGTATAATGATTAAATTTTTAATCAATTAATATTATTATAATTACTCAAATATTTACTTCCCTACTGTTTTTGATATTTTCTTTACTCAGTTTTTTTACTATAAGGATTAGAATAAAAATACGTTTCCTTCATATAATTGTAGAAAATTTGCATAAAAAAGGTCGAATATACAAATATGAACTTTGTAAATGCAAAAAAAAAGAAAACAAATAAGTTGATACAAGTTACTCCCCAAAGTAATAAATAATAGCATTTATTTTTGCAAGAGTATAAATAGGTACTGTCATTGCTGTATTTACTATTTCAGTTTTTTAATAAACAATAATATTGATACAAAAACAGAGATGTTATTCATTTTAAAAAAACAAAACAAAAAAGAAAATAACATAATTTAACAATGTAAATATTTTTAACTTTAGTTGCAAAGAAAATTCATTTTACATGATATTCATTATTTGTTTTATCCTTTAAATTTGTCATGAAAAATTAGATAATGGTAAAGATATGACGATGCAATTCCAAGAAGGCAAATGAATATCTTACTCTGTTTGTTAGAGTCAATCACCTGATTGATTGTAGATTTGAATTCTGTGTCAGATCCAAAATGATTTTCAATTCTTTTTTAAGCTACTTTTATACTATCATAAGCTAATGAACTGTTATTTACAAAATTACTCTTAAAATCCCTTAAAATAACAGATAATTTATACACAATTAGTACCATCTGGGTCCAATAGATCCTTATTTTTAAATATATATATATATTTGGTGAGTTTCATGTGCCAAATACGGTTAATAGTTCATTTAGAAGTATTTTCTTCCATGGAATATAATTTATGATTTCTCATTAAGTATATTAATTACAAAATTAAAAATGTCAAACATTCTTTTTTTAAAAATGGGCTCAATTTTATCAAATGGTAAAGCTTAAAACTTAATATATGTATTTACAAATAAACTCAGTGAGTAATTTAGTTAGCAAAAATTTAGCTTTGATTCACAAAAATGTACATAAGTGAATTGCACTTAGACACACCAACAAAGTCATCCAATTTGGAGAGTCTGGGAGGATTAAGTAAGAAACAGTAAGATGCTAACATATACCAAAGTGTTAAATAGACCCATTGATATTTTAAGGATGAATCTTTTCTGGGATCATTATTCCTGGTGTAGAGATACCAATATCAATACTTTGATGATTCGAGATCAAGACGGACTTTGAGAACAAAATCACTACTAAACATGAAGCTACTTTTAGTACATTTTTACAAAATGTCATTACATTATGAATTCCTGCTGGAACATTTCATATATAATTCCTAATCCATTTTTAAAATACAAAACAAATTAGAATTTTATTTTTAATTCTTTGAAACTAATAAAAAAAATATTTCATTGAAGTACAGTAAACTTTGTATTTCTTTTTATATAACTGTCACTAAATACTACATAGAACAGAATAACTTTTCGTTACTTTATATAGATAATTAAAAGAAAGAAAAAAATTTTAAACCATCCACAGCTAGTTCAATAGTCACAATGGCAATAATTTGTGCTTTATAACATCAACTTGGGAGTAGTTTTTTTTTTTTTTTGCAGAGTAAGAATGTTTTGTATTTCACTGAGTGAGTAGAAGGGATATTTATCTATTATACTCAATATGTTTATTTTTTCAATATGTTCTTATCTATTGTATTAAGCAATATTTATATATATGAACAAAAAAAAAACGATAAAAAAGGTGACAAATGAGGCCATAGGATACTAATTTGCTCTCAGTATGATACGTGTATTTTTACCCAACGAATGGAACAAAAAAGATAAGGGCTACAATTGTAAAAAAAATTTACAATTTAACACCTTATCAATTCATTTTACAATTTTCATAAACATGTTGGCATGCAGAGCAAGTGATAAAATGGATGTTTTTGTATGTTTTTCCAATCCTATAATAAGACATTTTTTTTTTCATATTGAGATCAACTGTTTAAGTACATAAATAAATATTCTTTTACAGAATAAAAAATCCCAGGATAGGTATATCAAACGCATCAATAAAGCATTTGTAACTTCAATCCTGTTACAAATTGTATCAATTATCTCATTTTATCTTATATAAATATATATATTAGATAAAACATAGTAAAAATTAAATTTTTAAAGGTCGTTGAAGATTCAAGAAAGAAGTTAAATTCACAATCTTTAAAATCTAGTTTAACTACATTTCTTTAAAATGTATTTTTTGTGACATAAATGAAGGGGAATGAAGAAGAAAAAAGTATCATATTTCATTTAATATCATATATGTAATAAATTCAGCATCAATTGGAACAAAGCGTTAAATAATAATGTCATAAGAATGATTTAGATCTGTGTTTGAAGACGTGTTTCCTTACTTTATAATAAAAAAATATCAAATATTTACGTGTAATTTGATCTTAATAAATAATTGTTAAATTATTCCCTTGGATCACAGTAGATACCAAATTGATAAAATGGAAATTTAAGAAAAACTGCATATTGGAAAATCTATGTATTTTTTAATCATAAAACGTTTCTTTTGGTTTAATGGAATCTATTTTTAACATAATTAAATGATAGATTTTTGTCACGATTGAAATTAATGATCCATTAATTGAGTACAACACACTACTCATTGTAACCATTTGCATTAAACCATTCTATTAAGTTGTATACCTAAAAGCTCGTTGCTTCATATGATATTTACAAAAAAAAAAAAAAAAAATACAGTAGAACTTTTAAACTATTAGACAGAATATTGTTTTTACAACTTAATCGAATTAGAATTTTTTTTTCTTTGTAGCAACAAATGCTCAATTATATACTTACAAAGAATATAATTATTCCAAAAAAAGCAAAAATGCCCTATAACAAAAAAAAATCTATCAATCAAAGCATTTTTTTATATTGAAAATTTGAGTGGTTCAGGATCAATATATTATATAGTAATATTCAAGTCTACTGTGAAAAAAATATTTTTTATATAATAAAATTGGTGATTTTATTTATGTAATACGCATGTAAAACATATTACCTGTTTTATTTCTCTGAAGCCAAAAGGAAGATAATCCTAAGTCTTTACTAAACTTGTTTGAAAACTTAAAAGGTTTTTATATGAATATTAAAAGGCTGAGAAATTTTGATTTAAATACCTCGCTCTTCTTTAAATTATTGTCCTTTGGACTGTTTTTTTTTTTTTTTTGCAACTATAATTGCAAATTAATGTTTTAAAATAAGCTTCTAATCATTTTTAATATGAGTAGTTCTCCATACAAAATATCAGCTTTCTAAAAGCTGCTAGATTGGAGTTTAGTCAGTGCACAAAAAGAGTGCAATAATCTGTCTTACATATAGATAAATATTCAGTTATTTAAACAATCTACAATCAATGTTCCGAAAATGTAGTTTGTATCACAATTGTCCATAAAGTACAGTAAATGGTATAAACATGGCTATAGCCATACAAAAATTTGATGTGGATGCCAAAATATGATGTTTCTTGAGAACTGCAAGATTAATCCAAAATGTCAATTAATAAAATGTACAATTACGTACAAACTAACAAAAAAAAACCCAACTTTTTGTGCCAATGTAGCTCTAAAAGTTTGGTTAATAACAACAACAATTTTGGAAATTTTTTTAATATATATAAATTATTTAAATAATAAATATTTAACTTTATTATAAATAATATATTGTGAAACTTCTGTTTTATATTAATAATAAAAGACTTTATCATTTTAATTTTTTATTGATTGATTTTTATTAGTTATTTTTTATAAACATCGTTTTTTCCAATTTTTCATTTTAAATGTTATGGGATTCAATTTAAACATATCTTAAGTTTTTATGAAATTTTATGAAATCATCTCAGAGAAATGAGACAAGATTGATATATCGACAAGCAAGAAGTATAAAAAAGTGATTTGTTCTTCAAAAATAAATGAATAGAGTCTATTCAAAAAAGCACTGACTATGTTCTTTAATCTGAAAAAAACAAAAACAAGACTCAAATCCATTCAAACTGATCAATATGTACATATATCAAAAATTTTCTGCATTCTACCAATTCTGATTACACTGTTCAACAAAGTGTGGTAATTAAAAAATGCTATCAAATTAATATCTGAACTACTACGAAAAAAGTTAGAGTTAGTAATAATTAACCAGTACCATGTGTGGAATAAGTACCACAATTATTAAATCAAAATATCAAAGCAACTCATGTTTTCAATATTTAGCTTTGTAGAGCAAATATTGTACCTGAGAATTACATTGCAATATTTAAAGTGCAAATTCAAATTTATCATCGTTTATGATCAACAATCTCATTGTCTGACGCTGAATCATCGTAGCTATTTTGAATAGTTGTTGAAAAGCTTAGCTTCCATGATAACATTACGTAACTTTTTTTTCGAGCTGAGTGAGTCACAGAAATAAGTCACGTAT
This sequence comes from Lepeophtheirus nordmannii, assembly GCA_963680855.1. NCBI lineage: Eukaryota > Metazoa > Arthropoda > Copepoda > Siphonostomatoida > Caligidae > Lepeophtheirus > Lepeophtheirus nordmannii. The sequence continues at coordinate 38,608,032 of OY804521.1, read as the reverse complement.
ACATATTATGATCAATTGCAATTAGAGCATAACTGATAAATCGCCGAGTCGATAATTGCCTCTTATAGAATGACAAAAGTCAACGACCTAATTGTAATATTCGTTAATTACGAATCTATAATTAGTTTTTTTTTCATATCAAATCTGGTTTTAGATTGATTGAGTATTTTATTAAAGATGAAAATGATGAATGGATCTTTTCTCTTCAGGATTTTATGTTGATTCTAAACATGGAAGCTAAGAAATTTTTTTAAAAAAAGTAAAATTTTGTTTAACTTGTCTAAATGGTAATTTGTAATGAAAAACGGCGTTAAAATACTAAACTAGCATTAACTGCTAAAAAAACATAATTATAGTGATTTGATATCTGCTCTTTTTTTAAAAAAAATTTCCATATATACCGTTTAGTAATACTTAAATACTTTAAATTAATAATAAAGAAATATCATTGAGAGTTTTTAAAACATCGACTGATTTATTGATTATCAAATTGTTTTTTCTCTTAAAAAATCAGTAAAGGCAAAAAATTACAAAGTAAATATTCGAAATAAATATAATTAAAACCCAAGGCAATTTATATGCAAAAATCGAAATGAAATGAATTTTGACCTCATCAGACAAAGTGAATTTCAAAAAAGTATATACATTTACGTGATACAACTACTAATGATGAAAGCATGAATCCCAATGAGATATATGATCGTTGCAATTAATTCACGTACAAAATAATAAATATTGGAGGTAATTTATTTTATTTTGTTAAATACTTCTTTTAGTTTGAAGCATGTATAAAATGAAAATGTCTTTATTCTTAGGTTATAAATAGAAAAGAAATACTTTGAGATTTTCATAAAATGATGTCAATACATGGCCAAATATGAATAATAAAAAAATATTGATGCACAATCAAAATTAATCATATTCTTTTCAATTTTAGCTGCACTATTTTTAATTTTTTTTTTCCAACAATTTTTTTTATATAAAGAGAGAAATAAATCAAAGATTATTCTCATTCAAATAAAGCTCTCAGTACCTTAACCGACAAAAACCCTTTGTTAATTCAATGTTAATTCTTTTATATAATGTGTGTGTGTTTTTTTTTTTTCATTCCACTTAAAAAAAATTCTTTGATGAATATCATTTTTAAAAATGAAAAAAAAACAATAAAAAAATGCAGATATACAATTTACAAATAAAAAAGATGAAATCAGCAAATTATATTTATCAAACAAAGTATTCAAATAATAGACATAAAAAAGTCTTTTTAGATATATTTAAGATACTTAAACATAAGAATATTTTATTCAATAATAGAAAAAATATAAAGTAAGGATTGATTTTTTTTTCATCATGAGATTTTTTATTAAAATAAATGTTAATTAGAATTCAGTTTAGCAATCAACATATACCTATATGTCTTATAGTTTTCACTGGTGTCCAAGATAATAAAGATAAAACAACGCCGTGTTTGTGACATACATAGGAATGTAAATAATATGCAAATCGGGCTTGTAATAAAAAAAAAAGAGAAAATCAACCTGGCAACCCTGACAATTCAATGAATGTCGAGGGGGGAAGCAGCTTGAGCTGTCATGACGTTTTACTGAGCTACAAGCTGCTATTCTCCATTATATATACAACAATAAATAATAACATAGATGAGAGGCAGAAAATTAACGGAAATTAATTTGAGAAAATTATATATTTTTAACCAATAATAATTATACGAGGACTTGAGCCCTTGTGATTTACATTTTATTTGCTTTATTAACCTTAATCCGTGTATTCCTTCATACGGGATCTTTACTATCAGGTAGATGTTTTTCCCTCTGTATTAAAGGAAAAATGATAACAGCTTTGGAAAACAAAAAGACCGGTTTGAAGAGCCAACTCCACTTTTTTATTACAAGCCCGATTTGCATATTATTTACATTCCTAGACATACATATATACTCATTAAATAATATTGACAGATTTCTAAATGAAATATTTTTACAGATCCAATGAATTTCAAAATGAAGGGGTTAAAAACCCAGAAGTAAACATCTGTACTCAATGCAACTTGATGCTAAAGAGAAGCAGTGATATTTAAATAAAATCAAATTAATGCATAGGTAGTGAAAATCCTTATGAAATTGATAGATTCTGTCAATATATTTTGTTTTATATCAATGTTGGAAGAGAAAAGTAAGATGATAATTATAATGATTGGTGACAAATTATCTAATACTTTACAAATGTAATGGTTAATTTATTGGCTATTGAATTTTCCTTCATCTCAATGAAACAGGAATTTTTATGAGCATAAAATCTAGTTATTTATGACCCTTCCCCAAATGGATGATTGATTTACACCATGATGATGATGACGTCACGCTCAAACACTCTAATAAAATAGATGGGCAAAATACGAATGTATTTTCGATTTGTATTATTAAACAGTTTCTCAATTTTAATACATAAATTGAGTATAACAAAGTAGACATCCATAGATACTTAAATAGGTGATTGCCCTGTACAAGTTGATACATGATTGAAGCTCCTGGAAGTATCTTTCTTCAAATTAATTGTATAAATAATTATTTGAGTCATTGCTTCTATCATTGTACATACATGTATGTATTTGAAAATTATTATCTGCTATGCAACAGATTTATCAATAATATTTCCTCTAGGCCAATAGACTTTCCCATACACACTGCTCAGTCAATTACATTTTACAATGTACATACATGTAAGGGGGAGTTATTTATTGATCTATAATAAGTAGAAATACCTTGGATCAAAGAAAATATATTATACTTTAAAAAATAAGAATGCCCATTTTAATTTTAATTAGGAGAGGAGACGCCGCCGCCGCTCTGGATTACAAAGAAATTTTCTTACATTCATTTCCACAATTTTCTTCTTTAGATCTCAGTAAACTAGATGCTCTTAATTCAACTTTTGAATGGATAAAATTATATCATTGCTCTTGTATGAATTAGTCAATTTATTTTCTAAGAAGCAGTTCTTTGTTATTAAATTTTGAACTATGAGCCGTTGTCCGCTATGGCTTATGCTATAACATGCTGTATAATAACGAATTTAGTTGCTAATTAACTATTGTCAATAGTTTTGATGAATCAATGAAGCAACAAGTGTTGGAAACAAAGGAAATTCAAGTACTTTTTGAGGAAGATTTACGCTGCTTTGAGGATGAGTAAGTTGCTTTTTTTCTGCTCCTTCATAGATTTTTTTCTGAAAACTGTATATTAATGGACTCACGACGCGTTACATTTAATTAATGGCTATTTTTGAAATTAATATTAGGTTATGTGAAGTATTTATAATATCTACTAGGTAATACTTATATTTAATTTATGCTCAAGAAGAAGAGTTCTTTTGAATCAGTCAAAATGCTCAAAAATTGATAATATACCATTACATTAATTTAGTTTAATTCAGGATATGTAAGGTGTATAATACCAAAAAAAACCCACATTATTTTCGTATACAAACACACACTGAGCAACATTTGAAGGTTACTTCATTCTACATACGGAAAAAGGTCAATATTTTTTTTTTTTTTGCGTAGGTAAATAGTTATTAAAATGATTATTTTTGGTGTACCAATGAAAATAAGATTGAGAATTTTTAAATATTTTGTTTTTGATGTGTTGATAGATTTTTAACTACATTTAAAGTAGAAACACAGCAAGATATTGATAAAATAATAATTAATTTGAAAGTATGTTCTTTAGTAAACAAATAAATTCATGCTATTAGATTAGTAATCAGGAGGGTTGCTCAATGGAAAACAATTTTGTTTTTGTTTTTTTATTTATAAATAGCCGATCCAAGGAAAAATAATATATATTTATATGTGGAATATGAAATACAATCATATTTTAAAACAAAGCTGTCTTATAGATATATGTTATATTAGGTAAATTAAAATTGCAGGAAACTCTATTCTTAACAAAAAAAAAAAAAAAAAACATTAACGAGTATTAAGTTTGCAAATATGCAAACGTTAGGTAACTAACCTTGCATTAATAATTATCATATTATATTGAGTACTAATGGATGCACACTATTTATTTGATACTCAATTGTAATCTCATGATCTCCAAAAAAATATGCAAATACAAATAAAACAAAATTCGATCTCGAATCAAAGAACGCAGTCACTTTTTCAATCAAAAAAATTACACATAGTCTTGAAGAAAAAAATGGTGAATTGAAAAGGTGCAAAGGCAGCTTTAGTTGTAGTTGCACATTTGATCAAAACCTTTTGTAATTATATGTCTAGTAAAAATATAAAATACGATATAAACTTAGTTATATATATATATATATATATATATATATACATATAAATGAACCTATAATAATAATTAATTGTACAAACATCATCAATACATCATTTCAAATTCAATTTGTCACTTTCAATTTAAGGAAATTGTATTTATGTTCTCATATACACATATTTTTAATTATCTTTCAATTTAATTCTATCATTCATAGACTTTTAAATATTTATTACGTATGATATCTATCTATTTTTAGAGTAAAAGATATTAGAAGGGGTAAATATCCATAGCCCGTAATGAAATGACACTCATCATTTATCATAATGTATAAATATACTACGTATTTGATTTAAATCCATTTTTGAGACACTAGGAGCACAATTATCCGCCGGCCAAAGGTCGTTGGTAGCGTACAAAATCAACTGTTTCACGGGATTTTAACATTCTAAGCAATCTGGTTTAGCATTTGTTTTTGGATTGTTGCTGGATATGATCCATACGATCGTTTATGCTTGAAATTGACGAAATACACAATTATTTTTTATCACCAGCAACGATTTGATGCAAAAAAAAAAGATTTTTTTTTTGTACCGGGATAATAGCAGCATTTCACAGGTAACTTTTCGGTTGAAGTATAACGTGTGTTTAATTTCAAAGACTGAATAATTAAATCATATTCAAGTTCTACAAAATGTAATACATATTTTAAGCTTGGATATTATGTAATTTAGGCTCTCCGTTTTTGGGTCAATCCGTTATTCTGTCTGCACCAAAGGATTTTCTACTTCTGTCTGTTTATTGATGAAAAAATGAACACTTGAGAGTTTTTGCCTTCAAAAGCCAATTTTTAAGAGCTCTCAAGCTATTTAAATTTTGAAGAATGGCCTTTTTAAAGCTAAAATTAGCTTTTTTCAATGAACTTGAGAGGTCTGAAATTTAAAGCAATCAGGTTCAAAAAACTACTATTTGAGAAATTTAAGAATTTATTCTTCCAAAAAAAAAAAAAAAGAAAGAAAAAAAAGTGGTGAAGCTGGAAATGACATTTTTTCATAGTTTTGGGCCTTCGAAAGGCAAAAATTGGATTTCACAGTTTTTCTTAAAAAACTACCCTAAAATGTGGTGTACAATTATTTTTATTGTATATTTATATGTTTACATTTATTATTTTTTAAATTACACTCTGAGTAAATTTCAATTAGAATTTGCATTGGTTACAATTCTATGGTATATTTTCCTGTTAATTTTTTTTATTTTTTTTCAAATAAATATTTTTTCATAAGATTATAGAGCTTAGTATCGACTCTTTATTGACACTCCTATTATCCTTGGGGTCAATTTGACCCCAATCTCTATGTTTATCATTCAAAAAACAATAGTTGGCTTTTTTTTTTTTTTTTGCTCCATATTTCATGACTTTTCCTAATTTGATGGGGACAACTGATTAAGCGTAAAATTATCACGATCATATTTTTTCAATGTGCTGAACGCTTATTCCACGCATCGGTGTTCCTCTGGGGTCAATTTGACCACAAGGGACTTTAGCTGTGTAAAACTTGTCTGTCTGTGTGTGTGTGACCTAACATCCCCACACCTGCAGGTGCAGAGTTGATACTTTTGAGTTGATACATAATGGGGGGAAACAATTTTCTGTAAATCATTTTCTGTAGGCAAATATACCTAGGGTCAAATTGACCCCAGAGGTAAAATGTGTTAGTAATATTTTCAAGATAAGTTAATTCTAATTTAAAAGTTTTGCCTGATGGTGGCGCTAGAGGGCAGGTAAACTCACTGATAGGTTTCATTATCAAGGGGTTATTTATGTATTCAACAAATAAACAAAGTGCCTTCACACAAAAACTTGGTCAACAATTTTCTGTAAATCCTTTTCTGAAGGCAAATATACCTGGGGTCAAATTGACCCCAAGGGTAAAATGTGTTAGTAATATTTGAGGATAATACGAGAGTTAAAATAAAAAAAAATTTTTTTTTTTACAGAACAAGCATTCATTTAACTTGACCCCATTACTTTATTAGACTAAAAGTGTGGGGATTAAGGGTGGAAGGGATATTTGTACGTTGATTGAGGCAGGTAAAAATGTATGTCCATACATACATACTAATGCATCCGTCAAATAATATAAATAAAAAGAAAAGCAAATTTTCTGTTAGCTCACCTTTTTTAATGTAGAGGAAGACTTTAACTTTTATAATCATTCAATTTAATTGTATTCACAAGATTCAAAAGTAATGACAGAGTAATATGTAAAAAAACTTAAAGTTATAATATATATGACTGAGACACTAAGGCATCTGCCTCCCCCCCCCCTCCCCACACTCATGGCCCGCCTTAATCCTCGAGGTCAATCGATGTACCAATACCCTCCCAAAAGTTAAAATACATCCCTCCCTGTCTATATGCATTTCATCCTTTGAATGCGTAAAATGTAAGCAAATGGTAAGAAGTTTTTTCAAAAACCCTACCATAGAGAGAGACTATGTGGATTGACGTTGTTTCTTCTCCTTGCTGAAGGAGATATTTAATTAACACCATCGACAGATCTTCAAAATGTTTCTTTATTACTTTAACAATTCTTGGCTGTATAAATATATCATATAAAATAGAAAGAGAGAAGTAATTTTATATATATATTTGTGTATATTCCAAGATTGTTGTATCTTTACAACATATGTACAAGCACACCTATATATTCCTTAGACATGGAATTTGTGTATAGAATAATAAATTTGCTTAACTTGTCTATAGTACATACATACATAGAGAAAAAAATCAGATAAGTTAAGGGAATAAAAAAAAAGTATTTTTTCATTGATGAGAGAAAATTTGTTTTGTCGTGTATGTATGTACTATTATATACCTATATAAAACTTTTGTTTTGACGAGTGTATGTACATTTATCAATGTGTGTCTTGGCATACTATTTATGTTTTGAGTAACAACAATGTTTCTTAATATAACATAGTAGTAATAATAATAATTCATATCCTCATGTAATAATATAATTATATATTATATAACAATTTTAATGTATCAAATTACATTGCTCTCGGTCATATATATATATATGTACTTATTCATATAAGCTGTTTACTATACATACATATATACTCTAGATGATCTTTTTAAAAAGAAATAATGATGAGAGAACATACTACTCTTGACGCCCTCCATGGAAAGTAATGATGATGGACTTTAGTATGAAAGTGACTACATGATATATATATATATATATAAGTCATCAACAAGAAAGCAAGTTGTTTGTTTTCAAATATGGAAAAGAAGAGAAAATCCACTTTGGAGTAGTTTTTTTACTTCATAAATATAACAGCCAAATATTTTGGAGTCATTTACAGACCTATAACGCATGGTTTATTGCTAAAATGTCACTTTATATCGAGAAACAAACAAGGATTTGTTGTTTATCATCCAATAGAGCAATTGGACAAATGTGTCGACTGCACATGAAGCCGAGTTGGTCCCCCAAAGAACGTCCATGTTTTTCATAGCCTCAGAAATTTATTTAGTGGCAGTTGGCTAAAACCATTTGTTCATCTGTTTAAGAATGATTAAGAATCAACTGCATCCATGAATCATAGCAATAGTAACTACTTCGTAGTCAGAAATACCTGATGTTGGTTATTCTTGATTGTGGCCGGGTTTTTTTAACTCCTATAATTAAGTTGCAATTATTATTGGAGTCATTATTTAATTAGGTAGTCGAAATACTCTATTAATACAAACGAGCAAAGAGAACTGCTTCAAGAATATGATATCAGTTCACACTCATTTTTGAAATATTTCAGAGTAAATTGGTTTCTTGATGACTAAACTTGACACAAATATATGAGTGAGTATGACATGAATTTTCATGCTTACACAAATAAAATAATATGTAGGATCATGAGTCATGATAATTAAATTGAAGGCAAAATGTTTTTTGGAAGTTATTTAGGATTCTTTTTTTTTTAATTATATTTTTTCATTAAACATTAGAGTCACTGTATATGCAAATAGACTCAAATTTAACCATCCAATCATTTATTTAGATACTAAAGAAGAAACAAGAATAAGAGTGCTTTTTCTGATAGTAAAGTGGTAGTGTAGGCACACTGAAGGCCTAACAAATTAGTTAATCCTTCTTCAAACCTTTGTTCGTAGTCACTTTTTTGTCCTGGCTATTTTTTCGTTCTATTTCCATTGTTAAGACATGTTCCAGTGTTGTCAATAACACAAAAAAAAAGAAGAAAAGTTGAACTGTAGACGTTACATACATACATACATGTAAAAACATAAAATTAGTTCTTCATAGACGAAGTACAGAAAAGACAGGAAGGAAAAAGAAGCAGAAGAAGAAGAAGCAGAGAAACGCGTACGTACGTACGTACTATTAGTAAAAAGTTGGTTGAATTATATAACATATGGGATATAAAGTCCAACGTATAATTGAATAATAAATGGTTTACATTTTTTTGTAAGGCCATTAAAACAAGAGTATATATTAATAGAAATTCGAAAATAAAAACCCACAGAAAGTACAATGAATGTATTAAAAAATCTTACCTGTACTAAACAACAAATGTTACAATGACTCGATGCTATCTCCTTTGATTCATAACTATACATCAATTGCTTTTTCTCTGTAGCTGTTTTTTTTTTTTTGCTTGTGTGTGTGTGTCTTTGATTGAAGAAGAAGTTGTTGATTGTGTTTGTACAAGAGCCCTGACTCACAAATGTATCTAAACCCTTACCAGCTACTACACAATGATACGACTATTGATGCAGATTTTGTAAAATTTGTAATTTTAAATAGCATGAGAATGTTTTTTTTTTTTCCTTCTTTTTCTTTAGAGATGCTGCTGCTGCTGCTGCTACTACTTCAGATGTCTTCTGATGATATTTTAATAGCTCCAGCCCCTATCTCTTATAAGAAGAATAGTAACACATATCAAACAAGTTGTCGACTAAATGCTCTTTATATTCTGGGAAAGCGCGCTCGGTGAGGAAAAGTTTACTTTCTAAGGCCTCCTAATAAACTACTACTACTACTTCCACCAACACAGTATTCTCTTTCTGCCTCGCCATGAAGTAAATGGCGGAAGCCAAAGGCAGAAATGGGAAAAAATAATGTGTGTCTTTTTATGAGAGGGGGGGGGGGATAAAGGAGGAGAAGGGAGGAGGACTTCCCCCCTCCTCCTTCCCCAAAAAATCTTCTTACTTTTACAAAGTTTTTTTGTGTTTTGTTTTTATTTTTTAACAGCAGTTATGTGTGTATTTATATGCTAAAGGATTATAGTTGTGTCTTAAATTACATACAAATACATATACAAGTCACACAAGATGAGGGTTGCAAATCATTTTTTGCATTCTCTTTAATCTATCTAGGCACATAAGTGTGTATATATATTTACTCTACATTGCCACACAAACAACAATTTGTTGCTTGTGTTCTCTTCCTTTCGACTGTTGAATATATATATATATATATATATATATATTCATATAATACATGACAGAGTAAAATATGAGTCATACGGAGTCTTCTTTGAGCAAAGTCAAGACGATTTGAACTAAATGTGAGGGTTTTTTTTTTTTTGGTATGTGTTACAAAAGTCGTGGCTTTCACTTTTTTTTTTACTGAATGATTAACCATGTGAATAATAATAATATGAATAATAATAATAAAAAAAGAGCAAATACAATCCTCTCTGAATGTTAATGGTAAATGAAATCAAACTCTTTTTAAATAAAAAGTTGTATCCTTTGTAAATTAAATGTATTTTTTTTTCTTTCTTTCTTTTTTTTGTTTTATTTGTTTGTCAAAAAATTTATTTAGAAAGTTAGAGTGCTGATGAAATGCATTTAAAATCAAAATAAATAGAAATTTAACCCCCTTCTTAACCACAAAAATACATATTTATTTAAATCAAAGTGAATAGTTGATTCAAAATGATAGGTATGTCTATATTTAATTGTGGTGTTTCTTAATTGTGATTATTTAAACAAAGTAAGAGAGGTTTCCGTATCATGTATATGTAAGTAAATATATATGTTTTTTAAAAGGGATGCGTTGCATGTATAATCCGCAACTCCAAATGTGGTAAAATTTTTTTTTGCTATACTTTTAAATAGAATATAACTTTCTATGTGTGTGAATTTGTGTTTATTTCTTTCCACCTGCTCTCTAAAAAGAGATAAGCTCCCTGTAGCAAATATAACGTTACGATGCCTCCTCTTCTCTCAAACATTCATCAAGCTGTCAGGACTTCCATGTCAATTTTTGATTATTTTTTTACACACCAGGAGTCCATATTATTATTACTATTTACAGCTCTGAATGTAAGTATGTATCAAAATCTGTCCATTTGAAGGTCCATTTGAAGGAGGGAACTACCTTCATAAATAAGTAAATAACATGTACTTGTTGGTAGTGTGACCCCAAGTACTCCAGACGAAGATTTTTGATTTGTTGTTGTGTGTGACATTTTCTCATAATAACATGATGATGATGACGTCATCAATACTCTCTCTAATGGGTTTGTGCTGTATTGAAAATCGTTGGTGTGAATAATTTTAATCTGTCATGCTGCGAAGTTGTATTCTGCATATTTAAAATATATATAATTCGAGATGTGACTTTTATAAAGGGAAATAACAATTTTATGATTTAACAAGAATAAAAAAAAAGTATGAAACTCCTATTCTATTTTAAAATTCTGTTCATTTGTTATTTGATCGTTTTGGAGTAAGCATAACCATCTAAAAGAGGAATAAAGAACTTTCCCTCTACTCTTTTTGTAGATTCATAATATATATATACCTAATTATAAAATTATCCCTGCACCTTGTGCTATTTTTAACTATATGAGGTCCTTCATTGGGCAGTAGTGCTTATTTTTCATTAAAAAAACAACAACATACATATAACAGGCAGCTAATGTCAACGAGGGTATTAATTCACTATTACCATAACTGTAGGAATGAGCATTTTGTTGAGATGAGTGAGGCTGATACAATTACTATCTGGTACCTTTGTTTCACTTTATAAGCGTAGAGTAATTGGCAATATCAAATAATACAAACTGAGAGGAGTGATGGGAATTTGAATTGCCAGAATTCAAGAGAAGGAACGACACACTTTAGCATGATTTTTTAATAATTAATCAGAAATTAAATTACTTATAATTGTAGCAAGTTCTTGCCTCAACAATACGGAGAAAACTCAATTCAAATTGATTATCATGGCAGTGGAACCAACTGATAGTTCTCTTTCTTTCCTTAAACTCAACACTATCACTACATTTTACCCATATTTAGGAATGTAAATAATATGCAAATCGGGCTTGTAATAAAAAAATAAAGAGAAAATCATCAACCTGGCCACTCTGACAATTTGATGAATGTGGAGAGTGAAGCAGCTTGAGCTGTCATGACATTTTACTGAGCTAATAGCTGCTATTCTCCATTATATATACAACAATAAATAATAACATAGATGAGAGGAAGAAAATTAACTGAAATTAATGTCAGGAAATTATTTATTTTTAACTAATAATTATATGAGGACTTTAGACCTTTTTGTTTACATTTTATTTGCTTTATTAACCTTAATGAGTGTATTCCTTCATGCGACATCTTTACTATCAGGTAGATGTTCTCCCCTCAGTAGTAATAAAGGAAAAATGATAACAGCTTTGGAAAACAAAAAGACCTGTTTGAAGAGCCAACTCCACTTTCTTATTACAAGCCCGATTTGCATATTATTTACATTCCTACCCATATTTAAGTCTACAACATGTCTCAAGTTTATTTACGATGTAAATTAATATATAACAAGATCAGTCAACCTCATTTTTTTTCTTTCAAAAACCTGGTGTCCTTTACACCCTATCGTTCCACCAACGCTCCTTCCTTTCTCCTCGCGCTTTACAAAAGTTGCATCCCTAGGTAGGATACATTTATGTATCTTAATTTTCTTCTCTATTCTCCTCTCCTCCAAGAAGAAGAAGAAGCAATCAATTTAATAGACTTTTTTATTCAAGTAGATGGTCATTTGTTTTAAATAAAATGTCCTTTTTATTTAAAAAAGAAAATTGAGAAATAAATAGCCTCTAGAGTGAATATGAATTTGTAATTTTTTATAAATGATAAAAAGAACAAATATACTAGATAACATATATCAACTTTGATGATCACAATACATGGTATAGATGACATGTATAAATGTAGACTAAAGACTATTGATTTTGAAATAACTGACTCAACGCTACACAAAATGTAATCGGTACATTGTCTCTTCATAAATGCATTAATATATATTAGTCAGCAGATCTCTTTTTTATCACAATAATAACAATTAATATTATTGCTATTATGTGATATCCAATGTAATTGAGTTTGAGCATTTATTGAAATGTCTTCACTCCCCTAACATATGTATATACATATATATATGACTCTTAAATTAAATATTCGGGAATTTAATAAATAACACAGTTCAACAAATTTGAACTTTCAAAAATCCTAAGGGGTATAATTATAATAATAGTTATTTAGTTTTGTACACTGATTTCAAAGCTTTACTTTTGTGGCTTTTTTGACCTATTTTCCAACTTTAACTTCAATTTAAGCCTAGAAGATACTACTCATTTTGTGCATTAAAAAATAATGATTCACTAGTGTATTTAATGCAAATTCCAATTTCAGTCTTTGTTTTGACCTAAAGGGACTCCTGGGACATAGGGGGCAGCAGTAGGACCAAAAGTCGACCAAATCCTTTATACTTAAATAACTACTTGAATATTACATGAAATGGATTAAAAAGGAATGCATTTAAGAGCTGAGACCACCAGCTTTCAAACGAGATGTCAAGCACCCAATAAAAAATCCTTTACGAATTAGAAATTGTCCATGTAAATATGTAAAGAGCAAAAATTCGCTAGAAATCAAAGACTCACGGTAGAGCTACTTAAGTAGTAGCGCACAGAAGGATTTCAGTTGGTTTCTTAATCCTATATTCTTTGTATTACCTATGATTTTAAATACCAAATTTTTTGATTTTTAGTCCAATTTGTTGTCAAGAGAGATTTGAGCCTCTACATTCTAAGGGCTTTACTTTCTATGTTTTCCTGCTAATCAATTTAAAACCTTGGAAGGTTTATTATAATTTATCAAAATGAATACCCTTGAGACTCAATCTCGATTTTTGAAGGTTAACTAAAATTTAATCTAATTGATGATAATGATATGCAAATATTTAATAAGTTAAACATTATCATACAGCTTATGCAATGTATATTTTGATTTTATAATCAATCCCTGTGATTTTTTTTTGTTTGTCGTATTTTGTTTTTGTCTATTTTTAAAGGAAAAGGTGAATTGAAGAAGCTTTAAAGTTACCATTTCATAACCACACGAAAAAATAAAAAATAAAATAATAATTAAATAATGTATCTTATGCTAGAATAAATACAACTAATTTTTAATTTTTGAAAAAATGCGGGTAGATAATAATTTTTTTTTTTTTTACTATTCAGTACTAATGATATGATCCATGGACCTTTTTGTAAGGTTTTTTGAGGATGTACATACAGGACTGACTACAATATGTAGATGTATCAGTAATTAAAGTAATTGTGTCAAACACACAACAAGTGGAATAGAGTCGGAAAGCTCCAGAGGATTTAATTATATTTGCTCACTACAAAGTTCAAAATTATTATTTCTCATGATGAAGAAGAAAAGACCCATGATACTTATTTTTTTCAAAATGGTGTTCTAAATCACTCGAGGATAATTTGTCAAACGGACATTTCCCCGAAAAATATATAAATAAATGTATATCATATCAAATGAAATTGTCATGAATATCGTTATTATTCTTTTAGCTTTCTAATATTTGTATTTATTCAAGGGTAATATATGTAATAATTTTCTTGTCATATATGTCGGTAATTTTTTATAAAGTGATATATCAATTATATTTAATTATAATGCAATTACATATACCATTACACAATAGTATCATTGTGAGTAAATGATAGAATGAAAGAAAAAAAAATTGTTTTTCTTGTCAGGGGCTTCCATTTTACTCCAAATACAGGATATCATCATGAACTCAAATTCGTATGAGTATCAAGTTGTTCTCATTTTCAGATGTTGACATTCTAATACTTTATATAAAATGTGATATATGTATATTGTATTTTTCGGCAAAATGTCCTTCTGCAAATTGTTTTAGAACAGTTTTCAAATCTAATAAACTATTTTATGGCTCCAATTTCTTCTTATTTTGTATACAAAAGGAAGACATGATTTATTTCTATTTATTAATTATAAATAATATAGAGTTATATACCTTACATTATTAAATAATTAAGGAAAGTTTACCGAGTGTCGAGCGATAAAGTCTTTTTTCTCCTTTATTTATGTTAAAATTCATAACAGAGTTTCATTCCATTCAACAAAAAAGAGTTGTACATCTGTAAAAAGGTTTTTAAGCACAGAGTAATTGCAATTAAAACTTATTATCTGGGACTACCAATTCTTTTATTTCAAGTGCATAGCTTTTAAAGCTTTGTAATGAACAATCCCTAAAGGCTAAAAAAAAGTGACCGTTGAAGCAGATTCATTTGTATTGGTACGCATTATTTTGGGTGACCCCTGGCTGGGGATTGCAGGGGAACGCCGCTTAATATAGTGCATTTATGTTATAAATTTCCTGCGTAGGAACTGGATATGACCGCTTAGAGCATTGACCCGCTTAAAGCAAGTGACCCTTAAATCAGGTTGGACTGTATATGGTAAATATATATTTAAAATAAATTATATTTTAGTGGCTTTATATGAATCTATGTATGTTGAAATTTCGAAAGCTTATCTAGTCCAATATTCTATTGTGTCTAAGTATGTATTTATATTTGATTGTGCTATCATTAGTTTAATTATGATTTAAAATCATAAAAAAAGAAAAAAGAAAAATACTGACGTAGAAGAAACTTTTGTCGTTATTTTTTTTTTTTTTTTGTATATGTTTCAATGATTCATGTTGGTACATTAGAACAGAAAATAATTATTGTGTTGACTAAGTGATTTTGATTTCTAATTAAAGTACAATATTTGTATATATATATATAAATGAAGCAACAATTTATTGTATTTATCTATGTAATTTGCTCTATAAAGTATATTTTCTATTTATAGTACAATAAAGTAGCAAACACTAATAATATGAACGAATACCTTTTTGTATTGTGTTAGTGCATATTTGTAGCAAAAAAAAAAAAAAAGTAAATAATAAGTTTTTGTGTATAGGCTTTTTCATTATACAATTTTATTAAAAAAGTTATGGGTTAAATAAAGTTCGATATTAAGCCTTTTTTTTTAGGCATAATAGAAACATAAAAGACTTATTCGTACACTATATGTAAATTACTCATAGTATGTCTTACATTTTGGTTTGTAAGTACTTTTGAGTACAATTTAAATCATGTTTTGGTATGAATAGTAATAATAATAATAATAATAATAATAATAATGGTTTCATTATCTATATTAATATTATATAAATTGAAAATTCTGGAATGACAAAATTAGTCTTTAGTAATAATTATACTTATTCATATGTGTTTGAAGCTTTCAATGCACACATAGTAATGTCAAAGATATAAAATGAAGGAACAAATTACAATTGTTAGCTTGGATATATTCCTTTGGCTATGAGAGAGCTGTATTCTCCGCTAGATGTAACTTTGAACGACCATAAATTTCTATATAATATTAAAATTTCATTACTCTAGCTGTTCCTTTTTAAACATTTTATTTCAAATTTAATATAATCGATGTATGTCGAAATTAAAAGTATTGAGTCATATTTGCGATCAAGCTCATTATTTGTAGTTGTGAAATGTTGCTTTATAAACTTCATTCTTAATAATAGATAATTTACTTGCAAATTAACTAAGGGCATCGACTCCAATCTAAAGAAGGGATTTTCCACTTGAAAATTAATTTTGTAAAATTCAATATATTGACAAAAACAAAAACAAATTGAGATCAATTTTTTTGTTCAGTACTTGTGTCAACACGTACATCTAAAAATGTACTGTAAATAAATTCATAATTAATATATTAAGGAGGAGTGAGGCAAATCAACCCATAGTCAAATCATTTAGTTTTTATGATTAATCTTCATAGTGTGTTTATAAATAATAAAAATGAAAGCTGTAATGCGTTCATAGCATAGAGAGAAAATGCTGCAGTGACCCACAAAATCAAAACGTTTGAATATTTTTTCTATTTATATGCATCATCAAATAATGTACTGGTTTATATATATATATATATATATATATATATATAAGATATATGTATAAGAACCAAAAAGGGTCTTTTATATGTAGTCTTTAAAGGAGAAGTGGGGCAAAACATTTCTTTTCTTTTGTTTCCATCGATGTATCAAATATTTCGTCATTATGCATAAAAATATTTATGCTATAAATGTGTATGCTCTGAACGTTAAATTCATTTCAACAACAACAACAACAAAATCTTTTGCAGATGAATTAAAATATACTTTTTTCAAAAAAAGAAAGAAAGAAAGAAATTGACAATAATTGCAAATATAAGTCAGCAAAAACAAAAAAACTTTTAGATTCAATATCTAACTCTCATAGTTTTTGACACATTCATCATGAATATTTAATTAGTTTTCTCATATTCAATCTGGTTTTTTAAGCATTTTTGATTTGAATTATCGGTGTATTTCTTAACCTCCTTATACGTATATTTGAGTCTACTTTTGAACTAAGAAGAAAATCAATATTTAATATATATATATATTATATAAGAAGATTGATCTCTCTAAAAATTTATTTCATGTTCCAAACATGGATTTATATTTCATATGAGATCATTCAATCGTTAGAAAATGCTATGTAGAGATAAAATAATGTATACTTTTTTTAACAGCTTCGTTTAGGGTTAACTAAAGCCCCAAATTTTTATGATTATTTTGGTAAAGGGGTAGATTTAGTAGTATAAATAATTAATTTATCAATATTAAAAAGAGTATTTTCATTTAAATGCTCTTGTTCAGCTGTGTTAATGATTTGTTTACAAATTTATCTAGGCGGAAATCACTTGAGGTTGATATATAAATACATAACATTCAATACTATAATTGAACACCTAATCTAGACTATATTAATATACTTTTTTACATCAATGGATAGATGTACAAATTCAATCAATTGGATCAAAATATAGTTTAAATTATGTATCAATAAACTTAAAAGAATGAAATATTCAATATCAGTAACTGAATGAGGAAAGGTCATAATCCTGTTTCTCAAGAAATTAATAGAATATATTCATTCATAAAAACATAGTTATACTCGGAGCAAAGATTTTATGTTTTAATAAAAATTAACTTAAATAATAATTAAATTAAGTTTACAAATGGACATTAATTGAATTTGAGTTGAAGTACTTTGTTTCTACAATAAAGTTATGTATATTCATTTTTATTACTTAAATATAATATAAATATATTGAAACTTCAGTAGATTAAAATTGATTTTATATTGTGAAGTTTGATTGTAATGATCTTAATCCTATTATATTAGTTATTTAGAATAACAAGTCAAGATTTAATTTATCATACTAATGTATAATCAAATTATCATTATCTGAATTTGTATAGTCCACCTTAATTTTTAAAGAAACTTTTGCTCACTTCATGTGCTTGAATAGAATTGTAAACCTTATACAGTTTTTCGTGTTGGGTATTTTTGGTAGTAGGCAATCTAAACAGTATTTTTTGCTTTACAAAACTCTTATAATTTTTCATTTATTCCTGTGGGGAGAACATCTAACTGATAGTAAGGATCTCGCATGATCTGTATAACACGTGTAGTACTCAGGTTAAAAAAATAATAAACTATTTGTTATTATTTATAATAATGAATGTGAAAAGGTTTGGAGTTACGACAGGAATTCTAAATTCTCCGATTTTATATTTTTGGAATGTTTCCCTGGGTTCCTCCACTACTGAGATCCTTTCATAATGTTCATCGTAAATCTCCAATTTTGATGAAATCCAAGTTCCACCAGATGATCATCGAGTCCTTCATTCCCTTCACCGTATTGAGGACCTTCAAGGTGTCTCACAGTTTACCATAGGAATATTTCTGTATTTAAAAAACTTGCTATCGCGGATTACAGATTCTGTTGACATTTCCTTAAGTTATATGTATCCTTAATTCCTCTCAATATCATTCAGATATTTACTTTGCATTGATAAAAGTGTAACATCATGACATTGTTGGTGAAAATATCCTTACCCTTAACTTATTTCCTAAACTTGGACAACATTTCTTCACTTTATGACTTCATTGATTTCGTAGTGACGGAGTAAGAAGGAACTTATTTTTCAGTATAGAACAAGAACTTGACAAAATGGATGAATAAGGATATTGAGTGGGACATTGAAGGAAACAAACGTCTGGGTCTAATTAGTAGTAAAACTAAAAATATCTGAATTGTCTTCAATTACGTTCCTTGAATCAATTTCAATATTTATCTCATGAATACAAATTTAAACGTACTGATTATCTTTCTCAAGACTTTTGTTCCAAACTCGTTTAGATGGCATTTCACTAACCTAGGATCCTCGTTATAACTTTAATTTTTTTTTATCTCTATTATCAGCAATCTATGATTTTACACTAACTCGATTAGGTTATTTATTTACTCTCACTTTATGTATGAATTTATTAAACTGTTAATCGTTGATTAATTTTGTAATTTTTATTATTCTTTTTTAATATATATATATTTATGATTTTTCCTTCATTCATAAACTTATTACTCCCATGTTTTGGCATCCCTCACAATAAATACATTTGAGGCTTTATCCTACTTTGAGTTCTTATACATATTTATTTATAATTTAAGCATTTAAATTTTAGTTTCGAATTCATTAAAAGTCTTACGGAAAGACATATTTCTTAATCATATACAATTATATTGTGTTAATTTAGTATTGAAAGAATATATATATATATAATGGTTTAATGCCCTCATGCACACTGAGTTAATTTTAGACTCAAATGACCCTAATTTGCTCGTGAAAAATGTCTCAATCAGTTATTTGAATTGCACGTCTTGCATATAATACCCATTTATAAGGCATGCAGTCGAAAGGAATACAAGATTTTTGATTATAATAAAGCAAGTACAATGTGAACAAAGAAAAAGGGCTCAAGTCCAACTCCCCGACTTAAATATTAATTTAAGTCTTATTAGCTGAAAATAAATTATTTTTCTGTATAAATTTGAGTATGTTTTCATATAAATTATATCTTCATCTCTAAATATAAAGGACAATACCAGCTTGTAACTAAGTAAAACGTCATGACAGCTGAAGCTGCACCCACTAAAACATTAATGAAATTGTCACAACTACCACGGCCATTGTCTCTTTCCTTCTTTTTTTTACATACCGGCACTGCATAAGAAAGATTATTTAGAACGATATGCGTGAATATTCACAATAACAACAGAAAATAGTAATTCATTACTTTTTTTTTGTAATTATTTTCGATGCTAATTAAATAATAATTAGGGGGGAGGAGGTATTTAAACTTTGAAATTAAAATCCATCTATGAGTTATATATTAGATATGCGAAATAATTCTTTATTACTTACAAATTTTTTGAAAAAAAAAACGTACAAGATTGTTCCAAAATATTGTTCAATTGATATTGAGCACTCTTTTCTTCTTTCATTTTAAGTAAATTACCTCTTTACAAACCATGAGTAGGAATGTAAATAATATACAAAATACCGCGTGCGAGATTTTGTGGAGTTGGCTCTTCAAACAGGTCTTTTTGTTTTCCAAAGCTGTTATTATTTTTCCTTTATTACTGAGGAGAGAACATCTACCTCATATTAAAGATCTCACATGAAGGAATACATGATGCATTAAGATTAATAAAGCAAATAAAATGTAAACAAAAAGGTCTCAAGTCCTCGTATAATTATTATTAGTTAAAAATAATTTCAGTTAATTTTCTGCCTCACATCTATGGTATACATAATATAATATTATTATTTATTATTGGTGTCTTCATTTGTATAAGTATATAAAGGAGAATAGCAGCTTGTAGTCCAGTAAAACGTCATGACAGCTCAAGCTGCTTCCCTCTCAACATTCATCAAATTGTCAGAGTGGCCAGGTTGATTTTCTCTTTCTTTTTATTTTACACACCCCATTTGCATATTATTTACATTCATAACCATGAGTAATACCAAAGTGTAAAATAAATAAATAATTTATTACGGATACTAAAAAAATCTCACTCATGATTAGCAATACGTAGTGTGGAAAATCTATCTCCAATCTATTTTCTTCAAAATGTTTTTAATGGTGTTTTCATTGTTTATTTATTTATTTATTTTTTTGAAATCTAATTATATTTTAT
Source organism: Lepeophtheirus nordmannii (assembly GCA_963680855.1). Lineage (NCBI taxonomy): Eukaryota > Metazoa > Arthropoda > Copepoda > Siphonostomatoida > Caligidae > Lepeophtheirus > Lepeophtheirus nordmannii. Next base: position 38,587,236 of record OY804521.1, on the reverse strand, counting down.
TGAGTTTTGAATGTACTACAGCAGGGTACTGAAAGTAATAATATCAAAGGTAGAAAGAAAAAAACCAACAGCGGCTCAAAACTAGTCAGCATCATTTAAAAAAGGAAACATGTTCTTCGAATCTAAAATGAAAGATAAACAAAATGTTTTAAATGCCAAATACACAAATAACTTTGATGAGTATTAATCAATAAATGTATAAGCTTCCTAATTTTTTTACTTATTTTACATCAGGGCCGTATTTGACTATATAAAAGGCTGATTTAGCAATTATCTCTCCTCTCCCTCTCATATTTTTTTTATGAAATAGGTCGTTAATAATGATCAAGAACAATATACGCACCTAAATTCAAGTTCTATATGAATGTAAATTAACTTAATTTGTTGTTAATAAATCTACAATAATATTTTTGTAATTAAACTTTAGCTAAATGGATCTAGACGGTAAAAAATAAATTTTTAACTATTTTATTGTAAGTAAATAAAATGGTTTGACATAAAATCAAAATTAAGTGTCGTAATAAAAATCTATTCAAACAGTTGAGTTCTCGTTTTTATGATTGTAATTTCATTCACTTTATGTAAATTACCTCTATGAGGATCAACATACGAAAAAGATTATTTCAATTATTCTTTACAAAAAAAAAAAAAAGAAAAGGATGAATAACTATTTATAATGTTCATATTAAAAAAGTCATTTTCCACAGTGAACTTTCTAGAACTTTCTGTTAGCACATTCTTGCAAACAATCACGACTAGGGATGGGAATTTTGTAGAGGTCGAGAAAAAGGCGGAACTACTTATAATTCTAGAAGGTTTTTTCCCTCAACGATTTAGAGAAGACTGAATTCAAATATAATGTCAAGGTAGTAGTACCAACTGATATTTTTGATTTCCTTACTTAAACTTATCTCCTTATCTCAACACTTTGCCCCTGGCTACGTATGACTACTGGTACCAAAGCTATAAAAGATAGTGACGACGGATAATATCAGCCTTTTAGCATAAAGAGATTTCCTTGGCTATAATACAATTTTTGCCCCTGTAAGATATTGGTTCTTATCTTCGTATGAATGGAGATTATATGACTTTAACTTTTTTAATTGTCACGCTTTTGTTTGAATTAAACAGGTGACTCCATGAAGTATCTAGTTATTGAGTAATGTATATTAAATAATACCTTCAGCACCTCTAGTAGGCCAAGAAGTTATATCACAGCCAACAAAGTTTGTTCGTAAACTGATCAAGTAGGGAGGGGAATGAAGGCCCAAATTCAGTATCATATTTTATTATACATTAAAAAAAAAACTATACAAAGGTAGGCGATAATTTTTCAATTCTTCTATTATAAAAAGCTATTTCCTTCATCATATTTATTCTATGAACAATGAACATAATTAAATAAAAAAAATGAAGAGAGCACCAACTTTATTTTTTTTTTTCTAAAAATAAAACTCTAATTATTTTATTTTTTTTTACAAAAGTTCAATTTCAAACCTTGACTTTCATGCATTGTTGATTTTTTACCTTAATCAACAAGAGTTTCAACTTAACTCTATGTAAGTATTTAAATAAATATACAGTTTTATAAATTTTTTTTGTACCTAAGTGCATACAATAAATTTATTTAACTTTCATCAACTTCTTCATCTTCATAAAATCAAGAAAAACATATTAATAAATTATACAGAATCATTTTGTATAAATAATAATAGACAGCCAAATCAAATGACTACGTCTAAAATATCATTCAGAAATTAAAAATGTGTATTTTTAGATCTTTTTCACAGTATCAACAAAATTTGTTTTTTTTTGTAATTTTAAATTGATGTATCGTATAATCACTTTTATAGTCAACAAATTAATTTCGGTATTGTATGGGTTATATAAATATATATATATATAAAAGATAAGTGACCTGGTTATAACATTATTCTATACTTATAGTGTATGAACACTGATTTTTGGTATTTCATTTTTTTTGTGACCTGACCATCTGACAAAAATTGATCTCTAATTATTGTGAGATTTTGCAGATTCACTTTGATGTTTGTTGTATGAATTTTAACTGTAGTGAATGTGTTAGCTACTATTTGATATCTAAACTAACTTATTTTACTTTTTATTTGATAAGGTTTTGAGAATTTGATTTCTAGAGGTTTTTCTTCAGGACAAAATCTCCCTTCCAATCAACTTGTTGAATATATTTCTTAGTTTTTCTTCTCAAGATCGTTTATTTCTAAAAAAAAAAGAAAAAAAAATATGAACAGATGATTTATAAAATTTAAAAAAGTCTATTCCTCAGCTCAACATTCCATACTACTAAAAGTTGTATTAATTTAAAAAGTATTCTCTATTCTATCTGTTCACTATTGAAAATTCAGATTTTGTTGAAGCTACAGCCAGGAAGTTATATCTGTCATTGTACAACAAATATGGCTACATTTCATTTCTACTTGGCAGTTTTCCCCTAACAAGAAGGGAATATTTAGTTATAGTTTTCCTCATATACATACATATATTCCATTTCTGTAAATCCTTTTTGGGGCCCTTTTAAAACAAACAAAAATTAAAAAAGAAAGTGAAAGTGAAACAGTTAAGTGATGCAATCTATTTCTGTAAAAATTAAAAATACCACGATTGTAAAAGTGGATGGATGGAGACAAAAGTTTCATCATGTAAATAAAACAAATACCATGCTTATTGTTCAACTGGTCAATTTTGTATTTTTGAAAAAGTACATCAATCATCGTTGCACAATTAAAAACCACTAAAGATAGTCAGTTTATTGCTTTCCAATCATTTTTTGATATCATCGACCACTATACAGGATTTGATTCACTAAGCCTCATTTTTGAGTAAAAATTGTTGAATGTTGTTGAAAATGTATTAAATGGGAAGACATTGTTAAAATTAATTTTCAAACTTTTAAACTGAATGATGTGAAAACGAGATATGAGAAATTCTGGAACGTAAAGATATGTACCATTCAAACGGTAATATGCAAAATGACATGTTCAAACCAGTTCTTATAAAAACAAATATATGTACATATGGTAGATCACAAATTGAGCTTTTTGGAATAAAGACTTGCGCTATGTATTCTCCCTTCAGCTGTTTATAAAAAAGTTGGTGGCAACAGAGGGAAAATACAGAAGGGTAGCAGCTACCAGTTGTTTTTTTCAAATTTTTCCTTTCCCTTTTCTGAGTCGAGGTTGTAATTGCACACAAAATCTCGTCGTGATATAGATAAATAGGAATGTAAATAATATGCAAATCGGGCTTGTAATAAAAAAAGAAGGAGAACATCAACCTAGTAACTCTGACAATTTGATGAATGTTGAGAGTGAAGCAGCTTGAGCTGTCATGACGTTTTACTGAGCTACAAGCTGCTATTCTCCATTATATATACAACAATAAATAATAACATAGATGAGAGGAAGAAAATTAACTGAAATTAATGTCAGGAAATTATATATTTTTAACTAATAATTAATTTTACGAGGACTTGAGCCCTTTTTGTTTACATTTTATTTGCTTTATTAAACTTAATGCATGTATTCCTTCATACGAGATATTTACTATCAGGTAGATGTTCTCCCCTCAGTAATAAAGGAAAAATGATATCAGCTTTGGAAAACAAAAAGACCTGTTTGAAGAGCCAACTCCATTTTTTTATTACAAGCCCGATTTGCATATTATTTACATTCCTACACATTACCATGTACACTGACTGGCTATGAACATTTATAATAGCGTTATTATAATTTACTGTATAGTCAAAACAGACCAGCAGATTTGAATCATGTCTAAAACTGATAATAAAATCATTTCCTTTTTGGTTTACAACTTGCATATTATTTACATTCCTATAGATAAATATTCAATAACTTGCATCATCCAAACCAACTCATTGAATAAGGATATAGCCACAAAACGATAAACTCATATGAAGTAATTCGGTTATTTTTATTTATATTTGTCATTCTAAAAGTTTCCTTTATACAAAAAAATATCAGTAAACAAGAAAATCTAATGTAATGGACTTAGATTATGTTTTTTTTTTTATATGTTTGTAAATTTTACAGTTGATTAAAATAATCAGATTTCTCGTTGAGTAAAAGATATTTCCAATAAATCGATTTATATATTTACAGGAACATAATACCAATATAACCATATAAATAGCGAAGGTAAAATATGGAATTTTCATATTTTGAAATTACCATCATTCAGGAATTTTTAGGAGACCATTTATAGTATATTAGCTACCTACTTATATCATATACTTTTTTTTCCCCACAGAGTTGACAATACTTAATATAACTAATTAAATTCCTAACACTACTTTTTTTTATCCAAGAAACAAAACAAAGTTATTAGACTTATTAAGCATGAATATGTGATGATACTGTTGCTGGTTGGAAATGCTTCAGATAAAAATTTACATCTAGGATGAAACATATCTTCATGAAGGTGATAGCGCATCAGAATATATCATGAAATTGTTCTTGTTCGCATCAAATTCAAACACTGAACATTTTAGAGCGTGTTGCAACTCAGGCTAAACGTGTTGATGCTCTATTATGATCTGCATTTTAAATAACCTTGAATAAGATTTTTCAATTACACTCAAAATGGAAGAGCCAAATTCTTCAGAAGTGTTTTACTTTCAAACACTCCATAAGAAATTTGAGTGGAAATTTAATAGCTGTATGGAAAAACAAAATATATAAAATGGATATATCGGTGTATAGTGACAATGGCATAAGACTGTTCTAATCCTACAAAGCTAATGGCTTATACACAATCACTTCATACTGTGGGGATGCTAAAAGAAAATTCGGTACGAATTATTTTACAAATATTTTACTTGTCATAAAACGAGACAAGTTACGAAATAATTTAATACAGTTCTGGATAATGGAAGCTTTCGTTTTTAAAAATTTCAGGTGGTAAGAAGATTCATCTATAGGTAAATCTTGAGGAGCAAGTATCAGCACTTGTCAAAAAATTAAACATTTCAAGGAATCCTAATTATTTCTACAAAGAAAATACAAAAAGATCGATATTTAGCAAGTCTAGGCTGTATCGGATTTTATGTCAGCACTAAGCATCAAAAAACACTATAAAATGTTTTCCAAGTGGTTGAATATACCTAATTGTGAAAAGATGTCTCATATTTACATCAGTCAACGAAGTAAAAATAAGTATGTTCTCAATTAACACCATGTTAAAGAATAAACTATCTATTAATTGACTTTTTTAAATCATATTTGTATTATAAAAACTTTTTACCAAACATAGCTCGATAATATCAAATCAAATAATTTCAGAATACTTATACTAGATAATTAGTGACAGGTCAGAGCCATCTAAGATCTCGTTTATTTTTTACATGCATAACTTCTATCTCCATGTATCACATTTGAGAGAAAATCTATTCAAATCCCATTAAAATTTTAAAAGACATAGCAAATATTTGTGTTTAATCTATATTTTATATTTTTCATTTACTTTGGTTCTATTTATTAGTAAAATTTTAGTATGAGTTATTGCTCCAAAAAATCAATCTATTGAACACAAAATCATAATTGTATGTTAAAATGTTTATTTTATGATTTTAGGCATACAAAAGAAAAATATAAAACCTATAACAAATCTGCTACAAACATATTGTTGTATTTGTTTATATATTTATGTATGACGTAAAACGTATGTAGATTAATACTTCAGACTACGAGTATTTTGAAACTGGAGCGTCTGCAATAATGAATAATGGTTGGTATCTGGATTTGAAGGTATGTGCATTTTCCTGCTTTAATTACTTGAAAAATGCTTCCCAGTATCACCTTAAACCAGATACACCCATGCAAGAACCATTACACTTTTGATTAGATCTGTGGTCTTCTTGTACAGAAGCCAAAGAGACATTCAAAATAAATAGAGCTCAGCCTGTATGTAGAAAAAAAGAAGAAAAAATTAACCTGGTAACCCTGACAGTTAAATTAATGTTTGGTTATTACGTTTTGCTATATCAGCTATTATTATCTTAATCTTTTCACGACGAGCTTTTTGAGATAAACAAAAACACACTGTATTCTCCCTTTAACTGATTTTCATCATTTGACTCTTATGATTTAATGCAACTGACTCTACGTGTTATAAACTCAAAAAGGGTATTCTTATTATTTATGATTTTGATGCATAGAAAAAATATTAAATAAAGGATTGCGCGCCCTTTTATTGAATTTTTGATATATTACAAGTAGTAACGATTGGTTTGTGATTGGTAGAATTTATAAATATTTAGGATATCTAAAGAATAAATTCTGCAAAATATTAACAAGTTGGCAACAAGTAAAATACAGAAGGGTAGCTACCATATGTTTTTCCAAATTTTTCCTTTCCCTTTTGTTAGTCGAGGTTGCGAGTTGACAAAAAACCTCGACGTGTTTACAGGAAAAGAGAATGACGGTCTTTGAAAGGAAATTAACACAAATTTATAGCTAAGTCTCCTCGATTGACCATTTTATTGATTAGTTATAATTTATAAACAGTGTTTACTAATACATTACACGTGGTTAGAGGAACATTTTCTCCCTTCAAGAATTAAAGAATAATGATAGCAGTTTTGGAGAAAAAGAAATCCTGTACAAATTTCCAACCAATAAAAAAAAACCGTATACGAGTATAAATGCTTGAGAGTTAGAGCTCTAGGAAATATATATGAAATATGAATACTGAGTTAAGGTGGGCATACAATACCAGGTTAGAAGAAATGTAACGTCACAAAGCTTCATCCGGTGTTTTCAAATACGCTCGAATACTATTCTCTATAACTTCTTGATATATACACATTTGTACATACTAAGTCCTACTCTGCCGATTTTTTTCAATGTAATGTTAGTTACAAATACTTATTTCTAGTTGTCTCTTTTCTTTCCATGCGTAAGCTTTGCAACACGACGCCTCTCGTTACGTCATATCGTAAACCAATATGTATGATTTATATAGAGCGACACAAAAATCATGTTTCATGTTGTTCTGAGGACAGTATCAAGCATACTATACTCATAGGCCATATGCAATTCGAGGGTCTAAAATTGAAGAACCCTGGATTGAATAATGGGATATTTGCTTTGGAATGAGAGTTATTTAATATTGATGAGTGAAGAATTTTGTCTGCTGTGATGTACTACATGGCATTTCGGATTTACGTAGGTAAATACATAAATTTCGAAGACTTCATATCAAAGTTAAGAACCTCCAGGATTTATCAGAAAAATCTGTAGGGAATTAGACTCAGTTTACTGGAGTACAATCTTAATTGAACTAATACTTGGGTGCTTTAATAAATATGTACTGGAAGTTATCGATTTTGAAATTAAATACTTTACTCAATTCAAGTATTTACTCTATACACGACCCTCTCTGACGACACAGTTATTGCTCGTAGTTCAAGGAATTAATTTTATTATGAATTAATAATGAGCTATATATATATATTTTTTTACTTACATGGATACGAAAAACTTCTTTGTATTAAATATACTTGAGAATAAACGAGTTTTATTAGTCAAATGACTATGATTTATTTGCCACTATAAATATATTAAAAATATTTCATTTTCAAAGTCATTTAATATCTAATAACAATAAATTAGTTTACTTAATAGTTTAGAACAAAAAATGTATTCAAAGTAGAAATATTTTAATCCACCATGACTCTAAGTCTAGCATGATCATCATCCATAAAGTAATGTATATACATATGTGTAACTAAGTTATGGTATGAAAGTTAATTTTATAAGCCCCATAATCATTTATGGTAATGAAGTCATAACTTATATATGAGTATATATATATATATATATTCGAAATACTGCCTGTGTATGTTTCACTCTTACATAGTTATAGTATCTATTCATAAACCTTCAAATTTATTATCATATCAATTTAATTTTCGCAGCAGTTACGAAAATTGGATTAAAAGAATAATAAATTTAATACTATGTATGGTGGGAGATGTCACTCACGTTATTTAAGGTTTTAAAACAATACATTTGTTATTCAACATACTTGTTATTTTTCTGTTTTTCTGTTTTGCATTTTGTTTTGTAAACTAAAAATAAATTAGTGTGTAAGGAGACAACACGGAATTTTCTTAATTATTATTATTGATTCCACTGGTCAACAACATTGAAATGTCAAAAACCCTAAGGGGTATAAGTAACATAAAATTTATTCAGTTTTGTATGCTGATTTCAATATGTAATTTTTTTTTCCAAGAGTCTGACGGTTTTCAAGAAATCGGACCCTATTTTTTGAGCTAATTTGGCCCATTTTCCAAATTCAACTTCAATTTAAGCCTAAGAAAGGATATTCATTTTGTGTATTAAAAAATAATAATCTGCTAGTATATTTAATGCAAATTTCCTTTCCAGTCTTTGTTTTGACCTAAAGGGACTCCTAGGAGCATAGGAGGCGGGAGTAGGACCAAAAGTCGGCCAGTTATTTAAGTAATTTGTACTTAAATAACTCCTGGAATATCTCATGAAATGGATTAATACGGAATATATTCAAAAGCTGAGACCCATAGCTTTCAAAGGAGATGCAAAGCGGTCGATAAAACTCTAAGTGTGTAAATTTTCATGCAAGCTCGAGCAAAAATTCGCTCGAATATGAAAATTATAGAATCACGATAGAGCTACTAAAAAACAACTGCAATAGACTGAAGTAGTAGCTTCAAGAAGGATTTCAGCTAATTTTGTAGTCCTTTTGCGTGCTACTACTTTAGTAGCTCTATCGTGAGTCTTTGATTACTAGCGAATTTTTGCTAGTGTAAATTGAATGAAAATTTACACATTTACATGAGGACAATTTCTTCTTGGTTAGGGAGTCTTATCGAGCGCTTGAAGTCAGTGTAAAAAATTGAATAACTTCTATTATGTTTATATCCCTCAGGATTTTTGACTTTTGACCAGTGTTAATATTTAATTAATTATTATTATACCACTATCTTTATGATGAATTTATTTGTGTATCTTGAGATTAGTTGATTATATTTGTAACAAATATAGTTTTACGTAGTGTTCAGAAAACTTTATAAATACTATCTACAAACATAAACATAATGTTACATACATTAGCTATTCATATTGTATATATTACTTTTAATGAAAAATACTTTTCAACTTACTTTTAATATTTTGTGTTCTTCTTTTTCAGTTAGTGAAGAACTCAACACCTAGATAAAAAAAACAAGGTACAAAAAAAAAAAAAAGCAAAAAACGTTTTATATCTATATTAATGACAGACCCTGTGTATTAGAAAAAAAAGTGCAAGTTTTACAAAGGAGTCTTAATGCAGATACTATACAGTTGGGAGGTCCATGGGCCATTTCCCTCAATTTTTTTTAAGCATTTACAGGAAATTTGCAGTTAGTTATTAATAGTTTATAAGGAATAATACGTTTCTTTATCTCCATGGGACGCCCTAGAGTTTTTTTTTCCTATTACTGGCTAAACCAAATTTTTAATTAAATTGCATTGCCCCTATAATTTAATGTTCCAAACTAAGTTTTTAATACATTTTTAATACAATAAATCTTTTATAGTCATGCACTGTTGTTAATTGTTAATTTTGACAAAAGTTTAAGGATTGATAAATGCTCTTGAAATGACATTTTAGGCAACTATTTAATTAAAGTTTTGTAAGATTTTCATAGAAATCTTAAGAGTTCTACAAAAAATTTTATATAGTTCGGTCTGTGTAATTTAATAATTAATTTAGCTCGAAAAGTATCAAGTAGTAAATTAATTTTTATTCATTAATATGAAATATTATTGTTGTATGGGATGCCCTTAAAAATAAAATTTCTATCAAACTTACCTTGGTATTACTTCGACAATAATAATACAGTATAATACTTCAATTACCTCAAACCCATTATTTTCAATGTATAATAATAATAACAATTGTTTACTTAATTGAATAATTTGACGTAAAGTTGAACAAAAAAATTGTTATACGTACCTTTCATAACATACAGAAATATTGACCACATTATTTAAAAACTTGTAATCTTTCGTTTTAGTTTTCACATAAATGCTATTTTTATTTTTATACTTCCTTCATGCTGAAAAATATTTATCAAATCCAATTTTAAATCACAAATATAAAAAAATTTTATATTCGTGATAGTTCACTTAAAAGAAAATAACTGTGTAATAACTATTAAAATCCGGGTTCAATAAAAAAAGTTTAAATTTTACTCATAATGGAATCAAATAATAAATTTGCAACGGATTTTTATGCAGGTAAATGGATAAATTCAGGATAAATACATTTTTGTTCTCAATAAGTAATACAAACTTCGATTTTCCATAGGAAATAAACTCCGGATATATATTTTTTGGGAGAAAAGTTATATAAAAGTTTGAGCAAACAACAAATTCTTCAAACATTATATGATGGAAATGTAAATTAGAAAGAAAAATTATCATCAATCATAGATTTTTTGAAGGAAATTACTTTTGAGCAAGATCTACTCTGTTTTTTTTTTTTTTTGACTGAAACTGAATGGTTGTATTGATAGCATAGAACTTCTTCTTAGCAATTTTTACATGCAAAATTGTCAAGGATGGATTTAAAAGTGCAATAGACACGGAAACTTACATTTTATTTATATTTTGTAAATTTCTTATTTACATATTTAAATATCATACAGTGAATGGCAAACGTTCTTTGCTAATAATTATTTCTTTAATTTCTTTATATTTTTTTTGTAATAGGCTTAGATACGAGCGAAGGAAATATCTACGTGTATCATGGTTAAAGTTCCATCTTTTACCTTTTACGTCTAAGATAATCTATGACAGGAATAATTTTAAGAAGGTTGATACTGCACGTTTTTCTATCTTACAGACAGTTTTCCAATTTTTCATCAAATATAGAATCAATTAACTAATTTGTAAGTCTCAGACCTTTGATTCTCATCGTATTTTTGAATAATAAATAACTAGACTTTTTAAAATCTATTGAATTAGTTATTAATATTCAACTTATTATTGCCTATAAATATACTGTAGCCTTTTACTAGAAATCATTGCTCATCAGTAATATAAATTGAAGAAATTGGCCCAATTCAATTCAATTCAATTATCTCAAATCCCCCATTTCAACATTCAAACACAATTGTGTTCCTTTTAACACGAACAAGTATCAGATTTAATAATGATTCTATATTTTTCAATTTCTAACGTTTATTGTAAAAAAAGAGTGGTAACTTTAATCTACAAAATAATTGCCATAGCTAGCAAAAAAAAATTCCCCATTGCTCGAGCAATTTGTTGATGCCGTGCCTATAAAATGGGCTGTCATGACTGCAAACCAATCATCGAGCCATTTTTTGGCTTCTGCGTGAGAATTGAAGCGCTGTTCTTTTAATGCATGACCCATCGATGCGAAAAAGAACTAATCTGATGTCGTCAAGCCTGGTAAGTAAGCTACATGTACCAATTTCTCAATCATACGTCTCCCTTCAATTCCTGGGTCGCTCTTGTTCGATGTGGCTGTGCATTGTCATCAAGAAAAATTACTTGGTGACGCCGATTGGAATATTCTGGCTGTTTTTGGCACTTATAATCTGTTTAAATCGACAAATTGTCGTCGGTAGTGTGAACTGTCAACTGTTTCATCGAGTTTTAACAACTCATACCAAATAATACCACAGCCGAAGCAATCTGATTTGGCAGATATTTTTGGTCTATGGACGGACGGATTACACTATGCTCTGCTTAGAGTATGTCCATTGTAAGTTTCTACAAGCATTTGATGTGCTTCAGAAGCGTTTTTCTTCAAATGATAACAGAAAAGAAACGAAGTCTGCCAGTCGTAGTTTAGACATTTTTAAGAACGAACAAAAACGTGTTGTTGCATGAAACTTCACAAACAATTAACTGAGTATTGTTGCCAAGTGACATCCCAAATAATAAGTCATTTAGGATGGTTTAAAAATACGCTGATAGCGACCTTTGTTGCCAAATAGCTGAACGTCTCATTTCATAGATATAGACCTAATAAACAATTGCTCCTTCTATTACATACCATGAACATTTGAAGTAGTACTTTGATTCATTTAGCCAAATATTTACCTATTTGTTCTTCATAAACATTACACATTGATTTTATGAGCAGCTATTGAGTGGATAATGATTACAAATATGAAGTTTTTATAACTAAAAAAAAAAAAAAAGGCTTTTCAGAATAAATATAGTTGAATTAGTGGATCTAAATATCTTGAAGAAAATAGAAATATTTAATATATATGATCTTTCAGAAGTTTACAATCTTTCTAATAGGTAATGACAAGCTAAAGAAGGAGGATGTATTAAATACAAAAAAATTAATAGACATTTGTACAAGATTTTCACATACACTTTTCATTTGAACTTATTAAAGAGAAGGATTAAAAAAATTGGGTGATAATTTCATTTCTAAAACACTATAAAATAAACAAATAAATTAAGCTATAAGAAAAATAAATGATTATGTGTTCATGTGATGTTTACAGCATCATAATCCGTTGAAGCTATATCTTTAAACTTTATTGAATTACTCATCATCGATGTTTAATACTTGAAAAAACAAAAACAAAAATAATTATGTTCGACAAAATGATAAAATATTACATTCAAGGTGTAGACTAATTTAAAGTTTTCAAAGTGATGGCATGCTTCTCTCACTTATCTACACATTACATTAAAAATGATGTAATTGTCTTCAAGTACTCATACACTTTTCCAATAGGTGTGTGAGAATGTAATTTTCATGTTACATTTGATCATTTAAATTTCACCACAAAAGTTACAGTAGTACGAGAGAGAGAGAGAGGGGGGGGGGGTGTATTAGCTATAAAGACTACCAATAAATCACAATTAAGTTTTTTAATTAAAATCACATAAACATTTATCTTAATTAATAAGTTTTATTCTATATAGTCAAGGATAAATGTTCCGAAATTAGATCTCTTTTCAAAATTCCAGTAAAGTATTATTTTTATCCTTTCATCATATTTAGAAGGATTTCACTCCTCTAAAAGAACCTACCAGAAAATAAATAGTGTTAAAGAGATTCCATGATATTTTTCTTTGTTCATTATAATTTCGAAAAATTACACTGGTCAACAGTACATTTTTTTTTTCGAGAATCCGATAGTTTTTGAAATATCGGACCCTACTTTTGAGCTAATTTGGCTCATTTTCCAACTTCAACTTCAATTTAAGCCTAAGAGGATAGTCATTTGGTGCATTAAAAATAATAATCCGTTATTGTATTTAATCTGTATTTTGGATTCCATTTCCAGTCTTGTTTTGATTTAAAGGGAGTCCTTGGGGCATAGGGTGCGGGAGTAGACCCAAAAGTCGGCCAAATCCTTGAATATTTTATAAAATAGATTAATAAGGAATGAATTAAAGAGCTGAGACCCATCAAACGAGATGTCAATCGCCTGATAAGAATCCTTAATTAAGAAGACATCGCCCTCTAAATGTGTAAATTTTCATTAAATTTTCATAGCAAAAATTCGCTAGAAATATAAGCCTCACGGTAGAGCTACTTAAGTAGTAGCACGCAGAAGGATCAAGAAACCAGCTGAAATCCTTCTGTTTGCTACTACTTTTTGACTGTTGACCAGTGCTATGAGAATGACAAAAAGTAAGTGAAATACGGAAAATTTAATTTATCTTGCGCTCTAAAAAGGTGAGCTGTAAGTAATTTCACCAGCTTTAAGGACTAATGTTCTAGTTCATATCATTATACACGTATGTCCTTAATTATCATTGAATAGTGTAATATTTATCAATCTTACATTAGGAGCCTGGAGAATAAATAAATATGACAAAAATATATATAAAAAGGAATAAATCAATTATAAAATTTTCGAAGAAGATTAGCAAAACATCGATTTATTTCTTATAATGTAGATCTATAAAATTAATCAAGGAATATAAGTAAGGCCATTTTCCTTAATTGATTTTATAGAATATATTTATTTTACATTGAATGATTTACCTGGTTCGATAAATGTCCTTAGACTTTCAGACAATTTGAAAAATGCAGTAGTTCCACTAATAATAATGGAAGAAGTTGACATTTGATTGCTGTCTAAGGCAATGTTTTCTACTCAATTTTCCACCCTATAGCCAGCGGATTGAGATCAGAGTTGAACGTCGGCTCAAAAAGAATCATTTCCTTCATTAAGATAGATCTTCTCATTAATGACCACCATGAAATGACATTTTTAATACTTTTAAAACAATGGAGATTCATCACTTCAAACACTAATGCTAGTAACATTTTTTTGAGAGGAAAAAAAAAAAATTATCATACCGTGCAAAAATGGTTTTGTAGGTAAAAATCAATGAGTAGACTCCATAATGTCATTTCTTGGTGATCTTTACGTTACTTTAATCAAACACAAAATAAGTATTATAATATATGTAGTCATAAGAATGAAATAAGATTTCTTAATAATCTAAAGTGAGAAGCAAAAGTTGAATTTTTCCAAAATCCTCTATATTTCTAATTGTAACTAGTATCATTTATCATTGATGACTTTTTAGTCGTCTTGAATCATTTACCAAATAGTATAATAATTTAATTTTCCATAATTCACAATTATATGCATCCATTATGTTAACAGTACTGATGTAGTTCTCGAGACAACTTTTTGGTGATATTGGTCTTGACTCTCAAATCCATGGTCTTGATCTCGGTCTAAGCCTTAAACTTTTGATCTTGGCATAGGTAAAACCTTTGTTTTACTTATTTATCATCGATAAAAAGTATTTTTTTATTTTTAAATATAGTTTTAAAAGTGACACAACTCAATTTTAAAGCAAATGGGATTGTATATAAGATAATTTGTTTCGATATTTCCTCTGAATGTCACCTTCTACTATTTACTCACTCACTCTGGCTCTAAAATGAGTGACCTTATGTATAAGAAGCTTGAAAAAAGGATGTTTTAGTGCATATATCCATTAGATCAACTCTTTTCTAAATGAATAACAGACAAGATGGAGAAAAAAGACTTTTTCTTTTTGACTTTTTACTCTATGATAAATGACTCAAATTATCTAGATACAACATGTGAGCCCTGAGACAACAAAAATGACAGAATGTAGTACTCTATGAATTTATAAATTGTTTTAGATAACATTCGTTTCGATTTTATCAATTATTCAAAGTCTCGGTCTCAATTTTTATAGATAAGTTAGTCTTGACCACATCCCTATTTAACAGTTATTAAATATTAAAGCGTAGCAATTTTGAAATATATTTCTTATAAAATATATTTAAAGTTTTCTATGTAATTGCCAGTCAATTATTTAGTTAATTAGTTGTCATATTAAAGATTGCATTTTAGCAAAAAAAAGAACGAATATACAATAGTTTTTGTTTGAAATATGACGTGGTATACATATTTTTCCTTCATCTCGTGTTAATTAGATATTTCAAGAAAAAGGATTTGACTTTCAAGTAAAACACGAACACTAAAAGTTATATGAATGAACTAAATTAATTATATTTTTGATATGTTGCCATATTACTTGTGTAGATCATATAAAAAATACTTTTTAACTAAATTTCTTCAGGAGAAAATACAATATTTTCTTTCAATTTCATAGCATTCAATATCTAATATCGTGACACTGAAATAAGAATCAACTATAACATTTTAAGAGTATTGATTTTACATCTTATTACTATTTAAAAGATACTTTAACAAATTTTTAAGCTTTTTTTAAACGTTAACAAATAGTCAGAACATGGATGACTATAAAAGCTTGTTCAGAATATGTGAGTTTAAACTCATCTACGTAGTTTAATTAAGTCAATTTACCACTCAATTAAACTATATATGAATAGCATTCCCCTTCATCCTAAACAAAGTTTTCGTCCCAATACTAAATTATTCAATTTGTTTTTATTGTTATATTAGCTAAAAATAACTTTTGTGTACGTTATGTCGTTGACTGTAATCACATTAACATTAATGTGAATAAAAGTTCGAGTCTATTTTATTCTGCTCCAGAAATAAAAACTTAATTTCCCTTAATGTCTTGTCTTGTCTTTAATATATATTGAAAACAATAATTTAATTATACTATTGATATAGAAATATGCATAAATCTATATTTGTTTTTAGAAGCACAACAATTTTATATTGATACAAAATAAATAGCAAAAAATATTAAAAATCATTTTATTAAATTTTAAATAAGATATTTTAAGATTTAAGAGGATTATTGATAATTTTCCTTGGAAGAAATACAAAACCTACTTATAAATATTTCAACAAAATAAATGCAATCTTAACATTCAATTTATACGTGACTGATCCATCAGAAAAGTAATAGGCATAAAATTAAGTTTACTCATAATTTTATTTTCTTATACTATGTATACATATGTACTTATATTCACGTAAGAAATGAAAAAAACAAAAAAAAACATACTTTAATAATGAATAATAAATTTTCAATTTAGTCAAAAATAAAGACAACTTTGGAATTATTTTATATACTGTGTATGAAGTAAACTTTAGATATGTGCGTTAGACATGGTGACTTAGATGTTTAATGTTCATATTTAAAGTCAAACTACTTTATGTTGTACAAGATTTACAATCCCTTGATCTATGGAGTCTTGCAAATTTTCAGAATTTCAGAATAGCTCCTACACTCAATTATCAAAATGATGATGTATACAATAAACTAATCTTTTCCTTCATTTAGTTTTTGTTTTAACTAAAAATTGTATTTAAAATTGTTAAGGAAGATCTTATTCTGCATAAGTATTATCTAGGTACATATTCTAAGGAAAATAGTTTAAAATAGTTAATTTTCTTTTACATATTTTACATAATGTTTACACAGATCCAACTAAAAACTAAGTATTTTCACTCTGAACTTGTACAAAAATAAGAATAAATAAAAGGTACATTTTTATGAGTATATAGCAAGTTTGATTGAGAAGACTATGTAGGTAGATATATATTCCCTATGTATGTTGGGCACATAATTCGGAAAAAGTAATTAATTATTCGTAACTACATAGTTGCCTAGCCAATAAAGTAACACCATGACTCAATAGGGGAAATTGTTATTTATTCATAAAAGTAACTGATCTGTAACTTTAACCCCTTTCAAACCCGTATGGTATCATAAAGTATTTTTAACTGAAAGTTATGTTTTCTTAGTTTAGACTGAACATACTAAACTAATTTGATTTGATAAAAAAATTGTAACTCAATCCGTTTCTCTAAGAAATTAGTAGACACTGGTAGTGGCCCTCTGGGTGTGAAGGGAATTTTTTCATCCTTACAAATACACGGTTTATCAGTACTTTTTTTCGTATTTATCATATCTTTAAATACATTTATTCTTTATTCTCATATTCTACTTGACAAAAAAAATTGAAAAACCTTAAATAAAAAATATATAATCACATGTTAACTACATTTTACAGGTGATATTTTATGAAGCAATTTCTGTTGATGTATTACTAAAAAAAACTCCCTTCATACCTAGAGGGACACTTGTGTGTCCCAAAGAGCTTAGACTTGAATAATTTATAAGGTATGCATTAGAACTAAAAGATATTTTAAACTTATAATTCTTTGAGTATATATTAGTTATTTTGGTTATAACATGATTTTTTTTGCATGTGTAGAAATCGTAACTTCCAGTACTTTGAAAAATATTCAAATCAAATTTTTTTATGACTAACTATGCAATATGAATAATAGCTTGACATCTTAGCTATCAAACAAAAAAAAATTAAAAAAAAATTCGGTTGATCATGGAGCGCAGTAGTGCATTTTGAATTTATGGGACACTGGGTTTGAATTCCCATCTCTCTTTATGACCAATTTATTTTTCTTCCATGCATATAAACTAATCCAGCAATGATAAATTACAATGAACTAATACCTACATGCAAAGTTGTTTCTCGTTCATGCATATTTGATAAATTTCCTAGCCAGGACAATAGAAATAAAAGTACTTTCAGAAAAAAGGATATTTACTGAACAAAAGAGGCGCTGTCTTATATGAATATAAAGAATTCTGATTAGAAAAGCAATATTGTATGTTGGTATATGTATGTATGTATATGTTAGATAATTAGAATGAAATAAGATGTGTCGAATAATTAAATTCTTTAGAAACTGTATATTTTCTAAACATATGTTCAAACATTATAAAGAATAAATACAAAGTCATTTTTGTTATAATTAATTCAGTAGAAGCTTAACGAATCATTAAAAAAAATATTTGCAGATTTGTGATCAGCTCATCAAATATATTATTCAACAAAGAAAAACAAAGTGTTGTTTTTTTTTTTTTTGTTACTTATGTTATCAATAGGGATATGAATATTGTTTAGGACCTATAGTTAAATTGATAATTTCAGAGTTCAAAAAATGATATTTGATTAATTAGCCGATTTTTTATTTTATTTTCAAATTAATTTATGAAATTCTAAATATGGCCGTTTTAACATCTGCATAATTTTCTCATCACCATTGAAAACAAATTAATCTTATGCCAAGATTTTGGGATACTACAATGTTATGCTTGCTTTTAGTTTTTAATAGTAATAAATGAAAGTTAAAATTTCACTTATCTTAAATTACATTTATTGCCAGGTGTCAACAATAGTTAAATGGTGAAGAAATTAAAATCTTTTAACTTTCATTATTTTGTTTGAGAAAAAATATTGATTTAGGGATTTTATTTTTTTAAAAAAAGAAGAAGAATCTGTGATAGTTGGCAACCTTTGCTGATTTCGCATTAATTTTAAAACTATTTCAATCATGTTTCAACTTTTGTAATGAGTTGCAGAACTTTCTTTCTGCACTACAAAATTTTCCCTTCTCTATCATGAAGCGCTTAAAAGTTCAAATTGTATGACGAAAGGTTCTTCATCTAAAATTATTTTTTGAGTGATGAAAGTAACTATAAAAATGCTTATAAAAATATACTATTTAGGTAGATGGGTGAATGAGTCAATAATGACTGACGTCAACAGGAATGTCTATCATACATTTTATGCTCAAACATTTAAACTTAGGAAATAGTTGACCAAAGTTTTGTATTTTATTCTTTGTGTATACCTACAGATATCTATAGTGTAAAATTTCTTTTATGTTAGATGAACGATCCAATATTAGGTAATTGTACATGTACACCCTGTAACTAAGATGTACAAATATAGAGAAAAAACGGCTTCTTTGAAAAAGTAATTACCTATTGATTTTCTTCAAATATCGTGACCTTAAAAAGAAGGGAAATCAAGTACTCAACTTATTACGAAAGAATATTGAATAAAAAAAACTTCCCTTTTAGATGTAACACTTTCTCAAGTACTTTTATTATGATGCATTAAGAATTCTTCTAAATGCTCTCCTTCATTTTGTCTTCTACACACACTTTCAAATATGTTAGTAGTAGAGCTATGTAAAAGAAGCCAAAAAAATAAAATAAATGTTGTTATCTGTTCATCAAAAATCAACAAGAGTCGAAAAAAAAAAAAACACAAATTAATTTTTGTTAAATAGAATCCGGAATAATATTGATAAATAATTGTAAGCTTATGTGTATATTTAACATGGGTTTTTTCATTTTTTTGTTTGTTCCAATTGAATAGAAAATTGAATCAAATCAGCTCTAAATTATTGATTGTATAATATAATTCATACTTTTATTTATACTGCTATTATGATTTTTAACATTTCATCATGATCCGGTTCAATTTTCATAGAGCACTATTTAAAAAGAATGATCTTGTCTTCATCCAGAGATATAAGTAATATTTGGAGACAATTACACCTTTTTTTTAAAAAACACAAACGAAAGCTACAGCCTTAAAATTATCTTTACAATTTGATACTATAATGATAAT
Organism: Lepeophtheirus nordmannii; assembly: GCA_963680855.1. NCBI lineage: Eukaryota > Metazoa > Arthropoda > Copepoda > Siphonostomatoida > Caligidae > Lepeophtheirus > Lepeophtheirus nordmannii. Next base: position 38,567,262 of record OY804521.1, on the reverse strand, counting down.
TATGCACAAAAACCTCTAATTTTTTGTCTCCTATTCTTTGAGATATTGGATAACAAAAGATTTTAAAGGGTACATATAATTTTTTAAGGGATGGGATGGTGTCATTTTTTCATCCCTTTATCTATAACTCATACCATTCTAATTATTGATTTCTTTGCTATCACTGTGCAAGTGATAAAGGAGATATTTAAGAAAATGTAAGATTCAATACAAAAATAGCAAAAAAGTCATAGAACTGTCCACGTTTTTATTCTATATTTTTCTCTAATACTATATATATACAGGACGCCTAAGTGGATTTTGTCTTGAGCTGTAAATTCAAGGCACTATTTCGAGTCGAATGTTTTGAATGGTTGGTAATTTGTACATTAATATGTACATTCAAATATTTCATCATTATTCCTTAATTATTGAGGGAAGAAACTGTTCCTTTAACCACGTTTATCACAGAGTAATTCACGCTGTCTACAAATCCAATATATAATCAATAAAATTCCTAAGCGAGTATACATAGAATCCTATATATAAATTATAATCTTCCTAGAGGCATTAATTTGTATTTATTTCCTCTCAAAAATCGTCAATATATATCCCTGTAAAAGGGTAAGAGAATAGCTGATATAGTAAAACAGCATAACGGCTAACGCTGCTCTCCTTCCAAATGTTCAGGGTTACCAGATCAATCTTTCTTTTCCTCTTTTCTTTTTTTTTTTGCTTAACGACAGGGCATAGGACCTCTAATTATGCAGTTATACCCACTGTTTGTAAAAAACATACAATATCATTATATGCGATAACAAATTAAAGGTTAGTGAAATAATTCAACAGCACTTTTATAAGTTTAGTTTATCTTAAAAATATTTTTGCAGTCTAAATTTCTTTATTTCTGTGTCGAGCTAGGTTTTTTTTTTTTACATTTGCGACATTTAATGGATTACATTCAATTATAACTGATCATCAAAAAACTACTAAATGATATAGTCAATCGATATGTAGGAATGTAAATAATATGCAAATCGGGCTTGTAATAAAAAAGAAAGAGAAAATCAACTTGGTAACTCTGACAATTTGATGAATGTTGAGAGGAAAGCAGCTTGAGCTGTCATAACGTTTTACTGAGCTACAAGCTGCTATTCTCCATTATATATACAACAATAAATAATAACATAGATGAGAGGAAGAAAATTAACTGAAATTAATGTCGAGAAATTATATATTTTTAACTAATAATAATTATACGAGGACTTGAGCCCTTTTTATTTACATTTTATTTTCTTTATTAAACTTAATGAATGATTTTCTTCATGCGAGATCTTTACTATCAGGTAGATGTTCTCTCCTCAGTAATAAAGGAAAAATGATAACAGCTTTGGAAAGCAAAAAGACTTGTTTGAAGAGCTAACTCCACTTTTTTATTACAAGCCCGATTTGCAAAATAATTTACATTCCTATCGATATGTAGATAAATATAAGGCTGTTGTGCTGAATTTGATTACATTTGTCTTACTTCTCCTCCTCTTAGTTGTTGAAGCAAATGCAAAAAGTGTTTCAGCTCCTCTCTCTCGAATTTCCCCTCATTATTTCTCCATAAGGCTACAGTAATTGTTTTGCTGCAATGTACCTATATATATATCTGTTCGTTTACAAACAATTTCAAGATATTATATATATATGTGTGATTATACACATTTGTACTCTACTCTACGTATGGGTACAATACTGCTATTAGTATCTTTGTTTAGGACTTAAAGATGCTTCACATCGAACCACCAGGAAAATCTATGATGTATATAAAAATGTTTTTTTTTCCATTATGTATGTATGTATATATGTTTTTGTTAGAGAGGAAGTAAACAAATCTTCTTGTTACATCTTCAAAAACAAGTAATATTATGATAATAATAGGTTGAGTAGTGATGAAATAGGTTTTGAGTTCTCTTGTGTTCACTGTCTTTTCTCCTTTTAATAGATTCACTACTTCCTCCTAATTAATTTTCTATGTATTTTACATATACTTAGGGCTAGATAAATCATCATCATCAACACTTAAATTAATGAAATGAGATACACATATTAGTAGCATTATTTGTATTATAAAAATCTTCTGATTTAACAAATTTATTTTTATTTTTAGAAGCTCCATTTAATTGAAGTTGGATTTTATATATATTTTATATATAAACTAAAAGTCTAACTTCTGAATAAGTGTAAAATATATTAGGTCTAGAAAAAAGAAATCCATTATTTTTGGCATGGAGTTACAGGCTTTATTTAGCATAGTTAGAATAATCCAATTTGGGTTAAATATGCACTGTTTTGTTCAATAATAACTTGTTGCCATTTTGAAGGTAATTTAATTATGCCTCTTTCATAGAAGCTCTTTCTTGTCCCTATTGGCAAAGAACTGGGACAGTCGATTTTCACAAGCTTCTCTTGAGGCGACGTTTTTACCATTCAAATCATTTTTCGAAGAAATTTTTTTTGAATATAGCATATTTTTTCCTTGCTGGTGTTCATCTTTGACGCGCACTCAAACACTACTACTGAGTCAAGAAATACCAAACCTGCTTTGGTAGTTTCTTTAGGTCAAAATCTCATCTTTCTAACGCCACATAGCGTAATATAATTGCACTTATGCAACGCGAGATACAGATAACTAAAGCCATCTATTGCAAAAATAATGGGTTTCTTTTTACTAGACCATATATGATGTCAATTTTGAAATATAATTTCTTCTTCTTTTAAATCTTAACAAACTTTCTCTTCAAATCCTAAAGTCAAAACTTTCTTTGAACTTTTGACTAGCCCTAAGCATCAAGTCATATTATGATCATTTTTAAAAAGCTTTTGGCACACTATTCTAGTATGTGAATCGATAAAGAGTTGAAATCTTTTTAAACTATTTATCTCATTCTTCTTTTTGGAATCAAACATATGTGTGTATTGTACATAATACTAAAAAAATATGAACATCATTATTTACACTGACCTTGAATCTTATACATTTGAGTATACGTTTTGATGAAACAAATACATATATACCATATTCAAAAGCAATCATGAAATTGATTTTTATATCTTGAATACAACTGACCAATCACTTCAAGTTTAAGTTATTTGACTTTTAAAAGTTAGTTGGTTTTTTTTTCTATAAAGGATGTACACTAGTAGATGGCCCAACAAAGGACGATAGATGAAAAGTTGTTGACACTGTTTGACTGGTAAGAACATAAACAATGATTTTTGAAAACTAAGAGTGTAATAATCAAAAATGAAGAAAAACTTTCATTTTCATATATAATAATTTGAAAATATGTATGAAAATCTATTTGATTTCGAATTAAAGTGACACTTTCAATGAGAAGAACAAGTATTATTTGATTCATTATTTGATCTCACAACTGGATCAATGGATCTCTTATGCTTCGCTCCATATAAACTATGCCATGATCATTTGAATATTAATTGGATGTTATGAGATTACACAATCCTAATTGCTGACAATTCAGAAGTACATTTGATTTTTTTTTTTTTCATTAAGGGAAGCAAAAATATTGATGAAAGTTCTTCAGACTGTGTTACTCTCGATGAAACTGTCATGTTAAATATATCAATACAGTCCATTATGTAATGTTGATCTAGAAAAAAAAACAATCAGATGAAAACAACAAACCTGAACTGAAACAGTTAAGAATATGTGACTTTTCTATTGAATACAAAGTTTGTACAGCATATCCATGCTACATTGCTTGATTCTTGAAGAACACAGCTTCCCGATAAACTAAATGAACTTATAATTAGTAAGTTAGTACTCATTTATTGCAATGACGATAAGAATCATTAATTAATTCCAAAAAATATGTCATATTATGTAAGACAAGAGACAAAGAACTACGGTGTTTTCCTAAGGAAGTCTGTCTGTGTCAATTGTTGCATCATTCAAAAAGAACTTTTTAATACTTACTTTCGAGAAATGCTCTCAAAAAACTATTGCAAAAATTTTTGTTAGATCAAATACACACTCCTTTTCTCAAATCTTATATATTTGCATATATCAGAAACTACAGGCATTATTTTATTGGAGTCTTTGTCATCTGGTCAAAAAAAAATATTTAAATATATGTAGGGATTTAAAAGCATTTTTAAAAACTTTTTAAGAACTGTTTTCGCTGTTTAAGAATATTTGTAAACGCAATAAGTGACTCAGCAAATTCGATGAGTAAAAATATTGTCCAAGAAGAAAGTTCGTGATACATGACTCTAGAGTGTATCATCATTACTATTTAAATATTTTTGTATTATAGGATATAGTAAAGTTATCTATTTATACATCCATAAACAATAGTTTCTAATAATTTATTTCTAATTTTTTATACATATATTCATTTAAAAAAAAAAAAAAAACATTTGACTAAGTATTTTCTGGTGAATCTTGGAAACTCAATTCAATGTACAATTTCTCAACATAAGGAAATCGATAAAAATTTTATAATTTAAATATTTTTTTTCTTTATAAATCCACGGATCCTCTATTGATAAATCTCATTTTAATGGCTTTTCACACATAGGCTTTATCTTCAACTATAAAAGAATGCCCTCACTGATATTAGTCAATGTTTTTCACTGCAATATATTTGTGTGAGGGGACCAATGGTCATTTTATTTTGCTATAGCTCCCTGTTTTTTTCACCTCTTATAGTAAAATATATACATTTTTCAAACGTAAAAAGGATAATAATAATTCACATAAATGAACAGTTTATTATAAATTAGGACAAACCACATTTGCATAAAATATATATAAATAGATATCTATAAGTAATTTCAAAATAATCCTTTTGAATAATAATGATAAGAAGATTTAATTCAATATAATGTAATGAGGATTTTTTTATTTTTTTTTGTTAAAGATTAAATGCAAGTATTTTAAATAAAAATATTATTTTTTTAATATTTATTTTCTCCTCTTAAGAAGCTGCATCATTATTTTTTAAATGTCTGTAATCCATCAAGTTTTTTTAATATTACGTATAACAATCAAACTTATTGCCATAGTCATCATTTCTACACTGACTATTAATGTGTAGTGATGTAATATTGAGGCTACTATTTTGAATAAACTTAATGTAATGCATTTACTTTTAATTAAATAGATGCATTGTATTCAATTTTGTCAAGGTAGATACAAAACCCATGTGCATATATATATATATATATATATATATAAGCAATGCATTTCCTAAAGTAATAATGACTTATAATCGATAAAAACTAATCTTGAAATAATTAATTAGCCCTAATAATACATTTTATATCTAATAAAAGGAATCAACTATGTACTTTTCATCAATAAAAATAAGGATGCTCTCGAGTTCCTGAGAAGCTTCAACTTTTTGAATCCTTGCTCGCTCATAATTAATTTTCAGATTCATATTATCTAAATACTCCTTAGAGGTCCATAAAATATACCCATTGATTTCGGGATTTCCTCCACGGTTAAAGGATAACCGATTATAGTCAGTAATGAAAATGATTTTTCAATAGACCTGACGCATTTTTATTTCATTAAGGACGGCCAATTACGTCATATTCTTTTCTTTTTTTTGTTTACATTTCTACTCACAAATAGCTTACAAATCATCATGAAGCAGTACACCCTTGACTAACGTTTGTAAATTATTCAAATTTATTACCAAAATATTTATTCACCTCGTGACAACTTTAAGAGGCTTGTGGTAAATTTATTTTTTTGAAAATATCCATTTATCAAGTTACATATAAGTTGAATAGATTTAATATTGTCCTAAATGTTCACAATTAGATGTGTTATCTATTAAAGTAAGTCAATGTGATACAAAAGGCATTTTTGTAGCCGGGTAAAATTTACCAAGGGGTAGTTAAAAAGGTTCTTGAAATTTCAAAATTTTAGTCTTGACCCACCATAGGCTAGATATCGATCCTTCTAAGACTTGGTCTTGGCTCACCAAAGTATTGACTTGAATATAATTAGTATTAAGCTTTAATTTCATTGTTGTACAAATATCTCTATATATTCCAAATATGTTCATTTAATTATTTTCTAACAAAAAAATAAAGAAAATCAAACTTAGGTTTTTTTTTATGCTGTCAAAAGAGTTTGTTATCAATAAATATTGAAAAAAAAATTGGTGATAAAATAAATAATAGCCAAGATCATTAGTGTACATACTACTTCTTATCAAACTTCATCTATATTATGTAACAGTTCCATTTCTGTAAATGTTATTTTATATACCATCTAGTTTTCTTTAGAAAACGGATATAAATATACGTTCTTTTTAGGTCAAGCAAATCTAATTGAGGTCTAAGTTCATATGAATTAGAACTCTTAATTACTTCTTAGTCAGAAATATATTCAATTATTTATTGGAAAACTTTTCTAGTAAAGTTTAAGGCTCAAGGTAAAGAATATGTAAGCCAAACTAATGTATCAAACATTCATTAAGTTTTCAAATAATGTACATATAATTAGTATTAAGCTTTAATTTCATTGTTGTACAAATATCTCTATATATTCCGACTCTATAATTTTGTCCGACTACTAGAAATATTTTGACGTGCTAGATAAATTAAAGCAGTACCATTTTGAAAAAGAAAAAAAAAGTTCATTTATTGAAGATAGAAAAGAATTATCTATAGTCATATCAATGTTATCGTAACGAGATTTTGTACTTACATGTCATTTTATTTCATACATTTCTCAAACTATCACCACCAACACTTAAAAGAATCTATATTTAAGAGGCATAAGGGTCATTGTATGACGTAGACGTAGTAAGTCTAGGATACTATATTCAAAAATGAATTATCTATAATGTCAAAGAAAATATTAAGTATCCATTGAAAATAATTGACACCAGACACTATTCAATTAGGTCTTTTTAATTTAATGTATGAAGGGAAATCGTTTGAAATTTGATTCAAATTATATTAGGTTGTAATATTTTTTTTAACAGGTATTTTAAAAGTTATTTTTGTATTGGAGATATTTCTATGAATAAGTACAATGTACTCTAAGAAAATTGTACTATTGATAATAAAAATTGTTTTCCATATATTATGGATCAAATTCCGATGTAAACCAGAGCAAACGGGAACTTTGTTCTGGATTTTTTTTTTTTTTTGTAAAGAATGCTATTAATTGTCTACTTTAGAAACAATAGCCTCAGGTATATTCTTTTAAATTGTCTAAAGATATACATATCTGCAATCTACATCAGATCATTGAAAAATGTGCTATGATAACGCACAGAAAAGAAAAAAAAATGTTTGTATAAACATTTTTTTAAAAGTACACCGTATACTTAAAAAAAAATGAAATATGTACGTTTATATGATTTGTATATATTTTTTTTTCAAGTTTCTTATATACATAAATATTTAAGATTTTATATTAAAGAAAAAAAATTCGAATATTAGAAGAACATGAAATGAATAAACGTTTAAAAGTTTAAGTGATCTTATACTCAAATAACATCGTATAATTTTTCACTCTTTGACTATTGAAAGCGGTCATGCCTTCATTGTATTGGTGAAAGTACTAGGGAGGTGAAAAGATATTCTCTCCTAGAAAAGTACGAGAAACAATCCGTATATTATATATATAGTGAACCCTAGTTTATCGCGGGGGATACGTTCCAAAGTTAACCCGCGATAAGTGAAATCTGCGAAGTAGTCAGCTTTATTTTTTATTGTTATTTTATAATGCAATACTGTACTGCAGAATGAAACAAAAAACAAAACCTCTTTTCAGTCCTGCGCCTCTTAGTCTGACTCCGCTGCGCTGTAGCGTTTTTTCTTCTGATGGCTGCGCAGGGGCCTTTCTTCAAGAGAAGAACATCATTATGGGTAGTTGTTGGCACTCTTTCTGTAAAAGCACTATAAAAAACTCCGCGAAGCAGCGATAGGTGAAGCGCGATATAGCGAGGGATCACTGTATATAATAGAACTTATTTTATCTGCAAAGATGGTCCGTTGACCCACCTGTAGACGAAACGACAACAATTTCAATCAATTTAGTAGCATTTATGTTTGAAGTGTTTTATATCGTGTGTATATCTAAATACATAGGCATGTGATGAATTCTGTACAAACCAAAAAAAAACAGGTTTTCTTAAATATTCAATGTTTAAAAAAGAGGCCATTATAATAATCCATAAGAAAATTAAAGATTTTAATAAATAGATAACAAAATGGATAAAAAATCATGGTTAGGAAGTGAGTATTTGAAACTTTTTTTTCAGAAGTCTTTTTATAGACTGGACTCATCTTTAATTCAAATTCCTTTTGTGAGTAAAGAAAGTGAGCATCATAATTACGTAATCAATTATTTTTGGTTAATAAATGTACTTTATTTATTTGTCTAGAGTGTTGTTTATTTGACCTTCCACATGAAGATTTGAATCTAGAGAGTATAACACGGGGTTAAATAGCGAAAAAATAATAAACCAAAGTTTTAGAAGATCTTGGCTATGGCAGTCTATTGTATTTTGGGATTCTGACTTGTTACATCGCCCGTTCAATACAAAAAAAACTTTTACTTTGTGCTCTCTTATTCGAGGGCTAAAATAATTTGATAATTAGTTTAACTTGGCTCAATAATTCCTCTCTCTCTCTCTTTTTTTGTTTTGTATTACTATTGAGGATTAGAAAGGAAGAAACTTCACACTTTTCAATCATACACGCAATTTAACAAAAAAGGAAAGTTGTCTGCATCAGGATATACTGTTTTATTTGATTAGAAAATTTGCTAATTTGCTTATCTATGTATGAGCAATCATGTACTCAAAACTATCCCATTAAAGAAATAAAAAGTGTGCTTTGATAATATTTTAACATTAATTTTTAGATCTTGATTGATGAAACATCATTTCAAACGAATGAAATATATATTGAGATGTTTTATTTGTATGTCTTACTATTATTATTTAACTTATTTTGACAAATGGTTTATTATTTGCCAATTACATGCATATTTGACTAAAGTTTTTAAAGTTAATAGTTTATTTTTTTAGTATGATACAAATATTGAAAATATTTGTAAAAAACAAGTCCAAAAATTTATGAAATTATATTATAAAAGTTACCATAAAATTAGTTTTGTAGTATTTAAAAATATTTCTTTCATAATTTAATATTTAAAATATCTTTAAGCGTTTATATGTGTATTTTTGTTATAGGATAAATAATTAAGTCAGTTCCAAAAGCTTCAGATCGATTGAGTACATTCTAACTGGGCCTAATCTTGTACTGATGTTTAGGTTAAAGTATTAAATGATGCTAGGAATTCAAGTGTTTCCCCACTTGGAATCATCTGTTTCTAAAAGAATAATACTAAAAAAAATCTTCCTCCTTGAAAATTTTCTATTAAGAAGGAACTATGGCTTTGTATTTTTAAATGCAATCAAATCAATGTTTCTGTAGAACTAAACACTCTACATATATACGAACATAGGTAATTTGTTTTGATACTAAAAAAGTCCTACTGAACTAATGAAGAACGAAGTTACTCTTTGTTTCTGAATAAAATCCTTAAAAAAGAAAATGTTTTGAATTTAACAAAATTGTAAAAATAAAAGTTAAAATCGAAATTTTTCCAAAGACATGATGTGATACAAAACACATTGCATATAAAATACTTCAAGAATTAGATATCGAGTCCTAACACGTTTATTGAACTTCGTGTCAAGATACTTGACAATGAAGACAATGAAAAATTGAATAGGTGGAGCTATTAAATTTTTATGAAGAAATAGATAAAAAAACAAAGTTCCCTCCAGTTAAAGACTCAAATCCTTACGGTTATATTTGCTCTTTGACATCGAACTTTGCCTTTCCAGAGAATGTCACCCTTGTTTTCTATAGCCCAATTTTAAAGTCGATGCTTCATCTTATTATCAAGGAGCAATAAGAAGCCTCTTTTGATCATGAGTTATAACATAATTAAAGTGAGAGTTAATTGTTTGGACAACTTTTACTATTGCGCACAATAGCCAAAGAATATATATAAATGATATATTCTTGAACTTTGCAATGTGCTGAACACTTCTCGCTACAAAGCTTTTCTACATTGGCTCCGAAAAACAAACAAACTATGGAATAAGGAGAAACAAAATGAAAACTTTTTATTGAAGAGTTAATGTATCTTCTATTTTCATACAAATCGGCAGTGTACAAAGGTGTCCCAACTACTAAAGAGAGGCAAACAAATGCATATTGTAACACTAGTACAAAGTATATTTCCAAGGAGTATTCTAAATATGTAACTTTACATACATTTTTGTAATGAGAGTCAATATATTCCCCTGATAAACTACCCAACCTTGAAACTCAAAAGTTAAGTACCTTTAAATAATTTAAAGACGTATGAAGAAAATTATATGTTTGAACTGTATATTATTCAATAAATATAGTAGTTAAAGATATTTGAATTCGATTTACACAAAAGTAAAATATGAGAGCCAAAAATGACCCGCTAACACGTCCAGCTTTTTTGTCTACTCGCAACCTCGACTGACAAAAGGGAAAGGAAAAATTTGAAAAAACAACTGGTAGCTACCCTTCTGTAATTTTCTTCTTGCCAACTTGTAAATATTTGGCAGAATTTATTATTTAGATATACTATATATTTATAAACTTTACCAATCACAAACCAATTGTTACTACTTGTAATATGTTCAAAATTCAAAAAAGGGCGCGCAATCCTTGATTTAATACATTTTTTATACATGGGAATCATAAATAATAATAATAATAATACCCTTTTAGAGTTCATAATACGTAGGATCAGCTGCTTTAAATCATAAGAGTCTATTGATGAAAATCAGCTGAAGGGAGAATACAGTGTGTGTCTTTGTTTATCCCAAAAAGCTCCTCGTGTAACGCAAGAGATGTACCCAATAAATGAACAATAAATTTTAGGGATCATTATCTCGTACACCAAAGCAATTAAAGAAAGTATTTCTGCCCAAATTAATAAATATAATAATAATAATAATAATATTAATAATGTTTTTTTTTTCCTCTTAGCTCTGGAATTACTTTTCTTAAAGCAAAACTAATAACTCCAGTCTAATAAGTAGATATATTAAAAAAGTTGAAAATAAGTTTATCACACATCTTATCTAAAAAAGTAATTACCTATTCATATAGCACTTTGATAATACGAATGAAAAAAAAAATGAGTATGTGCGGATAATTATAATTTGTAACCATATATATTTACATATTTATATGTAGAAGCAATAAAATTATTATTTTATCCTGAATCAAAATACTGAAAACTGTATTCATTGATGATTATTATTTGTTCTCTTTTTTCGATTAAAACATCAAAAAAAATTATTATTATATCTTATACTACATCTAATATATTACATTTTATATCTTCAAGAAATACAATAGAATCAATCACATTAATGGAGATTTTATAATAATTATAACTTCATTTAAACGTGTGCATAAATGTAATAATTACTCATTACTCCCTCAATTGATTAATTTATTCATAATAAAGATTTATACCTATGTGTGTATTTATAGGCTCTATATGTTATTGCACTCATCTATATGTTTTATGGAGGTTTTTATAACATTATTTCATGAGGAAAATACTCATAAATCTCCGAGAATAAGGAACCTTTTATTATTTCTAGAGAAAAGAAGACAAAAAAAAAATCATTTTTATGAGTGTGTTAAATTTATGTAAATTCAAAATAGAACGAGTTGTTGTATGTTGAAAGATACTGAATCCAAATAAAACATTAAAAAAAAAGGGTTTTTGAATGAATCATTTTCATCATAAAAAATGAACCAAAGAGTGTGCCTCAACAGTGCACCAAATAACTATGCAATAGGTACACACTTTAAGATATTTTAAGAGAGTTTTTGATACTAATTTATCCTTGTGGATATGCGTTTCTTATCTTGTGGCATTCACGACTCCTTTTCTAAATGTTTTAAATCTTGTTTTTACGGTTCTTCATTTCCCTTTTATTTTCTGCAAAGGAGAATATATGAAACATCTTACATTTTTTGGTATTATTGCCCACATTATCCACACACCCCGCAATTGCACCCCATAATAAGATTGCAATCCATCTGTTCAAAAAAGAAAAAAAAACCCTACCGATACATAGATAATTGATGCAATAACCATTCTGGGTTTTTTTGTAACAAGATACGTTCATCCTTGTCCAAAAATGATAGTAAATTTTTTTTTAAACAAATGGTTTATATTTATACAAAGATAAGTTGGAATCAAAAAATAAAAACTATTAATCAAAATGGAAAGATAATCGGTTGGAAAAACTTGAGTATATTGCAAATTTTTATTTTTCCCCCTAAGATAAGATAAAGTTATTTAAAGAAATTATGAAGACTTCTCTCACTCTTTTAAATAACATTTTTTTAAGGGATGTAGGGAAAACAAATAAATGTTTAGTTAATCCTTATTTTATTTATGATTTATACCATTGCTATGTTAAACACATGATACCTTTTTAAAAAAAAAAAAAAAATGAGAGCATATATTACATCATTTTCAAGGTGGTGAAGCTGATTAACAAATATGTTATTCGTTGAAAGGTATAAAAATATGCTTATACACTTTTGTCAAATTACCATGTATATTTTTGGGAAAAAGTAATCAAAATGTAGAATTGCATGTGTTTAGCTACAATGATAAAGCCAACTTTAAAAATACAACTATACGGTAAAGTAAAAAGAAAGATAACACCCTGCTTGTTAGATAAATATAATTTCAACTAAAATTAAACTAAATGACAAAAATAAAAGTTTTAAAAGTCTGACAGAGTTTCAACTTCTTAGTTAGAAAGTAAATATCCGGAGTATCATTATTCATTACATTTCTTACTACTGTTATCATCTAGAAATGCTCAATAACAAGTTATTATGTATCTGTTATAAAATATTTGCTGCTAATTTTCCTAATGGTGACTTTTGCTAAAGGCAAATTTACCTGACACGAAAATATTTACTCACAAAACACTATTGCCCCTAAGAAGATTATTTTTCAAAGAACCTTAGAAAAACATGTACACATATATATATATTATTTTATTACTCCAATCGTGTAAGTAACAGTTCACTACAAAATATTTAATAAATCACGATAGTAATTATACTTTAGCAATTCTTATAGCCAAAAAGATAAATATTTCCTTTTTTTTAAACATCGTTTGAGTGATGACTTTTCTTCAGAAATATACAAGTACTTTTGAGAATAATATTTTAAATCAGGGTTACACATACAAACATAACTATTCTATATATATATTATATCTTGTTGATTGATTAGGGTCTTAATTGAATTTTCTTATCTGAAATCTTATCTGAATTATAATAAGCATAGTCTAGAGCTCATCAGAGAAACTCGAACACAGTATTTGATATGAGGTAGCATCATGGTTGTGTTGAACAGTTCCAAAAAGTTAAAAAAACCGAATGGGCACAGTGTCGAGGGCCCTGTTCATGGCTGTCAGGAAGCAAGCTTTTTTATATACAAATAAGATGTGCAAATCTTTGAAATCTCTTTTTTCCTTTCACCAGAGAGAAAGACAGTCATCAGTAGGAATGTAAATAATATGCAAAACGCCGCGTGCGAGATTTTGTGGAGTTGGCTCTTCAAACAAGTCTTTTTGTTTTCCAAAGCTGTTATCATTTTTCTTTTATTACTGAGGGGAGAACATCTACCTGATAGTAAAGATCTCGCATGAAGGAGTACAATCATTAAGGTTAATAAAGCAAATATAATGTAAACAAAAAAGGGCTCAAGTCCTCGTATAATTATTATTAGTTAAAAATATATAATTTCCTGACATTAATTTCAGTTAATTTTCTGCCTCTCATCTATATGGTAAACATAATGTTATTATTTATTATTGATGTCTTCATTTGTATATATAGAGGAGAATAGCAGCATGTAGCTTATAAAACGTCATGACAGCTCATACTGCTTCCCTCTCAACATTCATCAAATTGTCAGAGTGGCCAGGTTGATTTTCTTTTTTATTTATTTTACACACCCCATTTGCATATATTTTACATTCCTAGTCATCAGCTGGTATTTCAGTAAATGTAAATTTAAAAAATAAATTATGACCCTTGTAGTTATTGTGATATTCTTAATAGTAATTTTTTTAAATTTTCATTTATATATCTTCGGTTAAAAATACATTTGATTCATGACTTTCAAGGGGATAATTCTGGTAATTGTAATAAAAGTCAACACATAGTAAGTAGGCTCACTTTATACAAATATAAATAAGATATAGCCAAAACTGCTTGATTGTGAGACGTTATTTCTAGTATAAAATAATTTCCATCAAACTTTCCAAGAACTCCTTAAGAAATTTACTTTTATTCAAAAAATCCCGCATATTTAAAATGTTTTCATTTTACTATTCAATTAATTCTTTAAGTATTTACCTATTATTATCATTTTTTTGCAATTTGGAATGAGCCATTTGCTTTGGCGTCTAGCACATATAATATACACTTCAAGCCATAATCTTTTATCCAATATTAGTGTTTACTTAAAATTATACTTGATACGTTTTTGATAACCATAGCTTGATTTTTATTTTTAGTTATAAGAGTAATTTTTTGAAAAAACAACTTTTTTGTAATAATGCAGTCAATCATACTCGCTGAAACTTATACAATTTCAATCATTGATTTATTTTTCTATAACTTGATATAACTTTTTAATGTTCAAAATTCTCTCATTCAGGAGATATTTGAGAAAGTTTAATAATAATGTTCACACAAAGTGCTCAGATGCTGCAATCGTTCACGAATTGATAATTATTATTATTCTTTAAAACTATTTTAATAATAGATGGTTCTATATACATAGGGTTAGTTAAATTGTGTATATACATACTCTCTGAAGTCGAGTGAAGTTATCTTATCCATATATATATAATATTAATCAGTCATAAATACTAAAAATCTTACAATATCTTAATGTGCTTTAATAAATTGAAAAATTAATAATAATTAATTACCAGGCAATGTTTAATGATTCTGAATTTAAGATATGTATGAGCTAATTTTATGCTCTTGGTGTTAGTGCTTGATACAACATAACTATTTCTATTAAATTAAGACATAGAACCCTTAATAACATCAGCTGTCCTTTTATATAATTTTGTGAGGTATTTATTACAGCTCTAGGGAGGAAAATTGTATTTATTATAGCTCTAGAGAGGAGAGCCTTGTATATTTAAAATAGCATTAGTGTAGGAAACATATTATAAATTATAATTATGTACATTTATATATATATATATATAAATTATAACTTTATTTTGTATTTTTAACCAAATTTACAGCAATGGTAGTAGACGGGGGAGTTCTTTTTCCACCAGGAAGAAATAAGAAAAAATGAACATAATTTCAACGATTTTATATTTTTTAATCATAAAGCTGTGATTTTTCTTTAAACAAAATATTCATCACTACCTCAATGCACATACAACAAATCATTTACCATTATTTTGAGAAATGACATTTCCTTCCGAGAGTTTTTTAAATTATTAAGAAACCAGCTGAAATCCTTCTCCGCGCTACTGCTGCAGTTATTTTTTAC
Organism: Lepeophtheirus nordmannii; assembly: GCA_963680855.1. Taxonomy (NCBI): domain Eukaryota; kingdom Metazoa; phylum Arthropoda; class Copepoda; order Siphonostomatoida; family Caligidae; genus Lepeophtheirus; species Lepeophtheirus nordmannii. The sequence continues at coordinate 38,551,610 of OY804521.1, read as the reverse complement.
TAGCTCTAACGTCAGTCTTTGATTTCTAGCGAATTTTTGCGGCAAATTGCGGATGAAAGTTTACACAATTAGATGGACAATTTCTCCTTAGTTAAGGATTCTTATCGGATGCTTGACATCTCGTTTGAAAGCTGTGGATCTCATCTCTTGTATGCATTCCTTATTATTAATCCATTTCATGTAATATTTAAGGAGTTATTTAAGTACAAAGGATTTGGTTGACTTTGTGGACTACTCCAGTCCTACTCTATGCCCCCAAGAGTGCCTTTAGGTCAAAACAAAGACTGAAATTGGAACCTGCAACTAATAAACTAGCAAATCATCATTTTTTAATGCACAAAATGAGTATTCTTTTAGGCTTAAATTGAAGTTGAAGTTGGAAAATGAGTCAAATTAGCTCAAAAAGTAGAGTCCGATTTCTCGAAAACCATCCGACGTTCGTCAAAAAAATTTACAGACTTGAAATTAGCGTACAAAACTGAATAACTTTTATTATTTGTATAGCCATTTGGATTTTTGACTCCTGACCAGTGTAATTATTAGGTTCCAAGATTATAAATTAAAGAGGGAAAAAAAACCTGGGGGTTTTCGTTGGGGTTTTTTTTTTTGGGTCATAGTTTTTACATTAATTTAAAACCAACCGATGTCGGCTGATTTAGTCAGCTCACTATTATATTGGCCAAACCCACCCTGATTATTATGTGTCTTAATTTGCAACAAATACAACAAATGCTAAGAATTCTGTGGTTTCATGCGCAAACAAACAAAAGAGGAAAAAGTCTTTTGTATTGTTAAGACAAGCTTTCTATAGTCATGCATTTTGATTATACACAAATGAATTTGGAATAATGGTAGAGCATTATTAACATTCAATGTATTATATACAAATTAAGTTAACATTAATATCAATCAAATTATTTCTTTATACATAAAGAACGAATCTTTTCACTCAAATCGACTCTTTTTTTTTTGGTAAAAATCACTTGGTTGCACTTGTAGCTCTGTAATGTTATATAAAAAGGCTACTCTTTGCAGCTACAGTACGAGTTAGGACTCCAAAGGGGGAAAAAATTGTTGAATAGCATCATGAAAGTCCTGAGGGTAGATTTTTAACCGCAGCGGGTGTGCCTTTATGCTTCACAGTTAAGAAAAAGGAAAAGTTTTGAAGCAATTTTGGGCAATTAGGAAGGAGTTATAGACATTCTTGAAGGTCTTTTCTGAATTTTTGAACGATGACAGGAAGATTAAAAATGTTCTATTTTTTTTGACCAATATAATGTCAGATTTAAATGATCTCAATGTGAAACTTCCATGAGAAAAAAAACCAGCCCATCATGATTTCAGGACTTTGAGCTTGCTATAAAAAAGTTGAAATTTTAAAGGATGATATTCAGAGTCCATATATTCATTTTTCAATACATTTGAAGCAACTTAAATAGAAAATATTATTATATTTGAGCAATTTACAAAATGAAAAGCTTTTAATTCTCCGCGTTTTGTAAACTTGAATTAGCAAAAGAGACTGTGAATGAGAAATTGGACTGGGCTATTTGGTGTTACGATGGATTACAAAATTTATTTTTTAATTTACATAATTATATATGTAATATAAATTTCCGAGCCTAATCTTTGGAACTTTCTAACTGGACTTTTTCTCATAGTAGTATTGTAGCCCTGTTATATAACATCATATATATATATACTTTTAAAACTGAAAGGAGTTATTCAAACATTGAAGACATTTTTTTTTTAGAAAAAAAAAATCATTTATCAACCAACTATTTTTATTGTCGTATTTTCCATTTCTGGCTTTTAAGCAATTATTTGGCAAATTTGATGATAAAAAAAAACAGATGTTTGTATTTTTTTTTCATCAGTTGTATGTTTATATACTTAATGTTGATGATAAATGTACTATATACTATTATTTATTATCTGGTAGCAAGAAGTCATATGTACCATTGTTATTATATCGATGTTTACGTAAAATTAGAAAAAAACAAAACATAATTAATGGTCAATAAAAGGTATTTCATGTATGTCTTTTGCTTTGCTTTTGAGCTTATTATACACATGTATATAGGAGTACATATAAATAACAGTTTGTAATTATACTTTCAGAATAACAAATGATTATGTTTGATTGACTAGAGCATATCAATTATGGAACATTGTTCTATAAAAATAAAAAAAATTACTCATAATTAGTTGAAGGTTGACCATTTTATTTCTATACTTTTCTCTTTCTCATTTAAAATTAAGGGAATGGTAAGATTTATTTAAAATATAGGTACACGAGATAACATTTATTGTTAATCAACCTATCTTAAAGAAATACAACTCGAATACCTGAAGAGATTAAGGATTCCCTTGTCACAACAAGGGTCTCATGTCTTTGAGTCAAGATATGACTTTTACTGTACAATAAGTCATTTCATAAGTATATCCTAGAGTGTGCTCATAGACATGACTGGTTTGTATTTGAAATGATCCATAATATTTTAAATTACAAAGATACACCAGAAATTGGTTCTTTGTAACTCCAAAATAAAGACAGTAGATAAAAAACTAACTGTGAACATGCTTCTTAAAAATAAATGTAATTATATTTGATGACAATTATTATTATCAATGTGTCATTTAACAAGAAGCTGAATAGTTTTTTGAGTTGAGTTGAATAGGTCCAAGGACTGAATCCCTTATCGGTAGTTTCTTCTTCTTTGCTTTCTAGGGGGTCAAAAGGATTAAATTAACAGAAAAATTACTACTGAGTCTTACCCTTTTTTCTCGTTAAAAGGAGAGGCTGCAAGCTTATGAATATGAAATATAAGTTAATGAATACAGCCGTAGGAATTAGGAGTGAAGTGTATAGGATGAGTGTGTCCCATTTTTATTTTTATTTTATATTGAAGTGTCCCATTTTTAAAAATTACTTCCTATGACATCAATGAGTTATATTGGAGAAACTAAACTGCTTTTCAAATCAAAGCACCACTCACTCTAAAATAAAATGAACACTTGTAACCCAAAATAATTATAAAAATTATAAATGACAATCGATTTCATTTTGTTTGCACTCCTTTTTTATGTTTAAAGTAAACGTTTATCCAAACCTGAATTACTTTTAAGCAATAATCAAAGTCCTTGATACAATTTTGAACGTTATAAAGACTGAATTTAAATACTAAATGGAATTGGAAGGCAGATAGATACATTTTTGAGTATATTTATGCATGTAAATTTACAAGAGGAATGAAACTGCTGTAAAAGTGGATCAAAGTTAATTTTTTTTTGATACAAAGCTTGTAAAAAAGTCACCTGACAGTAAATCAAAACCATTTTATTAGAAGAGTTATTTATTTTTAACAACTGACAGTAAATGAATAAAACATCTAAATAAAAAGCATTTTTCAAATTAAATTTAATAATTTGCCATTTCTTGAGTTCTCACACAACAACGTGGTCAGCCTGATCGTGGTAAATCGGCCACCTACAGTTCCATTTTGATGAAATGGATCCCGTAGATGATAAATAGTATATCTATGAGGTGGATTAATTTCATCACCATACTCATTTATCCATTCTTCACGGAATCTTTGTTCATGCTTATGGGTTGAAAAACCTGGAATTCAAGCAAATTATAAAAAGATTGTTACAAAAGATTTTCCCCTCCCCCTCCCCTCCCTACACCAACTTGTTCCAAACCGTCTCAAATTACCTTTTTTAACAGCTGAAATCATTTTTCACAACTTTTTACAACACTTGTTGCCTCTAGAATATCTATACCTTTTTTCTCTATGGTCCCATCCATACTTATATGCTTATATATCATTTTGAAAGCCAAATAGGCACATCAACTTATAGGCCCCTAAATTTTAATTGATATTCAGGCAACAAAAAATAAAAATATGACATTATTTGATCCTTCTATGTGAAAAGAAGGTTCTTATACAAATATATATCCATTCAACAACATTTTCTTATAAAGAATAATAATAAATGATTTTTTTTTCTTCAAGGATCCTTACAATAACCTAAATTCCTTATATTTAGCTTTAGGACTTGACAGATAAATATTTTGACTCATTGACAAAACTATATATATATATATATATAAATGTACACCATTGAAAATAATGTCGTTCGATAATATCATTATTGAAGGTCCTTGATACCAGATATACTTGTTCTATTAATATTATACATCAAATAATATTTTGATAAATCATATTGATAAAATATTTCATGGTGTGATGACATTTAGAGGTATTTAGAGGTTTAGTTAAAAAAATATTATAAATGTTCCGAAAACAAAACTAAATGCTTAAGCTATGTAAAAATGTAATACAAATAATGTGAATCCTTACTACCAGTAGACATATTTATGTACAATACCAATAGGACCAATCATGAATAACTTCACATTCATAGTTGTAAGATGACGTAGAAGTAATACTAATGACGTTATACTTTAAAAGCCCATAGGGCATAACTACACTCTGTAAGCGTTCATAGTTACAAGATGGCAAAGAAATCCGGTGCCTTAGTGAGCAACATTAATGACGTCATAACTTAATATCCAATGCGGCTAGATAAAACAATTATAATCGTAAGAGGGCGTTCCAGCGGCGTATCAGTGTATCTTTCACCCTTTCCTTCAAAATGAGAGCACTAATAAAGGTTCTAAATCATAGAATTGTTTAATTTGAGTTCTACCCAACTAACTATGAAGCAATCATTCATTTAATAGGAAAAAAATTGTTTGCAACTTAACAAAAGCTCATCCAAGAGAAATCAATCAATCAATGTTCAGAACACTTTTAAGCACGTCGAGCTTTTTTGTTCACTCGCAACCTCGACTGACAAAAGGGAAAGGAAAAGTTTGGAAAAACAACTGGTAGCTATCCTTCTGTTTTTTTCCTTGTTGCCAACTTGTCAATATTTGGTAGAATTTAATATTTAGATATACTATATATTTATAAATTCTACCAATTGCAAACCAATCCTTACTTCTTGTAATATATTCAAAATTCAAAAAAAGGGCGCGCAATCCTTTATTTAATATATTTTTTATGCATCAAAATCATAAATAATAATAACACCCTTTACGAGTTATACGTAGGATCAGCTGCTTTAAATCAAGAGAGTCAAATGATGAAAATCAGCTGAAGGGAGAATACAGTGTGATTTTTTGTTAATCCCAAAAAGCTCGTCGTGAAGAGGAAAGTGAAGAAGAAAATCGATAGATGACAAAAAAAAAATGCATGTTGATATTTTTATTACATAAGAAAATATACACACATATCCTTGAGGGTGTAGAAATCCTGAGCAGCCTTAGTACACAAACTATAAAGTAAACAGCGCTCACAACCTCTTTCTTATTTTGTTATGTTAAGAGCTTCAATACTAGAATAAGGATGGAATATTATTGTTATTTGAGTCCTTTATACATATATCAATATTCATATAAGAAAATCTACTTAGTATTTAAATATCAATTTGTTTAAATTGACTAATGGTATTTTGTTCAGAATTTTTTTGTATGTATATATGTATACTCCTACCGTCATACGTGTGAGGGACTTTCTCTCAGAAAGAGAAGATATAATATTATTCTCTGTTCTTCCATTTTCCTTTTTTTTTTTTTTTTTTTTCAAACGCTCTTTCTAGAAAATTAATCAATACCATAGTTTTAACCGAAAACAACCAATGATCATCGTGATTTAAGGTAATTATCATTCATCAATTTTGAATTATGAAAAATATAAGCCTTTAAATATTACTTCATTATAAAGAGATAATTAATTCTCTTCCAAATATATTCACATTTGCATATATATTTAATATATATATTTTAGAACTCTTCCTAAAATACTTTCTGAAGAATATTTCCCTATATAACAAACAAATTTTAGATCTCTCTAGTTCAAAATCCTTAAAGTCTGTTATTAAGTTTTTAAAAAATCTAAATAAGCAATTACAACAAATATACAGAAAACATGAGGTTTGTTTATAAGAAGCGCTATAACCATTCTTGTATTACGTCATGTTATGAGAAAGCTAACAGCTGAATTTTCATTCTACTTTTTTGGAAGTAACATTTTTTATACCTCTCAAACTAGACTCGCAGATCTATGTAAATATGTTTATCATGAAAAATTATTATTTACATCTTCAAAATACTCTGAATATTAAGTTGGTGTTATTTTGTTAATTTATGAGGAGTACGTTTAATACTCTAAAGCAACTTACATAGATATCCTTTTGAAAAGATTGTTTTAATTCGTTTATTTCAGGGTTTTTTAAGTAGTTATTTCCGTGTAAATTTTGAGGAGGTATAATTTAATAAAACCTTAGGTGATTTAATGTGATATTCAACCTATAAATAATATTCCTCATTTCCAAGAATAGGAGATGTCCTAAAAAATAAAAAAAAATACTTGGCAAATAAAAGGGATTGCAACAAGAAGGAAATTTTAGTAACTAACTCAAAAAATTGTTGCAACTTTTATTACGTGGAACGTTTGTTAAATATAAAAACACAAACCAAATTTCGTCATTTACCGGGACATGTTCTCTATTTTTTATTTCGTATTTAAATGTGTTTTTTTTTGTAAGTATATTTATTGAATGTCCTTGTTTTTAAGTTAAATAAAGATCCAAATTATTCTTCCTCTTTATTGCCTTTATTATCTTCTAAAATTTTCAGAACCCTAAAAAATATTTATAAAGGTTAACAACAAATAGTTAACTAACAAAGAGTAATTAAAATACATTAAAATAATAAATTTATAATTTTAACAATTGATAAACTTAAATTATAAATTTTGGATTTAGTTTATTACTTTCCTCAACTAAAAGTTCAGTTAAAGATATTTATTTTGTATTCATAGATGCAAAATATGAGAGTTGGATTTATTGGAGCAGGAAAAATGGCGTTGGCCTTAGCTCGAGGCTTTACAGAAAAAATGAAACCCAATGCAATACTGGCATCATCACCAGCGTCAGATGAAGTATTTTTGAAGGAATTTCGCGCTCATGGTTTTGATACGTATCACTCAAATGAATTTGTTGCCCGTAATGTTGACGCTCTGATCCTCGCTACAAAGCCTAATGTATTACCTATAATTTTTAAGGAGCTGCATAATATAATTGTACCAAGTCAACTTCTCATTTCTATAGCAGCTGGTATTCAAATCAATATGATTCAAGAGTCCTTACATTATGGTGATAAGCTTAAAGTATTTCGGGTCATGCCAAATACTCCTAGTTTAGTGAACGAAGGTGTAAGCGTTTACTCTCCAAATCATCAATGTGATTTAAAAGATGAAAAAGTACTCGAAGAAATGTTTTCATCTGTTGGCCCAATCCATAAAATTGATGAAACATTGATGGATGCGGCAACGGGTCTTAGCGGCTGTGGACCAGGATATATGTATTTAATCATAGGTAAGTCCAATTTGGGACAGCTTGAACTCTAAAAAGTGAATATAATTTATTTTTGTAGAGGCAATGGGTGATGCTGGAGTTAAACAAGGGCTACCACGTGAGTTAGCATACAAATTAGCTGCTCAAACAATGATTGGCTCTGGTAAAATGGTATTGCAAACAGGACAACATCCAGCAGTATTAAAGGACTCTGTATGTTCAGCAGGTGGTTCTACCATTACTGGGATTTCGACCCTAGAGAGTGAGGGTGTTCGAGGAGCATTTATTAAAGCAGTTGAAGATTCAACGCTTAAATGTCAAGAAATGGGAAATAAGTGAAACATTGATTAAGTGGACCAACTATTACTAATGTTACTAAAATATTAACAAATATAATTGAATTGAATTTTGTACAGGGACTATAGAATAATACAAAAATGTGTTTATGTCAATGCATCTCAAGAAAGTTTATCCCGTGTTACCAAGGGATAATCATTTTATTCTTATTGTATTTTATACTCAACTCTTGATCATACTGTACAATGTCTATGAATTGAAATAAGTAAAAATATATAGTAATCGGAACCAAGAGATTTTAATCACTCAACCTTACATTAAAATTTTTTTTTTATATTAACTTAATTGTCAGGATTTCAATATAAAATTATGTTCATATTAAAGTATAAGTATTTTCCTAAAATACAAAAATTAGAATTTGACGGGTTAGAACATTTACCATAGCAAAAATAAGTGACACATATAAATAATCAAGTTTTTAAATATTCTTGAGTAATTCATATTTATTCGTTAGACTACATTCAAACAATTTTAATGTTTTAGAGATTGCAAAAAGTAGTTTTATGTACTAGAAAAATGAAATAATTGATGTTAACAAAACTTATGTTGTGTTTATATCATTCTCAAAGGTATAATTTTAATAAAATGCTTAATTAGTCAAAAATATTTATTTGTTGGCAAAACAAATAAACAAATATGTTACAGTTTTCAATTGTAGTTTGGTTGCACTACAAAAAACTCTATTGTGAGTCTTAAACCCATTAATTAATTTCAAAAGAGACATTGAAAAAATTTCAAAAAAATTGGAACCAAATAAAGCATATTTCAGAGTTCTTTGTAGATAAATCATTACCTTGAAAAATGCATTTTTTTCTTTTAAATACTATGAGAACAAAACTTTTAAGATTTGTATAAAAATCTGCATCATAAATAACCTGTCATCAAAATCAAAACCTTTTGTCTACTTCCTGAAATGTGTAACCATTTTCATGGATTTTTAATGAATCTAAAATGATTTGATTTTTTTGAGTATGATAAGGTATATTTGTACTTTAATTTTTGACAGATTTTGAAACGTAATTAGCCCTTAATATAAATGTTATCCTTGTTTTTAACCTGTTACACCTTTATTAAGTATGATGCATCAATTTCCTTGAGAATATGACTGGTTGACATATGAATACTTGATAAAGGGGTCAATATTTTAGCTTTAATAAGTTAAGACCTTAGTATTGTAGTAGACTACAGTTATACACGAGCTCGACAAATATGGATTTTTTATAACCTAAATATCAACTATTTGGGGATGAGGGAGGATTGGATGGAAGGAAAACCCAATATCCGATTAATCGACTAATTTTTTAATAAAATAAAGTTTTTATTATTTGTTTTTAATTTAAGAAAAATATCTGATAAAGAATAGTATATATTCTTTTGACAAAAATGACTGTACATATATGTAAAAGTTTTGTTTAAACACAAATTATTTAAGTTTGAATACTTTTTATTGCTGAGTTCATATTTCAACTATTCAATACTAAATATATGATAAATAAAAATTATAATTAATAACAAGGTTATATATGCAAATAATAATAAAAAATGTGATCCAAAGTAAAGACTTATTCAAAACACCAATTTGTATTTTTTTTTATGTATAAAAAAATATATATAACTAGGCATTTTGTAAACGTAATAACATGGGGTTGATAAATAATGGGGTGTCAATGTTTAAGTTGGTATTTGATTTGACATTTTTTGATTTACTATTTCAGTTTAAAAGATATTGTAATTAAAAAATTTAAAACGACTGAGTATTAATGAAACTTTAGAATAATTGGACATATTTGTGGATTTGGAAAAACTGTATGAATTGAACTTACAATATAATAAATACATAAACTACAAAACAAAAGTTTCTTCCTTAAAATGTATCATAGAAAGGTCAATTATGTTGATCTAATGAATGATCTAAAATTGTAGAAATGCTCCTAAAATAATGTCAAACAGTGCTAAATGAACAAAATTACATTAAAACGACTAAAATCATGCATGTTTAATAGGGTGGCTCTTATTGTGTAGAAAATAAATGTTTTATTCTTTACTCAATCGTTTCTAATATTGAAAATATATTCATGTGTCAAAAACTGTAACATGAGTGATACTCAGAGGTGGCCCTTGGCTCTTAAACTTTTGACTAAAATTGTAAATTTCTCAGGTTTTGTTTATATTTATATTAACAAACACAGCCAATACGTTACACAAATCTGCTCTAAGACTTGGAAAAACTACATTTATCTAAGCTCTCTAGAATGAAGAACCTGATTCTTCTATACAATCTCCTTCTTGTATGAAACGACTCATTTCTTTAAAGTCAAACACACTTTTATTGTCAGAGCCTGAGGAATATGATAGAATAGCAATTCTTTCTGTCTTTCCCTAGCGAGACCGTTTTTCATACAAAAGTTATTTGTCTCTTCGATTTTGTGTATTCTCTCTTCTTAGCAGTTTCAATTCTGTGTCAGTACCAGCGATAGAGCCTGGGCAACTTTTCTGCTTTTAAAACAAGAAGAAATTTTTTTTCCCCTCTGCAATGGTAATCATTTGCATATGCAAATGATCATCAAGTTTTTCAACGAAAACTTTTTTTTTTCTTGTACAGTAGAGTCCTTTGATATTTGTACCTTTGCAGACATTTCCTTTCATAGAATAAACCTTCAAGTTTAGCATGAGACTTGTACTGAACACGTCTCAGACTGGTAAAAAATGACTAGTGAAAACTTCTGGTTTAATGCTAAGCTAGGAGATATCTGCATAAAAATAATGACAAAGTCATTGCGTACAAAAACATTAGTCAATGAAATAAAAAAATTCTAATCACATATTTTTTTTGTATGACTTTAAATGATAGTAGAACGTTCAATAAAGTCGCAAGGCATCAGTCTCTTTTATTTAACGGTATCTGATTCAAACCAAAAGGGTGATTATTCATCCGTGATAATTGTTTCATTTCAAATAACTTTTCAAGGGTATGTTGTTCCTTCTACAAATGAGCCTTACAAATACAAAAAAAAAGTAACCTTATGATGTCTTAAATGAAATGATAAAATGAATGATATTTCACGGAGTGGAATTAGGATATATCAAAATATTTTGATTGATTAGGACAATGCTATTAATAAATAAATAGTATTGGATGATTTATGTATCAACTATGTGTAGCCGGAAGCTTATACAGAGATCTCTCACTCCTTATCTACTTTGTGATTCGTATATTGCGAATCCTCCGCTTTGCGTGTTTTTAAAGTACTCTGCCTATTGTATTTTGCGGCATGCATAGTACACATATTATTCAGTCATGTATGCATAAATTTGTTGCATTTTGTATAGAAAAATAGAAAATGATACAAATATTATTTATTTTTTGACGTATTATTCATTCTAAATTATAATATTTATCAAAAAATAGATACCATTTGCAATTGTGTCCCTTCGTGGAAATTCGCGGGTGGATCTTTATATAATGGAGCATTAGTGATAAGTAAGTAAAAGAGCAAAGGATAGGAATGTAAATAATATGCAAAATGCAGCGTGCGAGACTTTGTGTAGTTGGCTCTTCGAACAGTACTTTTTGTTTTCCAAAGCTGTTATCATTTTTACTTTATTACTGAGGGGAGAACATCTACCTGATAGTAAAGATCTCACATGAAGGAATACATGCATTAAGGTTAATAAAGCAAATAAAATGTAAACAAAAAAGGCTCAAGTCCTCGTATAATTATTATTAGTTAAAAATATATAATTTTCTGACATTAATTTCAGTTGATTTTCTTCCTCTCAGCTATGTTATACATACATAATGTAATTATTCATTATTGATGCTTTCATTTGTATAAGTATATAAAGGAGAATAGCAGCTTGTAACTCAGTAAAACGTCATGACAGCTCAAGCTGCTTCCCTCTCAACATTCATCAAATTGTCAGAGTGGCCAGGTTGATTTTCTCTTTCTTTGATTCTTACAAGCCCGATTTGCATATTATTTATATTCCTAGCAATGGATACACTAGAGGCTTGGTGAATCTCTAATCTCCAGTTAAGGGTTCGAATATAGAAAGGGACAAGGGATCTACTCTTCGAAATGCTGCTAGTAGCAGTTTCATATCTGTTTGTTATTTAGGCGCCGGATCTAGGAACAGGAATCTGTATTGTTTTTTACTTTTGGCGAGGGGCATGACTAATAGAAGGCTGAAATGGCAATTTTCTTATAATTATATTTAGTTATATATTTTAGTTATTTAGTTACTATTATCTTTATTTAATTCTTTTACCTTTGTTGAGGGACGATTCTTCATAAATATTTTCGAACCTTTTATTATTTAAAATAAAGAAGGATGGACAATAATGGAAAAAAAAACACTGTATTATGCTGAGATTTTTTGTATTCATTGTACATTGGTTCTTGTCTGGGGCATCAAGACTAGGGAAACAAGAGGCATGTCTAGGAATGTAAATAATATGCAAATCGGGAATGTAATAAAAAAAGAAAAAGAAAATCAACTTGGTAACTCTGACAATTTGATGAATGTTGAGAGTGAAGCAGCTTGAGCTGTCATGACGTTTTACTGAGCTTCAAGCTGCTATTCTCCATTATATATACAACCCTAAATAATAACATAGATGAAAGGAATAAAATTAACTGAAATTAATGTCAGGAAATTATATATTTTTAACTAATAATAATTATAAGAGGACTTGAGCCCTTTTTTGTGTACATTTTATTTGCTTTATTAAACTTAATGCATGTATTCCTTCATGCGAGATCTTTATTCTTAGTTAGATGTTCTCCCCTCAGTAATATTGAAAAAATGATAACAGCTTTAGAAAACAAAAAGACCTGTTTGAAGAGCCAACTCCACTTTTTTATTACAAGCCCGATTTGCATATTATTTACATTCCTACACATTACCAAGTATACTAACTGGCTATGTACATTTAGAATAGCATTATTATAATTTACTGTATAGTCAAAACATATCAGCAGATTTGAATTATGTCTAAAACTGAAAATAAAATCATTTCCTTTTTGGTGTACAACTCTATTGAATATAGTTCCATTTGTAATATTATAAAATGAGCATCACAAAACTATACTCCACGCCTATATCATGAGAATTACTTTGCTTCACGCAATTAGAGTGATTGTACTCATACTCAAAGTAGATTCAAAAGTAATAGCTCTAGGGCATTAGACTCAATTATCTCGAATGTTATTTGGAATACACAAAATAATGATAGACATACATGATAGGTACATATGTACCAAGGTTCATATATTGTTGAGACAGAAATCAGATGGATTCCCATATATATACTAAATTGATTTGGAAAATTATGGTACCATATACTGCTCCATCAATTGCTTTTATATACGTTGAACAGAAACAGTCCTTGACCCATGATATTTCAGCAATAATATAAATAATGATTCAATTATTGTCTCAATGAAAAATTGTAGTAATATACAAAATCCTTAAGATTCTATGAAAAGCCTCATTGCTTTAATAAAGTATGATAAATGATAATTAATTATTATACTTAAACATTGTTTTAGTTATATTTCCTCTTAAAGAATTATTATTTAAAAAACATGGAAACATAATTATTTACATATTTATACAATTTAATTTTGAGTTTGTCTATAGGAAAAAGAAATATTTATTTTTTTCAATTGTCAAAACGGTGAATTCTCAAAAGAATATAATTCATACACAAAAAAAAAAAAAGTTTTCCCAAGGTCCATAAAATGCCTGCTCATTTCAAAATGATGAATGAGGTACCTACATACTTGAATAGGGTGAGTGGGAAATGTATCTGTTCCATGCTAAAAATAAATTAAAATGAATAGTATGCCAATAGGTAGATATTAGGATGGATTTTGAGTGCGCAAAACAACATAATTGCTAAATAATAACACTGAATAGGTGGTAGACTGTACTCATGTAAACATCATAGGCACATATTTATTTGCTTAAAAAATATGAAGGTACTCTTATAATATGTTGAAGTACTTTGGTAAAATGAAGTGCTTTGTAAAGGTATTTTTATGAAATTGTTGGATACGAAGTTAATGATTTTTTGAGCAATTTAGGTTCTATTGTGCTGTAGAATTGGCAGCCTTTTTAGTAGTGTTTTATTATTATGTATGCATAATATCATAGCTTCCCAAATTATAGAGTAAATTATTTCGTTATTACTGGATCAATGAAGGAACATCCTATGACTATTTCTTATGGTGTTTTCGTACTAAAGGTATTATTATCTGCAATGAATCAGGCTCTTTTTGATAGCTCATTTTGTTTATATGCGATCAAATGTCTTTAAAATCAAACTTTTGAGTCATTCGAAATATTCATTATTCTTGTTATAATACATGATATATGCATTTTCTTCAAAATTTAGACTATAAGGAGAAGGGAGGGAGATTTGATATGCCCCCTCTGTAGCTTTTATTTATGGATATTTTTATGAATAGATTCACCCTTTGATAGAAAATGATAGAGAAGGATAATAAAATAAAAAAAAAACGTATAAATATCCTTAAAAAAACTAATTTTGAGCTCTAAGTGTGATAAATCAAAACGAGGTATGAGTTTTAATTTTGATTGAACTATTTGGATTTCATACATGCATTTTATTTTATGTAAAAACACATTGAAAGAACTGAAATTTAATAAATATGTTTTAAGTCATAAATTAAAAAATACCTTTGTGAACAAAGCAAATAAACAAAAAGCCAAAGTTAAAATATTTTTTATTTGACTCACAGGTAAGATTATGAGCTTGCATGACAAACGGAGCAGAGACAAAAGAGACACAAGCAAAATCCAAAAATCCTTTTTATGTAAAAAAATAAAATAACAATATTTGATATAAAAAGGTATTATTATATTAACACTTTACTTTCTTCTTTAATCTGAAATGGTGTATGTATATATTGGAATGTATCAATTCTTCCTCTTAAGAGAGAGAATTGATACATTTGACAATTTTTTTAACGGCTGCTTACTCACAGACTTTGATATATATCTCGAAAGTAGTGTCCAAGATATTGATTGAATGCAACTGAAAGCAAAACATGTATCAACTCTCCCTTCCCTTATATCAATAGATAGATTTTTATAAAAAATATTTTTCAAAACTCTATTGAAAAAGTGTTAAAAACAGTTGTCTGCTAATATTTGCAATAACAAAAAGGCACTTTTGAATAATATTTCTATGAGTAATTACATTATGTTTAATAATTAATTTTTAAATGCATCCATATTTTTAGTGATGCTTTAAATACTTAAATCATGGCATATGACTAAAAATTGATTTTTATGAGAGAGCAAATTTTATAACTTTGATCACTACGAAGGAATATCTAGTAATGAAAAGTACACCAAACTGTGAGTTGAAATGCAAACATCATGGGTTTGAATGTTAAAAACTCAAACAAGGTTTTAATATTGCTCTATATGCCTCTCACAAGCCATGCTCATGTATATTAGTAGATAAACTTGATATGAACAAATCAAAGATAAAATTAATTATCAATTTTTTTTCAATTTTTAGTAAATGCTATTTGAATATCAAAATATATACATCATATTATTTAACATATCAATGGATCAATCAATCCATTTCTGATATATTATTTACGACTGACTTATCATTAATAAATTAAAGAGTGGGCATATGTTCATACCAATTTTAACACTGTAACAATAAATAATTCAATATTAATTAATATCAACAAACCAAAAGATTATGTAAGCAAATGTACAAATGTAATTATGATCAAATATTATGTAAAAATAAGGAAACGTCCATTTTAATTATGTAAACAAGTACATAATGGAATTGAAAGGTACATTTCATCTCAAGGGATAGATAGTTTATTTGGTTTTCACGTCAGTTGTTTTATATCTGTATACATCGATTATAAATTGAGCCAAAAAGGGGAAAAATATGTATTATTTCTCAATAAATATTTTATAGATATGTAAGAACACTTTTTTAATCGACTACATACTTGTAAATTTGTAGATAAATATACATTAAACATCGATAGAATATCAATCTTTGTAGAATCCTTGAATGCCTATTGAACTGTTTCGAATGTTCATATGTAAAACTTATCTACAAACTCATTAAATTGGAGCCTTGACAAATGATACGACTCATTATCCAGCCGCTGATGCTAAAATAAAGTTCGTTCACATTTCAGCTGTCCCGTCACATGTTACCAATTTAACAATTCAAATTCAAGTTATAGCATTTTAAGAGTTTTCTTTTTTTGGTTGCTTATTACAGATCATATTCAAATTTTGGAGAAATATAGTTGGTAGATAGTATATGGAAAAATAGAGAATAAATTAACACTCAATTTAGAAGAAAGCTGAATCAACTGATATTTAATTTAACTTAAAATAACATTCCGCAAAAAAAATGAGCTTTAATAATAGTATTTGACCCACAAATAATGAATATGTAAGTACTTTTTGGTATCAGTTCAGATTGATAATATTGTATTTGATACAACTTTTGAGAATCAAAAGATATATTATTGAAAAACTCTTAAAAATGAACTTATATACTATAAATATGTATAAATTTGTTATTTCTAATATGATAATTTTCCAAAAGTTGAATCATTCATTCCAGAAAATAAAAGTAAAGTATAAAAGTTTAATATTTAGAGATATAACCTTGGTTTGTCATCAAACTCATTCAAGTTTTTATTTTAAGTGTGTAAATTGATTAAAGGATCTAATTTAGGGGAAGTATTAATAAAATTTTCAATTCATGAGGGGGCAAATGACTTATTGTTAACTCCTGAAATTATAATAATTTTTTTGTAGAAATAAATGACAAAAAAAAAATATTAAAAAGCTAAACGATCTAATTTTTATATATTATTATGTCAACCTCGGGTAAATTTAATTAAAAATTGAAGTCACATCAATATTTTTGCTGATTTGAGTTAAATAATTTATCGTCGTCGAACTAACTATAGTTCTTAATGATGGTCCTTGAGTTATAAAATCAATTTAAAATAAATAAAACTACGTTTCTAAAATAGAGTAATCAAACAAATTTTTCCCTATTCTAATAAACCTTTGTTTTACTTAAAATTTTTTTAAAAGCCTTGAGTGAATAAATACGAATAAAAGTGGTATTTGAATACTTGAATCTTAACATAAGACATCATGCATACCAAAATCAGAGGAGACATGTTGATAGTAAAAAAAAAAAAGCTTAAAAATATGTTTGCAATGAGCTCTTACTCTAACTGAAATTCAATATTGTTATAAGTTTGCTTACGTAAAAATAACTTTAAAGTTCAACGTTGTTTCATCGGCAATTAAAAAACATTAGAAAAAGATACAAAATTATCTTAAAAGGGTCAATAATTTTCTATATTAAATTTTCATGATAAATATGACTAAAATATCACTGCACAAAAGAACCTATTCTATTATATTTCTACTTTGTAAATAAATAAGGCGAAAAGAACTGGAACAATGTTCATCAAATTGTATTAATATATACATATATTTTAAAATAGGTTTTTTTTTCAGAGAAATGTCAATTTGACAAATTACCCATTCACGAATTTAAATAATTGATTCACCATTGATAATAATATTTTTAAAAGTTTAGTTGTTATTTTTCTATGTGATTAAATGACACAAATGCATTTTTCATGTATCAACAATAAACAACAAACGTGTATAGCAATTTATTAATTTTTTTTAAAAAAACAGTAAATGTTAAAGCCTCAAAACATTAAAGTCTATAGCAGTGTAAATAAAGATTCTTTGTTATGTAGTTTGATAAAGTATAGGCTACTGATTCCTCTGCCCCAAGCTCGAGGGCTTTTGTATAACTAATAATTTTGTCATATAACAAATTTTGACGAAAAGCCAGGAGTAAAAATAAATTTGTGCAGAAATTGTATTTAAAGACACCATCAAGTCCATTGGCTTAGAGTGAAAATGAAAGTATATATTTATATTATATGAGACGAGTAAAGCCAGCAGGAGGTTCAGTTAGTACCTATAGAAAAATATGATTTTTGATAAGTCACATAAGTCAAATTCTTTTGTTTTCAAAAGACTTATTCGTCACAAAGGACATTAAATGTATGAATATGAAGTCATCATTAAAATTTCATTGCTTTTGAAGACATAATTGTCACAGATTCATCTACCTCAAAAATTCTTCAAGCAACAAGAAAATAATGCCCGTCATTTTCCATATTATCATTTAAATAAAGTACAAAAAATCAAACATTAATGTCAACGATATATATTTTATAAGGCTTAGATTTTTTATAAGAGGAAATAACATCAAAGTTTCGCAAGATTTTTCAATTAGCTCTGCAACTCTAAAAAAATATTTTTGTGAAAAAAAAATCAATATTTATAGTAAGAACCTTATTAAAAGCTTATCAATGACTAAAGACATTGAAAAATATATTTACCTTTTTAAAGAGCTTTAGATATATTCAAACACATGAAATATAACAGTAATAGTAATTTAATTTTGAATTTCTTATTTTCAACGTATTCCTAAATACTCTTCACATTTTATTAATTCACATGTGAACTGAAATATTTTCAATTTTATGTAGAATTATTTCATATATATTATAAGTATTGTTTGTTATTCTGGAATTAGAAGGAATTGATGAATTAGAGCATAATACATCAAAAGTGTTTATATGGAGCATTTATGTACAACTGTAAAATCATAAATGATCTTCAATTAGATACGACAAATAGTCATGGCTATAAAACATAGTTTTTCACTTTAAATATGTTATTAGTTATATAAAACAAACAAGGTTATTTGAAAATGCAAATCATATCCTCATAAACTAAACTTAATAATTGAATTAATTGTACAATATTTATCCTGAAAAAATATTTATGAAATATTTTTATGTCAACAAGTCACTTGTTACTTACCATAAAATTTTGTACATAAGATAGAGAAAATAATTTTCAAATAACGTTAAATTAACCAAAGTTTATAATTTCTAAAGACTATTTATAAATTTGCTAATCAAATATGGATGTATTTCTGTTTTTTCTTTAAGGCTGGATGGTAATGAGTAGGAATGTAAATAATATGCAAAATGCCGCGTGCGAGACTTTGTGAAGTTGGCTCTTCAAACAATACTTTTTGTTTTCCATAGCTGTTATATTTTTTCCTTTATTACTGAGGAGAGAACATCTACCTGATAGTAAAGATCTCACATGAAGGAATACTTGCATTAAGGTTAATAAAGCAAATAAAATGTAAACAAAAAAGGCTCAAATCCTCGTGTAATTATTAGTTAAAAATATATAATTTCCTAACGTTAATTTCAGTTAATTTTTTGCCTCTCATCTATGGTATACATAATATTATTATTTATTATTGATGTCTTCATTTGTATATATAAAGGAGAATAGCAGCTTGTAGCTCAGTAAAACGTCGTGACAGCTCAAGCTGCTTCCCTCTCAACATTCATCAAATTGTCAGAGTTAACAGGTTGATTTTCTCTTTTTTTTTATTTTACACACCCCATTTACATATTATTTACATTCCTAGTAATGAGAAGTATTTTTTTGATGAATATTAATTACAGTGTCCACTCGCTGATCAATTTGCAGTTCAGTACTTCTGGGTTGTTTTGTTGTCGTTGAACGAATACAAATACTCAATATTCAAAAGATTATTTTGTCAATAATGACATATATATATATATATATATATATAAGTAAAAGGAAAAAACATAAATGTCTATTTTTCTATCAAATTCTAATTGTCTAAAGTTGTCATATCTTGTGAAATATATATATGTTTAATCATTCATTAATAATTATTAATTACATAATTCGGTAAAATAAAAAGACTAATAGGTACGGGGTTGTTTATGATCCTGGCATGCATTCACAGGTTAAGTACAACAATTCTTATTATTTTGATATGATTGCCCCGTCAGATTAATTCACAAAAGATAACTGTCCTATTACCATTAATCTATGTTTTTTTTTTGTTTTTTTAAGTCTGAGGGCAATATCTGATGTACGCTTTTACTAGTAGGTATTATTAAAATTTATTAACGCATTACTGAATTTTTTTTTTTTTTTGGTTATGTATACTTCGTCATTCGTTCATGTAAATAATAATTATCAATTTTATTACGTCAAGTTGTTTAATATTTTATTAAAAATAATTATACACATTGTATATACACTAAATTTAGGGAACTATGCGGAAGACTTTGCCGTCTACATATATGTATATACATTTACTGGTTTAATGCTCAGCTTATTAGAACAATAATAGTTCATTAAAGAGGAAAGGTCATGAAATGCAGCCACTATAAAGCAGTGGTCCCCAACCTTTTTCTAACTGCGGACCGAGGGAGGGGGGGGGGGTTGAAATAATAATAATAATAATAAACGTGAATCCACTTTGTAGTCATATCGAAATTTTATAAGCACATTGCTTCAACTATGTAACATATAATAACATCAAAAATTGATCGTAACGCTAAATCAATGGGAGCCCTAAGTTTGTTTCTTTGCAACGAGAGGGTCCTATCGGGGAGTATTGGCAGACACTGCATAAAACCCTGCATCATACGGATAGGATTTTGTAAATGGCAACAGGGTTTTCAACGTTTTGTTAGCGATCTCTGGGTATTCTGCCACGACTTTAATCCAGAACACCGGCAGAGTTGCTGTCTCGAACACTGTATTAAGGCCGCCGTCATTTGCAATCTCCAGCAGTTGGTATTCTTCTTGCACGGACATGCTGGATTCAGCTGGTTTGTTGACAAGTGTATCATATATCCATTCATTGGCCGTTCGTGGGTCCTACAGTCTGTAGATGAAGTAGTAAGTCCCCTTTTATTATCGTCCCAGACTTAGATAATAAATAAAACAGACATAACTAATTAATTCTTGTGCGGCCCAGTACTAGTCCGCGGACCGGGGGTTGGGGGTCACTGCTATAAAGCATCAAGCAAATTTTTGATCCCTTAATAAAAATTTTCTTTGAATACAACATTACTTCCATCTTGATAATAAATTACATAAATATGAATAAGGAAATTAAACTTCATAGTTATTATTTTCTGTAGCAATTTTGGATCCTTGGGTAAAACTTTGGTATTTCTTATGAAATATAATTATAATTGCAATTTGATTGTATAATTTGATGAAGGATGATTAATCTTTTCAGTACATTTATAAATGGAAGTTAATTCCTCACGAGTGCTATGGTCGTTAAGACCACATTATTTGAATCTAATATTAAGACTTTGAGGGATCAAGACTAAGAAAATAACAA
The DNA here is from genome assembly GCA_963680855.1 of Lepeophtheirus nordmannii. Classification (NCBI taxonomy): domain Eukaryota; kingdom Metazoa; phylum Arthropoda; class Copepoda; order Siphonostomatoida; family Caligidae; genus Lepeophtheirus; species Lepeophtheirus nordmannii. The sequence continues at coordinate 38,530,492 of OY804521.1, read as the reverse complement.
AAATTTAGAGGAATTGAGACTATGTTGAGACCAAGACTGATCTCGATAGTCACATCGCTATTTTTCCTCTCATTGTTTTTGATGAGTCGTCTAATTTCTAATTAGGAATATCTAGTGAGCTGAAATTTTGCATTATGTAATTACAAAAGTTCAAAATAGTTATACGTATATTTGAATGTGTTAATTTACTTACTTTATAAATTAATCCATTTTTAAATTTGTATGTTTTAAATTGAACTCTCATCTCTAAAGTATTTCATAGAAAAAATAAATGTAATAAACTATAATGATTACTTAGATATATTTATTTTAATTAAATACATCTTATCTTTTAACTGTTGTATTGTAGTAGTGAATATAAACTTGAACTACGAAAAACCTAAGTACAAATTAGTTAGTTTTATTAAGTGAATAAGTTTAAGAGTTTTTTTTAACCTTGGTTATTAAATTTTTGTGCTTGTTCTTTCAGAATTATATTATTTAATATTTTAGAACCATGTTGAGTAATAATGGAGGTCAGTGGTGTCCAATTTTTTCTAGAATTTACAGAAAATTTAAATAATTTAAAAAAAAGATTATTATTTTTTTAAATTAATTAGTTAATATTAGAATATGTTTTTTTTTATCTACACGCTTGAAGTTTATTTTCAGATACATATCAACTCACATTCAAAAAAGGCACACGATCACTATTGACTCAGGAAATAAAACCCTTTTAAAAGGATCAATATTACAAGAGACTCGATTTTGTATTTTAAGGATGAATTCCTATTTAACTGTCTCAATCGATAATTAATTTATAATAATATTATTCAAATTTTTGTATCAAAAAATCAAATAATTTTTCTCTTTGTTATATATAATTTTCTTTAAGGACACATAAAAATGCATTATTTTTCAATTGAAAACAAATAAGATAATTTGGAAACTATATGCTGACTTCCCAATTATTGAGCAGGGCACTTAATAAATCTCAAGTATGCGGAGGAATTAAATATTTACGAAAAATTACTTGATAGAACTTATTTCCTTTGCACATTACATCATCTACAAATGAAAGGATTGATGTAAATTCAAAATAGGAAATTTTTTGACCGGAGTTGGCATGAAAAAATCTCCAATTATCCTTCATATTTTAAAGTCCTCTTTTTTTTTTAATCATTCTTGAAATGATTTGTTATGCTTAAATATATATAATATTGCTTCTTGATTTGAAACATTCTTCAAATGTATAATCCTCAACTCTCTGCAATAAAGTTATACCTCGTATACTTCAAATGTACAACACCTTTATTTAAATCAAAGTACATTGGTCTTCTCACAGATCCATTCAAAAAATGGATTGCACTCAATGTACTTATGTGTATACCTTATGTATTTCTACCTAAGAATGATACAAAAAAAGAAAAACACACTTACACACACACACACCTTAAAAAGTATCAACAACCTGCGAATTTTTATGGATATGACGTCACGAGTATAAGGCATTTTTATTATGTACATGCATAAAAAATATTGAGTGTGTTTTTTGTCCCTTCGGCAGTCACTTCTGATAAGAGAAATACAAACATAAAAAGATTTAGAACTTTTGTTTCTATTTTTTTTATATATAAAAACGAATAGTTTATGGATGATATTAAATTAAATTGATCATATTCAAATTAAATTTTAATATCTTTCCATTCCTTCATAACTGATATGAATAATCCAGCCTATAACTCAGAAGAAAAGGTAAGAGTCTCTCCTTATTTTTTGTATTAGCACTAAATATTTTTAAATTTGAGCCAATATATGTAAACAGATAAAAAGTAATATTTCGTTTTTCTCAATTTTTTTAACCCACTTTTCAAATTCCACGATTTCATGGTTTAATACGGTCAATAATGAAAGAATACGTTTTAAAAATCCACATTTTCATATATAAATACACAATTTCTTTGGTATAAAGTGTCAATTTCCTTGTTGAATAAATACCACAGAGCAACTTGCTTAATAAATTATCCGTCAATGATGTGTACGTTTCATTGTACTTTTAACTAATTCGTCTACTAATTTAAATTTGATTGAGTAGTAAACTTTATCAACAACTACATAGTTAAATATTGTTCCTAAGATAATAATTATTATTAGACTTGTAGAAATTTTACCTGGAGCAAACTCTTGAGCAGCAAATTGGCATCAAATTATTTCCTAGAAAAAGTGTAAAATAATTAATCAATTAATCAAAATATATATTTTTTTGATCAAATATAACTAAGATTTCTTAGTATCCAAACTTTTGTTTGAGTTTCATATTAAAATGGATTAAGGATATGTTTTATGATTACAAAAACCCTTATATATATATATATATACTTGATATTTTCAAAAAAGAGTGAATTTTACATACAATTCAGAACAACAGGGAGTTGAAATTGACATCAATATTATGTCTCAATGATAGTATAATTAAATTTTTTTTGAATTTGTCTTAAGGGGTGTCAATCTATGTACTATTATAAAAGAAATCCTAAGGATCCATAAAGTGCATAATTATATTAAATTATACAGCAAAAAACAGCAACATAATTTTAAAAATTCCATAGAGTGATGAATAAAAAGTTATTTTTTTCAAAGTTTTTGTTAAAAGTTTAACTTTTTTAGAGGCATCTATGTACGTTTTGAGCTACACAAGTAATTGCAATTTTTCGTCGAATCATAACTTATAGATTAAGCTATATGTAAGTATTTCATTTATGGCCAAGGCATCAGTATAAAGTTTATTATCTACATATTCTACTTTAGAGTTGTGAAGTCCAGGCAAGAGCACCTCATAATATTTTTAAAAACCCTAAGAATTCAAAGAATGATAACTTCATTGAGGAACAATATTTTTTTAAATGTCTTTAGAATGTTATCAACCTTCACGAGAAAGATCCTCTAGGAAGGGATATATGAGATCATTTTTTTCAAGCAAAAGGGTTCGAATTTTGGAGTTTAACACCCAATTTATCCTAATATAGGGTAAAAGCTTCTCTCATAGAATATAGTTCATGTTGACTTTCATAGACAAAATCTCAGAATGCGTTAAAATCGATTCACACAAAACTATGTGTAGTATGGAATCTTGTAGAATCAGCCACATCTATGAACTTTTCGGGCTATATACAAGAAAACTCAGCTTGGGTACAGGGCATCTTTCTCAAACTTTTTGGGAAAAAAGTATTTGTCTCTTTCCTCTTTATATATAAATGAAGACAGGTCATAGACTCATTTAACATCAATCTAAACAATCTAAAGTTTTATGAGACATGTCAGAAAAATTCATTAGGATAATTTGTTGTAAGGTTTATAAAATAAGTAAATATAACTTAAGAATCTGATTGCATTTCTAGATCATAGTACTTTTCCTTGATTTGAATATCTTTATATGCAAATATTTAGGATCTGAGGGAACTATTTTCTACTCAGAAGTTGGAAACCACAAGCGCTATTGAATTTTTTATTTTATGAAGTGTTTAATTATTTATTTTATTTTCAAAGGAATTATCTTACAACAATTATTCCTTCAGATATTGAATATTCAAATAAAAGAATATATATTGAATCAAGAAATGCTCAATAATATGACTCTTAAAATAAATGTATTTATTTCAAAATCTTTGAATCGAATCTTCCACGGACTGCTTAGAAAAATATTTTATGATTGGAAAAAAATGTATAAAATTTGTAAAGTGGAGTGGAAAATGTTGAAGCTCATCATGATTGATAAAGAAACAGTTTTAAAGAAAAAAGGTTTTTGAGAAAAAATATATAATTTTTATTAGATCTATACCTTTCCAGTCATTCCTACTATTGTTTATGTAACATATGAACATAAAATAATTATAAAGTGCCATTTCATAACACTTCACCTCTGCATATACTAATAACAACATAATTTTTATCTAATTATTTTATGAAATTATTTAATTAAGTCATTATCTTTCGGTCAAAAATGTACCCAAATTTAGGATATGCATATCCTTGAGGTATTTATCAAGTAAATATGTGTTGTATATATGTAAGTAAAGACATTTTACAGTCTCTTTCTTATTTCCAAATACATCATCACAAGTTTATAGTGGCATATGTATGCCTTTTTGCTCTTATTATGTAACATAATGTCTACATATTTAATATGTACCTGTCATATTAATGTATAATTTACATTAATTAAGTTATATTTTGAAATGATCCATGCAGTCAACAATATATAAATCATATACAAGTATTATGTAAGTTTAAAATGTTTCAATTATAGCAAAAGATGTCATTAAAAATGAACTTTTGTCATGTATTTATCTCTCCTATTTTCTTTTTGTCTGATTAATGAAAAGTTTATTCTTGCTTAACACATTGGATGAGTGAATAAATTACATGCATATTTGGTCAAAATGAATGTTATCACATTTATGGTTAATTAAACTTTTTCTAATTCTTTTAAAATATGAGATATTTTAAGGTATTATGTCTATGTAATAATATTTTTTTTTGGTAGTTTCCATTGGTATTGGAATTTTTTTTATAGCATTCGTTGTCCTTTCTTCTTCTTTTTTTGGGGTAAAGGTCCTTAAAAAATACTTTTGTGAAAAAACATAGTAAATAAACTTTCAACATGAATGAACAATAAAATATTTATTAAAGATTGAACCATCTCCAATTTTGTATTGGTTATTTTACTATATATATACTATTAACAGTACATTAGCAGGCTCTTGGACTCATACAATACTGATTAATTATTTCATAAGCAACAAGAACATACGTATCATGAATGAATTAAACCGATTGTAATGCTTCTTTTTGCCTAGAAGTAGGTACTTCCGTATAAATTACAAGACAATGTGTTTTATGTTTTCGGCCCTCATTACCTCAACGATTATTTTTGTCTACATCATCCCACGAGTATTTGTTACTCCATGGAATAAATTGTTTTATTTTGTAATAATAAATAAAAGTGACATTCTTTTGTATTGTGTGAGTATAAGTAGCAAGAACCCTTTTTTTATCAAGTTTCCACTTGATAAGTAGATATTATTCATAATTATTAATACTTATCATGAATCTATTCTCCATATATTGAAGTATATACCATAATGTGTAATTATTTTCAAGCAGAACCAAGGTCATTTTATAAGCAGTAATGATGCAATTCTTAATTCATTGTCTTCTTGATAATTTCCTCACGTCCAATTCCTTTTATCCACATGGATATCCATGCCTTTAACTATATATATATATATATGTATATAAAGCAGCGGCCTGCGGCACGCCATTTAAATGAATATAACATTGTGCAATGATGAAGGAATGGAACATTAAAACAGCTTTCAGCGACCTCTGATGAGCTCACTCAATCCTCCTAAATTTGGAAACCTCAAATTCAGCCTCCTAAGCCTACAAATTGCACCTATGTCTCGAAATTATATCCACACGATCTCAGAGGCAAACGTTACCTATCTTATATCCTATTAGTGGTCAAGTTAATCTTAGTTCACTCTACTATTGCACCCTTAGTTCTCCTGGATGACTCTGACGCCTGTTCAAACAAACAAACAAACAAACGAGCAAAGGGACTTGCACTTTATATTGATTGATATTATGAATAATTGATGAATATTATTTATGAATGTAACGGAACTACAATTTATGTAAGATTACACACAAAATGTGTCTATAGTAAAGTACGTTGTACAATTGTAAAAATTAGAAACACTCATTCTAACCGGAAATAGTAGGTAAATATACATTATGTGTGTGTCTGTATGCATATATTTTATTCCAAGGTCATACCGCCATCATGTTTCCTTTAATTCTTCTTTCAACAAATCCTGCAGTAAGCTCAACTTTGTTTCAAACAAGAAAGGAGAAAATTTTTGATAATAAATCAACTGATTCAAAATATGTTTTGAAGTATGTAGAAGACAAGAGGCCATCTTTTTCTTTCAAACCTTCTTTGAGTGCATGTATTACATTTATGCTGAGCTTCAAAAATAGTTCTAAATTTTCAATCTAAGAATTATAATAATTATATTTTTAAATCGATTTAAAAGCTAAATCAATTACGTATATGTTCTTGAATATACTATTGATATGAATGGAATATTTCTATTGGTAGATATCGTTCATACATCTTATTTGTTTTCATACCAAAAAAGTGTATAAACTCTTATCTTATGTCAATGTACTTTAAAATAACCCCACACAGAGTTATCTACTACAAAAAAGGTATTGATGTAAGAATTCTTAACTTACTTTATAATAAGTAATTGATTTTTTTGTTGTTTTTTTTTCAAATCGCATTTGAATCTCAATAATTTTGTAGTTGAATTTATTGGTATTTTTAGAAAAAGAAATGTAAATGTCACAAAATTCTCCATTTTAAATAGTTTTTTTTGTGGCGTTAATAATATATATGTTTTTTATTTGATTGAGAACAAAAAAAAAAAAAAAAAAAAAAAAAAAAAAAAAAAAGACTTATTTAAAGCTTAATTAATTGACTTTTTTTTCGAAAAAAAAAAAATTTAATAGCAATTTTTTAAAGCCATGAGTAATATAACTACATGTACAATTAAATACGTTTAGAAAGTCCGTAGTTTCCTTCTTTGTATAAATTATGAAAATCAATTTCCTAATGTAGGTATTTTTATTTGATTTTAGCTACTTTAAAATGTTCTTAAGCTTACAAGAAGGTCAAGTACTACGATATCAAATTAGATATCGAATCTTTTGAATTATCAAAAAAGTACATTTTTGTTGACTTGTGCTATTAGTTCATCAAACTGTATACCTACAGAAAATAGTAGAAATTCCTACAGACTCAACTCAACTATTAAGAGCACAACATCATCTATAAATATCTATGAGCAAATTGAATTAAGAAAAAAAAAATTTTCTACGACTGTCTTTAAAACATAGGTATTTCACAACAGTTGACTACACACATGCGAAAATATGCCAAGTAAACCGTGAATAAATGAATTTTATTTCATTCTATTAATCATTGCCTTAATATCTATACAACATTGTTAGAGGCTTTTAATTATTTTTAGTTCAAGATATATGATTATTATTATTATTATTGTAAAATATAATTGTTAGCCTGAAAAGCTCAGTCACAATGAATTAGTGATGAACATAATTTGTATAAAAACCTTCTCAAATGCAATTTTTGGTCAATGATATTACATTTTTTTGACCAGAGGTTTAATTCAAATATATATCAATATACTTTTTTCAGCTAAAAACAAGCCATTGATAAATTGTACAGCAAAATTATATGTGTTAAACTTTATATTTTAGCCCAGTACCTTTATGTTAGCTCTTAAAATGAAGAATCACGGTTCCATGTACATCCATTATATTAGGAAAAAACCATCAAAAATATCAATAGAATATTTAAATAGATGGTTCCTATACCCTTTTAAAGTTAATTCTAAGTACTTAATTAAGAACAAATTTTCTCTGTATTACACATATTGGATCAATGTGTAACTTATTATTCTAGAAATCCTTTTTTTCAATGTGCTGCCAATGAATAAGAAATACAAATATACATTTGAGCTAAAGAACTTCTTCGAATGCTTCTTTCCTCATCTTTTCACTTCAATTAATAAAATCAATATAATTATTAATTTGACATTCAGTTAGCTTCTTGATAACTCATATACGCCTCTCTTTAAGTTACTTAATGATTCTATTCAATTGGAAACGTGATTATTCTATTTTAAGAGTTGTAGTAAATGCGTTGGAGATTTAATTCACAAATGAACTACGAAATGAGAAGTAGGCCCAGTTATCTTGAAAATAATATAATGAACTAAAAGTTATTCAATCACAAGGCTTTTGTTAATTTTTATCGATTTTGTTATTTAGGTTAAGTCACCTTGAAACTGTCGTAGTAAGTGATGATTGATATTTTTTATGACGTTTATAACATATTAAATTTATATTCAAGAAGGGACATAATTAAAAAAAAAATCAATCATTCATTACAAGAAACTAGGATCTAAATTTTTAAAATATAATATAGCAAATCTGCAGTTTTAACTATATGTAAATGTATATTTATTTATATGGAGAACATATTCACAGAATGCCCCCATAATTAGTGAACTAATTAACTCAGAGAAACCTATTTAAAGTTTTTGTACCAAAAAGATGTACATGGCTTTTAAGTGGTTATAAGTTTTAAATCCGTTATTTTGATTATAATTCGCATATGAATTAAATAGCTATAAATAACCTTATATAGAGCATGTTAAACCTTTTTTTTTTTGTCTTTGAAAATATAAATTACAAGCATATACTAATATTTAACTAAATTTATTTTTGGTTAGTGATAAAACTTATTGCAGTTGAGAATTACGCGTTTTAATTTAATAAAAAAAAAAGTTAACCACAATTCAATGTAAGTTGTAATTTTTTACCATCATGTAAATTAAATATATTTTATTCCATAAAACAAAGTACTATATATACTAATTATTTAGTATGTGTTTAACTTATTTACAACAACTAAAACGTTCAATTTTGCATAGATTGTCATCTAACTTATCCGTTCAATACCATGAAAGATCCTTTTGACCTTAATTGATGTGGGCTTGAATTTAACAATTTCAAATAATTCCCAAATTCTATGGAAGGATTCAAGTTACAATTTTAAAACTAATATCTTTATATGAACTATTCATACAAGACAATATTGTGAAAAATAAACTTTTTTAGTTCATTTTAATCTATTCTGAAGGTCTTTATTTTTACTCAACAAAAAAGTAGAAAGAAAGACTTTCAAGGAGGGATACACAATTAAAATATTATATAGTGTCTTATGAACAAAAATATATTGATACTAAAGGTAAGAATAATTGAAGAATTTTAATTGAGTAATGTTTAAACTGAATTTTAAAAATTCATGACAAATTATACACAATTATAGATTCAAAAAATCAGTTCCAGGCATAGTAATAATTAGTATTAGATTCATTATACATGGAAATATTTCTCCAAAGTTTAAATTATTAAAAAAAGATTTTTTACAAACACTTCATAACTTTACGTTATTGTCTTAAATTAAACATAACTTCTAATGAAAAGTTGTCCAAATTCAGAGAACCACCTTGATCGTTAGACAAAGGTAGCCACACAGGTAAATACTATCTGTAAAGTGCATTAATAATCTTATGTAGTAAGTTGAAACAGATGAAGACTTCAATAAACTGCTCATATCTCATGATTAAGTAATTTTAGTGATTCAAAACTTCAAAAGATAGAGCTTCAGTAACAAAAATCATCATTTTGTGATGGTTCAACAGAGCATATGACTTGAACTGTAGTCGCACTTAAGTTACATCAAACTGAGAATTTAAACTCAACTTGGAAGTGACAAGACTTGTATTTGACTTTGACTTATTGTAAGAAAATTTCAAACTATTCTCGGACTCGAATTGAAGGACTCGTGGCTTTACGTTCAAATATTTAGAATTGAATAAATCAATAGGCTACAGACTTTATTTCATATTCAATATTTATGTTTAATCATGCGACATGATTGGATTTTGATAATTTTGAAAATGACTGAATTAAGAATATTAAAAAATATTCATTAATGTTAAGCATTTGAAACTTTTTCACGATTCATTTTATAGGAAATATACCACAAACATATAATGGAATTTTTTGTTGGAATAAATTTTTTAATCAAAAATTCAAAATTTGACGATACTTTTTAAAACGAAATGATGGTACAATGTCTTCATAAAATATTCATTTTTAGTACATTTTATAAAGTACACACTTTATTTTAGTATTTTGAATATGTACAAAAAACAAAGTGCCTTTCCTGAAAATATGTATTTTCCTCTTGTAATATGATATCAGAATGAGAGCCCATGTATACATAGCATTTAGCTATTTTTTGAAAATATACACCTACAAATTACTTCAATTTTGGACCATGAGAGATAAATTACAGTTAACAGATTACATTATACATTATATTTGTCGATTGTTATTTATGTAAAGGGTATAAAAAAAATGTATATCACTTGTCATTTATGAATGTTATAAATTTATGAATATACAACATAGGCTGTGGGAGTCAATACACCTTGACCATAGGGTTTGAAAAACAAATAATGTTTTGTAGATCATGCCAAGATGATGATCAAATTATTTTTAATCATTTCAAACTTGGATGTAAAAATATACATACATATAAATTCGACTCCAACCAACAAAATGATTATGGAAAAAATTCTCCAGACAGAGACGGTTTGAATACGTAGTAATTTGTTACGGTATCTATACCTCTTCTTAAAAAAAAAGAGAGACCAAAAGTTTCAACTAATTTGGTAGTTTTTTCCGTACTGTGAGACTGTTCTTCAATTAATAATAGGAAATTCTTCACAATTATACAGACGCTATATGAAGTTCAATTTACCAACACTCAGCACGACGAGCTTTTTGGGATAAACAAAAACACACTGTATTCTCCTTTCAGCTGATTTTCATCATTTGACTCTTCTGAGTTATAGCAGCTGACCCTACGTGTTATGAACTCAAAAAGGGTATTATTATTATTTATGACTTTGATGCATAAAAAATATAATAAATCAAGGATTGCGCGCCCTTTTTTTGGAATTTTGAACATATTACATGTATTAACAATTGATTTGTGATTGGTAGAATTTATAAATATATAGTATATCTAAATAATAAATTCTGCATAATATTAACAAGTTGGCAACAAGGAAAATACAGAAGGATAGCTACCAGTTGTTTTTCCAAATTTTTCCTTTCCCTTTTGTCAGTCGAGGTTGCGAGTGGATAAAAAAGCTCAACGTACGGAACCCTGATAAGGGAAAAAGTGAAAAAAAATCGACAGCTGACATGGAAAATCAATGTTTTGAGGATACCATAGTCATAAACATATGTTAATTAATTTGGATTCAACATTAATTATTCACAAATCTATACCTATATAACAGGCATATTCTTCAATTAATAGTTTGACACAAAGCTATGAAACAAAGTACAGAAACGACAACCAATTTGCTTATAAATTCATAGTCCAAAAATTGACTTTTTAGTCGATGAATTACTCAATAACTAACTGCACAATAATTTTTATGAAGTTACTTTGTCTCTTCCAATAAACAAGGAGGATTCTGCAAAATGAAGACATATATAAATAAATAAATTTAAGTCCCATGGAGAAGTTAATTTTTCCCAGGTAGCAGGTGAGTTTCTCTACTTTGTTTTGCATATAGATTTAGTTTGACTATATAAGTTTATAACTTAAAAAAAGGATTGAGTATGTAAGGTTGCGTGATATTGGTTGTATTTTTTAAATTAATAGTCATGTTTCTTGACTTCTTTTTTCCTTTAATTAGACGAACTTTTTGGTTGTATCGTAATTTTGACTTCAAAAATAAAGATAAGGAAAATTTGAAATAACTTGTGGAAGCTTAGCCTCATGCCTGATATAAAAATTAATAAATATATATTAAAAAAAAGAATCCTTTATTTAAAATAAATATCAAAATCATAAATAACAATAATAATAATAATACCCTTTTAGAGTTTATAGTATAGTATATGTATCATTTAAATGTTGAGGTTGCGTGTTAAATCTATAATATAACTTCCGTAATTTAACTATATAAATAACAAAATTAAATATAATAATAATAATTTGAAGAAGTTATGTAGACACTATCATATATATAATATGAACAATGTATAAGTGAAAAATTCTTTTCAAATTATATATATTATTGTAATCAAAATGCTCTATAAAATAATAATAATAGATGTTTCGAAATGGTTCCTTTAATAATAATAATAATAAAATCATTTATTTATTTATTTTTTTTGCAATACTTGATTAATTATCCATTTAATTGAAGAAAATATAATGGAATTGTACAACAGAACGATAATTAAATTTGTAGAAAAAATATATAATGGTTGTTAAAAGGAAAAAAAAAGAACTAAGAGTCTATAAATATTAATACAATATTAAAAAAATACATGTAGAAGTTTTTTTGAGTTGCTCAATTGATCAAAAAGGATCATGAAACATGTCCAATTTGTAAACATATACTACATGCAAAATTTAAACTTAAAGCTCCTTTAGATTTTTTAAAAAATTATTTCACAAGCAAAGAAAAAGTTATTTTTCCATGTTAACATATTTATTCAATATTCGTTATATATTTTGAAAAAAAAAAAGGATTTATATATTATATTTTTATCTAATTTAGTAAATTGTATAAATACTATTATTTTTTTAGAAAAAATCATACTTTTTGCGAATATTTTTTTAAATTTTGATTTAAAAAAATAAAAAATAACATGAATAAAAATATAATTATCTTACTGGATAATTTTTTTGTACAAAAACCCAGTCATCATTACTGATTTCTACTCTTGATAAAAACAGTGAATAAGCATGTGACTACACACACTAAATTTTATGATATATTGGGAATTGATGATGTGAATAATGTTATTAAAAAAAAAAAGAAAAAGATATTCGATATTGATTTGCTTGGCTATGTTCAAATACTATTTTTGAACTCGTTTGTAATTAGCAGTGTAATTACTATTATTTTTCCCATATATTGTTGTTTGAATTACCTATATATCACTTGCAATTTTTCGAGACTTGAGTACTTAAATTGAATTATATTAAGAGTTTTTATATGAACTCATAACATTGTTAAATTTAGAGTTCAAGCATTTTAATTTATATATGTACAATGATTTTAAATTCATTCCCTTCTGCGTGGATTTTTTATCAATATTGATAAATTTTTTTATATAATGAAAGTTCATTTAGATAACAATGGCGAAAATTCAGCTTATAAAAAAACATAAAAATTATTTCTTATTTTTTGGGAGGGAATAAAATTTTGCATATTTTGTAAATATATGTTGTAGAGGGACGCTAATACTTACAAATGAACTCTCATTGAGGGTCATATATCTATAATTAATTAGATAAGTGTATGTAATTACATAATAGACTCCCATTATTTTCAAAAAAAAAAAGAACTCCATGAAAATCGACAAAATAGGATTTCTAAAGAAATTCAGAGATATTAAATATTTAACATCATTTCTTTCTAAGATTCATTTAGAGATATACTTACGGTCACTTCACTCATTAACACGAGTTTTTGCAACATTTTCTATTGTATTAGATCTCATGACAGACCTGCTTTCAAAGTAAATGTATGGCTTGAATCGTTTCTAAATATTTTTTATGAACTATGGATTGTGATTCTGCTTCATTTTTTAAAGGATTGTATGAATATTGTTCACCCTAAATACATATGAAACTTTTGACCATCAAAAACGCTCGTCAAACTCCATTAGTTTGTAATTCATTTACTTTTTTGTCACAAAAAATATTCTTAATTGAGTATTTTCACAATAATTATTCATTATTCTGTAAGTAGGGCATCTTGAAGTCATAAATAACCAAATTTTATCTACAAAAATTCTTTTTTTCGTTTAAGTTAAGATACATGGTTAATAATAATTATTACTTTGTATTTAGATGTCAAAATGGGATTCCAACAAACATGAGGACTTTAATTGTTACATTCTACCAAACGAATCTTTCTCCTTTCCATATCGTAATATCTTTGTATTAAGTATAAGTTGTGATATTGCTTAAGATTGAAATCTATTTTCTTGTTATTGATATTTGTCTATTTTTTTTAATACCTATGTTTTCAACATGATGTCACTCTAGTGTATTATACAATATGTGTCGACAGTTAAAATTCACAGATATACAATCTTTTCTACATCTTTGATCATGATATTGCTATTCATTTTAGATATCTCAGTCTGGATGATTTGTCAATTACAGAAACTATTCTTCAATTAAGAGTATAAAATACTTTAAGTGTATACAATCAATGTTCAAAACATTATGAGTATTAGAAAAATCAATAATCAACAAAGTAAAGCAGTGTAATTTTTCATGCTCAACTTTAGAATTTATGGTTTTAAACGAACGTTAAATCAATTTTAGGTAATATTTTGTATTGAAAAAATTCAATTAAATAAATATTACTCCTGAACTTGACCCGTTAGAGCATTCCTACTCCAACAGTACACCCTGTAGCATTCCTTAAAAATAAATATACTTATATGAAAAGCAAAGCTATACAATGTCGTTAAATAGAAGACAAGATTTTGTTATATGGCTCGCACCATGAGTTTAGTTATCTCTTTTATCAATCCTAGGGTAAAAAAAGTTTGAGAAGCACTGCTCTAGAATCTTAGATATACTCTCTTCTAAAAATGAGTTTTAACTTTCCCTTGAATAGATTAAAAATGGAAAAGTTTTCTGCTTCAAATAAAATCCCTCCAAAAGTAGTCTACAGTAGCGGATTTAGAAGGGCTTTTTTTTTCAAGAGTGGCAAAAGTTTTGGGACACCTATACAATTATTTTATTTCAACCTGGTCTTGGGGGTGTCTGGCAGTTGTCATCCCGGTAAACTGCCACTGTTAACCTTAATACTTTTTTTTCCTCAGGATTGTGTGTTTAATGATGACTTAATGATGACTAAATGCTGTACATGTTGCAGGAGACAGGTTTTGATTATTTTTATTTGTTCACTAGTGACTTTGATTTAATTAACGTTTTCATTATCCAGGCCACTAGAGTCCTTTTTTAAAAATGGAGTTTGAAAATCCATTCCATCATGTTAAATAATAAAAAGTAGAACAAAAATAATTATATTTTTTTATGATTCTAAGTTTCTTACAAAAAGAAATATAATTTATTTATGGACATAATATATGTTTTGTTTACGATTATTTTAATTTATGAGTAAACCAAACGATTGATCTAGATTTATTTCAAATCTATACAAGGGGGTTATTTTTTCAATCCTTTGGTATTACATTTTTTGTTTACCCTCATAAAGTTTGAAAAGTTTTCAACCTACTGCCAAATTACATTTATATATTTACGAGTATTTAATGAGACACGAATACACTGATATCTCATTCAAGAAGAGTCAATATTTAATAGTCCAATAACTTTATGTATTCATGTATTTAATATTGAATTCAGTTGTATTTTTATCATAGTCAATGTGGTTACACACAAAATTTGATGCTATTTTTATTTTTTTCTACTAGACTATGTTAAAAGTGATATCACATGCACATTAAATTAAATTATATTAATTGTCAAGATCAGAACTAGTTATTAAAATTAAAAAACAAAACAAAAACATTTGATTATTTTGTTTTCAGTGGAAATAAAATAAAATATCTCTTATAATCGGTAAAGTCCAACATAGTTTATATTTATGATAAATACTTTGACTCAACAAAAGATATGAAATCCTTAATTTTCATTTTTTGTAATATGTTCTGGATCAAATTTATAAATGGGTACTTTTAGTATAAGTATTTCAAGACGATTGAGTCTAAAGGACTAATGGGAAAGAGTGGACACCTTGTGAAGAAGAGCCTTTGAGCTTCCAAGACCTGGCAACCGTGCCTAAGACCTTTATAATTCTTATCAATACAAAGAATTGACTCCGATGCAGTAATGGGAATTAGTGCCTCGATCTTTATTTAAAAATTTATTAGTCTCATAGATTTGTAAACATACAATTTATTTTGACTATAAATCATAATTATGATCATAGTAATTAATTTGTACTTAAAAGGTCATTGTTTTTTTGAATGTTTGCATAAGTTTATAATACAATAATACCTACAATTATATTTCAAATTCTTTACATTGTTTTACTCATTACAGCATTCACAAATTAAAATATCCTTCAGTAATTCAATATGTAGATAACTGCACTTGTCCATATTGTCTATTATTTTAATGAATGTTTATAGGTCTTCTTGTGTAACATTCCAGAAAATGAAGAATAACTACTACAAAGTACTTAGTTAATATACTTGAATTATGCGGAACTTATATCACTTAAAAAGTTGAAGTCAATCAAACAAGACAAAAAATAAAACTCTTCTCGCTCGGTGAACTTGTCTTCTGTCTTTCCTTCGTGTCCTTTAATTGAACCCAAAGCTAATACACAAAGTAGTGCCTGTTAGCTTGAAGAAATTACCTTATCGCATTGGAAGTACATATATATATATATATATATATATGATAACAGAATAAAAAGATCCTGGGAATACTTTTTGAGATAATTTAGCCTGTAAAGTTGACTTTTTTCATAGGATACATTGCATTCAATTTTATTAGCGATATTTTTTTAAATTAATTTATTAGAAACCCCAGTATTTAAGGTAACACTTCAACACAAACAATGCATTTTTAGCCGTTTACCCTTGGAACACTCCTTCAAGTTAGCCAATAACACACAATATACACACAATAATTACTTGTGACGTTCTGCAAAATGAACTGCGGATTTACTTCTTTAAATTAAGTAACCAACTTCAATTTTTTTAAAGTATTTAAATTGATCATAACCTAAGCATCAAACTCTGCGGCTTTGTATGGCTTTTTAGATGAACAATATCATTAGTATCAAAAATAATTTTCGGGTCTAAGGTCATTTTTTATGCTTGAAGCTTTACAAGACAATTTCTTAAGAAAATAAAGTTATCTCAGACAAGTTAATTTGTAACAAAATCTTCATTTTGCAACTTTGCTTTTATATTTGAACTTAGTCAGAACTTTAAATTCTGTTGATGAAATATCACTTTTGTTACTACATAGATAGTGAGATATTTAAAATACTTACTTAGCAATGAGTTTCTGTACAAGTATCAAGGTTTACGGTTAAAGCTGTGAGATGCCTACTTAATATGTAGTAACTAATAAGAGAGATAATTTATCGTTATCCAAACGTATGAATATTGATACTATCAAACAATCATAAATACTCTAATTATAATATTCATTTAGTCCATCATTATGTGATTATCCATATACAATACATAAGTAAAAAAAAAACAAAAACAAAAAACCTTGACATTATAATACTATTTTTGGTCATTTCCTTCAAAGCCAATTTGTCACATACTCAATAGTATGTATCATATTCTACATATACTCCAATTAAAATATATGAATTGCTTTTAAAGTATGAAAGTAATGGCATTTAACCTCTTTATTTTTCATTTAGCTTTACATAATTCATGTGAGATGCACTTTACAAGGTAGGTAATTACTTCAAATAAAATAATAATGTATGTTTTTATACATTTAAATTATCTCGTTAATTTTCTGTGCCAAAAAGACAAGAACAATAGCTTTAGGTGTGGTAATTCTATGAAATCTTAGGGTGTAGGCAATTGAAGAGTATAAATTTATTTGAAATAACTTAATTTTATGCAAGTTGACAAATTATTTATTGATTAATTTATGACTTTATTTACGAACAAAATTATACGATATTCAAAATTAGCTCTAATGATAATATAACAGCCTTTTAAATCCATAAATATATATATATATACATTAAGATGCCAATCTTTATGAATTGCACATTACATTTTATGAAAATCTTACTCCCTAATGTGTTTTTATTTCTCGTGTAGATGAATGTACCAATTGACACATTTAAAGGTCGCTCAATGCCTTCAAAGATTAGACAATAGATAATTTCTTTGAAAGTTTCATATTCTTTTTGTCATTATCATCCAAATACTTAGAGATATAATCTGCATTATTTATAATTACGTCGAATAAACAATCTTTAAAAAATATTTATACTAAGTTTCAACTAAAAATAAAAAATAAATGTACTGCGTATAGCGTGCATTCTTTTCTTTTTATTTCTTTCAATTGATGCTTTATACCATACTATGATGAGTTACTACTTCAGTCATTCCCAACCACTGTGCCGTGGTACATTAGTGTGCCACGGAGTAAATACTCGTGTGCTGCGAAGAGATAATAGGTGGAAGACAGTTAATTTCGTTTTGTATAATGAAGACATTTAATTTCTTAATCATGATGACAGCGCGCAGTTCAAAATTGGTGAATTTCTAGAATCTAAAGTTAGCATAAGCCGCAGACTTAATATTAAAATGAAGTAGAAAAAAAGAAGCACCTGGCACAACAGTCCACTGACATTCACAATAATAATATTCTATATTAATTACTGAATATTTTGTGTCTATATGAATGAAAATTATCTTCATGTAATCTTCTTTGTTTTTATATTATTTTATAGCAAAAAGTCTTTTTTTTTTTGTGATAGGTGTGCCGTAAAAACTTAAAGAGCTCAATAGTGTGCCGTGATTTAAAAAAGGTTGGAAATCCCTACACTACTTGAAAATACATCAATTTAGTATATAACTCATTATTATATGTAAGAATATTTATTTTGTATCTTTTCTTATATTTAATAACACTTTTCCCTCCTTAATTGTGACCCACCTTAGCAAACAGAGTAGAACATGTATTAAAAGAGAAACATAGATATGTACATACGTTTTCGATGCCTTTTTTGTTGTTTTTTTTGTTTACTGTCATTATTATCATCGTGGCATTTAAAGATCTTCTCTTATGTATGTTCTACACTCTCACAGCTAAGCCATGGTAAGTTATCATCACATGAACAATTCTCATTCGCTTGTTCATTAAAATAAACATATACATACATAGTTTGAATTCCTTTTCCATTCATTACATATCTCACATTTTTATCCTTGGATTTAAAATGCAGAAGGCCCCTTTGTATCAGGTAAATGCCATTTTAAAATAGTTTTTATTTTATTAGCAGGCTCCAGTATTTTTCTTTGGATTTTAGTTTTTTAATTTTCATGAAGGCTCTAAGAGTAGTATGTCGTAAATATTGGAGCTTGTTAGATTATAATGAATAATGACACTGCATATTTGTTTTATTTTGAGTGCTTTCCTTAATTTAATTGTGATTTAAACTCCTTTTTCCTTCTACATATTAAATAATAGTTTTTATTTAGCTTTTATTTTTAATACTTGCTACTATATTTAATTAATAGCTAAATAGCTTGATTCAATTAGGATTTATGCATTCCTTTTAACACTTGAAGTAACATTTTTGCATTGTAATGTAAAAAGGCTTAGCAAATTAGATTTTATTAACAAATATCTATTCAATTAATAGTTTCGGAGCATATTTTGTATATATTATGTATATACATGTAATATAACTGTTATAGAGTCTATTTTGAAATAGATGTTCCTCTAATAACTTGCAAATATCTAAAGATTTTTCAATAAAATAAATTTTCTTAAGCACATACATATGTCAAGACTTATTCATAAGATGTTTTGCTAAAAAAATCCTCAAGACATTTCGATACGATTGGAAAACTGTGTAAAAGTCAAGTGAAAGGGCATTTTGATCTACTTAGACTCTTTATATTAAAATTATATTCGGAGAGTATAATATAAAATGGTTTGAAAGAAAAACTATATTGCAGGCTAAATCATTTATTTTAATTCTTAATCGGAAAAAATAATACAACTTAAAAAAATTTTTAAATAGGTTTTAAATTCAATCCTAGTTTTTTAAATGAAACTTTCAGGGTAACCCTATATGATAATAAACTTATCCCCTTTAAAATTAAATGTTAATTTCAAAGATGGCTTACATTAAAATATTAATTTAATTACGCCTAAGAAAAATGAAGAGTAAGATTATCAAGGAGGAAAAACAGTTAATTTGAATTCATACAATTTTTCCTTCCTATTAAAAAAATATAACTGTTCTATAGGGTCTAGTTTTGGATAAATTTCGATTGTATTGAACTTTTTTAAGGCAAAAGTTACTATAAAATAGTTTTATAAAGTAATTTATTGGAATATGAGCCATTGTTTATTACAACAAATTAATAAACAAAAGGAACTTACTGCTTTAAAATGTATTTACTAAAATTTCATGGTTATTACAAACACTAGACACTATTAACAAGCTGAAATGTTATCGTATCAATGCCTTTTTTTAGTTCAAGGCAAATTGAAAAAGAGCAGTCGACCATGTAACAGTTGTACAAAATAAGTTTGAGCTATTTTCAAGTGTGTCTATGATTTTGTGTACTTCAAACATTGTCTCTCTAAACACATGGACGGTGTATTAATTGTAAAAAAAAAATTAAATCAAAAAATAGCCAAAAATCTGACTCGATAAATATATCTAAATCTAAAACCTTTTTTAAAGTGATATATTTTTGTAGACTTGATTCATAGATATAAATTAATTTTGAATCTATCTTATTAGGAGAATAAAATGTATTTTTACCAATTTTTGAAAGTAATTCCATACTTTATACACCGTTATACTCATAAGTGTATGGTTATATAAATGATATCAAACTTGTATAATGCCATCATCAAATCTTATCTTACATGTCTTATATATATTCATTTTAAATTGTAACTTAATACTTTTTTTTTTTTGCTGTATAGCATGATATCGTTTATGAATGTCAGATTCAATAAAATACATATATATTTGTGAATTGATAGTAATGAAACGAAGAATGTTTCGGAATAGTCATAATAACTTATACATATGTACATACCAAGGAACCTTGCCGTAACATTGAAATGAACTTTAACCTTGGGTTTATATTGTAGATCTTAATATTTGGGATATTTCTATATGTATATATATATATATCGTTAGTAAATTATAAATTATTGATATGTAACTGACGATTAGTCTCAGCAATATTTTTTAATCTTAGAATGGATGAGCCTTTTGACCTTAAAGGAACGATGTATATTACATGATTTAAAAAGCTGATATAGAGATTATTTGAACTCTACCTAATTTATTGTATATTTTAAGAACTCTAAATAATTCAGAAATGCCTTAAGAAACACTCTAATAAAAGTTCCATATCATTAATTTCTTTTTAGTTTAAATTGATTTGACACAAAACATAGAAATATAATAATTTTGAGAGAATGCTTCATTTGAATGGAAAAAACTCATAAAAAACATTTTATGATCATTTTAGTAAATTAATATATAGACTTATTTAAGAATTAAAAAAAAAATCATTTATTAAAAATATAATGATATTGTGTTTTTTAGGTTATTTTATGAATAAATTTTAACAGTTTTTATTCCGAAAAGACCCTTGACTTCTGCCTCTGACATTTTGATAACATCGATACTATATAATTGCTGAAGAAGCAGTTTATAGATAAATTATATCACGTGCTTCTACTCATGATTCTACAATTACGAATAAATACGAGCATCAAGAGTGTAGATTTATAGGATCAACATTTACTTATAGGCTATAAGCATAGAAAAGCTCGTAGAATTTACTTCTTTAATTTTTTATTCGATCTGATTTATATATAAAAAAAAATTGAAGTAAGTTAGGTGAGTGAATCCATAACTTTTAGTGAAAAAGTACCTAATTGATATTAAACAGATTGTATGGGTACAATGAAGGTCAATAGATCTTGTGTAGTGACCTGAATTATTCATTGAGATGACAAGGAGTGTTAAATTCGTGTTGAAGGAACTAAGCTTATTTAGAAATAATTTAAATCACAAAATAACACATACCTTGGTAAAAATGATGATAGATGATAGATCAAGTTCAAATATTTTTTTGTCACGAAAAGAGCAGATCCAAAAGAATCAAAAGCATTTCGTATCCAACAAACTTTGATATTTATCGCAACAAATTATTTATGAATATAGTTTGTGTCCAAGATATTAATTTACAATTTGAAAAAAATCCACAGGTACAATTGCTCCATATTTTTGCACAAATCCAATAAAAAGCAAAAAAAAAAAAATGTACTATTTTTCTCTCCCTTACCTAATTAGAAGCATTTGACTCAATATCAGCGATTAGTATTCTGAACATTTGTCATGACTAATTTTATTATGTACACTTTAAACAACCCATATTCTGATAGATTACTAAAATCACTTTTTGTGATATTAAAGATGTATCATAAGCACTAATTATCTAGAGGCTTTGACTTAAACACAGATATAAAAATCTTTATTTTGGTTTCACATAATCCGGAGTTAT
Organism: Lepeophtheirus nordmannii; assembly: GCA_963680855.1. Taxonomy (NCBI): domain Eukaryota; kingdom Metazoa; phylum Arthropoda; class Copepoda; order Siphonostomatoida; family Caligidae; genus Lepeophtheirus; species Lepeophtheirus nordmannii. The sequence goes on along the minus strand of OY804521.1, from coordinate 38,508,451 downwards.
GCAAAGGGAAAGTTTGACGATCCTGTTTTATTATTGAATTTGATATATGTACATAATCTTAAATTTATAGTTACATAACTATATCTCCGTATAAAATTACTTGTTACTAAATTTACAACATCTTCTTTGGTTGCCTTTATTTCTTTGGTAGTTTTTTTTTACCCATATATTACTAGATAGTAACACAAAATCGTGTTGAGAGTTCTTGACGACACATCAAAAGAGGCCCGTAGAATTAAAATGTTACGCCTAGTCTATCAAATCAATTGTTTTAAGGTTCATTTCACATGGTTCGAAATCTAAAAAATCATCTTTTTATATTTGAAATGCTTGGTAACAAAGTGTTCCATCATCTTTGATGATGTATTAGTCTACACTTAACCAAATCGTGTATATGACAAATTGTGGTTTCAAAGATAAGCGAATTTGATTTTCTAGCGCTTTCCACTTTCCTTTCTTTTTTCAACAATTAATACCATAAGATATAAGAAATTGGTTAAAAGTTAACCATGATTGTCCATCGTAGTAGATATTTTTGTTGGTGTATATAGACAATTGAATGTTTTTTGAGGTACTTCATAATATCAGATATAATCATATTCCTGGCAACAACAGTTTTTTGTAGTCAAAAGGGGTTGATATTTTTAGATATATCGAATGTCGTAAACAATAACGCAATTTGCACACTTAATATTTATAAGATCAAAGAAAATTCTTGGATAAAAACCTATAGATGACTTACGATCTAAGTTGTTCTAAGTTGTATGCAGTAATCCATAAGATATGCCTTTGTTGTTAACTTTTTGGGATAAGACATAATTTAGGTCTTGATTCTTTTCCTTCTCTTTGAACATTTGATAAGTCATTCAACCCTTCCCATACAGATGTGACAATTGGATTACTCTACCAATGTATTATTATTAAATTTTCAGATAAAAAATCCTATTTCCATCACCTAATTTTGTATCATACAGCTCTTCAATCAAAGAAAGACTCCTGAAAAAGTTGTCAAAACTGTGCCATAAGTTCTGTCTATGACCTTTGTCAAATGGAGAATAACTTTTTCACTGAGCCCGAGATTCAATTCATATACGTGTCTCAATATGAAATTATTCCCCTTGTGATGTAAACAAAAGAACAAAAGCACCTCTATATCCCAGAGGAAGACAGGTGCCTCTAAGACTCTAATTTGCTCTAGAACTATCCAAATCAAAAAAAAAAGAGGAAATGTACAAGAGACAACAGAATAGTGGTAACATATTAGACGGTTGAAGTTTATATCAACATTTAGCAAAAAAATACTGTGGAGCCTGACTCTGAATAGTTATAATAAAAAAGCCAATTGAAAAGGTTCTCAATCAGCTACTTTTGAATCCATTTACAAAAACAGACAGTAAGATATTTGATAGATAAATATAGAGACAACAACAAAATATAGACTTATATTATGTAGACTCTACAGTGCAAACAAAGTTTTTAATGTTAGGAACAATATATAAGAAGGCTCTACGATTGGTTTGGTCATACCAGAGCAAGTGAAGTAAGTTCTTACTCAAAAATAAAATCCTGGTCTCAATAAGATTTATTTCTATTCCTATCAAAGGATATCTGTAAACCATATTTGCAGTTGATCATCTGGGTGATTATACCTAATTTGCCATTGGTAGCAATAAATATATATTCTTCATATCCATCTTCAAGTCCTTTCATATTAATTGACATCGTCTATTTATCATTACTTCTAAAAGTACATTCATATGTTGTTTTTGGTAATGTATCAATAGTTTAAGGAGATTGATTCCATTTTCTCCAATAAATATTATATTAGAGTATGAATCAATAGGTTCTAAATAGAAATAACTTGGTATTTTCACAAACTTTCATTTACCCATTATTAAGTCTAATGATCAGGGTTTCCATCAACTGAAAAACAAATAAAATATGCTCTAAGACAGCAAAAAAATACCTTATTTATGATTTTATATTATATATTATAGGGTATAATATAAATACACTTTTGTAACTGTTGTTACTATGTAAAATAAACTTAAATTGACAAAAATAGTATATCATACTATTGTACATGAAATACTGGTTAAACCCCTGGTGTACATATGTAATTATTTGAAGAATGGGCATTTTTAGACATTTATAGAACTATCTTTGTCTCCTGATATTCAGTAGTACAGGTAATCAATAAATAAATAAATCAAAAAACCAATCTCACTTATTATGCCCTGATAAAAAACCCTAGTCATTCCCTCACCTGAAAAATGTTGCTAACTCTTACAAAAAATTGGCAATCCCAAATATGTATAAATATATGTATCTTCAATTTTTTTTACACCATTTGTTTTTTGTTCCTTCTCCTCGTATTTACTTAACTGATATCCCATCAGTCAGTCAGTCCTTGTTAGTTAGTTAATTCTCAAATAAGAAGTAACAAAAAAAAAATGAGTTCAATTTTAAAGAAGTACACTGCCGGTTACGAATGTGAAGAGGTATGAAATTGTTGGTTGACCAATATGCATTTTGTTAAATGCAAGCTATAGATTAAAAAAACAAAAAACCATGCGATTTAAAATATTCTAGTAAATTAATTAAATATTAATATATTAATATAATAGTTGATGGTTTTAAATTAAAACTAATTTAAGTATATTTTGCTTTTTCCTAATTGATATTTTCAAGTTTTCCTTTGAAATTATATATATATAAATATATATACACCTTATAATTTGTACATACACCTATATCTAAAATACATATTTAAATATCAAACCCTCATTTTATTCTTCCCTACATATGCATGTGGTTTTTGTTATAATTGAAAAGAGCTTAAACTATTTACATATATAGCTATACATAAATTAGTTTTATCAAATTTTATTCATATAGAAAAAAAAATTTAGATTAAATTGTATTTTAAATTCTATTATTTATCTTTATTAAGTTTGGATCATTTTTTTATCTGTGTGTGTGTGTGTGAGCTTAATCAAAAATATTCGGCAAAGTTATATGAAATATATCTTATGGAGAATCAAATTTAGCCAAGATTCAATTACATATATTTAAGTCACATAAGAAAAATTGCATTAGAAAAATGATGTATCATTTTTCTTCCCATCAAATTTATTAGACACAAACAAACAAAAGTATTAATGAGACTTTGTTTTTATTGATGCCACAATAAATTCAATGATGGACGGTCTGAATTTTGATTTCTTGGCAAAGGAGCGGGATAATATGGAATAAAGTGCATAGTCTATGTATTCTCATTGTCTAATAGGTATTACATATCAAGAGAGTTATAGAGCTTCTAAAACATGTTCTCAATTTGATACTCTTTCCTCATCATTTAAGAATTGATAATAAAGTAATTATTGGTTCCTGGCATGAAGGAGTTTATTTGATGATAATAAAAGAATCAAAGTAAGAGACTTTCTTCTTGATAAATAGTATATGTAAATATTAAATTGTTAGTACAAATTAAGGTAATTGAAAAGTAATTTCGATATATTTCAAATGACTTCAAGTATTAATTATGAAGCAGCAAAGTGGGAGCTCTACTCTTTCAGTGTAAGGAAAAAAAATTGAAATAATTGAATTATTAGTTAATGAATAATTAATGTTTTTTTTTTTTTTTTCATATACTTTATAATTTACCTACAGAATTATGTACATTGTCAATTTCTTGACTTACATATATATATATATACATATATAGACACACACAGATACAAAGGCTCTTCCTACTTAGCAACGTTTTGGCCTAACGCTTTTATATCATTTATAAAGTCAATTCAAGTGTAAAATATATGATATACGGAATCTTTTTTATCACAGATTGTTATTTTACTCCCATGTTCTTGGCATATACAATTGTGTCATGGTATCATATATTTACAAATTGTTGACTCAAGAACTGATTGCTGGAAATACATATTTATACTGAAGTTGTGCGCTTTCAATATTAAGAGGATTTCTCCTTTTACATCCCTACTCCTAATTGAATTCACTATTAAATACTTAAGAAAAAGCAATACATTTAATTGAATATGATGATTACCTTCCTTTTCTACTTTCCATAAAATAATCACTCAAGATTTTAATTTTCTTTAACTCTTACCTAAATCCCACTACATTCATCCATGTTTTATTTTTTTGCAATACATGAATGGAGTAATGATTTCTAAGTTTATTTATTTTTTGCCACTCTAATTATAAACCAAATTGTATGGTTACAAGGGTACATAATAAGAAAATTATTTTATTTGGCGCCTGGGAAGTAAATTACATGACGAGCAATTGTACAGTCCTTTGGAATTATTGACGAGATATCCAATAAATTACTTTTTTATTTTTTTTCTACCTTGACAACAATTTGAATTTAAAGTTGATGCAAATAATTCTTTATTTTTTATTTATTGGATTTTGATTCATTGCTCCTTTTATCATTTTTATTTTCTAAAGGAAGTTCCAGCTTTACCGCCTTCTCGAGATGTTGAACACAGTTTCTCTACCCCAAAAAAGAAGAACCCAAAGAGTTTTATCAAGAAATACTTCTTTGAAGGTAATGTAAAAATTATTTAAATTATGGAATTGTTAAAATGTATGTTTACGTTTTAGGTCAAAAGCTGAACCAGGAGCAGGAAAAGGCTATAACAAATTTACCCCCAAATGCTTCCATTAAAGATATCATTCTCATTAAATATCGTAAACTAGTTGGAGTACTTATTCCTTTCACATTTTTTCAAGTAATTTGGTGGACCCTCGCTGTTCGTCATGATTATTTTCAATACTTTCCTGACAAGTTCATCATGAGTATCACTATGGTTTTCGGGGCTATCATTGCAGGTATTATTTGTATACATCAAATAAAAAATGAATAAAAAACGCAACGGAAATAGTAGAAATAAAATATTTGAGACTCGTATGATTCATTGTCACTTCATAATAAAAAAAGTTATAATCATTCTGGAACTTTACAAAGTATTTAAAATATCACTTTCAATAAAGTTCAAATTGTTTCCTATTTGAGACAAATTCTTTTAACATTCTAGGAATGACATCAGAGGGAGGAGGAGCTGTAGCTTTTCCGGTCATGACCCTAGTACTACATATATCTCCAGCCATAGCCAGAGACTTTTCTCTCATGATACAGGCAATGGGAATGACTGCAGCTGCATTTACAATTTTTTTCATGAAGATTCAATTGGAGTATCACTCCATTACGATTTGTAGCTTAGGTGCCTTATTTGGAATGATTACTGGTCTTGAGGTCATAGATGACATGTTGGATGGTCCGACCAAGAAACTTGGCTTTGTTTGCGTTTGGTTCAGCTTTGCCTTTGCTTTATTTTTGTTAAATCGTCAGCACAAAAGGAAAACCTTTGACAACATTCCTGGATTTGGTCTATGGCATGGAATTGTTCTCTTTGTCGTGGGTTTCTTGGGTGGTATATTCAGTGCCATATCTGGAAGTGGTGTGGATATTTGCTCTTTTTCTATTCTGACACTTCTTTTCCGTGTGAGTGAAAAAGTAGCAACCCCTACCTCGATTGTACTTATGGCCATCAATACCTGCGTTGGATTCTTCTGGAGAGAGCTCATGAGTAAGGATGGAATTGATCAAGAGGCATGGGAATATTTATCTGTTTGTGTTCCAATTGTTGTGATCTGTGCACCATTTGGTTCCTTTTTATCATCCCATTTTCATAGACAAGTTTTAGCATTTTTAATTTATATTTTGGATACTATTGCATTGGTAAGACATTCATTTGCTTTTCAATTATTTAGAGAGTCTCTTACATATACACTTATATTCCTGTTCCATAATAGATCACTGCCTTCATCGTCATTCCCATCACATGGCAAAGAGGGGTTCTCTCTGTATGTTTGGTTTTTGGTGGATTTATATTTTTCTTCATTTTATCATTCTTCGGTGGAAAGTTTCTAGAGAGGGAAGAAAGGAAGCAAAATCGGGAATGTGACATCACATTAAGTGCCTAAGATTTTTTTTTTCTTGCTTTATGATATTCATAAATTCATACATACATTGAGGTATAAAACGTACATATATGTATTTCATTGAACATTCAAACTTTTTCCCATGATTAATTTCAAACACATCAATTTAAATTGATATGTTTGAGAGTTTAGTCACATTATTTATTGATATTCTAACACCATAGATGGGCATTTTCAATTCATAAAAGTAATTTGCATTTAAAGATAACTTAGAGATAAATTGATAAAATTATAATATATAATATACCTTTACTTATAAACTTGACTCTTTATAAATTTGTATCATTTCTGTAGTAGAAATCTTGTTTTTTTTTTCTTTCTTAACCATATAATAAACTGTTCATATAGTATGTAATATTTAATACCAATAAATCACTTTTGTATAAAATAGTTTGAGTTTGAAAAGCTGTAAGCCCTTTCAGATCAAATTTTTATATTCAGAGCGCATAGTAATGTTTGATATTGTCCTTATCTAAAAATTACATACTCAAAAGTATATTTCTTTGAGTTATTTTAATGTTGGATATATATGTTATTAAAGTTTAATCCAAGATTATTTCCATTATTTTCAGCATTCACTGGGTTGTCCTTTTTTTCATTTTTTTTTTTATAAATATGGGTAGTTAACTACCCATAGACCAAAGAGTCAAATTATTAAATAATGTTAGATTTTTCACTTAACAGAGTCAGCAAACAGAATAAAAAGCCTTAAAATATGTTACAACAAATACTATTTAATACACTCTTTATATAATGAAATAATTATAGTCTAATGTGACCATTTAATCCCAAAAGGAATCACAAAATATAAAAGAGTAATTTCAATTTGAATGGAACAAAAGAATTAAGTCATTATATCAGTAATAAACGTCTTAATACAATAAGGATTAACAAATTAATTGAAATGGGTATTATGGTTAAAACCATTATATATATATATATATATATATTTTTGATTGGGTTTTGTAAAGATTTTTCCTCAAAATTTAAGTCAAATGCGTGAAACTGATTTTATAGGTGTGTAGTAGGAATGTAAATTATATGCAAATCGGGCTTGTAATAAAAAAAGAAAGAGAAAATCAACCTGGCAACCCTGACAATTTAATGAATGTTGAGGGGAGGGGAAGCAGCTTGAGCTGTCATGACGTTTTACTGAGCTACAAGCTGCTATTTTCCATTATATATATATACAAATGAAAACATCAAACCACAAACATTAACATACGTTACTCCAGATTCATTATTATATTCACAAATATCATTAACTCCATTCTCCTCAATGAATGATATCCATTTTTTAATTTTTCCTTTGTTCCTCTCCATGATATAACCTTTGCAGACTGTTCTTTTCTTGTAAAACATTATGTTGAGATAAAGTTGATGTTACCTTCTTAAGGGGAAAAAAATGATAACAGCTTCGGAAAACAAAAAGACCTGTTTGAAGAGCCAACTCCACTTTTTTTATTACATGCCCGATTTGCATATGATTTACATTCCTAGTGTGTAGCTAGTGGCTAGCGTTTTTGTTCTAAAAAAAACCATCTTTGTTTGGTGTTTAAGTTATTTATTTATATTAGAGCTTTCTGGAAAGAAAATCGAAGGGTGTCTGTGAAGAAATGGTCTCCAAGGAGCCCTTCAACGAAGTCGTCAAATCCAAAGATTTGATGGATTCGGCTTTGGATAAATCAATTATCGATTGGCATGGACAGAGTTATAGCAAGGGCTGTAAATCCTACGCTCTGTGGGCATGTAAAAAAATAAAAATAAAAATTGACTAAGTGACTCTAACAAAATGATGAATGTTTGAGAGGAGAGCAGTGTCAGGTGTCTTGATGTTGTTTTTTTTAGCTATTCTCTTCCTTTAACAGGAAAAGACATTGCCGGTTTTTTAGAGGAAATACACACAATACCTATCTGAATATTATATTAAGCATTTTATTGATTAATAATTATTTTTCGTAAACTGCGTGAATTCTTGCATACCATTAAAAACATCGCATAAAAGTTCATAGGATTTACAACTCTAGTTATAGCTAAGGATGGGCCCATTGTTGAGATGCGAGAGCGGGTCTGCAATTACCCTGTGGCACCACTGCATTTTATTGGCTGATTTGTATTTGACGATAGTAAATAATGCTCAATATCTGTTGAAAACTCTAAGGATTGATATGGATTTGAATAGTAAAAATTCCAATATAAAAATGAACTTATGTATATATTGAACTATCTCAAAACGTTCTCTCTGAAATAAAACGACAAGAGCTAATTTTAGATAATAAAAGATTAACATTTTTAGCCTCTACTTTAATTATGATAAGAATAGACTTTCTCATTGAAGGCTTAAATGAAAACAGTTACTTTACTCTGAATGAAATTTTTAAAAAGGAGAAAAATTTTAAGTAAATTATTTTAAAAAAAAAGACAATTTGTACCCAGGGAACGTTTTTATAACTATTTGAAAAAGATGGGGCAGATTGTGCAATTTTTTAGCTAAAAAAAAGTAACCCTCCAAATAATACCTGAAAACTGCAGTTACTTGCTCATAAATTCATACTTTTTATTGCTCCTTAATATATGTAAATAACATAAAATTCTATAAAAAGTGAAGTCATAATTTTTTGTCTTGCTCACAAATTTTACATCAAATTTATTTGTTTGAAACTGGCAAAGGAAATGAAACAAATCCCTGATTTTACGGTTATTATCAGAACCAATGACTAAATGTACATACTAAAAGTTGTTATATATGTATACATATCCCTACGAACATAAATAAAAAAAATCAAATAATATATATGATGAAGAAAATATTTAAAAAATGAACAGATATTATTTTAACAATATATAAATTAGATTCTTTTATTAATTATGATACATATTATGTTCGTTGTTTTTAAATAATACAATTAGTTAAGTGGTTTAGGCTATTTCAAGTACAATTAACCTAAATGTATTGAATATCTGTTATTGAATGCAACGGATATCTAAAAATATAGGTACGTTAATTTTACATATGTATGTAGTGGTTCATAAGTAATCTATGCAGTTTTAATGCTCAATTTACGTTTTATATAAAAGGTTTTTATATAGATTAATCAACATTAGTTGTACAAGGGAATAATATATAACTCATGCTATGAAATGAATGAATGAATGTATGTACATCGATACAAACGTAAATCAATGGGTAAATTAAAACTTGAATTAATCTACAATGCAAGCCTACATTTTGCTGACTTAAGTCTGTTTTACACTATGATATACATATATTAAGTATAAACGACTTAAAAAATATACATAAATTTATGAGTGCATATCATGCAAACGAGATTGAGATTTGATTAGCTACATAATGGCTTTAGGAGAAGAGTTACATTTGTTACATCAAAAATGCAGAGTTGAAATGTATCTTGGAAGAGATACTATGATACTATGAATTTAAGGCCTATTTCAGATGACGAAAGAGAATTCTTCATGAGTAGAATTATTGCTAGATCCTTAATGAAGGTGACTCGTGTAAGGCGAAAAAAAAAATGGATTGACAAAGTATAAATGTCTCTAGGAGACGAAATAAATAACTTGAAGAAGAATCAAATTATAGATGAGGAATCAAAAAAGTAAGCTGTTTTTGTTAATTGAAACAACAATGGAACGTTTTAAAACTTTTAGAAACCATTAAGAACATTAAGTTTTTAAATCTACAATGGTTTGTAGAGTTACTGGATATGCAATGTACGCAAACATTGGAAGACTTTGTCACACGTGTTTGGCCATTCCAGAGGCCTTGAAATATCATTTACTTGCTGGATTGAATTTACTCTTGTTTTTGTAGTACCTCCTTACTGAATTCTCAGAAGGTGGAGAAATTTATTGATGCTCCTACATATAAATCAGTTGCTAATCATATTTATGTTGTTTTAAAGTATGTATATACTTTGTTGAATTACTCTCACTTTTTTGTGTTATGCCATGAAAATTAATTGTTTCCTTTGTTTATTTCCGTATTGTGTTAGAAATGTCATTGTGTATAAGATATTGAAGCAGGGTTTCTCAATCCGAGTCGCAGGATGGTTTTTTAGAAGTAGTTGACGGGCTAACCATAAAGTATTTTCACTTATAGATATTGAAATATCGTTATGGCTTTATAAGTGAAGAAATTAAAGCAAGAAAGAGACTGTGCACATCATAGATCCAAATTGCTATTAATTTGTGCAAGGTTTTCCTTAATACGAGGTTTCATTCGTGAAATGCAACAAATCTTTCACTCTCAAACTTTATTCAAAGGGTGTTCATTCAAAGTCTGTTAAATTAATCGTTCCTTGATGTGTATTGATGCTAAACATAAATTCAGGTGAGTACCTCAGTCATAAGATACTGTTCATCAACATTATATACTAAATGTATGATTACTTCTGATAATGAGTGACTATGGTAATGGATTGGTACATAACTCCTTGAGCCCAATTCCTGTTGTTTAAACTTCAATGATTAATGTTTTGTAGAAGGATTTCCTGTTCTGTCATACCTAAGATTCAACAACAAGAGATGAAAATTCAAATATAACTTAGTGAGCCTCATCTCACTAGTTTGTGATGTTCACAGTCACAGATAAGTATACATGGAAAAAGGTCCCTTTTTATCAAGTAATTTTTTTCCTTTTGGCAAACAGGAAGGAACAAAAAAAAACAAAAAACAGCAAACTTTATGTATTGAGTTGATATTTGATGATCAAATGATTTTAAAGAGACTGAGTCAATATTTACGAGTATATAAAAACATGTTACATGTAATATACATACTTTGAATATCAAACAAAGTTTTTTTTTTTTGATCACAATTAACTTACCAACTGCTAATGTTCCCTTCATATATTATGAATCAATAAAATGCCAAGAATAAAGTAATCAAAAGAGCAAATTTAAATAACCTTCAAAAATAATTCAATCAATCAAATTAAAAATAGTGACGTTGTATTTTTTTTTTATTCACAAATAAATAAATATCATAAGTATGCAATATTTTTATAACTTTAAAAAAAATCGTTGATAAATTGTAAAACAGAATAAAAATGACTTAAACTCTAGAAAATTTATAAGCTGTGAACGCAATGTGAGTTTAGCTTTGTTACATTTTTGCAATATATATTTTTTATAAAAAGTGAGATCTTTTTTATAACTTATAGTTAATACACATATATGTAAATAATTATTTAGAAAATTGAATGTTTTATTTATTTTGAAGCAATGAAATGATCAAGATATCTTATATCATAGTTTTATATGCATAAATAATGATACTTAGATACTTTCTCAGAATATGTATATTATGGGTGAATTTCGAAATGAATGATAACACAAATTTGAAATGTCAAAAATTCTAAAAAAAGTTATTCCGTTTTGTACGCTAATTTTCAAATCTGTAATTTTTTTTTCGAGAGTCCGACGGTATTTAAAAAATCGGACCCTACTTTTTGAGCTAATTTAACCCATTTTCCAACTTCAGCTTCAATTTAAGCCTAAAAAAATACTCATTTTGAGTATTAAAAAATGGTAATTCGCTAGTGTATTTAATGTAAATTCCATTTCCAGTCTTCGTTTTGACTTAAAAGTACTTCTAGGGGCGTAGGATGCCGGAGTAGGCCCAAAAGTCGACCAAATCCTTTTGTCCTTAAAGAACTTTTTGAATATTACATGAAATGGATTAATAGGGAATGCATCCAAAAGCTGAATCCACCAGCTTTCAAATAAAATATCAAGCGCCTGATAAGAGTCCTTAACTAAAAATAAATCGTCCATCTAAATATTATGTAAATTTTCATTCAATCTCGAGCAAAAATTCGCTAGAAATCTAAGACTTACGGTAGAGCTACTTAAGTAGTAGCACACTAGTAGGATTTCAGCTGATATCTTAATCTTTTTGTGCAATAATACTTTAACAGTAACTTTTATTTTATTTTTACACCTAGGATTTTTGACTGTTGACCAGTGTAATTTAATTATTCCTTTATCAAAGATTTATGACATGTTTATTAAAAGTAAAAACATGTCTTAGTGATGTTTTAAAGTTTTTATCTACTTTTATTTGGAATGAAAGTATTTACTGGAATAGAATTTTGAACTAAGTAAATATAAAAAAAAAAAATCTTAAGCTCAACTTATAGAATCGAAATTATATACTTTTTTACTACTGATAATTTTTTATCTTATATTTAAATGAACAAGTTGCTCTCTTCACAAATTAAAAACAAAATCAGAAATATAAGAAGAGTCTCATAATATGTATGTATTATTATCGTTTTGCCATTTAACGACAATAAATGTTTTGTAAATTGATTATTTGTTTATAGACTATGAAAAGTATGAACTTTGTTTCTAAGTTTTTGTTGTACAACGCCATCTTGGAGATATGAATCTGTTGTATAAATAGTATTACATTTGGTTCATTTAATCATTTAAAATTCGTATGTACATACATATATATATATGTAATATAAAAAAATTATGATTTAAACTAAGAAATAAAAAATTAACAGGTAAATCAAGGTAAATGATTGCATTTTATTACCTATTATGCAAGAAGTTAATAAGGATAATGTAAACTTATATTTGCAAATTACAAAAAAGGTTTTTGAAATATTGATATATGTATGTATATATTTTTTAGAGTATTCATTATTATTTAAGATTATGTGTTGAAACTTTTAAACTTTGTTCAAATCATATATTGTCGTAATGTTCTTGTGACTTTCAATTCAATAAAAACATGTACTATATTGTAAATAAGGTAGGTAGACTGTTTGTTTTTTATGGTGTTCTATAATTGTAGGTAAAATTTGTTGTCTTCAAGAGCTTAAAAAAGATATTAAAAACTGTACAAAAATTATTAAAAATATTTAATTTAAGAACTGAAACGTATATATGGTATAATTATATTCTTAAATAACACATACATCTATAATAGAAGCAAAGTTTGTTGATGTACAACCTTTTCTTGGAAATATTTATTTTTACTGGATAAACGATTTTGTATTCATTGTGAATCATTTCATTATAAGGATCTATGTAAATAAAAAAAAAATGACTTCAATGTTGCCATTCGTTAACTGTAAGGATATTAACATCAAAATTAAAAATCATAATTTTCTTATTTTGCATTTTTTCTCTGTACTATTTATGATAATTATAAAGCACACGCAAGGACTCATCTCCTTGCGTATATACTTAGATCTATTCCACAATAAGTGAAATTAAAAAAAAAATATATGTATACATTCAAACTTTAAAAATAAAAACAAAAAAAATTTAAATATTTTTTACTAAAATTTATTTTTGAATTAGTGCAAACTATGAATAGATGTTATATTTTGTAAATGTTACTCTTATTTTGATTTAACTATAATATTCGATGTTAAAAGACTAACTTAAAACTTGAATAGTTTTGTATATATAATTTTTATAAAAATCTATGTTCAGCAATGAATAAATTAAAGAGAGAGAAAATAAATAAGTATATGGAATTATATTTTAGAACACATTTTTTCAATAAAACTGTAGGTTGGTTAAAAATAAACTATCAAAAACGTCATTTGATGATTAAATTATTTACAAGCTAATTATTTTGTTATAATTTCTTCAGTGTGGTTTGAGAAAATTTTAACATTTCTTCATTTCTTTTTTTAAATTATAACTTATTAATATAGTTACAAACCACAAAATAGTTTTGACTACATTTAACAAAATAGGATTGTCAAGACCATCATTTTAATATGTTCTAATTAGATCTGTTAATATATTAGAAATTGATACAATTATGTATTTTTATAACTTTTTACAACACAATTTGTGATCTAGAAATAATATATTTCGGTTCATCGAAAAAAACAACCATAGACCAATCCTCTTATAAAATATTGTATGTTTTTAATTGAAAACCATATCAGCGCTAAGTTCCAGGATTACATCAAAAAGATATTTCAGACTTCATAAAAATATATTATTATAATAACAATGTTCCATACGCATAGTTATCAAATTATAAGCCGTTTAAATGACCGCCATGGTAGTTTCAGTTATGCGATAAAAATATGGTAGTTCTATTATTAATTTTACTACAAATCTAGTTCTTATTGATATTATAAAAGAATTAAGCTACTCCTATAAGAGAAGGAATATTTAAACTTAATGAAGTTGTTTAATTAGGAGTTTTTATTCGAATAGATAGTATGTCGATCAAGAATGTTTGAATTATAGAATCCTTCATACTCTATAATTATAACTATTTGAATTCTTTGCAACTCTTTAGTCTACTTGGAGGATAATGTTTTGACATAAATCTCTAGGAATAGACCAAATCGGCAGTAATGAATAGAATAAACGAGAAATCTCAAGAATATTCAAATAGAAAATAGTAAACTTTTACGTTTTGATAGACATATATCTTTTATTAGCATTATAAGTAGTGATGTCCAAATGATATATAAAAAATGGTTCTAAAAATGCAAATGTAGAAAAAAGGGCAAAAATGCAAATAAATCCAGCAAAATGGGGTGCATTTTGGTACAAAAAATGTCATTGAAAGTGCACTAATTCCACTGAATAATCATCTGGTCCATCTAGCGGTCCTCCGTTTCCATGTTCCTCTTTTTGGTAAAAAGGTCCTTGAAGATGCTGAAGGCTATCCCTCAGTTCACAGATGTCATGAGGGCGCAGCTAAAGCTCCCTATAATGTTGGGGCTCTCCTTCAAGCTAGGCATATTCGCACCAGAGATATATATCTGAGCCAATCATACGCATCTTCTCATAGGCTGGGTTCTTTTTGAGGGTCTTCTCTATCTTTTCAGCAAACTTAGGAATGGGAGGGGTCTCAAATACCTTTTCAATAATGAACAAGAGACAGTCTTTCTTCAACCTGAGTGAAGCTCATTTCGGGATCATGAAGTTAATCTTGATCAAGAAGAGATCTCAGACAAGAGAGGCATCCTACAAAAGCTTCTTGGCCTCAAAATTCAAAAAAATGCTATCAAGGCCTAAAAAAACCTCACAAAATCAAATCAAGGTCAAAAATGCAAATGAATCTTATTTACATAATTTGGACATTACAAATTAAAAATATCATTATTTTACAATGAAATCCTTTTAAGTGCAAAATTAGTCTAAAAGTATTAATTTTTTATGAAATAAATATTGACTTACTCCTCAAAACTACATAATTTGTATGAAAATGAACATTGTGAAGTCTTAAGATACGGATAAGTCCTACTTTAAGACATAATTTGTACGTACATACAATATAAATATAAGTTTCTACCATTCCCATTTCAGGATTTAGCTCAAAGTACACTACTTAAATAAAATAAATTATTTTCATATTGAGAATCATCCCCTTTTTCTAACACTCTGATCCTGAATTGTTAGCTCATCTTACTTAAACATGCGTATTTATATCACCAGAGCTCTAGATATGCTAATGGCAAAGAATACCACTTAATCAATACAAAATAAATTAATTACTAACTCTCTACATAATGTTTACTAATGTATCTAGTTTCAGGAAATTATCTTCTAAAATTAGCTAGAATTTTGTTTTAATAAAATAATTAAACAAACTCTATATCAGCTCACTTCCCTTCAGGGATGTATTAATGTATATTAATTAAGATTTTCAGGAAATCATTAAATGTACCCATGAGATCGTAAATAAATAATTTTTTATTGTACATAAAAATAGATAATTGAATTGGTTCTCGCACCTAGTACTCTGCCCATGTATATACAACTTGACATTTTGATAAATTTAGTTGTTTTAGCCTTATCTTACAATATATATATATATATATATATATATATATATATATATATATATATGCATATAACAATTTTCTGAGATGTTGTATAATAAGGGATCTCTATCTGTCGATGTAATTGAATCTTTTTTCCTACAGAGATGTGTAGGGTTTTTTTTCTTCCGTATCTTAGAATTTAATATGTTTAAGTGCTTTCTTTTGATACATTTAATGCCATTACAAAACTGATTTTGAGTTACTTTGTTTTAAAAGAAAACTAACTTGAGTTAAAGACAGATATGTACATAATTATAAAAAGATATTGACTAAAATGCCAAATGAATATTTGACAATTTTTTTTTCTTATCAATAATTAATTAACTATTACGAATCAAGTATTATGAGTTAGACATAATATCTTATTCTAGTGGATTTTGAAAGTGTAGAAATCAATCTTGTATTGCTAATAATTGTACATTTTTACACTTAGAATAAATACATGTATGTATATACATATTTTATGTACTACAATGGGCAAAAAATATCGAAAATCCAAAAATCTTTATTTAATAATCAAAATTCATTTCATTCCCCTAAAAGTAAATTAAAAAAACGTTTTTGTCTTCAAATTTTCAAAATAGTAACAAAATTTTTATAAAGTCAATAATTACAGCTCAATAACTGTTGAGTTTAGATATTTTATTAAATGTAAAGTCAAATGATCGGTTTCTTGAGTAATAGGTTGTACGTATCTCAAGAAATAAACATCGAATTCTCAAAACTTCAAAAAAAAAAAAAAAAAAACTCGGTTTGTAATATTCAAGAACACTTTTTGTGTTGCAAAGACATTTCTTTAAATTGTATTTTAGACATAATTTTTTCAACCATTTTAAATAATGAAAATTTCAATTTCATCTCTTCACAAAAGGACGTGCATCTCAGAGACTAGATATGGGTATTGTTGAAACGCAATCAATTGAAAAATTTGATAAATGATATTTTCATATATACATTTTTTTTACAATTTCATGTCTATAAGCTTGTTTTGTTTCATAAAGTTATAGCATTTTTTTTTTTAGATTTATACTCATTTATGCCCCACTAACATAAAAAGCCACAATGTACAATTATTATTATCAACTATCGATTTTTCTACTTATCTTGCCCTTATTAATATTCTGAACGTTTTTTGGTTTAATTCCAATCAGGTTTTCTTCAGCTGTGAATATTTATTATCTATTAAAATAATAATATTTCCATAGTTGGGAAAAATTGTTTAACAACTGATTTAGGGCTTTTTTTCTTCTCTCTTTGTGGTAAGAAAGATTCCGTGTTACAATAAAAATATCATTTTTAAATATACAATATGAGTAATCAAAACTTATTCTTTTCCTAAAATTTAACTTATATATACCTTCATGAAAAGTACATCATAAATTAAAACATCACACTTTTTACAAAATGTATGATAAGTTAATTGCAATTCCTGTAAAACTCGTAGTGTCTTCCATTTAAAAAGAAATAGTTTCATAAATTTTAATAGCCAACAGTTAATTTACACAATTATTTCGAGTTACTTATTAAACATAATCTATTCCTGTAGTTACTCAAATGTAACTACCTCGAAATAAAAATGTTATTGTTAAAACACCTACATATATTTAAAATATTTGATGGATATAAATTTTATATTCTCAAAGAGAATTTCAATCATGATATCCTCCGACATTGATATTCTATATTTTTTTGTTTAATTTTTTTTTGTTCAAAAAACATATACCAAGATCAGTATAAGGGTGGGCTTCACCCTGTTCATTCGCCATTACTAAGGGTATCACAATTGTTTTCTTTTCCTCCACTTATTAATATTCTTAAATTCGGTGGGTAGTCTTGCCCAATTTCAGGTCGAAAATCAATTAGGGAGCACTTTAATTTTCTTAGTATGTGAAATCAACACCTCTTAAATTTTTAATTCAATTCGAAACCCTTGAAGATCATTCCATTTATCTTTTAATTCATTATGAAAACATTCTTGGCAAATGCTTCATACGGTCCAAGAATTTCACCTTTGTCGTCTGAATATTAATGATTCCGACTGTCCTTATTATTATTCAGTCAATTTCTAAAAAACCTCGGATGTTCAAGTTCCCACTGGAGCACTCTTTGTTAATTTTTATAAGCCAAAACCCATTCACCCTGCGAGAGAATTCCAGGGCCTCGGTGAAATAATAATTTGTTTGTGTAGAGTATTGGTGATTGAGTGAAAAAAATGATGCCAGCAACATAATTAATTCTCTATATAATTAATAGGATAATTAAAACTTGAAACTACAAAATAAGCAGGACCTTGTATCTTTTTAAATAAAGAATATCTAATTTTACAGCCTTATGGAAATAATATTTTTTTTTAAATCTAAGTACATTTATTTTTCTTTCAACCATAATAAATATCATTAATATAAATATTGGTTAGTCCTTTATTATCTTATTTCATTTTGCAATGCTCAAAAACAATATCTTTTGGCAGACTTTGCATATGTTTTAAGTATAACAAATAGTTTTTTGACTAACTAAAACATCCAATAAGGAAAAAAAAAATATTTTGTTACGATACAATAGATTGTAAATAATTTGTTTCTCTACACATTTTCCCATTTGAGTTTTAATTTAAAAAAAAATATGTGTGTTGTATCGAATTATCTATAAAAAAAAACAACTAAAAAAAAAAAAATAATGGGATAAGGTTTTTAGATTTATAAATACTTTAAATTCAAGCCAATAGATATATCATGCTATTGTAGTATCTTTTTTTATTTTGCTTGAATAAATTCTATTCTACATATTTGAATATTCAATATTGCGATCAATGTATGAGAGGTATTTAATTCAATTTGTGATAAATATTGATGAAAGTAAAAAAAAATATGTACTCACATATATTAAGAATAATGGTAAATTATTAACTTTCTTTTTGGGAAAGCTCTTTGACATAGAGGGTCAAATGACTCAACATTTTTTAAACATAGATTGTTCTGAAATTGAAATAGGTGGTGATGGACAAAAAGTTTGACTTTTGCAGGCCAAGTTTAATTTACATGGTCTATAGCTATGAAATGAGTCTTTATTTTTGAATTCCTAACGTTTATTGTGAAAAAATGTACAAAAATTTAATCTTCAAAATAATGGTTATAGCTAATGAGACATTTCTCCCATCTCTCAGGGAATTTGTAGATGCCGCGCATAAAAAATGGTCTGTTTTTGGCCACAAACAAGTCATCGAGCCATTTTTTGACGACTTCTGCGTGAGAATTGAAACGCTGTTCTTTTAATGCGTGACTCATCGATGTGAACAAGTAATAAACTGATGGCGCCAAGTCTGGCGCCGAGTAAGCTGCATGCACAAACAGTTACCAATTCTACGTCTCCACCAAATTTCTGGATCGCTCTATTTCGATGTGGTGGTGCATTGTCATCAAGAAAAATACCTTGGTCATACCGATCGGAATATTCTGAGCGTTTTTGGAGTATAACACTATGTTCAAATCGGCCAATTGCCGTTGGTAGCGTGCATTGTCAACTGTTTCATGGGGTTTTAACAAATTGTATTAGATCATATCACGCTGATCCCAAAAAACACAGAGTATTGTCTTGCATTTTTATTCAAATGATCACAGAAAATGAACAAAATCGTAGTTTGAAGGCACGAAATTCGATATTTCCAAGAATGGACAAAAATGTGTTGTTGTATGAACAAACAATGAACTGAATATTGTTGTTGCCAGATGACAAACGAAAAAAATAAGACATTTGGAATTGCTTAAAAATATTCCTAGCGACATTTGTTGCCTAATACCTAA
This sequence comes from Lepeophtheirus nordmannii, assembly GCA_963680855.1. NCBI lineage: Eukaryota > Metazoa > Arthropoda > Copepoda > Siphonostomatoida > Caligidae > Lepeophtheirus > Lepeophtheirus nordmannii. The sequence goes on along the minus strand of OY804521.1, from coordinate 38,488,783 downwards.
AAGTCTCATTTCATAGGTGTAGACCTAATAGAAGTTGCATTAAGTAATGTAAAATACTTAATAAAAACGCACATGTTTTTATAACTTTACATTCATTAAATCAAATGATTTAATTAAAAAAATTTCATTCAAGTAGTTGAATATATATTTACATAGAGGCGATATGAATACGTATCTCATTAATTGTGAGTTTATTTAACTAATTCTTTGATACAAATTAAATAAATGTAACACATGGTTGCAAAAAAGTTATTCAGTGTCGCGGATTTTTTTTTTTTTGTCTCTTTTCTTTTGATGAATTTCACATTTTTTTTTGCTGTTTATTTTTGAGAGTGCAAATCAAAGATATACACTTTCAAATTTATATATGTACATATATACAATTTATACTATAGTATTGAATAGCTTGTACATATATATGGCTTATATTAGAGAGCCAGAGGGAGAAAAACTAAACGACTAAGGATTTATTATGGATATTAAATATGTATATAATTATGAATGCAAAATTTATGTATATATATATATACTATAAACTCCATTTTTAAACAGATGAGTTGCAAAACTTTGACAATCAACATTTTATAAAGTGTTAATTGAGTCATTAAAATGTGTATAATTCATGCAAAAAAAAAGAAAAAATTGACTCATCAGATTTACTTTTATTTATTACTAATATTATATAAAATAATAATACAATCTATCAGTTGACCTACCGTGTTGTACTCTCACATATTTAATTAGCAAAAAAATGCATTCATTTTCATATCCAAAAAAGGTTTTTTGTTTATCCTTGTATTTAGCAATTTTACGCATATTTGCACTAAACACATATTTCTTTAAATAAACAAAGCTATTTATTTTGTAATGAATCTAATTAGTTCACTATTAATGAATTTGCCCTGGGTGTGTTTACACGTTACATTTAAGACTCATTTCGTAGACTAAATAATACATTTTTTTAAAGGGATGAGTATATTTGAACTATTACAAGCTTTTTGTTCTACCTACTTACTTTAATGAGAATAAAATATTTTTTAAATGGCCTCTTCAACCGCCGAATAAAGGAAGCTTTTGATTTAAAAACATAGCGCTTAGTAAGGAACAGTGGCTCACTACTACTGGGACACAACATGCACAAAAATAAAACTATTTGTCCTTTTTTTTCATTAATAATAAATATAATTATTTTATTATAATAATTGAAATTTATATTGTTAATGAACAGTTTTTATATTTATATTAAATACAGTCAAATCCAAGTAAGTACAAAATTGTTTTAACAACTGCATTTTATCTTACAGTATTTACTCCAAAAACAACTTTCCATAAAAGTATCTTGATGTTGCACTGAAACGTCTGGATATGTGCAACTTTTAAGCGTAATTTGTAAGTGAAAAATTCTCAAAAATTCACAAATTACAAGATTCAAATATTTGTTCAATTATCTGATCTTTTTTTCCTCATTGTCTATAGTGTGTTTCTATATGTTGTAATCCTTAACGTTTTGCCAGTTTATTACTGATGTATGGATCAGGATGTGGTATGATTTATATGCTCATGATCCATATATGAGTTTATAAGAAAAATGTCAGCAAAACTAAAGTTTTTTTCAATTTCAAATTCAGCTAGTTAAAGAAATATTTCAGAAAAATACCACCGAAAAAGTACAAACTTTATTATCATTAAATTTAAGTGAGCATCCAATAAAAAAAATCCGACTGACATTTTCCTGAATGCATACTATACCTTTTCAAGTTCAATATGGAATCAAGCAAATTCAATATGGGAATAAGAAAGTTCAATATGGGAATAAATAAAGGTATAAAAGCAGAGAATTTAGAAGGAAAAAATTCACAAAGATGTAATCTTTGTGTCGATAAGGAAATACTAAAAAGAACTATTTATAAGTGCAAATTCCTTTATATATTGTACCCTGTATTAAAGACGATCATACATAAACGTTAAAATGTTGAATATATATGATATTACTATTGTACGTATAAGTTTTTTTTTGTCAATCTTACAGATTTGTTAGACAATACAAACAATGTCTGTGAAATAAATAAAATTATGATATTATTCTTTGTGTTGAAACAACTTTTTCCTATACTGATAAATTCGGTAAAAAGTCGAAGTTTAATTGCCTAAAAAAATTTGTTTATTTAATTTCTATGCAGTGATAATTGGAGGGGAACTATTTCTAGGAATAACTTGCAAGAGCAAGTTATATATTTTGTCGTTTTTCAAATAAAAGGGAGAAATTTTTTTTACTTGCCGCAGTCTATGGGTTAATAAACTAATTATTTTCTTTTCAATACATGTTCTACATTTATTTTCTGCACACAAAAAGACACAAATTAAATACATATTCAAACGTGGAAAACATAGGGCTTTCAACACTGTTGACACAGCCTCTATAAAATTTACGAGCTTCTTCTGTTCTTTTCTTCGAATACTCATTTTTTAAAACATAGTTCACATCTTTTCTTATACTTGTATCTTGTAATGGTTCTAAGCTTCTGAACATTTGTTGATGATGAAGACAAACCAATTTCAACAGACTAAAGATTCTGCAAAGCTTTTAGTAAATTGTTAGAGTTGAACTTTTTTGTTCGAGAATTGTATATTGTAAATTATTCAAGTGTTTATCAATCCAATACTAATTAGTTGAAAAATCATCTTTCTATAGAATTTTATACTTTTCCTAGCAGGACCATAACAATCAACCTTGTGATCACTCAACAAGTCCACTAGGCTTTCTTTTTCTCTTTCCCTTTGTATTTTTTTTTCACTGTCATTTCTTCATTGTGAAACGTTAAAGTCATTAAAATATCCCTTTTATTTTGAAACTTAAAGACAGAACATCATTGGTGTTACAGAAAATTAAATTGTTAACATTAAACTTATAAATATTATTTCATTGTGAAAAAAAAAGTCATATTAAGAACGAATTTAATAAAAATCAAATAAATGTATCAAGAAATTGTTAAAAACTACTTAAACATTCAAAGGATTAAGAAAATTCGTGCAATTTCATAAATAGCTAAACGATTCCACTTTTGATGAAAATCAACAAAAAAATCAAAATTTATAAAATCTTTCTTATTAAAAACACAGAGGAAAATTAGAGATGTGGTCACTACATACATTAAAGCTCTACTCTGAGAAAGGTTACTTACTATGCATCATTGTAAACTTTAATTGACTTTTGTTACCTTTTTCTCAACGTGAGATTAATTGTGTGAGCTGCTTCTCAATTTGTCTTATCTTGTCTCGTTTCGTCATATTTTTTTATACATATCCTAATATAAAACGTAGATATATGAACTATGTAAAATGTCTATAAGAAGATGATGTTTGAAATCGAAACTACCGCAGGAACGTATCAATGAGGGATAGAACTCTTAATCTTTCTTTCTTTTTTTATAGATATTATTCTATGGGTCTCTACCCTTTCCATATGTATGACAAAACATTTCATTCCGTCAATTTTTGTTAAGAAAAGAAAAGTTTTTTTTTTTTTTTCAAGTCGGAGTACACATTTTCAATCATCATAAATACTAAACTGCCAATATATTAATGAAAGTTATAATTTATTCAAGATTATATTTTTAATAACTTACTCCAGGATCAATAAATCAATAAAACTGTACCTCAAAAAAAAAATATAATTTATGTTTTTAAAAAAATAATAGACTTTTAGTCCTTTTTAAGGTCTTTAATAAATATACATATATATTTCCTTATAATTTTATATATGAATATCAAGCTATAAAAATTTCATGTTTTTTCAAATATATGAAAAGAAAAGTTTAATTAATAGAGCTTTGATTGTAATTTTATTCCTATTAGTTCATTTTTAAGGTGAATTTGACATTCATGGTTTATTTTTAACGTTGAAATAAATAATACGTATTTATATTTAATTATTTGAATACTTTTTTTTTTATTTTTGTATGAATGTTATAATAACTTTTTCCCTGATTAATTTTATATCACGAGTACATTTTATAATTATCAAACTTATTCTTTGGATAATGAATAAAAATATATTTTGTTATATTTATATAGAAACTATGGTTAAGTCCATTAATCTATTTTGACCATAAATCTATGGACAAAATATTATTGTATCATACTTTGGCATTTTCTAATAATACAAATGCACTTAGTAAAATATTTATTGCAAAATCAATTTTTCTAAGGTAGAAAATACAAAAGTTCTATTCAAATAGGAAGTCCATATCCTTTTTTTTATTTAATTCTATGTACATGGTGATTGAAACATGATGATTTGGCAATTTCTTTGTGATTGTAAAAAAGTTTGTGAACATTGAACAATTAGATGTATCATTTATATACAAATAAGGTAATGGCTGATTTAAATCTGGTTTTCTAAAGTTTGACAAGTATACAAAATTTAGTATTTATAGTATAACATTTATATTCTAGAATTGATTTTAGATTATACGATCATTACTTTTCATTTAAAATAAAAATATAAACATTTATTTAAGTGCATGGTCATACGGGGTGTCCAAAATAATTGAGCTTTAACTCAATTAATAAACATTTAAATTTAGATATAAATAATAAATTATCCATATATTCAACAATCAACGCATTATATTTCAAAAGTATTTCTATTTCCTTCTGAAAAAACTTCTGCCCAAGATAAGGATTTTTTAAAATTTGGGTCTCATAAAAAATGAAACAACTATAACAGAGCAATAGCAATCCATTGGCAAATGAGAGTAAGGTGAAGATTGAATAAACTCAGCAGAGTTTCCCAGAGCTTAAAAAAGATTTCCAGGGACTTCGCTCAAAGTCAGTCCGGGAAATGAGAAATCCGACTCGTAATACTTAAGTATGACGAAGCTAAATCTATTGTTCTGCTGACTTTCAGTGGGATCCCTGGAAATCTATTTTTAAATTCGTGGAAACTAGGAAATTTGGGATCCTGGAAGTAAACAATATATACATGTAAAATTTGGTAAATATTTTTTTTTTTATATTTTAAAAAGAAATAATAAGTTCTTTTGAGCAAATTAGATCGTTGTCAGGGATTACAGGAAAGGTCAGACATGTCCAAAGTCAGGCCCGCGGTCAATTTTCATCCGGACCACCGCCTCTGTCATAAAACCAATAAGTTCTGGCCCACATGAAAAATTAATACATTGGGTAACAGTGCTGTCACCTATGTGTGCTAAGAGCTGCCATCTAATTTTGTCAATTAGGAACAGCAAATTAGTATATGAGTAATTGAATGAATGAGCCCTTAGGTTCTAAGTATGTCATATTATTTTCTATATTTATATTTATAAATCACCCCTTGTTCTTTTTTTAAAATAATATGGAAGATATTATGTCTACGAATACAAAAAAGTCTCAATGAAAACTGCAACAAGTAGTCGTCGATTATATCCATGTTATTTGAAAATGATATACTTTTTTGAACAATAATTATTTTTTGTTTATGTCATCAACATATTGTTGAGTGTTTCCTCTATCTATTGTTGTTTAATCTTATGAATGTAATTGGATAAAGTCATTTACACAATATGTACAGTAAAGGGGAAGGGGGCTAATTGATACACAAGTTTCTATCAGTTGTGTTCACACATTTTTGAGGAATAGTCACCTGTTATAGTTGCACTTGCTACGTTTAATGTAAGGTGATTTGTATGTAGAGCTATGCCTGAGCTCTGACTAATGTATTCTGAACATATGTACACTTTGGGATTGATTATTTTCATGTTAAGTATTAAATATTGCTGATGGGTCAAATATTAAGTGAGAAGTTAGTATATTATTAAGTCAATGAGCTCCCTAGGGCAGTGGTCCCCAACCCCCGGTTCGCGAATCAATCAGTACTGGGGTGCACAATAACTAATTAGTTATTTCTGTTTCATTTATTATCTAAGTCTGTGACGATAATACTTCATCCACAGACTATAGAGAACAATAAACTATTAAGTATAAATGCAAATTACAAAAGATAATCAATTGTGCAGGGTAGTTGTTAATTATTATTGGATTGATAATTCTTAATTGACTCATCTCGTTGCAAAGAAATTAGCTCAGGGCTCCCATTGATTTAGCGTTAGGGACAGTTTTTGATGTTATAATATGTTATATTGTTGGAGCAATGTGCTAATAAAGTTTAAACTGAGTACACAGTGGATTCACGTTTATTGTTATTATTAATATTTCAACCGCCCGGTCCACAGTAAAATTGTCAAGAGTTGACCGGCTTGTAGTTAGAAAAAGATTGGGACTCCTGCCCTAGGGTATAGTTGATTCCAATTAATACATATTCAGGGAATAATAATAAGAAAATATTATGACCGTATTTTCCTGTCTATAAGAGACCCTGTCAATTTTTAAACAAAAATTCTGGAAAAAAGTACCTACTTGTGCTAAAAGCACCTATTCCCATGGATAAGAGACCCCCCATTTTTAGAGTGAAAATTTTGTGCAAAAAAGGATCTGTAACACATGGAGTTATTCTATTCATGCATCTAGTTTAATTGTATTTTTCAACCTTTATTTCAGATAAAGAAAGAAAAAAAGATCCAAAATTAAATAAAAATTGCCGATTATTCCATCTGTGATATTATCATTCATTCATAGTGCATAGAGAATTGTTCAAAGAATAACAATAGCTTATCCGTATGCAACCAATCAACTCCAAGAACACTAATAAGTAAAAAATTTACAGCTGACAAGAAATTATATATACGAGTTCACGAAACCTTTGTACCACAATAGGGTCGAATTAACACTTTCAAGAAATTTTGAATCATGTTTTCACAAGTTCTGTTCTTGTTAGCGAACACCAAAACTATCTATTTGAGTCTTCAAATGTAAAATTATTCATATTTGGATAGAAAAAAATTACAGACTCTTTTTTTGTTTGCCTGTATTAGACAATGTTCTTTTTGGAAGAGATTTAAAAATATTTGATACGTCAAGTGTGACTCAAGCATTTAAAGTTTATTTTTATTAAATTTATGTATTGGATGAAAAAAGTAAACCTCACTTGGCAAAAATGAGCCAATCAGTAAAATAATTTATATTGAACTCAAATAATTATAAATGCAAGATAAGCGACAAGTTTAAAAATTTATTTATCATATTTTTTGTATGGTTATTGTATAATTATTAATTAGTGAACACTTTATAATTTTAATATTTCATGAGTTTCTGATGTGTCAATGATTTTTTTATTAGAAAAATGTTGATAACATTAACACAATAATATATACTCCTATGCTTAAAAAGTATATATGACTTGGATACAGCCTTTCAAGATTACAGTGTTACTAAATGTTACACAATTTTTTCCTTTTTTCTTTGAATTAAGGGCAAAAAAAATCAAAAAAACCTTATTTCGTAATAAAAATTCATTTAAAGCCCCTCAAAACTAGTAAATCTCAAAGGAGGTTCAGAAATTTTTTGAACCTGATCTTTGTAAATTTCAGAGCTCTCAAGTCCTTTGACAACAGCTAATTTTCGTTCAAAAAAGGCCATTTCTCAAATTTTCTCAAAATGGGTTGAGAGGTCAAACAAATGGCTTTTGAAGGATAAAACTCTCCAATTCTCATTTTCTTATGAATAGGCAGCAGGAAATCCTTTGAGCGAGACAAAATAACGGATTGATCCAATAACATGAAAGCCTAATGTACATACATCGTATCAGAGATTTTAATTATTTTATTCCTGTCAGTAGTCACTCTCAGGACTCGAAATAATAAAGACGTTAGATATAATCAACTAATCATTCTATTGCTTGTTTTTTTATATATCTGGCGATGAAGCTGAATATATCCTGCTGAAATAACGTAAGATCAACAACATACCACACACACTTTTACAAACAGTTTTCAATTTTTAGATCTTCAATTGCTGTATTTTAGTTAATTTTATTCCACAAACTGTTAATGATAATTTTGATGTGGGCTGAGGGTACCAATGCCAACCTCTATATGTTGAAAATATGAAATTCACCCCTAGAATATCAATTTTTGCTGACATCTATAAAAAATCTTTATTAAAATCTATAAAAGATAGTATGTATTTTCTATTGAAGGACGAACAGTGATCAATTGCATCCTGTATTGACTGTGGAATATCTTCTAAACATCCTCGGGTCATGAAGCCTTTCTGCTTAGAATATATGGTGTAGGGTAGAACTTTCTTTTCATTTCGTTTAAACTATCTGTATATACCTTGAAAGATGTACGTTTACAGAAGAGAGATTGAACGATAATTTCTTTTTTTTCCCCTTAATTGTTTAAGGCGAAGATCAAAATTTCTTCACTCATATAATCGGTAATGAACCAAGACCTGCTCTAGTATTGGAACCAGTTACAAATCAAAGTTTTAAAAAACTCTCGAAAGGAAGCCCAGAAGATCTAAAGGAGATCCAAAAATTGACCAGATGCCAATTTCAAGTAGGTTTTTTTTTTTTACATTGAAGAGATTTTTCTTAGTACTTAAAGGAAAAATTAAGGTCAGTTATTCTTCTTCATATTCTAATCATTTCACATTAACTTTCATATTCTATAATTTCCTCCAATTTGATTGCGTAACTGCGTATTGATCAACCATTTCTTTTTTAGGGCAGCATCGTCTTTCTTGCTCTTGATTCAATGTTATTCAACGTTTCTAATGATTAAATATTTCCGGACTCTGACCTTAATTTGATGTTGTTAATAGCTTTAGATATCTCTTTTTGACTCTAAAGCGACACATTTAGTCTCCAAAAAGAACTTCTGGTTTTAAATGAAGTCCTGAAAGTAGAAAATAGAGGGCAATGATCAAAAATTTATGATCGTCGGACGCTGAAATCCAAAGAGTTGCAAGAACAAAGTCATGACTGTCGCGTATCTCTCTAACTAACCTTGTTTTAGTATAAAATGTCATTTTAGGTGATGCTTCATTAGATATCAGACCTAAATTGCAAATGTTTTTATCCCAGATGACTTCTTCTAGCTTTCTGGGGCTGATTATATTGTTTGATCCTTCTTATCCTCTTGAATCTCTCTCTCTCTGGTCTACAATTAATATTCAGAACTCTGACCACAAGACATGTACCAATGTGTATTTTTGATAAAAATATTGGAGAATCAATTATAATTAATTCTGTACATGGCATATAATGTTGTTGTTAGTCCAAGAAAATCAAAATCTACGATTTGCAAAGTTTCCTCCTGGATCAGACGCTAGAATATCTTATTAAGACCAAAGTATCTCTGAACGAGTGGATTATTTTCAAAACATTACAGTATGCAAGCCTTACTTAAGGTTTTTTTTATTAGTCTATATGATTAATATATAATAAAACACTTATATAATTATAAATAAATATTATATATATATAAATTAAATGGAATTGCACTTAGTAAATATAAATAAACATTGCAGTTTAAAATTAAACCCTTCAGAAAGAAATCATCTGATTTTGACATATATACTACATTGCACAATTCTATTATTTCGAGAAAATTAAAAACTTTTAAGTGGAATTAAAAGTTAACAAATGTATTTAATAAAGTAAAATCAACCACACAAGTTGAGACGCACATTAACAAGAATAAAACATTTTAAAACTCAGGGTTATTATTCAGGCTAGACAATATGTTGTGCCCAGATAAGACTTAAATACAATAAATAGTAACAATAAAGGAGATAATAAAACCAATGAATCCAACTGACCTCTTTTCTACCCAATTTTATAATAGCCAAAAATCAATAATTCTAATAATAAATAAATTTCAGAGAAAACAATAAAAAAATATTGCTTTTTCTTCAAAATAATTACGCTCAGACATCATTGATCCCATATCTCCAAAAAAAAAAAAAGATGATAAAAATAATTGGTTTTTGTGACAATATATCTAATTGACACTAGACAATATAAGTGTTGCCATAAATTCAGTAGCTATTGCTTTTTTGATGTTGGAGAAAAAGGAGTCTGCTGAAACCTTATCATCTTCCAACTGTTCTTAATCTCCATACAAGTCAATGATATTTAGTTATATTTCATTAAAAGCCGAATACTTGATGAGATCGAGGCCCCCCAAATTATATAATTTTTTAATAGTTGTTTTTTTCTTCAATATTTTTATTTAAAAATTTTTAAATCTTTATTGTTCTTCTTCAATAGGCCAGATGTAAATACTGCAATTTGAATAACCTTGTCATGCACAATATATACTTAAGTATATTTCACCTATTTTGTTGGTTATATCATACCTAATGATCTCAAATAATGGATTTTTAAGCAGTTCAAATAACTAATAGTTCAAGTAGTGAAGCAAGCCACATATACCGTATACACTCGCATATAAGCCGATCTCGCATATAAGCCGACCCTCTTAAACTGCTTTAAAATGGCCAGTTTTTGCAAAAACCCGCATATAAGCCTTAGGTGCAATATCCAGTGATGTATCTTTCTCCATCGTCTGATATTGCTTTTATCTGCACCAAACTTTGTTCCTGCCTCCAGGTTGCTTGTTTCTTCAGCGACCTTAATCGCTTTTAGCTTGAAGTCAGCAGTATAGGACATACGTTTTCCTTTTTCTCCAGACATGATGTATTGCGGAAATAATTTTACAACTAAAATTATCAAACTTCAGCACACTTTTAAATTCTGTGGCCGCGTACTCACGTTTGCCTTATTGGTTTGCTGTTCTTCGATACGCCACGTGACCCTCGTCCCCCTTCCCACGGGATGCCTAACAATTGGCTGCCTCTGATTTCCCTCTTCAACTGCCTCTGTTTGAGCGTGTTATTTCTAAGAAATCAAACGGTGTACCAATGACGTCGGCTTCATCATTAGCTCTAGCTGGTTACGGCTCGCCACTGGTGACACACAACCAAATAAAGAGTCAGATAGCGATGAAAACGTGTTGCTGGAAAATTGGCATTAGTATTTGTCCTCGTGTTCATTTTGTTTTATGCACATATAAGCCGACCCCTGATTTCAGCATTGTATTTTATACTTCTAAACTCGGCTTATATGCAAAGTATATACGGTAATTTCCGGGTTTTGTTTTACATATTACGTACCTGATTATGTATTCATGAATAATAATCCACCCTATACATATTTTGTAAAGTAACGGTGACAAATGTTTTGTTAATATGTTAAACTATATATATGTATATAACCTATTATATATAATTCAATGCATTTATTGAAAATAATATTTTCAATGAGTATTTACACCATTCTTTTACTAAGTAATTTAAAAATATATTATTTCATTTAGATATTTGCAGCTATTGGGTGAAAGGAACATTGTTTAATACACAAAAACATGTTTAAGTATTTATATATCATATTAGCAGTACTTAAATAAATTTGAATTCTATTTTTGTACACTATATGAAGACACCTACAAATGGTACTCACAAAGTCATTTCTTTTTTAACACACATTTCTTTAAAAAAGTAAATCCTGCTTCTTGTGGATTTAGTTTTAATCTACTATTTTAAGTCCTCATTTCGGTCTCTATAAAATGTAGTAGGAAGAAATTTTTTTTTAAACTACTAAAATAATTTATTTGTAAGTCATTTACACATTTTGTATCAATTGATTTTTAGGAGCTCATAGATTGAATTTTTGTTGTCAAGCAGTTACTTTATTATATTTAAGTAATGTTTTTTTTTCTTGAGAAGGGATATAATAGTACAGACACAGATATTTTTAAATCCTTTGATTTACCAGACAAGATAAATATTAACCTCTCTAAAATTTTCAAGAAGATTTTCAACTCTTGCCTAAGAAAAGGTAATTTTGTATCTACTACACAACAACTGCACTACTTGAATAAATCGATGGTTTTTTTTTTTAAATGGGCCTTTAAATAATTTTTTAATTATAGGGGTCAACAAATTTTGCCCATTTTTCAACTTGAACTTCAATTTAAGCCTAGAAGGAACCTCATTTTGTGCATTAACAAATAATGATTCGCTAGTGTATTTAATGTAGATTTTATTTCCAGTCGTTGTTTTGACCTAAGAGGGATTCTAGGGGCGTAGGGCGCGGGAGTAGGTCCAAAAGTCGACCAAAACGTTTATACTTAAATAATCCCTTAAATACCACATGAAATAGATTAATAAGGAATGCAGTAATGAGCTGAGCTTTCTGAATAACTTTTATTATACTTATACCCCTTAGGATTTTTGACTGTTGACGAGTGTTATTTGATACACAAGGATTCCTGTCATGTTGGTACTCTTGAAAACATTTTGAAGGGAAATGTGTATTCATTATAACTACTTATGTAGATTCAAACACTCAGAAGGCTACTCTAATCTGCTCGGAAAAATTGAGGACATTTTTTAAAATCAAAATTCCTAAACAACATTGGTATTTGTATTTAAAATTGGCTGTTGACGAATGAATTTCAAAAATTAAATATATATTTTCAAATATTGGGAAATGTTAAATTAACTATGAACAAACACTAATTATTGTAGTTGTATGGGTGTCTCATTAGTTGTGGCAATCAATGTATATATTTATGTTGATTTGTTTGTATATATAAATAATTTGTTCATATTAATGACATCATCTTACTTTTTGTTAAATTAATTGAGTTATATGTTGTAAAATTTAATTTTTTAAAATGTTCTTTTTAAAATCATTTATGTGGATACCAAAGCAGCATTGACTCATAAAATTCCTTTGATGAAGTACATACACATATGTGTGTATAAATAAAAAATGGTTTCATATACATATATGAAAAAATAATAATTAGCCTAGGGAAAAGTTTTTTTATTATTATTGTTGTGTTTTATGCATTTTTAGTCATTGGACTAATTAATATTTCTATTCATACAAACAATTAGTTGATTATTTTTTTATGAATTACTTTATTCAAATATTATTATTGTTAATTTTTTTTTTTTTGGGTATTTTTGCATTTTGTTTTGTAATGAGTGTAATAGTTTTGTTTGTTTGTAGCTAAAGATTCGGCTCATCGTTTCCATATTATATAAGCATTAGACTAAGTCATTTTCTGTGGTAACTTTTTCACACAAATTATTTTCATTTAATTTTTTTAAAGCAATTCAAGATATTGGGGGTAGAGTATTTTATTTTTGTTCAAAGTACATCGACTTTATTCAAGTATATAACTTCTTTAATTGAAGACAAGTCTTTGTTTTTTATTTAGAAATGGACTGACTAACCCCAGACTCTCATATGCTTATACGATCGTTATATAAATACATAAAGAGCCAGATTAATACAAGTAGTTGTGTCTGTGGCTTATACCAAACTTGGGGCAATTTGGATCTTTCAAAACTAATATTTTATTATTTTTGTATATAAATGGTGAATTTCATTAAAAGGGTCTCACAATGAACAAAAACTGAACAGATCGAGTCCAGTCTAGTTAAATAAACTTTTGCTAAATTACCAAAAAACATTTTCCCACAAAACTCTAGACGCTCGGTTTAGAGCCACTAGATTGAGACACACCGATTTTATATTTGCAAATGGTTGCAAAAAATCATTTAGTAATGATTCCACCTTTTTAAGTGTCTTGAACATTAAACCATACAAATTTGCTTTGTATTTTGATCCGTGTAGCATATCCCTTCTGACAGTTGACATCCGTAGTTACTTCAAATTTAAACGTAAAAACTTTCTTTGGGTTTTAAGTCATCACAATAAGAATATAAAGATATAAAATAACCATTTTTTATTTTTCCTTGTATTATATTTTAGATCAATATATGTGTATCAATAAAGAATTTGATACACATTTGTTAACTTTGTGTCTCAAATATAAATTTGTATATAAATATAAACATAATTATTAGTGTGGTCTTAAATGTAATATTTTATGTATCTTTCAAATGAAATAAGTACAAGGATATTAATTATTATATATAATGCACTATTGTTTAAGTCAACAAAATTTAGAGTTTTAATACTTTGAGTGCCACGACGTGAGTACACACTCATTTTTCCTTCTTTGCATGAGTGATGAATATGTTATCACATATTTTTTTTTTTTTTTTTGAGTATGCATGGGTTTTATGAGATGATTATTCTTTCAGTATAAGATTTTTAATAAACTAAAGCACATTCAAATATTATATATATTCATTCATTCATACATATAATAATAATAATCTAATAACTTTTTCTTTACATTTAAAATATTAAAATTCTTTTCATTCATAAAGCACTATGTAAAATTCTAAAACTATTTAGAAATATTGAGTATTTACAATGTACATAACTTTTACATAAAAGGTATATTTCCAATTTTGGCTTTATATACATATATATATATATATATATTAAAAATGAAATTTCTTCTCTTTACAAGACCTTTCATAATACCCTTGCCAATGCTTCGTGGTTTTTCTTCTAAATTCAATAAGACCCAAAAAAATTCTACAATTTTTTTCTTATTTTCTTCATCAATTTTCAATTTAAACAAAATCAAAGTAAGTTTTTCAAAAATCATTTCCATGACAAGTTTTTGATATCATTTCAAACCCTTGATGGATATGTTTCTAATTTGCTCTGGGAGTGTTCACCATATGAGTATGTTTTTATCACATAGGGTGTTAATTCATGGCTTGTATATAAATTTGTGATGAGCTATAGGGCATAGTCTTGTATGAACCATCCAATGAATCAAACTAGCAAATATTTTCATTTTTTTTGATTTGGCGTTTACAAAGTGTTCACTGTTCATTAAGAGGCATCAATTCCCTCAGAAATATCGTCAGTGTCTTCAAAGATATTTTGTTATTTATTTGTAATTTCATTCAGTTTGTCCAAAATTATTCATGTGACAGAGCAAGATCTTTATTCTCGAAGAATATATTTGATAATTTTGCAATTGCCAATCATTAAACAAATACAATTAAGATCATCAGAGACGAATTCTTCATGTATGTTACTTTTTCCTCTTAAGTAGTGTAATTTTTGAAATTCCGTCAAAGCTGGTGGGCGGACGCTATGAAAAAAAAAATACCTTATATTTTTAGATATATACATATTTTAATGCAAGTTAAAATGATATTTTAATAAATATTTGAGCCTTATTTATATATTTATTAAAGATCACTATAATATATTTCTTGTAAATTAATTAGTGCTCTTTTGTTAGACAATAATTTAATTATATTACCTTACGTAAGTTCTTTAGAAAGTTTATTTTAATCATGTGAGGAAACTATATTTTTTTTTCCAAAATACTTGCACATTGAAAAAAAGAATCAAATAAAAAGTATATATCGAATAACAAAATAAATTGTTTGAGTCAACAAAGGCTACGAGGATCGTGTGGGATACAACAAGTTACATAAACCATTCAAAATGCCAAATTATTAGCTAGGAATTCGTGTCACCTAAATATTTGTATACATTCCATAGATATATTCTAAACTTTTTGTTGATTAAACAAGGAATCAAACATTAGAAGAGCAAAGTAACGTCACATGTAATGAATTGTACATGTGGCAAAGTACTAATTTAACAAATTACCAGGCTAATAAAATGTCACGACACTCTGTACTAGCAGGCGGGCTCCATGATTTTGAATAAAAAAGGTACACCTTTTCAAAGATAAACATCCCCCGAGAAGAAAAAATAAATCTTGGGATTCACATCCATGCTTCTGATTCCGGCTCGGGATGGAATAGAATGTACCCATTTCTGTGAGATAATGCAATCAATACCATGGACTCCTCCAATATCGGAGTAACGATCCTGAGTTCCCCCCTTCAGATTTTAACCCAAACCTAGGGATTCTTCAGAGTATTTCCGAGTCCGAGGGGCTTTAATACATCGTGTTAGGGAATCATCAACTATTAGAAGATATGCTATAATTTTCTAGTATTTTCAATATCACTTATCTTGGCTGATGCTCAGATAATCAAATGGAAATATTTTCCGTACTTCCATAATGACTCTACATTAGACATATTCTGTCAAAATATAAGAAAAGGTACTTCTTCAGGAAGCTTGATAACCCTATTTATTTAAAAATTATGGAGTTAGGAACAAAATTTTGCCATTTGAGGATCTAAATGAGTCGTTATACTGTCGTTTGGGACTGGAAGGTTCTGGTAACCTTTGTCATAGTATCAAACTGAAGGCTGGAAAAAGAGAATTATGCAGTAAAAACTTCAATCGTGTTATTTATACATTTGTGAAGTAGCATGCAGTCAATATTTTGATACAACTTATCACCGTAAATATAAAATATCCAGGGGAAGGGATTGGGAAGTATTGCAAAGTAATAATTATTTTGGGGTTTTGAAATCGGAGTCAAACAGTGCCTCAATATGTGAGAGCCTAAGAGTTTGTAATTTTGAATCTCAAGGTACGGATATTTAGGAAAATCTTTGAATATTAACTTATTTATCTTAAGTAGCGACGACGAATACTTTTTGCTAGAGCGATCAGATATGCCTCCCTTCTCAACTCTTGAGAACGATACTTGGACTTTTGATACTAAGAAGCAATTACAGGTAAATGTGTATACTGGACCCATTTTTTGTATCTTATTATTGGTTATCTTCTTTTTAAAATGTTTTTTTTTTTGATATAAAAATAGTGTTTTATGTTAAAAATCGGTTAAATTTATATCTTTTAAATGTTAATTTATTTATTTTTTATGCATTACCTTTGGTTGTATATTTATATATGTACATAATTTACAGAACTGTGAAGAAAAAAAATCAACGAGAATGTACTTATGGAATAACAAATTACATATTTTAATATAAAAAAAGGGATACCGACTTTTTTTTTGCAAATTTAAAGAAACATAAATCTAAATATACTTTTATTAATACAGTACACTTATAAAAATTATAAAATTAACACAAAACATTTTTTAGTGAATTGAAGATTATCATCGATAACCCGTGCACTCAAAGTGTACAGTAAATAATTATAACAAGAAGTATTTAATTTTGTTTTATATTCATTTATTATCTATGAAATATGTTGTTTCTGTTTTAATTATTTTTGTAACAAGGTACTTTAACATTATTTAAGTCCATGTCTCTTACTATCTTCTTTATAAAACTTTAAAATAAAATTAATTTTATAACTTTAAAAAAGCAAAATGAACAACAAACTATAGGCAAAAAAATTAGTTAGAAAATCATATACAACTGCCAGAAAAAAGGAAATACTCTTATCATTTTGGACAATTAATAGTATGATCAAAACAAATGATGCTTTTAATAAAATTGTGAACAATTTCAATTATATTTTGAGAAAGTTCAGTTCTTGAGCTTCTAAGCTAATATAATAGCTTTGAGATGCAACTAAAAAAAAATTTACATTTACATGATAGAGCACAAATCTATTGCCTAGTTCAACTCTCTGTGAAATCTTATTTTTTTCTGTCACAATACATTCTCATAAAAAATGTTTAAAGTTTTCCTTTTCTCCTTGTAGAAAAAAAAAAAAAGAGACTAAAATCGAACGTCTAAAAGATCATGACTATGATCAAAAAAGTTTAAATGAACATTCCAGACTGTATTCTTTTTAAATTTTGAGAAATTGTAGTTTAAACCTCGAGATACATAATCTATTAGTTCAAGAAACCAACCATCCGATTTTTAAATTTAATAGTATATCTAAACTCAAAATGTGTTGTTCTGTAATTATTGGATAACTGTATGAAGATTGGAAAAAAAAAAGTTGCCACTTGTGCCTTGTATTGGGAGGAAAGAAGGTAGTTATACGCAATTAATTGCGTATAACTTGATTTCAATCATTAGATACAATAAATTAGACCCGTTCGTAAGTAAACTTTGCTAAATAAACTGTATATTTTTTTACTTGATTTTTGTACCAGAGTTTTATGTTAATATTTTTATATAATGTTGGTAAAAATGAGCCAATAAAATAATTTGCAAAATTTATAAATATATATATAAACATATAGTCAATAAATACGTACATGTTTCTTGGTTGTTAATAAAAAAAAAGTATAAATTATAAAGTTCATTATAGTAAAAATATTGATTTATGAATGCATTTAAACAATAATGCCACAAAATGAATTAATAATGAAGTTTGTGAATTAATTAAATAACAAGTTTGTAAATTAATTGATTAGGAAGTTTGTAAATTAAGTAAATGTGCTTACGTATGAAATAATTTTTACTTTAATATAAAATTCAATTTGAGAAAATATAAGGGCTTTTTTTGAACAAATCTTTTTGCTGTATACATTTTTTATAGCCAAGACAATGCTTAACGAAAGTCTTGCATATATTTTATTTGTTAATATTACTTTTAAAAACTGCCTTTGTCATTATTTTTTCAGAATGTTTGTATCCTAATGCTATTTTGTCATGTTATATCCACCAGGTCAAACTACATAGGTCAACAAATTTGAAATGTCAAAAATTATAAGGGTTATAAGTATAATAAAAGTTATTTAGTAGTACAGATTGATTTCAAATCTGTAAATTTTTTGTTCAAGAGTCTGACAGTTTTTGAAAAATTGGACCCTAATTTTTGAGCTAATTTGGCCCATTTTCCAACTTCAATTTAAGCCAAGAAGGGTACTCATTTTGTGCATTAAAAATAATGATTCCTTAGTGTATTTAATGTTGGTTTCATTTACAGCCTTTGTTTTGATCTAAAGGGACTCCTGGGGACACAGGCGGTGGGAGTAGGCCCAAAAGTTGGCCAAATCCTTTATACTTAAATAACTCCTTTAATATTACATAAAATGGGTTAATAAGAAATGACTTAAAGAGCTGAGATCTACAGGTTTCAAAGGAGATGTCAAGTACCCGATAAGAGTCTTTAACTTTGAAGAAATCGTCCATTTAAATCTGTAAATTTTCATTCAATTTCAAGCAAAAATTTGCTAGAAATCAATGACTTACGGTAGAGCTACTAAAAAACAACTGCAGTAATAATACACAGATAAATTTCAGCTGATTTCGAAATTTTTATACTTATACCTCTAAGGATTTTTGACCGTTGATCAGTGCTACTAAACAATTCCTTTGACTATAAAGATTTAGGAGTTCTGAATTTCTGTAACTGATTGGAAAAATTAGCTAGTATCAATAAAATTGTTTTGTAAAGATTAATAGACTTTTAAGTTGCCAGAGTGTTTTTGTTAATTAAAGTATTTATTTATTTGAGAGACAATATTTTTTTTCCTTGTATATTCTTGTCATTGAAAAGGGTTTCATTTGCAAAAAGTTTGAAGTACAAGAATGACTGTTTTTATATATTTTTTTCCCATTCCTCTTTTAAGATTTAAAGACAAAATAAATATCTTTTGAAAATTGTTGAAATATTTCTAAAACATGCTTATAAATACCTCTTCATTTTTTATTCAACTGACTCCCCTGTCATTGGAAGTTAACGCTGTGTCATAATTGTACTTTAAATTACTTAAATTATAATCCAAGCAAATTTCATGTGTACTTAATGAATAACAATGATTCAAAGGATAGGGAATTACTAAAGTTTAGAATATAAGGAATATCCATTCACTAAAGAATTCTTGAATATAAAAAGATAATCCAATTTCTAAGAAAATTCAAAAGATATTCTACATAAAATTGGACAATGCTTTTGAATTTATCAATTGATCTTAATTTATTTAGGTATTAATCAACGACTTCATAATGAAGCAAATCAACTCCTCAAAATGTATACTTCCTTGATCCAAAAATATAATATTTTATAATCCATTGTTTGTATATTTCTAAGAAGGACAGATTTCCTTAATTTCATGAAAGTGAATGAGTCTATTTCCCTTGGCTGTTGAACTTTGAATACATATTTTCTTTTAGTCATCATGAACGTCCAAATTATCAAAATTGATTGATATAACTTATTGTATGTATCATGTAAATATTTCCTAGAGTCGACCTTAGGAGTATTATTAAGACTGCCAACAAACCAACCCACTTTGTCTCTCTATTTTACCACATATTTATCTCTATATCTAATTTTAATTGCAATAGAGTCTTGAATTTGATAATTTAGTATAAATTACTATTATATATAGTAATTTATAAAACAGTATTTTCAGTCTTTTTTTTCTTTATCTAAAAGACAAAATTAAACCTTTTTAAAAAATATTAATTCCTTAAATGATAAGAGATAAAGTAAAAACATAAAAATAATCACATTGAAAAGAAATTATTTCTATCATTAAACTAATCACATAATTTGGAGTAAGCCTTCTTCTAATTTCGATGTTTGTTTTAATCTATTAAAATTATATATTTTCTACATATAAATATTGCTCGAGTACATTAAATAAGCTTGATAAGTACTTCTATCAGGCAAATTAGACTAATATTGTTTTTTAATAGTGTTAAAGGATATATTTTCTATAATCTACAATATTTTACTTTTTAAAAATTTTAAGCATCAAAAATTTATATTTTTTGTGTATGTTTTATATATTTTCAAACCAAAATATAATGAACTTTTTTTTTCAACTTTTAATGGTTATTTTTATGCTTAGATGAAAACAACAAATTGATATACCCAATTCCAAAATTTTGGATATGACAGCATCTATGAATTTGTTTGGTTTTTTGTAGGTCGAAAACCTCATGTCTCTTTACCATTTGATAAAAAAAAGGTTCCGAAATTGTCTTTAAGTAATTGTCACATTAAAATCTGTCTGATTCCTGCTTCAGCTGCCAATATTCCTGCACTTCGTTCCAAGTTCCTTCATAACTTTTACTTAAATTTTTAAAAATATGTTTCGCTCGAAATTATTATTTTGTGCCTTGATGCAGTCTCCTTGAACTTTTTTAAAACTCTACAAACCGTTCGACGAGCAATGAAGAGTTTATTTGTAAATGACCGAATTGTTGTTTTCTTTTTTATGGAGGTTTACAATAACTTTTATTCTACAGACATCACTTTAACAAAAAAACACAAAATTGACTTATTCAGTATCAAATCAAGTGTCAAATAAATTTTCCATGTTTAAATGAACCTATTCAAACTTATCTTGAAACCCTGTAGCAATAAATATGGAGAAACCTCCTGTATTTTGAAAATGTTTTATATTTGAATTAATTAAGACCCATTATTTTAATTTATCTTTTAGTATAAAAATAAAATTATATTGTACACTAGTTCAATAAATAAACGATACCATAACTGACTTTTATTTTGGATTACAACTGTTATTTCAAACAGTTGTAAAAAATAATACATTATATAACATATATATTATGTATAATGGTAACAAAAGTTTTATTTGCACTTAAGTCGATATTCATTCATTCTTTCGAGATTTTTGTTCCAATTATTTTTTTTTATTGCTATAATCTTTGTTAAAATTCATTTCTTATACATATATATGCTTTATGATCCTTCCCAGTATGACTCACCAACTGTAGTGATCCAAAATGTTGCATTCATTATGTTCTTAATTTCAGATAATGCTTTTAAGTTCAGTGCCAAGGCAGTCACAAAATTGTAAGTAGACGCCATTTCAAAAGAACTTGCTTAAATTAACGTTTGATAGATAGACTTTTAGGACAGATGAATCCAGTAATTTTCATAATCGCATAAAGAAACTTTAAAATTAAAACAGTTTGAGATATAACAACACACACATATTGAACTTTGATACCCTCATAGATAGTTCCTTAGCTTCATAGATCTTATTAATATGTTTTTTTTAACATGTATTACTATTCGATATTTAAATATAAAGTTTAAATTGAGCATGCTTCAATCTTACCAACAATATAATTTACCAATTAAGATCTCTTTTCTATTAATATAAATAATTAATTTCTTTCAAATAAGATTACCTTCATAATGGAAATCAGTAAATAAAATAATAAATCTTTAGTATTTAATAAAGTATAATAATTTTGTAGGCACTAAAACACAATTAATTTTTTGTTAAAAAATAAAACTTTTTAAAGCATTAGTCTTTCGTACGATAAACTTTGCTCTCGGTCAAATTTCTCACGGTGAAATGAGTGCAGTGAACTTTCCATAAACTTGCTTGTATATTTTAGTTAATAATTCAAGAAAAGGTAAACTTGACAAATGCAATATAAAGGCATGTATTTATCTTATGGTTAAATATATTTAATAGCATGTAAAAATGCAAGTAGTTTTAAACAGGGATGTTTAGAACTGGAAATCATAAGCTTTTACTCACGTTTGAATTTGTGGAAGTTCAAACAGCATTTTTTTTTCTAAAGATTTTATAATTATTCCTGAATTCTTGATACCAGAACATGTTACCATGTTTAATACAGTGATACACACCTTCTACGAATAATAAAAATTAAATAAATGCCTCACGAGTGAACATATAATTTTTGATATAATAAAATCTGTTGATTTCTTTCCATCTTCTTCTCTCAAAGATGAGGAAATTGCTGCTTAAAGTTATTATATGTAGTACAGCTCCATAACATATTAGGCTGTTTTCCTCACAAACATTCATCTAATTATCAGGGATACCACTTTTGCTTTCTTTTTGTTTTGCTTTTACATAACGGTAAGCATATTAAACAGGTTACCCATGGATATTTTTTTTCTCCTCCCTATCTCAACGAATTTCCCATATATTAAAGTATAAGTCTTGTTGTATTATTCAACACAAATAAATGTTGTTTACTCTGTTAAACTAAGACATATAAAAAAAATAAACTATAGATGCATGTTTTTAGAAAGTGATTTTTTTTTGTAACTGATTTTACTTCATTCTCCTTTTACGTAAGCCAAACAAATTAATATATTTCCTTATATGCATCTAAACATTGAAATGCATTTTTTTTATCTAAAGTCTTTTATTATAATTATAATATCACGAGAAATATCTCCCAAACAAGTGTTTACCACATAATTACATAAAGTAGAATGAAGAAAGAATGATTCATATAATACATATTTACATACAAAAAACTTGTATAAACAAAAATTGAGTATAGTTTAAACACTAAATACATAAACATTTGTACCAAATTGTTATCATGCTAGAAAAACTTTATTTTTCATTTTTTTTATGTTCAATGAAAAAAGGGGACTGTTTTCTAAATAAAATATGTTTGACGTTATAACTAAACTGATGAAATTGATTATAACGTCGGAATTTTAATTTTTTAAATGCTTTATTGAATAAATTATTTTGATGATATCTATTTGTAAAAAAAACAAAAAAACAATTGAAATACTTTTGAATCCCTTCAATAAATTATCTAATTAGAAAATACTTTTGCAGAATATTATTTATTTCTTATTATACTATCTTTAAATGACCAAATAAAGTATTTACTCAAACTCTGCATTGCTTATTATAAAAAAAGAAATAACACGAAAGTAATATTTTGCTATTACAATTGATATGCTGGCTTTGTAACTTTCTTTGTTATGATGGTGAGAATAAACTTGCCCCAGATTATTTTTGTACAAAGTAATATAATTACTTTTAACTATTTGTGCATCAATATTATATGATTGATAATATCTAAAATATATACGCTACAACTATGGAGCTAGGGTTCGTATATACTTTTTGCAAATTAGCAAGAGCTAGCTTGAATGGCTGTATAAAATATTTCATGCCCATTTTCATACAAATGATTTTCTGAGTGTTCTCTTGGGGGTATAATTTTGGATTTGTGACAAAAAAAAAAGGAAGGAAGACTTCGGATTTTTAGCAAACATTGGAAAAAAATTCTTTGAGGAACCCAGTTGCAAATCTAATTATTGTTAGATAGGAACAAAACAACAATAAAACAATTTATCTCATGTATTTTTGTTCCTTAGATAGATAGCCTAATAGTATTTGTTCTTAGCTGGCTTGTTATTGGGAAGTTGATGGTTTTTTTCTAGTTTTTTTGGGCTCATTAAGTTAAAGTTACCTTGTAAAAAAAAAAAAAGTTGAAAAGTTGTGAGTAGTTAAGACTAAATCAAAAAAAATATTCATATTGCATATTTTTAAGTTTATTTGTGATGCAACACTTTGAGACTGATTTCCAATGCAGTACTAGCATTGGAACAGTCATTATTTATTATAAAGTTGAAACAATAACTGAAATGACAAAAATTGTCAACGTCCATCAATGATAATTGACTCTAAAGTTTATAAGTTTTTCTTTAGCTTTGTTTTAACAATAATAAACCCATTATTCTGTGTAGACTTATCTAAAAATTGTACAAAATTGTTTTCATAATAGAGTTAATATGATCTGAGAGTATTACTTTTGAATAGTTATTGTGATAATAAATAGTGAGATCCAGTTTTACTCCGTGATTATAATTTCTGGGGGTGTTGTTCCTATAAGTATCTACCATTTTAGTTAAATATCTAATTGATTAAATTCAAATCCATAGTCAAACTGGTTATAAACAATCTCAGATGTGATTCTTAATGGTATACATGGATTTTTAAGTTATCATCTATTTTTACTCCCATATCAATATAATATAAGCTTAAAAGTTACAAAAATATGTATGTATATTTGGAGAAATACTGGTATAGAGCTAATACTCTTACTTATGACCCTATTTTTGACAACGTGATAAAACATAAACACGTATTGATTACTCCTCACTAAGTGAAATACATATTCTAGAAACAGTTTTGAGTCGTTGAAGAAACAATACTTAATTTCTAAAGTACATTTTCTCATGAGTCAATTAACAAAATTGTAGGTTTTGACATAGTAAAACCTTGAAAAAGTAGAACTGCAGAGATCCACAGTTATATAGATATTCATAACCCTACAATTCTTATATTATTTCCAATCGGAGTTTTAGGCAAAACCCGTTTTTCTGTTGACGTATTTTTGATTTCTTTATTTTATATTATGCATATTATAGCATGCATTGTAATTACTTTTGCTCAGATTTGGTGAAATCTTTCTGACATAATTATTACTAAATTAGTCAATTGATTAATGTACATATTCTTAATTTCTAACTACTCAACAAAAAAAATATAATATTTTAAGTTTTTTCTATCTACGAGCCGAGTAAGTTTCTGTAAAAAAAGTTATCAGTCTTGCTTTTTTAAAAATATTATAGTCTAATATACAAATCTTGAATTGTGATTTACTGAGTTAAAAAACGTTTCAATTTGAACCATAAGGAATGACTTGGATACCCAACATGCAAGAATCATTTAGTTTCTCGTGAATAAACACACATATAATTGTTTGTAAGACAACATTTTGAAGAAGCAATATGTTTTTCATTTGTACAAGGCAGATACTTCTCTGATATCAATCTTGGGGATTACAATTTATCCTTTATTTATAGTATGTACCTACATTTAAAGGACAGAAAAAAAAATATCATTAGATGCGATCAATATTATATTATTTGAATGTGTTTAAAACTTTACTTTTGAAGTAAGGATCACCCCCTACTTAATACCTTTCACTAAAAAAAGAAAATGATGTGTATTAAAATCATAGTTTTAAAAATATTCAAAAAAAAATTTGAAACTCTAAGATTTATTATATCCCATTTTATACAATGCAGTTACAGATTTTATCAGTAGCACTTAAATGCTTTCATAGTAAGCATTTGTAGTTAAATACCTCTACCTATGTAAGTAACATTATATTCTAGCGTATTTTGAACAGATATTATTCAAGGATTTTTATATCTTTCTATGAGAGTTTTAATTTATATATATATATATATATATATGTAACATTTTGTATCAATGCAGTATTTTTTAATAATGAGTATAGCTCTTTAATAAGAATTGTAGGAGCTTTCTCTTGTGTTCCTTAAAAAAACCCTAGAAATATAAAGTGAGAGAGTGATTCAACTCAACCCGTGCCATTTTTTTTTTTTTTTTTGCTTTAAGTGACTTTAAGGATGGTCTATGACACTTATGCTTCATATTAAAGTTTAAAGACATATACTTTAGAATGTTGAGTGTATTTAGGAGCAACAAACTTTGAAACTCAAATATATATGATGTACCATTTTAAAGATACAGCTTTCTAAAAATAGCTTGCACTCAATGAAGGGTGAGTCGTACCCTTAGAAATAACACAGTGAATTGCAACATTAACTAATTGAAATTATACAGTTAGTATAATTAAATGCTAATTTTTTTATTGTATAGTAGACCAAATTGATTAAATTTTTCTTGGTTTTTATTTGGGTCTTATTTACAATCTTTTTCTTTGTCTGATTTATTTTTCTATTTCCCCTCACGACAAACTTTTTAGCACAAATAATCTTAACCACTCCATTTTGGGAAAAAGTACATACAATCAGTTGTTTTAAGCAAAACATGTAGCAAACTACATAGACACTCTGTGTAGCTTATCAAAGCACTAAAACTTGTATCAAGTGTTTTCAAACAGATGATAATAATAAATGCTAGACCCTTTAAGAGGTATACTTTTTTTAAAGTTTCAGGTAAAGTTTCAGGTAATAAAATGAAATAAAAAAGTTGTTTTTTTATCATTTCAACGAGTAAAAATTAATTAATGGATCATTATTATCTGTCATAAAAAATTTACGACAGAACTGATTGTACACCAATTTGTTATGTGATATTATTGTACATAGTTTAAGTCAAGTATTACATTTTGGATATGCAACTCAATCAAACTTGGAGCGAAGTTTATTTTTGGTTCTTGACAGTTTATCAATAATAATATCAATAAAATACATGGCAAAAAATGTTTTGGTTTTTGATATACCACATATGAAAAAATAATCATTAAATATGTCAATTTCTTCATTTTTTAAAAGCCCAAAGCTCAATGTTGCTTGAACTGAAGATTCAAAATCTCACATCACCACTATAAATGACATCATATACAAAATTTGAATTAAATCCGTTTCTCATGAACATATACTTTTTTCATTCTTTTTGACAAATTAAAATAGTTATTCAAAAATTATAAAATAATTATAAGAACTTTACATTGAATATATGATGCTTATTTTATTTTATTTTTGCAATATTTAATACTGATCTCAAATAATTCATATGTATGTGCTTATATTGCTTGTTGAATCAAGTATTCTTGAGAGAAATGAATGTTTAGGAGGTTAAAAAGACATAGTTCAGCATAAATATTGTTTGGATTGCATTTTTTTTTTTTTGCAATAATATTAGTATTTGAGGTAAATATAATGAAAATGAAGAATAAATAAATATTGAAGGAATTATTGTTTCAAAGTTGACATATTTTTATTTACTCTTTTTCATTGCCACATAATTAATAATCAGGATTTCATAACTGAATTTCTAAGGATTTTTGCGTCTAGAAAATTGTACTCAAATCAATTATACATATGTGTATCTGTTGAATTAAATCATCTAAAGCTATAAACTCCATCAAAAAAGGATTATTCAAGTGAATATATTTGCAAAGTGTATGATTCTTTTAACAACAAATAACTAAAGCATTTTGAGGCTTTCTAACAAAATATTTACTCCTATCACATTTATTATATCTATGTGTGTTAATTATAGATTCTAAGTTAATGGTCTTCAAACTTTTTGTAGTACGTATCATACATACAAAATTTTTATAGCAAATCTCAACTTTGCCCAAAACAAGGAATAAAAAAAAAAGCCTTTAATTACACCGGCCAATAGCCAAAAATCTTCTAGGGTATAAGTATAATAAAAGTTATTCAGCTTTGCTCACTGATTTCAAATCTGTAATTTTTTTTTCTTTTCAAGAATCTGATGGTTTTCGAGAAATCGGTCCCTACATTTTTAGCTTTTTTGGCCCATTTTCCAACTTCAACTTCAATTTCAGCCAAGAAGGATACACATTTTGGGCATTAAAAAATAATCATTGGCTAGTATTTTTTATGGGAATTTCATTTCTAGTCTTTGTTTTGACTTAAAAGGACTCCTAGGGGCATAGGGTGCTGGAGTAGACCCAAAAGTCGGTGAAATCCTTTGTACTTAAATAATTCCTTGAATATTGCATGAAATGGATTAATAAGGACTGCATTAAAGAGATTGGACCCAAAGCTTTCAAACAAGATGTCAAGCGCCCGATAAGAGCCTTTAACTTTGAAGAAATCGTCCATCAAAGTGTGAAAGATAAAAATTTACACACTTTGATGGACTATTTCTTTTTAGGTCAAAACAAAGACTAGAAATGAAATCTCCATAAAAAATACTAGCTTGAAAAGAATACTCTTGAAAAGAAAAAAAAGTTACAGATTTGAAATCAGTGAGCAAAACTGAATAACTTTTATTATACTTATACCCCAGAAGATTTTTGAAAGTTCAAATTTGTTGACCTTTGTTATTTGATTGATAAGAATTTATCCGACATAGATTTAAATAGTCTTAAAACGGCAGCCTCGTTTGTACGCCGTTTAAATGCTTCCTACAAACCCATTTCACATTATTAGAATTGATGAATAAGTATAAAGTATGAAATTGCATTTATACTTATTCATCTCAAATGACCTTGTGGAAGTAACTTGATCTCACCTGAATCAACTAAATATACGGTTTTTTAAAACTTTTGACTGAATACTAAACCTGAAATTCGGTCTCTTAAGCATTAAAATCACATTTTGGTCTCAAAATCAGCTACCAATAACATTAGACGATCTTGAAAGCTGATAGGACTAAGCATATATCCTTTTCTGGGTCAAATTACCCTTAGTCTATCCCCTAGTCCTTTTGACTGACTGTGATACTCGTTTGAACAAACGAACATCAGATTTGCACCATATGTAAATATACTTGGAACATGATAAACTATTCCTACAATAAATAAACATTCAGAGTACATATATTGTAGTAAGGACGTTAGCTGTGAACATCAAACGGCGACAAAAATCTAGGGGCTTTAGTTGATACATGTTATTCGATAATGTGATTTATATTGCAATAAAACTCTAATATGAAGGTTTAATTTGTATTAAACTACTAAGTAATTTCACATCATTAAACATACAAAAATGGAACTCATTAGCACATTGCATGTACAATCATTTGCATTCATATTTTTTATTATTTTTTTGATTGAATCAAAAACTGTTGAAATGAAATTAGTTTTAATTGTCTAGAGAATTGTTGAAATTTATTTAATTAATTTTTGGCTATTTCATTATATGATTAAAATCAAATGAGTAAATATAAAACCAATTCAACATATAAATAAAATTGTACTTTCGTCAAAAATTATATTAAATTTTGCTCTATTTTCTTAAAACAATAGTTTCTACATTATTTTATTCCATTTGAATAGGTATTTAATTTTTATACATAGATTCAAACTTGAGAGCCTTGTACTTTTTTCCTAATAAATATAAAAACTATATCTTGTGTCCGAAAATGTATTGCAACATTTGAACTAGCAAGACACAAATGTAAAAAAAAAATCCGCTAAAAACAAGCTATAAATTTAAAATAAATGCTCATTTCAATCTATAAATATATTAATATATATATTAAGGGAGTTATCTGACAAATGATAAGACGAAAATATAAGTATAAAAACTTTAAAAGCACCATTTTCTTTAATGTTTCGTATGTTTGATGTATAACTTCTTCAAATTGAAAAGGAATATATCATATTGTTCATAGTTTATATTCAATGATTAATGTCATATTGTATGCGTTTCGTAAAAAAATGCGACCATGATATTTATATGATTTTTTATAGTATTATAATCGCAATGAAATTATGGTTGAGTTATGGTCGGTGCAAATAAATAAGCTGCTCAAAAAACAGGTTGCAATGATTTTTTCTATTCAGAAAGTAGAATTTATTCATTTAAAATTCTATTTTCCTGACTTAAAATATGAAGAAAAGGTCAGGCTCATAAAATATATTGTGAAGATTACACTTTCAATTTTTTGTAGGTCACACCCCTTATTTTTTTTTTTTTTTTTTTCATTTGGTCGTGTTGATTGAGATATCATTTGAAAAATTGATTTTTTTTACAGTTAAAGGTACTTTCTCAATGCCTGCAAATTTAACCCTCCTATTATCCTTGGGGTCAATTTGACCCCAATCAATGTTTATTATTCAAAAAACAATAGTTGGCTTCTTTTTTTTTTGCTCCATACTTCATGACTTTTCCTAATTTGATAAGGGACAACTGATTAAGCGTGAAATTATCATGATAATATTTTTTCAATGTGCTGAACGCATATTCCACGCATCGGTGTTCCTCTGGGGTCAATTTGACCCGTAGCTGTTTTAGCTGTGTAAAACTTGTCTGTCTGTGTGTGTGTGTGACCTAACATCCCCACACCTGAAGGACAGTGTTGATACTTTTGAGTTGATACATAATGGGGGGAAACAATTTTCTGTACATCATTTTCTGGAGGCAAATATACCTGGGGTCAAATTGACCCCAGAGGTAAAATGTGTTAGTAATATTTTCAAGATAAATTAATTCTAATTTAAAAGTTTTGCCTGATGGTGGCGCTAGAGGGCAGGTAAACTCACTGATAGGTTTCATTATCAAGGAGTTATTTATGTATTCAACAAATAAACAAAGTGCCTGACACAAAAACTTGCTCAACAATTTTCCGTAAATCATTTTCTGGAGGCAAATATACCTGGGGTCAAATTGACCCCAGAGGTAAAATGTGTTAGTAATATTTGAGGATAATACGAGGGTTAAGAAAGTTGAGAATGTTTTTGACAATTTCATTTTTTTCTCTCATTTTCACATTCATAATTGGATAATACATTTTGGTTAAGGATTCTTATCGAGCCCTTGACATCTCGTTTGAATGCTGTGAGTCTTAGCTTTTGAAAATGCATTCCTTATTAATCCATTTCATATAATATTTAAGGAATTATTATTTAAGTACAAAGGACTTGAACGACTTTTTAGCTACTCCCGTCGCCTGTGCCCCCAGGAGTCCCTTTAGGTCAAAACAAATACTGGAAATGAAATTTGCATTAAATACACAGTCGAATCATTATTTTTGAATGGATAAAATGTATATACTTCTAAGTTTAAATTGAAGTTGAAGTTGGAAAATGGGCCAAAAAAATAAGGTCCGATTTCTCAAAAACCGTCGGACTCTTGAGAAAAAATATAAATTACAGATTTGAAATCCGCCTGCAAAACTGAATAACTTTTATTATACGTATAATTTTTGAAAGTTCAAATTGGTTGACCTCTGTTAATATCATGTACTTTCAAACTTATTTCACCTTTACTCAAAAAAAAAAAAGATGGAAAACAGTAATAAAGAAGATTGTTTCGGTTAATTAGCTCATGATTTGAGGGATATTTATGCATGTATGTAGGATTCAATAGCCTAAAACTCATGAATATGATTATGAAAATTATGAAAAAGATATATTGAGTTGATTAAACTTTCTTTTATATACTTATGTACATATGCAAAAACATGAAATGGCAAATAGCAACTTTTCAACTACCTTTTTTCAATGGTTATGCTGATAGTTTTTTTTTTTAAAAATGACATAAAATATGTAAATAGTATATTCTATATATACTTACCTAAATCGATACACACATAAGTACACATTATGCCTTGAAGCTAAATGAACAATACTACACAGAAATTGACAATAATAATAATTAGGATTATATCAATATATATGTATATAGAGATACATAATATTAATATCTATATTCTTAATTTTATTCATTCTTTATTAATTAGATAAATCTTTTCCTTGTACAGAGTTGTAATTTGATTAAGACATTGATAATACAGCTTTATATAAAAAGAGAGAAGGATTTTTCTTCATACTGACTCTAATTTTTATTGAAACTTTATCAAAAATGCATATACAACTATATATATATTAACTTCTGTAACTATATATAGATTTTTATATTAAGAAAATACATTTGTGACTTGTAAATATGTATGCTATTAATATCTTATTTTTATGTTATATAACAATGTAATTGAGTTGAACGTCGCTGGTTAATAAAAAATGAATTATTTTTTTTTTTTTACATACTGCAGAAAAACAAAACAACAGATCGATTTTTTCAATTAAAAAAGTTATAGTACATATATATATATATTAAAAAAGAAGACCAGGAATCAAATTTTTTGATTACAAAATAAAGTTTATTATTGTTGAATGTTTCTTTTGAGCTAAAAAAAATTGGGAAAATTTTATCAATTTTCAGAAAAAGGAGGTTTTCCCTGCAAAAAAACCCACAAATAAACAATGGAAAACACTAATAATATTTATTTTTGGATCTTTAGTGTATTGTTTGAGTAATTCAACCAACTTACAGCTTATATTTGACTCCAGCTGACTTTTTTCTGTTCCCTGAAGCCAAAAAGATGTTTTTTACATCTAACTAAGTAGAAGTTGTCTGGACCAACATTCCAGAGTCTAGATGAGATAAATGAGGCTAAACAAATGATTACGATCATTTATCAGAAGGCAAATTAAAATTGACACTTGAACAGAGGGTTCATGGCTAGGAAAGTGTAATTCAAGAACAGGGGTGTATCGCGAAATACATTGTACCTTTGTTGTTATATAATATCTAATCCCTATATTCAGAGTTGTGATCCTAGTCAGAAATAGAACGCAGATACCACCTCGAAAACACATCATTTGTAAAAATTTGGCCTGGAATAGTTTTCCATAGTATCACAAGTCTCCCCATATTTTTTTACAGATATTGTATTATATTTTCATTTGAGAAAGTGACGTACAATATTGAATTCTTGAGGAGGAGAAATTTTACTCCAACAAAAATATCAGTATATTCGCGATAGGTTGCGTTGAGTCCATGTTTTTATGTCTATGGTATACTTTATATGTAAGGTATTGGACAAGTAAATGACGTAATAGAAGAAAAACACTTGACATAATTCAATAATCTATGGCAAAAAGGCATTATTTGATCTAAATGATTAAATAATTTAATGAATAATGACACTAACTGAATTATTTTTTTGGTCAAACAGTAAGGTAGTTAGAAAATTAGAAGGAAAAATACGGAATCAAAAAGTAATTAAAAGCTATTTGATGATTCGATGAAAAGTTATCCTGAGGGAGTAACAAAGAAACATACAATACATTTTAACAATGAATAATAGAATACGTATATATATATATATACATTTACTAATTATTGTTAATACTACACGCATGTCAAAAATTGTTAGGGAGACCAGAAACTTTACGAGTATGATTTTAATCTAACAAACAATATGTTGATGAGTATAAATAGATGTCATTCTTAATAAAAAACAAAGTTCAAAGACGCTTTACAGAATTATGTACTGATAAATGTACATAACCATACAAGCATTAAGTCAAATTAAATATTCATGATTTGCATAAATTTTGTCTATTGCTGCTACAAGTATAAAATATTAAATTTTATCCCCACGGTATTTTTCAAACTATTTCACTCCGGAGAATCATCATCTTATTTTTCAATAAATCTTAGGAATAAATTTAAATTTGTGTTGAGCAATAATTGTAGTTTTGGAGAAAAAAGATCATTTTTGAATTATACAAATGATTTAGAAATATAATTGTAGGAATATACTTTATACCATGGTCCATAAAAAAAATGCATAAATTAATTCAGTATCAATGCTCTTGAAATAATTAGATTAATGTAATTTTATAAAACTCTAAAATAATATTGATTTTGATATCAATGAAAACAAAACATTTTATTTTTCTAAGAGACATGACTTGATATAATTTTGTTTCTTTTTATTAAACAAACAACATCAAAAGTTCTAATTTGGCCTTCGAAAATTATTTTCTAAACAATTCTTGTTTAGGTGATTTTCGGATACAATTTACGATGTCTACAAATTAAATCGATACATTATACAATATTATGCTTTGTTTTATTGACTGTTAGCAAATTTGCATCATTATGAATGAGCAAATTAATCCTCTGAAACAAGCAAAGTAGCAATATAGAAAAGAACTCAACTTCGTCGTTCTTAGGAGGACAAAACTATTATCAAGCTTTTCAATAACAATTTCACAACTTTCATGACCTTAAAATATAAAACTTATATCATCTTTAGTTTTAAATTCAGCTACATAACAACAATTTTGCTAACAGATATTATAATCTAGAATGTTATTAGAATATAGTAAATAAAATTTGCTTTATACAAAAGATCAGCTTTCTAAAAATGTTCTATTTTTCTATGATAAAGTGTCAAAAAACACTGTGGCTTTTATTCCAATCTGAGTGGTTTTTGGATTGCGCAAAGAATGGTCATTCATACAATTAGTAGTGTCATTAAAGGCCCTGAGAAGTAGAAAGCATTTCGATCAAAATATCTAAGTATAAGAATATGACAAAAAAGCCATGGCAATATCAAAAAAATGATGATTTTTTAAAAACATTATTTCCCTCATTCATCAAAGTAAAACTTTGTAAATGTATTTGATACAAGAACAAAAATTTAAAGCTTTAAAGGCTTTTGAACAACCCTTTGATTTTGTAGGACATTGAATTAACTCCCTCCAATGATCAAACCGTCAAGGCGTTTCTCAAAAAGTAAATATTTACTTCCATATTTACGAGCAATGTGTAGTTACCATTCACTCATCAAAATGTTTTCTTTAAACAGCAAGTCTTTTATTTTAATATTAACATAATAACGGGAGTACATGGATGCAGAATCAGTTGACTACTGGACGTACATAACAAAATATAAGAACTATCGAGAGAGATTTTTGAAAAAAGTATCTCTCATCTGAGACATAGTTCACATTGTGACAAATTAGATAATTATTTTCTTTTTTGGACATAAAAAAATTCTTCAGGTCTAAAAAAACCCAGTTTTTTTAGTAGGTAATTGCCCTTTTAAATGTATAAAATACATGTTTTGCAAGTTTATATTCATAAAAATTGTACGTGAATGTTCTTTGAAGAATAAAAATAAATTCACATTTGGAAAGGAAACGAACAGAGTAGCTTTTAACTGTTTGTACCCACGATTTCTGATGCAAATAATGAGTAATACAAAATTAAAAGCAAAATTATAGACAAACAGTCATATTTTTAGAAAGTCTGCAATCTAGGTCATACAAGATGGACTTACATTTATGTAGATGTAGGCAAACACAGAAGCATTAATAGATTTTAGACTACCCAACTTAGATAATAATCTGTTGGATCTTTTGATTATAATTATGAAAATATCCAAATGATTTACTACGGACTAGAGTGATTTTCATTCTTGTTTTTTTTTTCATTACATCATCGACAGACAATAAAATTATAGTCTAATGATACTCCAAGAGCTGGTTTCAAAATCAAATTTTGTATAGTAGAGTTTTAAAAACGTTCGACCCCTTTACTACTATACATAGTAACAGTCTACTACTAAACATATAAAGCTTGTTTGATAAGGTCTCATGGTCTAGATTTGGTCATTAGTTCTTCCTTTAGTCTTTTTTTTCATCAAGGATAATGCTTTCATTGTCGTTTCTGATTAAGCAGTTAAATTAGGGAATGTTTTTTTTAATAATTATGTAATTGTAATTGATAGCACTTCAAAGGGCATACCATGTCATCAAATCTTGACTTGCTTAGAGCAATAGGAAAAACAGTCAGATTTTTTTTTAAATGGGTCCAATGAAGCCACTCGCTGTTTAAGTGTTAAACTACTTTCATCAAATCATAATAGATAATATGTATTTTATATAGATTAAATTATGATTTCTTCAAAATCAATAAGAAACTCATTTTCCTCGTCTCATTTACAGAACACTTTATACAATTTTATCATAAAAAACCCGTACTCTATGTAGAAAATACATCAAAAATAACGAAACAAAAAAAAAAAAATGGCAGTTATATGAGTGACACGACTTAATAGTCAATATATTCAAAAATATATCCAATTTTACAACTTAACGATACAAAATAAATTGATTGGTTTTATTTCTTTAAAATTTGATTTACTTTATTACAGATAACATCATATATCAAACTATTTTTACTATTAATAACATTGTATTTTGGCTTTTTCTGAAACAAATGAGTCATTTCTTCAAAGTCTATAAATTTTTTATTGACATGGGGAACATAGATTAATATTCCATTGTATTGACAAAAAAAAAAAAAACATTTTTCTTTCAAAATTTATCTATAGAAAAAAAATTCAACAAAACTTTAAAAAAACTGTCATGAATAAGTTTTACTTTGTGCTTCAACTTTTATTTCTTCTTATTTTATTGATTAACAATGTTTATATCACTTATATATTTGTTTGTTTTTGCTCTTAAGAGAGAGAGAGAGAGGGGGGGGGGGAGAGATAAGAAAGTTAGTGACAGTACATTTGATAATTGTCAAGACTCAACCTTGAAATTTATACTTTAATATTTTTATTTATTTGAACTCGTAGTTTCTATCTAAAACTTTAATTGAAACACTTCCGAAATTCCTCAAAGTTTTGATATCTTATCAAAATACGTTATGTTTGATTGAAGATATGATGCGTATGATGCCTACAACTTGTTTCTACGTAATTTAAAGATTAAAAAACATTGTACTTGTGTTAAGTCGGTTCTAAAGTTTTCAATTGCATCTAATCAAGTAATTGAAGCCACTGTTTCTCTTTAAACAAAGCTGAAATTTTTTGGATAAGTATAATTTGCTAACAATTCAAAACGAAGCTCGCTGTGTAGTCCACATTATCAGTAGGAATGTAAATAATATGCAAATCGGGCTTGTAATAAAAAAAGAAAGAGAAAATCAACCTGGTAACTCTGAAAAATTGATGAATGTTGAGAGTGAAGCACCTTGAGCTGTCATGACGTTTTACTGAGCTACAAGCTGCTATTCTCCATTATATACACAACAATAAATAATAACATAGATGAGAGGAAGAAAATTAACTGAAATCAACGTGAGGAAATTATATATTTTTAACTAATAATAATTATACGAGGACTTGAGCCCTTTTTGTTTACATTTTATTTGCTTTATTAAACTTAATGCATGTATTGTTCCTTCATGTGAGATCTTTACTATCAGGTAGATGTTCTCCCCTCAGTAATATTAGAAAAATGATAACAGCTTTGGAAAACAAAAAGACCTGTTTGAAGAGCCAACTCCACTTTTTTATTACAAGCCCAGTTTGCATATTATTTACATTCCTAATTATCAGGTTTAGGATAGGTTCAGAAATATTATATATTCAAAGCCATGGACGAGTTTAATCGCCAACAAATTTATCCTTTTGTATATAGAAAAGTTTAATGTGGACAGTATCTTCTATTTTTTAAAAGGGTAACGAGTATGTTGCTATGGATACTAAAATAAGAAGAATAAAGTCGTACGTGTTAAGAAAAAAAGAAGAAGATCCCTTGGCATAATAGAAAGGACGAGGAAAAAATTCTGGTATTGGCACAAAAAAAAAGTCACAATATTTAATATTGTCTTGTCTATACTATAAACAAAGTCAAAATTCAAAAATTGAGACTTTATATGTAAATAAATATTGTAAAAGGGTCTTATTTCGTAGGTAATTCATTGTCAATGATACTATTTCAATTTGTATTTTGGAAGAAAAAAAAATATTTTTTTCTTTCTTGTATCTGCCAATCATTTTATTTTGTAAATATAAAAAAATATTATTTTTGAAATATGTAGTTATCAAAAAATTCACATATATCATATGCCAAATTATAGTAATTTTAATTATAGAATCCTATCACTCGATATAAAATACATATATATGTACATTGAAAACGAAATGACAAGGCTCATTAATTTAGTGTTGAATTACTTGAACCAATAAGTGCATAATATCTAAAAGGTGAACCTTTTATCGTATTAAAAAATGTAATGAGCTCTCAACTCGTATCTCAAGACTGCAGAGGAAGATAAGTTTAAAATACACAAAATCCTGTGTATGAAGACTGTTTTTTGATTAAATTTATATTTTCATTTGAGATATATTTATTCATTTGTAAACTAATAAGAATATATTTTGGAAAAATGCAATAAAACTGTGTTCCGTCTTATGTATACTTATCTCAAGCATCTATAATTTATAAAATAAAATGTTTTTGATTGCTCATAAATTTAGACCCATAGAAGTGTAAAATTATAAACATTTGATTTATAGTTTTAATTTTGAAATGGTACTTTGAATGGGTTTCATTTCGAAAATAAGAAATAATTGTTTTTTATGTTTCAATCCAAAATTATTAAAGAGACCTGAAATACTGCCAAAATATTTTTTCTATTTTCCCCAGTAGAAAATATTTTGGTTTTTCTAAAAAAATAAAATATACTAATAACAAAGCATTCTGAACAAAATACACGTACATCGTTTCTTCAAATTGTTTTAATGGTCTGCCTGGAAATAATAACTTCATAACAAACAAATCAATTGTTTGCGTGTAAATTATTTTTAAAAATTGAATCTACCAAATACATACAAGTACATAGAAATAAGTACACATTTAGTCACTTAAAGTATAAAAAATAAAAATATAATACTAATACGCAACAGGCATGTTTTCTAAATGATTGACTTGCTGAGAATCCCAATTTTTTTCATCTATTTATAGCTATGACTATGAAACAACACATCAGCTGATGACGTTTGATTAATAAATAAAGAAGAAAATAAGACATGTGTCATATTTTTTTATTCTTTATCCCTAAGAAGCTTAAATTCTTGAATGCTACAATGAAGGTGTTAATTTTCAAAAAAACATGTTCTTCAAACGGATTAAAAAGAAATAATGACAACGGATTTAAAGAAATCAAATTAGTAGATGCACTTCTATGTAAATTACGTTTTATTTTTTGGCATACATATACCCTAAAAGTTGTATAGGTGCTTCCTATATGATGCCTACATATGTACCTATTCAAGCTATATTATTTTAATCATGCCGACTTTCAACTTTACACAACAATATAGAATTTTATGGAGCAATACATAATATGACAATTAAATGCTAATTAAATATCCTTGATAAGGGCATAATATTCGTGCAATGAGATAACTCAAGACTGTCTAAGACGAGCTAAAAAGACTTATTTTAAATACAGTCCTTGAATATTTTTTTTAGGCACTGTAAATTTGATAATAGACATATGTGTCAAGTCAACAAGAAACCAAGTTTATCTGAAATATTTCAAAAATGAGCTATCATACTCTTGAAGTAATACTCTGTTTCGTTTGTATAACGAATTAAATAATTACTCCAATAATAATTGCAACTATAATATAAAAAAAAAAAAAACCCGGCCGTAATCAAGAATAAAAACATCTGGTATTTCTGACTATGTAGTGATTCATGGGAAGCTTGTCTCCTTCTCTGAATAAACACTACTAATAGTTCAAATTCAAAGTTTTGATATATTTAGCCTCAATAAAAGCTTTAATACTTATTAAAGTATATATGTACTTTTAATTAACTAATGGTTATATTTTAATGTACATAGTAAATTATTACGTTCGAAAGATTTCATATTGAAATTAAAAACCCTCATGAGTCAGTTAATCAATATATAGAAAAATGTATTTTGTTTAACTAATATAAGAAATTATTTATTTAAGTTTGTATATTAATAAAATTTGATGTTGATATTTTCGATAGTTTTTTTTTTTTTTTTTTTTTTGCAAATTCATACTTATAATAATAAACACAAGTTAAG
Organism: Lepeophtheirus nordmannii; assembly: GCA_963680855.1. NCBI lineage: Eukaryota > Metazoa > Arthropoda > Copepoda > Siphonostomatoida > Caligidae > Lepeophtheirus > Lepeophtheirus nordmannii. Next base: position 38,449,158 of record OY804521.1, on the reverse strand, counting down.
TAGCTGGTGAATAGTAAAAATAACACTTTGAAAGTGTGAGTGTGGAGTGCTCTTATGATTAAGTATCAATTTAAAACTGATACTGAATACTATTAATATGATTAACATCTCATATCTATATACAATATAATATGCAAACATAAGATTAAGGAGCTTTCTTCAATGAATAACAATTAAACATTTGGTGATTCAATCTTTAAAAAATGACACAAAGTTTAAAAATATGCACAGTTCATGTAGAGAGTTCAAAGGTGAAAAAAAATAATGATAAGATATTTTTTTTTGTTCTGCAATGTAGAGCTCTTTTGCAAAGAAAAAAAAATGAAAAAAAAAGACGAGTATGACTTAAATGAAAATCAATTTAATAGAGGGGGGCAACTCTTCATATACATTATAAAATGCAAAATAGTAAAGCTAGAAGACGACATTTTGACATATATATATATATATATATATATTTACATTTTTTCCACGAACCTTTTACTATAAATTTTTTGGTTGATTAATGCTCTCTCTTCTTACTGATTGATCCTTTGAAATTTCAAATTTAATCAATTTTTTTTGTGTGGAGAAAAATTTAAAAATAAAATAAAAAAATATCAAATAATATAATATTTTATTTTATACCCACATTAATAAAGAAGACTTCAAAAAATACTTTAGAAATGGTTTAGTGATACATCAAGTGTAAATCCATTTCAACATTGCTCCATAATCATTGTATGTAAAATTGAATTTAAATATTATGCACATATTAAGGCAACGATTCTTGATCACCCCACATATACTAAAAGAAGTTACAAATTTTCTGATATTTTAATTGTGAGTCAAATGACATTCACATAAATTCTCTATTTGTAACTGTTTGTGAGTCTTTATCAAAATGAACGTATTTAAATATCGAGAAAAATGACCCTCTACGTATAACACAAGTTTATTTATTTATCAAATATCATTCTGTAAGGAGTTGTAAGACTGATTTTAAGTTGCGTCTAATTTTCACTTTTATTGAGTATAAATCGTGGGAAAGCTTTTGTATATATATATATATATATATATATATATATATATTAACATTTAAAACTATTTTGACAGAACTGATTTTGAAAATGAACTCAAGTGTATTTATAGTATTAAACTGATAAAATAATATAAACTTTTTTGAGAAAAATAAGAAATGAATTACAAATGAAAGCCCTATAGACCAAAATGTTCTTTTTGGAAAAAAAAAAATAAATAATAATAATCGGATCAAATGAATATGATATTTTATTTTTTTTTTACTGTAAAATCTATATTTCCTTTTATTACAAATACTGATTCCCTTTTGAGACTTCTCAAATCAATTACAGCCCCTTGTAAGGAATAAGGATGAAGATATTTTTTTTGAATGCTTCTTGCCTATTAGTTCAATTTAAAAAGAATAATTTAATATTTTGAATAGTGTAGCTCATTATAGCATTAATTCACTTGATTATTTGTTAATTTCTGTATATAAAAAAAATTTAAAATAGTTTGAGTGAAGGAAATAAATTCTTACTATGCACGTGGTTGATTCGTTTATGAGCAGAATTGTGTATTAGATTAGATGAAAATTCCTTCTGGTTAACCTACTTTTTGAAAATGCAAACCCTATTTTGTGTGATTGTATCTCATTTAGGCATTAAATCAAATAAAAGGATTGGTATACTTTTAATATTATAGCATTAGATTCCATTCTGCTTATGTGTGGTATGTAACTACCACACATATGGATGTAAACTGACATACGTATATGTTTAAGGAGGAAAAAAAATCATGATAAATTTTCCGTCATCATCGCTTGACTTGTATTCCAACTACTTATCATAATGATCAAACTGAAAAGTACGAAAAAAAAAAAAAATCAGGAAGGGAATTGTGAAATGTATGTATGTAATAACATTTATAATAAAATCTCTAGGGACGTTTATTGAATGAAGAAAAAAAAAATTCTATGTGCATATAACGTGTTCTTTTTATGCTATAAAAAAAGTGTCATATTTGAAATTTAGACACATTAATCAAGTTTTTTTTATATTTATTTATTTATTTCAAAGGTAGAGAAATTTGAGGAGTGAAATATTAATGAATGTTAAAGGAAGGTGAGATTTCATGCTCTCGATGTTTCTTTAGATACATCAAAACTGTCTTTATGTAAATGAATAATTATTTACTTAGAATATGAAAGAAGAGCAGGTTTTTTACTCCAAAATTGTCTCTGTTGGCAAGCTATCTTAATTATCGTAGATAATAATTCTATTAAATATGTAGATACGTTTTGATACAAGAAATAATTTATAAATGCCTAAATCCCTCACTTTTCACTGAAAAAGTAGCACAAAATGCAAATTTGATAGGGAATTGGGAATAAATATTTATTTCTCTTTTTTTGTAAGAAAATATTCATATGAATTAAATTAAAGCTGGTTTAGTATTGAACTGGAACATAATAACAGCTTCTTCATTCCTTGGAGAGTAGACAGCAACTCAGTAAACGTCATCTCAATATATAATATTTTATGTCAAATAGACAAAAAGAAATAGAAAAAGTATCCCAACCCTCACAGGATTAGAAGATTTTTGATGCAGAAGTTTATATTCATGAGTATAAAAGATATTTGTCAAATTGAGATCCGCTAAAGTTATCTGTTCCTCTGATATAAGATTTGTATTGATGCCATCTTCGAAATGAACTTTTATTGAAAGTCATTAAGTTTATTATTATATAATATTAAAACCCATGAAATAAATCTCATGAAACCTCGTACCCAACTAATTTAAAGGGTGAGAGGGAAAAATATAGGTAAGGGTAAAAAAAAATTATCACAAGCCCACTATAGGTTCATATATCAACTGTTGATTTGACTCTACTCTTTCAACGTATTATTTAATATCGTTAATTTCTCAAAACAGTAACTTATCAACCTTAATTGTCCAATTATGACCTTTTTATTTCTCTTTTTGTAAGGAAAAGATTGATTGATGGAACCAATGAAGACCTCATAGTGCCTTGTCAACCACTTTTCATTCAATTATGGACAGAAAAAGATCAAAATAAGTATGAAATTAATCAATTACGGTTTTTAAAAAAAAAATTAATAATAGGGCTCTCAACAGCTGAGAAAAATAAATTGTTTATGGAAACGGCTGACGTGTTTTTGTTTACTCGAAACCTCGACATTATAAAAAAAAACGGAATGTGAAGCTGCCTTTGAATATGTATCAAATTATTAATGGATCTTTTGAATTCTTGATATGCCTACTTTATATGAGAAAGAGTCAAATGATGAAAAAGGCTGAAAAGAAAGTATATTGAATTTTTCTTACAAGTCATGTTTGTCAAGTTACCATTGTTTTATAAACCTATATCAAATGTACAAATGCGTTGATATTAACACCAAGCAATATATCCATTAATTTTACTAAATGATTATTTTATATAAAGTAAAATATTGTCAATTTGATTAATACAAAAGTTATTTTTCAAAAATATCTCAAGGAACATATTCTATTCTATCTTCTTCCAAAAACTTTTACTGGAATGAAATAGTATTAAAAAAGTGGGTTTCCCTCAATTGAAGTAATACTAAATTTTTGAGCTCTATATATTATTTATCTTATACAAATTCGTGGAAAAAATTCATTTTTTTTTAATCAAATTGTTTTAATATATAAATATTTGTATGTTTATATTTAGATACCAAGGTATTTACAAACATCTTTGCGATATAAACTTTTTTGATGAAATTTATGCAGGTATGTATGTATTAGAAACAAAAATATAATCTTAAGTAATTTGTAGGTAATTAATGTAAGAAATAATAATATAAGGACTTAATTAATTGGTATCAAATACAAAAATGAGTTATAATGACTTTTACAAAAATTCCAACTACAAAATGTGTTTAATTTTGAAATTGTCAAACTTCTTTTTTGACGTTTGATCATTGACTTTGAAACAGGTGATTGTAATTAGCATTATGTAGAAGAAAGGAAGGAGAGCTGATACACTCCCTTGCTAGCTCTGATTATTGAATATTTTCATGAGTGGATCCACCCAATGATGGATGATTATGTATGTTCCCCTCTATCGTGCATCGCATTAGGAAATATAAAATAAAAAGACGTACACATTTCATGATGAATTGATTTTTGAGACTATAAGTAAAAAAAAACAAAATGAATTTTAAGAATTTTAATCTTGGTTAAATTGTTAGGATTTGATAAAAACTTTTAACTCTATGGTAAAACACATATTGAAAGAGCTAAAATTCTATAAAAACACTTTAAATCATAATATAACACATATTTTTATAAACAAAAAGCCTAAGAAGGAAAAGTTGATGCTTTCAAATAAGGAGAGCCGATAACAGTGTAATCACTCTCTTATGCAATAAAACATATTTTTCTAAGAAATAGTGGAATTGTAATTTGCTGGATAACAAGTCATACCAAAGTACAACTAAGTTGCATAAAATTTTATATACATAATATTACATCAATAAATATTAATATATTAAGGCGTTTGACCACTCGAAATCCTAATTTTGCCATCAATGGCAAGAAAAGCTTGAAATTCACTATCAATATACAACTTTAGGTGGAGAAAACAAATTTTGAGTCAAAATTTGGGTGTGGCATTTGGTATCCATGGAAACCGTGGAACAAAGGAAACTTGGTGCGATGTCGTCGTCCATGGCTCATTTTGTAACTACATCATTGACAGGGTCTAACAATATATCAAATGGTTCCATAAGACCTAGGGAGTGTACTAATGGCCTTTAAAGTGACCTCACTGAGATATATAATATTGTTTTGGTCATAACCCCCAAAAGTAGGAAAACGCAAAATATTGTTCAACTTCAGCACAGCATAACCCCTCACAGGTGTTAGAAATGTCAAAACAAAGGCCATTAGTACACTCTCCAGCTACAGTTGATCAAAATGACATATAGTTTGCTATGATGGTGTCCCTTGATAAAAAATGAGCCATAGACAAAGTACAGCAGTAGTACGAAAATGTCGTTCTGAGTAAATCGCGTTTGAAAATTGAAAATAGTTTTCGAGAGATACAAAAAAATATAAGATGCTGAAATTCTCATTTTCTTCAAGTTAGGTGAAGCCATATTCAGTACTTTAAACACTAATGTGTTTCTAACTACAATTTCACCACACAAAACTTTCTTTAGGATCAGATAACCCATTGTAATACAATGTACCGTTAAAGTTCGACTCAACAATATTCACGAAAAACTACCTGGTGCATAGGTAGGACCTTCTTGCTGCCTTTTCTTTGAATCTTTTGAGGTAATAAAATCACCAAAAACAAAATCTGTGATAATTTTGGGTTATTTTAATATTCTTATCTCAAAATGGTATTTTCTCCTAAAATTGAGCAATTTCGAGTGCTCGAACCCCTTAAACGAAGTAAACTATCCCAGAATTACATATCTTCAAAATAATTACATTATTCATTATCAGAATCACTCAAGAATAACCCCTACAAACCCAGGAATTGCATTGTTCTCCATTTCATCCTCTTGACTTGAACGTTCATAATCTTAATTCAATTCAGAAAGAATCTATTTGACCTTCTGGAATATAAAGAGAATGTTTTCTTTAACTAATGAATTTCATTCTTCAGTGATCAAATAAACTACTTCTAGTAGAGAGATATGACGCAGTCTTCTATTTGGGAGTAAAATTATGCATCATATACTTTCTCCGTGCCTTTAAGCTCCTATGCATAGACGTATCGAGGGGTTGTAGTATATTTGTAAGTCCATCATGGTTAGCAATGGGACGTGAGTTGGAGTTTAAAAAAAAAATTCCTTGAACCTTGCAATGATGTGCTCTCTAAAATAGGGAAGGTCTTTTTAAACCACATGGGCGACTTTTCAAGTATTTGAATAGCGTAAAGTCCATCGTTAATTTATCCATCTAACCTTTTTGATTGGCTTTGTATACTATTAAAGTCGACTTTTCTTTGGGGATAGTTTTCCTTTTCAATACCAGTGGAGCCAATTTTATTAAATCACCATAAAATGCAAATACATTTGAATAATATAACTTTTTTGCCATGTTGTCAATATTCTCCTTTTCTCTTTTTCTTCAAGAGTACGAGTCATTGGGATGTCGAAAATCGGGGATACTTTGTCCATATTTATGATATGATCAAGAGTCACATCTTCAAGCTGTTTTTGAAAAAAATAATGAAAATTGGGAAATATTGTTAAAAAAAATCAATTACGATTATTATTTTCAATATTTTCATTACTTCATGTTTGAATGTTGCTGTACTCTATTTAAAGACATGATGTAATGTTAAATGAGACATAATAATGTATTTATAAGGAATGAAAAGTGACGAATTCATGTTTTAAAATGTATTAAGACGTTACCATTAATGGTGAAACGGATATAAAACCGACGGAGAAGAATGAATAATCTAATTTCATTTATAATTTTGCTCCTGAATCTCCTAAGTCGCAGTAACCACGATTCAAACAACAATATATGCGACATATATTCCGAAAAATATGGTACTTAAAATAGTTATCTTAAGTTATTTAGGTATTAGTTGAAATTTTTTTTTATTTTTGAACCTTTTTTATAAGGATACTATCTGTCTATTCGAAAGATTATTTAATTATTCCTAATGAGTAATTTATAGACAGTATTGTTGACCCGTCCGTTTGTCTGCAATAAGCTTATTTATATACTGTCATATCATTGATGTTTGTGTACAAAAATACAATGTGAACTTATTTACAAAACAAAAAATAAATAAGCATTACTGCTCATTTAATCATTTCTCACTCAAACTTTTTATGGAAATGTGTTTGAATTTAATTTACATATAATATGATTAATATATATATTTCGTAAATTAGTTCTGGAATTTTATTTTAAAAATTTAGAGATTAATGCAAAAATTTCCATGTTTTACCGCTACAATAGATATATAATCAATATCAAAGTAACGAAATCATATTTTGATATTTATTTATATGCTTTGCAAGTATTTAAATACAAACTAATACCTCTTAAAGAAAAAAAATAGAGTTTCTTTTAAATCCATATTGAGATTGTGTTTAAAACAGAGCTAGTTACAAATATTTGCCTGAGTACTGAATCCCTTGGTACAAATATTCTGGTTCAGAATTTATTTCGATTAAAAAATATTATAAAGTACAGCTCTACAGAATGATATTTGGGAAAAAAAAAAAGTTTCTGAATGCACTAAAAATTGGAGGATAAAAAATAAACTCTTACAACTAGAAAAAGTATGAAAATCACGACTAAAGACGTTTTGATAAACACTTGGTTTGATTTAAAGTTTAATATTTGAAGGTTTTGTATGTAAAGACAACATGTATGCAGAAGGATCTTTTTATTGCAGGCGTCTTTGGAGCGTTTGTAAATTCATTTTTTGTTCCACTTTATGCAATACTTTTGGTGTTTATATATAAAATCATTAAAATCTTGAATAAAGTTCGAGATGCATAGCTTCCAAAAATGATATCTTTGGGCTTTGATAAGCAATGAGCATATAGATCTGGATCACTGTATACTAACTTCCAGCAATCTAAAGTTTAGCTCTCATATTTTTAACATTGCAAGTAGAGCAAACAAAATCTTGGGTTTCATAAGGTGAAACTTGACCACTCGGAGTATACAACTAGTGAAAAAACTGTTTGAACTGTATTTGTTAAACCTATACTAATGACTGCGTCTCAGATATGAATCCCCATTGACATACAAAAAAGAAATCGCTGCATTAGAAAATATTTGCTACAAAAAAAGCATATGACATATGACAACTCAAGAGAAAAGGAGGAAACTTTAATACAGAACGATCCTACATAAAATAATTAAGTGTTTATCTGTAGGTTTTCATAGGACAAAAGTCAGCAAAAATAACTATAACTCCCGACTCTCAACCAATTGTATTCTCAGATAACCGTTTACTAATCTTAACTACTATTTTCACATCCCAAAATAAAAGTTACAGTGTCAATAGTATCATAAAACTAGGGCTAATGCTTTTTCTGCTTCAAGGATCAGGACATCTACACAATAGAAAAAATTACTTTTTTTTTTTACTTAAGCAACAAAAATATAAAATAAAGTTGTTTTAAGTACAAAAACTGAACTTGCATTCATGGAATTTATACGCCAATAACATATCCTGAACTTATGTACATCTGTATCATTAGTTCATCAATACATAACCTAAAATATAATTTATTAATCAAAAATTGAATGAGAGTTGCCGGGAGGCAATTTCAATTATCTACGTACATATTTCATGCAATTAATTAATTTAATTAATATTAAATATGATTTGATGAGAGTCAAGTTGTCTCTTAGGCGACCTAATCTGTCCACTTGCCTTTTCAAAGAAACTCATATTCGAATTTTTACTTTCAAAATTTAAATGCAAATAATTAAAAGTTTCATCATTCGACATTATTTCCCATTGAACATTTTGAAAAAAATAAATAAATTTATTACTCTCAAAGACTTTTATTCTTACAAAGCCACACATAGGCCTACCTACATATATATATATATATGTGGCCTACATGTATCTATGCTATGAATTCCAGGCCATTTATGTAGAATGTTGTTTAAAAATATTACATTTTTTTATTTATTATTTATTTCAGTGTCTTTCATCTCAACAAAAGGAATTTAATAGAGAAAGATAAAACTTGAAAAGCTAAAAATGTACATTTGTTATGAATACACCCTTTAAATTTTAAATAGTAAAATATATTAAAGGCAGATTTATGGCCTGTAGTAAAATTATACTTTTGAATGTAAGTAACAATGAAATATAAGTTGGGTGCTGGGAGATCCATTGATGAATAATTGAAGAATTACAAACTGACTACTTTTTTCAGGCTTTCGAAATAATATTTTTTTTTCTAATATATGATCTTATAAATTGTTAAATTACTTAAATGAAAATAAGTTTAACCCTTCGTTACTCTCCCTGGGTGAATTTTACTCACTGAATCCAAAAAAATTACTCCTAATTTCTTTTTGATTCCAGATTCTCATCTCTTCTTTCCGGTCATCTTCCAACTTATTATTTTTAGATTTTTCCATGATGTCAGATACTATTCTTCCACTGCTTTATTTATTTTTGAAATACTTTGCATTCAAAGTATACCACAGACACAAAAGCATGGATTCGACGCAATCTACTCCACAAATAATGGAATTTTTTTTGGAATAGGATATTTCCTTAAAAATTCAAAATTTGACGATATTTATATTTAAAAGAATGATAAAAGTTGATTGTAACTCATTGAAAAAATAAATTTTTCAGGTTATATTTATAAAATATATGTTAAGCATAGTTCAAAATGTCCATAACTTGATACGTAGTCTATTAAAATTTTCTATTAATTTATTTTTTCTAACCAAAAAGCAGTGTCAATATGATGCAGAATGCATTTTTTTTTTACTGGGTAAAAGTCACTGAGAATTTGTGCGGGCAATAACGAAGGATTTAAAGTGTTAATCAAATTGGGAAGCATTTTACAACTTCTTATGATGATAGACAGCCTATTTTTTTTACCCCTTTTTCCATTGAACTCTTTACTCAATCCAATAATTGTGGTTACCATGTTTTTTTTTTGTTTTTTTTTTTCAAACTACCAAATGTTACATCGATGTATTTTAATATTTTGTAGAAGAACGTAAATGTTTTGTTATATCAGCATTGATTTAAGACTAAAAAATGGAAGTAGCCTTTCTAGGTTCTTTTTTATATTTATTTTCAACCTAAAAAGTATAGACTTAATATAAGTGTTTTCTATGGTGTATTTATTGACTTTTTCCTTATTTGCATTTTTTAGAATGATTAAAAATATTTGCAAAGCATTAATGTTCTTTTAATATATTTTAACAAAAAAAAAAAAATGACTTTTGTGATAACCTAATAATTTAGCTAAAATTAAAACTCTTACTTTTAATGGAATTTTAATTGGAAAAAACTAGTCTTATTGTGAAAATTAGTACTTTTATCAATGTCTGTATCCTTTCTTATCTGTGTTACCTACGATAAAGAAGTAGAATATTATATATCCACAAACTAAACCAGTTGTGAAATAATTATACATCCATATATTTATAAGAGCTAGAAAAGGGGTCTATCAACACTCCCACGGGATCAACTCATTCACCTCAAAGCTATAAAATAAAGTAACAAAACGCATTAGTTAACTTGGAGATAATTCCTTGTCTATGAAACTCAATTTTTCCAAGCAAGATTTCTTTTTTAAAGTATATGTATATATATATATATATACAGGGCAATTCATAAGTTTTAAAGACTTTACACTAAGCTATATTTTCTCGGAAATTCCGTCCATGTTTCTTCGATTGCATTGCGGAAGGAGTCCAAATATTGTTAGTAACAACATTTGGCTCCAGATAACTTTATACAAAACTGTTGAGAGAATTAAAACCTGGACTCGAAGGAGGTCATATAGATTTTTCTCAAAATGGAAATCTTTCGTTCTGACATTCCTGAGATTTCCGATCAATATGAATTGGAACTCATTCTTGCTGGAAAATGCAGTTTCCAGATCAATGGATTAAGCACACAAAAACTTTGTACCAATTTGGTGTTCTTTAAAACTTATGAATATCCTTGTAAATATATTTGTATTCCTTATGCAGAATTCATTATTTTTTAATAGAAGTAAAAAAGTGCATTCGTAGAGGTTGCGTCGTTAGATATAAAGAGTAATTCATGGGTGCCTGAGTTCCCTAGCAAACAAAAAAAAATCTCACTCTCGGACAAGTAAATTCGAATATAAATTTGATAGCTTTGTTCCATCCTCCCATTCTTTCTTCTTTTTTTTTTTGTTGTGTGTATCAAAAGACTTACTTGAAGTATTTAAAAATAAACGTATTTCAGATAGTACATACCATTATTTTGAAAACAATGAGATCAACAATCAATGATTTTCTATGATTATTTGAAACAAACAAAATAATAAAATAATATAATTTGATGTCTAACGTAAACCTGAGATTCAAATGATTCATAATTTATTTATTTATTTATTATGTATTATGTCTAATTCTTAACAAAAGGCTTTAAAATGATAATAGAACATTCTATGTTATGAATTAGCATTTGTTTTGAAGAGGCTCATGGGAAATGATAAAGAAAATTACACTATTATTGTTATTATTCATTTAATTTAGTTTTTTTTTATTTATTAATTCTATGAATTTAATTAAAAATTTAAACCTATTCAAAAATCCTCAAGGGATGTTATGATCATAACATTTATCTTTTTTTTTCTTTTTCTGAAAGAACTATGTATAATAGAAGCGAAATTAAGCTTTAATCATCACTCAGTTGCAAAAAAAAAAAGGAAAGATTTTAAGATCATTGTAAGCTCATATGATTGCTACTTTGTAGTTATTTTATAGATTTAATAGTGGATATGTATATACCTAGGAATGTAAATAATATGCAAATCGGGCGTGTTATAAAAAAAGAAAGAGAAAATCATCAACCTGGTAACTCTGACAATTTGATGAATGTCGAGGGGGGAAGCAGCTTGAGCTGTCATGACGTTTTACTGAGCTACAAGCTGCTATTCACCATTATATATACAACAATAAATAATAACATAGATGAGAGGCAGAAAATTAACTGAAATTAATGTCAGGAAATTATATATTTTTAACTAATAATAATTATACGAGGACTTGAGCCTTTTTTATTTACATTTTATTTGTTTTATTAAACTTCATGCATGTATTCCTTCATGCGACATCTTTACCATCAGGTAGATGTTCTCCCTTTAGTAGTAATAAAGGAAAAATGATAACAGCTTTGGAAAACAAAAAGACCTGTTTGAAGAGCCAACTCCACTTTTTTATTACAAGCCCGATTTGCATATTATTTACATTCTTATATATACCATATAAATACTACTTAATCAAACTCTTAAATTTCAATTGATTCTACTAGTCGACAAAATTTTAACTTAATTTTTTTTTTTTTTTTGATAACAAGTTTTAATGGCTGTGATCATTATACTTTTTATGCTCAAAAACACAAAAATCGAAAATCTAGCTTAATAATTTTATTTTTGCGACTAAATGATCATTTTTACTCAATCCTGATTTTTGTGTCTCATAATATAAATTCAAACTAACATTTTAAGATAACAAAGGGGGTTCCTTTATAAAAGTATTATAACTTAAATAGGATAAATATCTTTAAATTTATTAACAATAATGAACTTTTCTCTTTTCATATTTGAGAAAATTCAAATTGAATGTTGAAAAATTATGGAAAAATGATTCATGTTTTTAGTACTTAATATTTTTTTTCTTTCAATTTGTAACGCTAAAAATAAACCATTTGCAGTAAATGAAAGAATATTTATATATCTGAAATAAATAAAAAATAACCTCTTTCAAAAATCTCTTATTTAAAAAAAAAAATATATGTTTAGAACAAACAAATTTTGACACCTTGTTTGTAGGAAAGCACATTATAAAAACTATTATAAGCAAATTGGAAGCTATTTATGCAAATTTCTTAACTTTAGTTTCTCCAAAAGTGACGATTCATCTCCTTTGAGAGAATATAACTGAATATAGCTGTTTAAAAAGTTGTAAGAATTTAATTTTTCTCAAATATATTTAATTTATGCACACAACCTAAAACCTACATTATGTGAAATGAAGACATATATATAATTTGACGAGATAGATACATACATAGGTGGTATGTAGAATGATATAACAAATTAAAATTGCTTCAATTAATCCATCAGTTTGCATCATTTTCTTCGATCATGTCTATAAAAAAATGCAAAAATATATTTTTTTGATAAATGTAATTGTGTTATAGAAATTTGTGGTGGGTATATTGAAATTGACTGAGCATTAAGGTTAAAAAAGGAAGGGAAAATCATATGAAAAAAAACTAATATTATTATTATTATTATCAAAAAATATATATTTTTATATGTATGAATACATACATCAAGAGAGAAATCAATTATTGTAAAGGTAATAACATATTTTCAATATCTTTTTACTTACATATATATATATATATATATATATATATATTTAATAAATATTTTGGAAATAGGCCAACAGAGAAATACATAAACACTTATATATGTACATACATATAGGGGATTTAAGGAAACATTGTGGAAGCCACATAAAATCTTTTTTTATATACATACATATGTATGTATAAATATCGTAAACTTATTTTCTGTATACCACAAAATAGTTTCTCAATACTCGGCATTTAACTATTTACAATTAGTTACATATCTAATTAAAAGTATCAAATGTGTGGTATATACATATTTATAAATGTATTAATAGAAATTTCATGTGTACTCCTAGAAAAAACAACTTAAGATTGCTTATCTAAATCAAATTTAGAGTTCATTTACGTCACCTCTGGTTATGAGATGCGCCATGATATTACAATTTCTAATATGTATGTTGCTTAGCTAAATTAAGAGATTGGGACTCACTTGGAACTAAAAGAACAGAAAGGTTTTTCAAAAACTAGGTGCGTTGAAAAGTAATGAAACTGATTTTGTACTAACTCAAGTTTTTTTAGTTTTTTTAAATAGGATTGTTCTCCCCTTCAATTTAGTTCGTTTGGGCAGCTATACTCCGGCGGAATCGTTGTTCCCCACTCTTGGTAGCTGTGCTGGAAGTCATCAATTGGTATGGCTTTGAAGTGGTTGATCTCAGTCTTTTAAATGTTTTTCTGAGTTCCAAAATGATGTCCTTTTAGGACATCATTGGAAAAAGTCCTAAGGACTCAAATTAGGTGAATGAAGGGGGTTCAGAAACAACAGGAATGGTTGCATGATATAGGGCATTGTCATAATGAAGCATTCACTTGTTTGCAACCTCTGGTCTCACACGAATCACTCTTTTCCTTAGCCTTACAAGGACACTTTTATAAAATACTAGGTTGATAGTTTGTCCAGGTGGAACAAATTCTTATTTCATGATACCTTTACTCTCTCTCTCAAAAAAAGGTGATGCTTCATCATGACAATGCACCGTGTCATACAGCCATTTCCATCTGTGAGTTTTTGACCTCAAAACAAATTGCTTTTCTTTTTCAACCGGACTTGAGTCCTTCTGATTTCTTCCTTTTTCCCTAAATTAAAACTCCGGAATACATTGAAAAGACTGTGACCGACCAGTTAGAAACAATACGAATTGATGCCTTCCAGCAAGGCTACCAAGAGCGGGAACGCCGACTCCGCCGTTGTATAGCTGCCCAAGGGAACTACTTTGAAGGGCATAACATTTTTGTTTGAAAAAAATAAAAACTACACTTGGATCTAAATCAATCTCATTACTTATCGAATGCACCTTGTATATCCTTATTAGGAATTTATTCAAGGTAATGAATATGCAGCAGGGAATCAGATATTAATATTAGTTAAATATCACCCAAGTAAATAAGAACATTAGAAAAAAAACATCCATGTTTAACTCAAGAAATAACAATGACATAGTATAATAATTGACTCTGTAACAACTGTGGAACTATTTTTTAACGAATACCTACATATATATAAATTTCTTTTTATTCACAAAACTTAATTATTAGGCAAAATAAGAGGGAAAATTTTCTTATTTCATAATAATAAGGGTACTTTAAAAGAGACGCAGTCAAATAGATTGAGAACCATTGTAATTACTGGGGATAGTGCATCCAACATTCATGTCATGAGTGCCTTTTATAACACAACAAAATAATTAATTTGCTATAAAATCAGTTTTTTATTCAAATCAAAATTGATTCATTATGTAATCCATAATTTTGTATACATACATACATTATTATTTAACATATCAATCAAATTATTATGTATTTCTATTACTGTCTCGTTTCTTTTTCTTTTTTAATCCATTTTGTTCATTTTGTAGAAAATGCACTTCTTCTATGGACAAAATTATTTCTACAAATAGCCCACTAAAAAAGTACACTAAAGAATGTTAAACATATCCTCGTTTTCTGTTATTTTTACACCTCCTTTAGACCATTGCAAATAGGATTATATAATTTAGAACACATTAAATAAATCTAATTCTCTCTTATTCTATTTTTATTTATAATGTCATTAAAAAATGAGAATGGGATGATCACGATTCATCTGCATCTTAAACTTTTTTCACAAATCGTGACCCACCCCATAAAATTCACTCTTTCCCCATCTTGAAGTATAAGTGAATCCTTATATTTTTGTGTAGTGTTTTTTTTTTTTGTGTAAAGTAAAAATAAAACCACGTAATTTGACTAAACGTATATCTACAATGTAATGCCTTGAAATACAATAAATTCATTTATTCTCCAAGTTCGAGAAATATCAAATATAAAGATTTGCTTCTTTAATACAAATTTACTTAAATTCCATGACAATTAATTACACTGGTCAAAGGTCAAAAATCCTAAGGGGTGTATGTATAATAAAAGTTATTCACTTTTGCACACTGATTTAAAATCTGTAGTATTTTTTTTTTCGAGAGTCCGACAATTTTCGAAAAATCGGACACTACTTTTTGAGCTAATTTGGCCCATTTTCCAACTTCAACTTCAATTAAAGTCTATAAGGAAGAACAACAAAAGTAATAGCACACAGAAGGATTACAAAATCAGCTGCAATCCTTCTGCTCGCTACTATTTCAGTCTATTGAACTTGTTTTTTTAGTAGTTCTACCGTGTGTCTTTGATTTCAAAAGAATTTTTGATTGAAATTGAATGAAAGTTTACACAATATTTAGATGGTCTATTTCTTCTTAATCAAGGATTATTATCGGGTGCTTGACATCTCGTTTGAATGCTGTGGGTCTCAGCTTTTTAATGCATCTCTTATGAATTCATTCCATGTAATATTCAAGGTTTTATTTAAGTACAAAAGGCTTGGCCGACTTTTCGGCCTACTCCCCCCGCCTTTAACCTTTAGGAATCTCTTTTCGTCAAAACAAAGACTTGAATTAGAATTTGTATTAAATAAACTAGTGGATTATTATATTTCAATGTACAAAGTTAGTATCCTTCTAGGTTTCAATTGAAGTTGAAGTTGGAAAATGGGCTAAAAAAAATTATAAATGTAGGATCCGATTTCTCAAAAACTGTTGGGCACACGAAATTTTTTTTTTGCAGATTAAAAATCTGCGTGAAAAACTGCATAACTTTGACTATATTTATACCCCTTTGGATTTTTGACATTTCAAATTTGTTGTCCTGTGGTATTAGTGAGTTGAGTCAAGAGAGGGTTAAGGATTTTCACATCAGTGTTCTCTGAGGTGAGATGGACTGTAATTTTTGGAACAATTCATATTACTAATATTTATGTTGATACCTAGTATATATGTTATCTGCATAAGTAAAATGAATAAAGACCAATAAAAGATAGGACTTCCTGTCAACGTCACTAGTTAGCCTGGTTTCTCATGATTCAATGTACATATGTATATTGGAGGGTCTTATTTTTTTAGATAGGTTATTACTTTGAAAGTATTCACACATTAACTACTTGCAACGATAACAAAATATAAGGTACCCTCAACATGTCAGAAAAATTTGCTGGAAGAAAGCTCAACCTAAAGCTTTTTTAAAAAAATACTGTTGGAATCCTATTATGGAGTACATATTTGTAAATTATATTTCCGTTCCTTGTTTGAGATATCTTAGTATGGTATTATTTGGGAAGAGAGAGAAATATTTCTTAGTAGAATATGAGTACTAACGCATTTTTTCCAAATATTTTTTATAAATATTCTTCTTCTCGAGACATTCAAATCAAAGAACAGAAACATGATCTAAAAGTCCTTAATAATTAGATTCGTAAAATAGGTATTGATTTCAAGATCTTTGAAACAAATTTTTGTTACGGTTTTTTTTTTTCATAAAAATGTTTTTCAAATCATTTTTGATTGTTTATTGACCGTTAAAAAAAATGAAATAAGGGTCTTTTTTTTAATTATACTGAATCAATTTTAAACGGCTTGTACCGTCTCAAATTTAAAGTAATGGAACACATTTTGTAACTTTCAATATTGTTCAATATACACAAAACTACAACAAATAATTATGGTGCTGAATTTCATAATTTTAATCGTTTTTCTTCATTATAATTAACGCTTTCCCTCTTTTGTAAAAACTGTCTCGTTTCCAACAGATACATTTTTGATTTTAGTAAGATATGTGACCCATAATTTTTGCTGTATTTTGTGCTCATCAAGTCTACCATATTTGACGCATAGAGTGTTTTCTCATTGATCCATCATTTTGTATAATTTTGTTTCTAAATTATAATGATTTTTTTGAAATATTTTATTTTCAAATTTGTTTCAATTGTGTATTATAACTCCCTATTTCAACAACTGTGTGTTTCTTCCAGCAGGGCGTCTTGGTTACAATCCATTATGCAATTTGTGACTAGAGACAAAGTTCTATACATATATATATATATATATATATATATATCTTTTTTTCAGTTCTGACACACACAAAAAAAATTATAAGTAGTTATGTAAAAATACATAAATAGACTTTACAGTCTAAAATGACTATTTTGATGAAGAAAAAACTACATCTAGTTTTAATTGTTGCATTATTGAGTAATGCAGATTTTGTCAAAAATGGCTTAAAAGACCTCAAATTTGGTCAATTTGTTTTTGTTTTTTTTTTACTAATTCAATTAGAAAATATTTTTCGTTCTAGAAAAAATAATCATCACTAAAAAGCAGATATTCCTATGTAGAGGTATATAATTTATCCTGATGAAACTAATTGGTTTGAACGTGATTTACATACTTACATATTTTCATTTTCCATGCATTTTTATAGTACAATCAAGAGCTTCATACATGCAAGTACATACAGTTATCTGTATACAAATATTGTTCTTTTTAACGAGTTAAACAAAATTATTATCATGCTTAGAATATGTGCAACTTAAATAAATGAAAGATATTTCTTCTTTATTTTATTTATAATGTTCATTAGATACTCTAAAATGCATACGAGGTAGTGTTAAAGCACTGCTTATACATTCATTTCTCCCTCAATTTAAATATAAAAAAATGAATGGTCTACATAATTTATTCCCTTAATTTTTTTTTAAAGCATTCTATATTCAATTATATCTTGATTAATATACTTACTTAAGATTTTTCGTCTTGCATGCTACTTGCTCTGTATCTTCAATCAAATAATGTTGGTTGTAGATCTATGAAATCTTCATTACTTCCTTACGTCTTTCAAAGTACGTGTTTTAAGGGTGGTTTCATAATATTTTACAATGATGCAATATGAAGAAGTAAAAGCATATGGAACAAATGATGAATACACAGGTTAGAAACATTATTATTTATTATAGTTATTAAAAAAAATATAACTTTTATTAGTTTCACACTAATTAACAATGAGACTCAAGGTCGTCATTTTCCAAAATGTCTCAATCGACGTTACTCTCTAATCTAACTGGTAAAAAAAGAATCAATTTTATCTTTTTTCTGCTTTCTTTTTTGTTTGTTGCGAATATGATAAGGTCCAGAGAGTGGTTGTTGAAATGGTTGAGCAGAATGGTTTAGGATCTAAAAGATTAGGTATGGTTGAAACAATGAGAAAGAACAAGCCTCAGTTGTTTGAATCATTCAAGTACAACTAAGATGAACAAGATGTGGTTATTGACACTGATTTGTGGTTATGAGACTCTGGATGAATCTAAGCACATTGCTAGGTCATAATACTACAACTAATTTGCACTATATTTAATAAAAACATTACTGAATTTCCGTATTTGAGACAAAGTTGCTATTTCAATATTGCAAAGAAGTCGAAAAAAAAGACAAAATAAGATGTTTTTTTGTGTAAAAAGTGTAACGTAGGCCTTCACTCGCAATGCTTTTTAGCATATTCAACCAAAAACAAAATGGTAATAATATATAATTCAGGTTAAAATATTCTATTAAGTACAAATATTGCCAAATTTTTCGTGTTTGAATCGATAACATAAAATAACATCAATCTTTCTTATCGAGTAACTATTTCAATGTGTACTTTTAAGAATACAGCCAGTACGTTCATAATGAGGGAATAAAACTGAAATTTTTATTTTTATTATCCAAATTTAGATAAAAAAAGAACAACATATCAATGTATTTAAAATGAAATTCAAATTTTAGGGTTCGTCTGAAGTAATAAATAAGTTAATTTAAAAAAACAAAACATATTTAAAGGGGTATAAAAGTTCAGAAAATAATAATGAAAAAATTGACATGTTGAAAGTAACAAATTTTCTCTGTTTTTATCAATGATCTATTGCTTTTCATTATTTGACATCTAAATATTTTCGATTTAATATTAGACTTCTACATAATTAACCAATAATGCATCTTTTGGGATGAGATAAAGAGACTTTCATGTCTGGTTGTTGCCAAAAATGAGCAATATATTCATATTTATTACGTCTAGTAAAAAGAAATCCATTATATTTGCATGAAATTGAAAGCTTTATTTAGCATAGTTAAAATAATCCAATTTAGGTTAACTATGCACCGTTTTGTTCAATAATAACTTGTTGCCATTTTGAAGGTAATTTAATTATGTCTCTTTCATAGAAACTTTCGTCCCTATTGGCAAAAAACTGGGACAGTCGATTTTTACAAGCTTCTCTTGAGACGACGTTTTTACCATCCAAATCATTTGCCATAGACAGGAACAGGTGATAGTCACTTGGTGAGTGGTCCAGACTATAAGGTGGATGCATAAGAACCTCCCAACTAAGCTCTTGTTGCTCCTGTTGAGTCACCATCGATGTGGCCTGGCGTTGTCC
Source organism: Lepeophtheirus nordmannii (assembly GCA_963680855.1). Classification (NCBI taxonomy): domain Eukaryota; kingdom Metazoa; phylum Arthropoda; class Copepoda; order Siphonostomatoida; family Caligidae; genus Lepeophtheirus; species Lepeophtheirus nordmannii. The sequence goes on along the minus strand of OY804521.1, from coordinate 38,429,248 downwards.
TGATGAAACACAATTCCTCTCCTGATGGCCAAAGTTGCGTACTTCTGGGTGATTACTTCCTTCAAACGGTCCAATTGTTGACAAAAAAAGAAACTGAAAAAACATGTATTGTGAATGATTGGCTGTTATAATATAAGGACCATAAACACTATTCACATTTTGACTTCCGTTTTCGCCTTTATCGAAGAAAAATTGTGGAATATAGTGTATTTTCTCCTTGCTAGTGTCCATCTTTGACACATACTCAAGCACTACTACTGAGTCAAGTAATCACAAACATGCTTTGGTAGTTTCTTTAGTACAAAATTTCATCTTTATAAAACCCTATAGTGCAATGTAATTTTACTTATACAACGCGAGATACAGATCACTAAAGCCATCTATTGCAAAAATAATGGATTTTTTTTTACTAGACCTAATATATACCAAATCTATATCTACAAAAAGAGGCTTTATTTTTCAATTTCTAACGTTTATTGTGAAAAAATGTACACAAATTTAATCTTCAAAATGATAGCCATAGCTAGCGACATATTTTTCCCATCTCTCTGTAATTTGTGGATGCAATTGCCACAAAAAATTAGCTGTCTTTGGCCGCAAACCAATCATCGAGCCATTTTCTATGTAAGAATGGAAGCGCTGTTCTTGTAATGCGTGACCCATCAATGTGAACAAGTGATAATCTGATGGCTCCAAGTTTGGTGAGTAGGCCAAATGCACCAACGGTTCCCAATCGTACGTCTCCAACAATTTCTGGGTCGCTCTTGTTGGTTATGGATGTGCAATATTCGTCAAGAAAAATTACTTAGTGATGCCGATCGAAATATCCTGAGTATTTTTGATGTAGAGTGCTGTTCAAATCGAGCAATTGTCGTGCACCATCAACTGTTTTACCGGGTTTAAACAAATCGTACCACGCTGATCACAGAAAACGCACAGCATTGCCTTGTAGCTGAAGCGTTCTGGTTTGCAAGATGTTTTTGGTTGTGCCCGGGTGAACCACTCTGTGCTCTGCTTAGAGCATGCTCACCAAAAGCTTCTACAAGCATTTCATGTGCTTCAGAAGCGATTTTCTTCAAATGATAATAATAGAAAATCAACGCAAAAAGTCCACAAATCGTTGTTTGAAGGCACGAAATTCGACATTTTTTAGGAAAGAGCAAAAATGAAACAATAAACTGAATAGTGTTGCCAGATGACAGCCGAAAAAAAGAAGACATTTGGGATGGTTTAAAAATACGCTGATAGCGACATCTGTTGCCTAATGGCTGAAAGTATCATTTCGTAGGTAAAGACTTTATATATATTTATACCATATACATATATAGTTCCGTTATAGGCATTTTGTCTTTAATGTGTATATATTACTGTTATTATATATATATATATATATATATATATATATATATATATTATTGGAAATAGATGGTGTCAAAACTTCTACCAGATTTTTTCAAACTAATTTCTTGAAAATATATGTAAGTTGTTTTCCACATTTATTATTTATTATTCTACATATGTACATAAACTAATATGAACATACTAAAAAATGTTTAGAATTCAATGTACAGTACATTTGTTACATCTATGTGTGTATAGTTGACCTCAATTATTTATGGTACAATTGTTTTATGCTAGTATTCATTATATTTTTTATAATTTTCTTCTTCTTAATCTTTATAAGTCAAAGTTCGACATTTAATAGGATTTATATCTTTATTTTTCGTTTTATTAGACAGCCGCTCTAATATTTTGTCAGGCACAATCATTTTTAATACAACCTACAATTGTAGAAGAAGCAGCTTATTTTGAAGTGTAAATTTATCATTTATAGTTTTTATTATAACAAGTACATGCATTATCAATTGAAGTGATTTAGATAAACTATTTAACGAACACGTTAATTATAAATTTGGATAAAGTTGTTTTAAAAATAATATTTTATTTTACTTATTCGTCTTTTATTTTTAGAAGCTGAGATCAAAATTGTTTTTTTTTACTAGTTCACGGAGATATACTGTGATAAATCATCATATACGCCTGGTACACCAGACCAGTTACTAGTTGTAATTGCACGAGATCTCTAACTATTTCTTACCTAGATATCTCTGGTTACATGAATTTCACAATATTCATTTTCTGTCAACAAATACAAAAACTGTCTCTAAATATGTTGTGTCTTGACGAGACGATATACACAAGATGACCAAAATGATTAGAAGATCCAAAGAGAGGTGTGTGGAGGAGATATTATGTAATAAAATAAACAAAGTACATCCTATGGATAGAGAAAATGATTAAATGAGAAAGGGAAGATAACTTCATGAGATGTGTCAATGCACAAGTAAATGGGAACAATTTGTATATATAATTATTTTAGTTTTTTCACACAAGTTTAACAAATTATAGGCTCAAAAATTCAAATAAATGTTCAACCAAAATACTCTAAAAGACACAACACTTAAAACACAAGAAACATGATGATCAAATTGGCTATTATGTAAATTTATTGAATTGATCTGTAAAAACTTTTGTAAAGGGTTTTGAAAAGGAATAATGCAATCCGTCGACCAATTGATTGTATATTGAAAAAATTTGAATCGATATATTCACTACGTAATGTTCCAGTGCCAGTGAGATAAAGAAATGCACACAGTAATGAAAATGTTGTGGCAGCTAGTGTATCAATTCAAGAAGGCCCAAATCATTATCTTATACGCCGTTCTTAATAATTGGGCAATTCTGTGACCTCATTGTTGGGTATTTTGCGAAAAAGTCCTGGTTTACATACATACGAAGTAAAACTAACTCAAGAACTAAAGCTGCTTGACCATTTAAAGCGTCAACAGTTAGTCAATGGGGCCCATGAAATGATCAAGTTTTTTCATCGAAAGTCCTTTTCAACAAAGAAGCTCATTTTTGGATCAATGGGTTTGTTGATAAGCAAAATATGTGTTATTGGTGAGGCAAAAACACACATGTGCTTAATGAGACATCATTGCATCCCGAAAAACTTACTTTTTTTACTTTATTACTTGATGATAATAATGGCCACATTACCGTGAATGGAAATCGATATCGAGCCATAATAACATATTAAACTACATTCTTTATAATCTTAATATCCTGATGAAACGTTCCTCAATCAAAAAATTGTCTCAATTTTATTTGAATTACTGAATTTTGATGTTCATTGTATATACAAGTTTATTGGAGAACTATAGGATAAGTTAACTTTTTGTAAGATGTCAAATTTTAAATACTTGAATATTTATACGTACAAATATCATAAACTTTGGTCAAAACTTGTATACTTCCTACCAAGTTTCTAATTTTTAGGCATAACTTAAGGATTTGAAAAGATATCCATTTTTCTATTAATTTTTCAGACATTATTGTAGCACTAGGAAAATAAATTGTGGCCAAAAGGTTAAAGATGAGACCCCTCAAGTCTGTAAAAAAAAAACTTACATTTTCGACCCAATTTTTGAAATAAAAGCTCTTGAGAAGTCTGAAAAAAAGATCCGGATACTTTAGATTTGAGTCATGACCCAAAAAAAGGGGGCAGTTTAATATTCATATATATATATATATGTATATAAGTTATTTGAAAAATTGTGACTTAAACCTATATAACAATTATATATCTAAAAACTGATTTTATTTCTAGATTCACCACTCCTAACTTATACTAGGTATGCATCTGGTTATAATAGTTTTTTAAGTATTTTTTTTTTTTTTTTGCACTCATGTTTAATTATACATTGTATTAAAAATGATCAATAATTGTAATTGCATATTGATTTATATTTAATGAACATTACTTGGAATGTTTAATATACTCTTTGCTAGGAATTTTTGTTTGTTGATATATTATGAATCGGTAATTCTAAAGAAAAAGGGATTTATGTAGAGTATACACGTATACATTTGAGTAATTCAATTTAAAAAAAGATGAAGAGAAAAAAACAACAACAACTAAGAATTGAAAATCTAATTAAATTAAAAGCAATAACTATATAGCTCTTATTAGCTTAAGTTTGAAACTTCAGGGCTTAATTGTATACACAATAAAAGCTATGAGTGTCAAATAATGATACTCCCTCCAAAAAAAAAAAAAAATACATTGTTGATATAGGATTTTCTTAACTCAAATTTGAACTCAGTCCATGATTCTGGAAAAATCTGTTCAAAATGTCTACCTAAAGTGAATTTATAAATATAAAATTATTTTTATTCATTTATTCAATTTATTATTCAAATAACTACAAAGTTAATTGCTTCTACAATCAAAATTTGCTTTGAGGTAGGATGTTGAACAAACAATTAGATCAGAATTTCAAATGCTTATAACTCTTGTATAGGATACAGTCACTCCCTGGAATTTTAAACTTAAGCTTTATAATTGTATATATGTGTCTTACATAATCAAAAAGGTAATTAGTACATACAAATCTGTGATATTGTTTATTCAAGGTTCAATGAGTCTAAATTGAAATTACCCATATACAGGTAAACTTTTACAGAAAAGTGTACACAAACAAACAAACGAGAAAAAAACTCTAGAAAATAAAGACATCAACAAAGTATGCTTTCCTTCCCCTAATCATAAATCATATCGATGCATTTGTCTACATACGTATAACATAGTATACGAATAATTGAAAAATTATTTAAGATGGTAATCCACCTTCTTTGAATAATAAATTTGCAAAAGTAACAATATATATATATATAAATATAAATTATGCGTCTCTTTGTATCCAGACAATGATTGTATAAATAAGTAAACGAAATATTTGTTAACATTAATAAGACTAAAAATAAAAACATCAGAAATAAATAAATTGGTTCATCTTGACTTTACATAGAGAAACTCCTTAGTATCATGTTCTCTTCTGACTTCAAATGAAATTAATATTTTTAGATATATGAGGTCCGTACTGGAATTAAATACCCCTTACTGTTGTCTTTTTGGTCCAAATCCAAACAACATTTATTTTAAATTGAAATAACTGAAACCAGTAAACCTACATGTCAGTTATAATACTGACCCTAAGAATAGATGGAGAAGACAATAGGGTCTGTATCTATATTTGTTTTTGAAAGGATCTAGTTCTAAATTATCACATATGACAGTTTTTATTACATCTTTTAGTCTTTTTGCCCAAAACATAAAAAAAAAAAAATCCGAAAAGGATCAGTTGGTAAAAGGGTTTCTCTTTTTTTTTTGAAAATTGACTTTCAGAAGGATCACAGAAAATTAATCTTGATAGTAAACAATAAATACTGATAAATAGAAATATTTATTTTTATATGCATTTTACAAAAAAAATAGTAATATGTTTTGAATACATTGTTGGAAGATCCAAAGTTAGTTCATGTTTCCTCATTGGAAAGTTAAGTCATAAATAAATATTTACTTTTATATAATAATTTTTTAATGTAGCTGCGTATTTTCTAAATGTCAAATATACAACCTAAAAGTCAACTTACACACCACATTTGATTCAACATATTAAACTTTATATATTCTCAAATGTAACAAAAACAAATTTTACAACCAAAAATTCTAAGCAGTTAATGTGTGAGTAGTTTTTTAGTTCGATTCCTTGTCCCTGCTTTCTTTTTCCAAGAATTAATATATTACAAAAATAATGAATGAATGATGTACGACTAGGAATGTAAATAATATACAAATGGGGTGTGTAAAATAAAAAGAAAGAGAAAGTCATCAACCTGGTAACTCTGACAATTTGATTAATGTTGAGAGGGAAGCAGCTTGAGCTGTCATGACGTTGTACTGAGCTACAAGCAGCTATTCTCCTTTATATATACAAATGAAGACATCAATAATAAATAATAACATTATGTACATATATCATAGATGAGAGGCAGAAAATTAACTGATCTTAATGTCAAGAAATTATATATTTTTAACTAATAATTAATTATACGAGGACTTGAGCCCTTTTTGTTTACATTTTATTAGCTTTATTAACCATAATGCATGTATTCCTTCATGCGAGATCTTTGCTATCAGGTAGATGTTCTCCCCTCAGTAATAAAGGAAAAATGATAACAGCTTTGGAAAACAAAAAGTACTGTTCGAAGAGACAACTCCACAAAATCTCGCACGCGGCATTTTGCATATTATTTACATTCCTAGTCATTCCTATATATGATGTCAGCAGTACCAAGTGTTGCTGCTAGATGTATATTTAGCATAACTTTTTAAGTACATTTATTTATTCCTATCGCACCTTTTAGAGGACTAATTCAAAAATAATAATAATAGAAATTGTAGAGCAATTAATTACTAAAGAATAGTCATATGCAAGGAACTGAATTGCGCCAAAAAAATCATATTATTGTTTCTAATAAACACCTCACGTATGCAACTATGTTCTGACTAATACAAGCTATAGCTTCTCTGGGTTAAAAAAATCACATTAATAGGTGAATCAGACTACAAGCTGATTGAATATTGTTAATTAAACATTTTTCTTTTTATTCATGCCAAATATTTAATTCTAAAGCCATTTTTCTTCCTTCTAAAATTACGTTAATCAGACCTCTTCACTATCAAAACAATATCTACTTCAAAGCCTATTCATTAAAAATTAACATTTCCCTGGAATAAAATTGCTTGTGTGTTTTTTTTTTTTGTTTTTTACAATCTACTTTCAAAGTAGCACATCCTAATTTATAGAGTTACATTATTTTTTTTCAACTTACTCAGAATAGAATTTCAAGACATCTATAATTTAATTTCACTTTTAACACAAAGAAGGACCCCATGAAAGAGAAAATATTATTTTTTTATTCTTCTTCCTTACAAATTTATGTCGGTAGTAGAGTTTGGTATAAAAAAAATAAAAGGAAAAAACAACTTTTTTCAAAAAAAAAAAAAAAAAAAAAACTTTTTTTTTTTTCTTATCTCAGAGACAAATAAAGAATAAATAATTCAGAAAAAAAAATTACTAGAATTATTATTATTTTATTTTTTTCTTAGAGTTCACGTTATTTTAAATATAGAAAGACAGTTGAGGATAATTTTTTTTTAGTAAATACGTAATTCCAAGAAGATCTTTTTATGTTGGTTGAAAATTCTTTGATCTCTATAATTGCCTGTAGTGGTCATTATTGTATATCTACCTATTTTTGAAGAAGAAAAAATGTTTTATTTAAAAGTGAAGCTATCAAAAAGGTCCCTCCCTCGCCTGTCATAAGCAAATCTTTATTCTATAGTACAATTTTTAAATATATCTTGTCTGTAAAGCAACCAAGTTTATGGAATTGCCAGTGCATTCTCTCAGCATACCAATCAACTAATTTGCACAAGTAAATGCGAAGAATCGGAGATTCAAAATGGTTTTACATAGACAGGTATATCTATTATACCTTTTTAAGTTCAATATGGGAATAAACAATAAAAAACAATATTCAGGAAATTTAATATACATAAAAAATTTTATAATTAATGGAAATAAAAAAATAAAATAAAGATGCATAATTAAATATAGTTACTAAAAAGTCATATTTCATTCCTTTATATTAGAATCTCATGTCAAAAAAGTTAATCACATCTACAAATTGATTCTAGATGTTTGTAATATAATTACTACAAACCATTGAGGTAATTTCATTTAGTCCTTCTTCAATTAATTATTCCAGAGCTCTTGATCTTTGCTCCAAAATGCTGCAATCATTTCTTTCAGCATTTAAAACATTCTGAACTTTTCAAGCTAATTCTCTTTTTACTTAAGCTTTCAAAATTTACCAAATATGATCCATTGGATTGAAATTAGGACTAAAGTCTTACAATTTTGTGAATTGAAAACTCTTCTTGATTCAAAACATCTTCAACCCTGGAGTGGGCCAGAGTATAATTAGGAATACCAAGGTCTACTGTCCCTCCATATACATCCTTATCTTTTCTTAAGCATTCACTCACCCACTCCATTGCTGTAACCTTTTTGAAACTTCCTCGTTTCACTTCATGATGAACAAGCCCCAAACGATCAATACATCCAATAACATGAACATTGGCTTCTATATTTATTTTTTTATTTTCATTAATTATAAAATTTATTATTATGTTAAATTTCCTGAATATTGTTTTTATTATTTATTCTCATATTGAACTTGCTTATTCCCATATGGAATTTGAAAAGGTATAGAACTTTATTATTAAGGATGTATCAAAATATCTGCTAAATACATTCATTTAGTTTTCACTCAATAAGTGCTCTAAATATTTTATAAATGATATCAAATCAAGTATATTTTGCATCAAACAATTATTTAATCTTCAAAATCTTAAGCTCAACTTCAAGTATTCATCTCTACGACTTACAAAAATATACATAAAAATATGCCTTCCAATGTTTTAATAGTGTATATAATAAGCCTATGATTTACTTTTCTATTCGTGGATTACTTTGACACAATATGCATTAACACTTGAATATTATGAAACGATTATAAAAGTATACTATGATAATTACTTAAATTACTGTATTGTCAATTGAGTTTTTGTAGAGACTAAACCTCACTGCTAAGTTTTAGCACATTAGTTTTATCACGCAAGGCTAAATTATAGTAATACATATATTACTTAAAATATCCTATTTAGTAAATCATTTCTCACTCATTAATGTCACTCATATGTATACATAGGATAAAAACTAAGAAATTGTATGTATATATTATTTCCACAAAACTTATAATTTTTCTTTACCTACCAAATACAAACAAGGATGTTCAATGTTATATTTTAGTAGCGGTATAATTTTGATTGAAAAACATTGATAATAAAAAGGATATATACTTATATCAAGATATTAACTCTTTTTATGTTTGATACACAGATGGTACTGGTTTTCAAAATGATGTTTTTGTGCCTATGCAATACTGTACATGCCTACCAACCCATGTACTTGTATTAATATATGAAATTTATTTAAGAATCATTGTAAAAGCATTGATCTATTTAAAAGTATTTTCTTAAGTAACTTCTTCTTGATTAAAAGATAAGTACAACAGAATGCAAAAAACTCTAGATGTCCACTCTACGTATGAGTGGTCATAATTTTCTGATTTTTTAAAAAGTATAATAGCCCTTGTCAATTCCTAACAACAACGAAAATTGAGATTTTTTTCCACAAAACAACAGAGTTCTTACTTAATGTTTGTTAATAAAATAATAGAAAATTATTATTTTCATTTAACACCTCTATAACTAGATAATTTGATCAAATTTTAATTAGTATTTTTATGAAGATTTTGTAGTTACTAATACGAGATATGAAGTATACCAATATACTCTAGAAAAAAAATGAAGGAAGGAAAGTGACACATGTGTGTAAAATAAAAAAGATTATCAATACTTGATACTCGGAAGGAGATATGCTTCAATTATATCTATTAAATTTCTCAGATCTGATGAGTTTTGGCCTTTAACAGAAAGCTAAATAGGTGTGTATAGTTCCTCAATGAATGAAACCTTAGTCAACCGAAACAAAAAATGATGTAAAAATCATTAGCTTTCTTTATTTTTTGATAAGTAGGATGCATAAACACAAAAATTTATAACAAACTAGTCTTTAGACAAAAATATTCAAAATTATAATTAAATATGAATTAGCAACTCTAATTATATTTCATCAATAAAAAAAATGAATCAATTAATCGAAGTTTTACTAAATATAGTAAGTAAAATTCAAACCTGGACTTAAAGCGTATCTACATGCCTGTTACACAGTGATTAAACACACTAAATTATCTATCTTTGCATCTATTGGTTATACTGTATAATCTTTATATTTGAGAAGTATGTGCCCATCAAACTAAATCCACGTTTATGTAAACAAAATATTAAAAAATGACACATACTTATTTATACCTTCAATTAACTTTTTAGAATAAAGATCCGATTTTCTTTTTAGAATGATAAAAAAAATCTAAGGAAGAAAGACTCAATTAAAGGAGCTTTTGTCAATATTTTTTATTTTATCTTAATTACAAAAAATGAAAATGTATATATATTTTAACTATCTACATTTCATTATAATTAATCGGTAAAATCTGTGAGGACTTTACTTTATTATCGAAATAATTTTGACACTTATATTCGTTACGCTAATATAAAGTCATTTATTATCCTATTTTAAAAAGGATGATAATAAGAAAGGACATTTATCTTTCCTTATTTCATGTCTTCTTTGAATTTTGGAAAGTACATAGAAAAAATTGCACGAAATGTATTTTGTGGTTAAAATGATTACTTATTGAAGTTATGAAGAATAGAAATGCTTGATTAGATAATAATACCTTGGATATATATATCAAATATAATTCCGTACATCGGACTTTTTAGAAATGAATTATAAACGTGTCATGCCAATATCTTCATAGCATGAAAATTTACTGATACTTTTATCAGCTGTTGATTTGTCTACTCTTGTTTTAAATTAATACTCAAAAAATTGATTTATTGAAGTCGAATTTAATTTTGTAAAGTAATTAAGTGATCTGACAAGATATAAAATAATAATTCATGTCCAAAGGGACTACAACTAATACATGTGTTGTTGTTTTTTTTGCGCTTTTGAATCCACAATTCTGAGACCCATATTAATTTCTTAAGTCTACACTGTGCTAAAACTGATCACACTATGCAACAACATAAAATCTTTTCTTGTCTCATCTATACATTGATTTTTAATATTTAAGCACTTATTATTAAAGATTCAGACTCATTCTTCAATATCAAGACAATTAGTAAATGGACAAATCCCTGAAACGAATAAATCTAAAAAAAAAATGTTTTAACAATTCCGTATCTTGTTCTGAACTTGAGTAAATTGCTAAATTTTGAAGTTCTATAGTTAAAAAGTTATTTGTTTTTCTCGTTTTTTTCTTTTCTTGCTAGCTGACTTTTAATAAAAATTTTTGCTGCAATACTGTAGGAATTGAAGATTTGATCCTTATTTATCTCACTGCTTTCACTGTTGATTTGCTATTTCGCTACCAAGTGGTTCTTTCCTTCCCTTATTTTCCACTAGAAAGTTCTATGGTTCTTACTAGTACCAATATGTAAGTACTATCTAATAAAATCATTATATCTAGAGAGCTGAGTATCATTAAACATTACTTCCACGAAGAGTGAGACAGCTGATTGAGTTTTTCCTGTACTTTTTGTACGGTTTTTAGTCCACTAGTTATATAGTCAACTATATTAACACAGGGTTTTTAATGCAAATAAAACAGAAACTTTGAAATATTATTTCGACTTCATCTATTGAGGAAGAAAAAAGCTAAATAATACCATTAACCTTATATTTTGGTATAAGTAAATTGAGACACATATAAATTTTTATTTAAAAAAGTACTTGATTTCTCAAAAAGTCGTGTATCGTATGATACTATTGATATTATCTTTTGTTAGATATTTTTCTAGTTTCTGAAATAAACCGATTCCATTTGGAGCAAAAATACGCTAGAAATCAAAGAACCAAGGTGCTACTAAAAAACAACTGAACTAGTAGCACACAGAAGGATTTCACCTGATTTTGTAAAACTTCTGCGTTCTACTACTTTTGTAGCTCTACCGTGAGTTTTTGTTACCTCGCGAATTTTTGATCAATGTGTTGGCTGCATTGAAAGAGTGATTAATTCATAGAAACTCTCTAACGCTCTCAGAAATATATCATTTATTATAATTAAAAGGACCTTTTGGGGCCTACAACACTCCTTCAGCAAATATCTTGTAGTTCATTAGTTTGCCAAGCAAATGTCTTTAACTGTTCAATAGCACCACTTCTTAAGGACACAATATATGATTAGACATAAAACGAAATATGAATCAAATAGCCGTTTCATATGAAAAGAAAGAAGAAAAAAATGCAATGTCCAAGTAGTAAAAAAGTCAAAGAAGATGTCAAAAAAAAATGGATTATACCCATGTATATATGTACAATGTATCATTTCTTATCTGCATGCATAGTTACCTGCCTATGTTTAAACAAAGAATATAATAGATCAAAACAAACCTTTTTCTTCTTCTTCTTGTACCTATACAGAAATAAATACATATAGATGTATATCTAAATGCTAAAATTATTAATTTTTTTTTAATATAACAGAATTATAAGTCTATTGTTATCAATGATCTATTGAAAATCAAATACACAATGCATTCGTTAAAATTCAAACTGCATTTAAAGAAGAGAAAGATAAAAATGGTTGTATGTTTTTATCAAGAAAGTAGGGAACGGTAGCAAACAAGCTTGAAAAGCTCTATTTTCAAGTATGTATTTAGATGGGAAAACCAAATCATACTCCAAATATAGTTTAAATTGTTTTTAAAAGTTCAGTATTAATTATAGATATGCAATTATTTAAAATTCATTCTAACTCTTTCTAAGGAATATATTTGGAGTTTTGTTATAGTCAAAAGATTACGTAGAGGTCATTTCATATCAAATCAAGACAAAATGTCACCCAAAACATCTTCAAATTGAATGATTTCTGATACATAGGTGCATAGTATTAAGAAAATAACGTGTGCAAAATTTTAGGTCTTAAATATTATTCATTTAGAAGGTAAGGACACGTGATTCAAGCCCTCCTCTAGCCCCGAAATTTCTTAGATTGGATATGCTTCCTGTTAATATTTTCGCTAAAATTTTTATCCTTTTGAGATGGAATCCCAAAAATTTATAGCTAAACGTTATACAAAGTGACAATTCCAAAAAGCAAGTCAAAAATGAAGTTTTTTTTCTTCTTTTTTTTTAAAAAAAATTATTTTAAAAAACAGTATTTTAATTTTTTCAAATTGAGCATACAGTCATTTGATTGACTTTAAAAAAAATGAACAAACTCCTACAGTCTTAAAATCAAAGAACAAACTAATTACCATGTATAGAGACTATGTTTGACAAGTATACTCGTCATGACAAAATTGATTAAAAATATTTTTTTTTAAGATTCAAAAGTTATAAAAAAGCTTTGCTATCAGCGTTTATTATTAAGGCAATGTTGTAGTATCTTAAAGTAAATCAACTGCAAGTCATCTGTAACCAACATGTTAAGAAACAAGTCATCAGACAGTTTCAGCTTACAAGCATTTTGAATTATGTACATATGTAGTTTTTGGGAAGTACAAATTATTGTTTTGTATAAAAAAAATAACTTGTAACCACATATTGTTAAAATATAGGTAGATCTTTTAATTGGATCCATCTCTTGGTAAACATTACTTATGTACTAAAATAAACCATGTTTGTATATATATTATGCAAAATGTTTGTATGTATCAACATTGTATTATTTCCTTTTATTGTATTGTTGACATATCTGTTTATTCAAGAATCATAACTTATATTTGACGCCTTTCCCATAAAATAAATATAGACAAGCTTATGATTACATCAAATATAAAAATATAATTCAAATTCTTTTTCTATTTTTTTTCCCTATCCTTTGTATAATTTTGTTGGAATAGTGGAGGCTTCAATTCATAATAATCATCATTGATAAATGAAAAAAAACAAAAAAACATTCAGATTCCTACTTTTGATATGTAACAAAAAAAATAAAATTAAAACAAAAATTTTGTTTTTTTAATCATAGCAGGTACAAAGATGTTTAAAATATATTATTGATTTGTACTGCAAGAATAAGTAAAAAATTGAAAGAATGGAAATTTCGACAAAAATTCTATTTATAGATGTATGAATATTTTAATACGATTTAAAGTGATATATTTCAAATAACGCAGTGATATGTAATATGAATATTATTTCTACTTAGTAGAATCTACTTTTCTGGTAATTAGGAGAGAAAAATAAGTTATAAGCCAGGAATTATCCACCTTTTTGGCCTTCTTTAACGGTAGTGAGCTGCAATTCTGATCAAAAACCACGTTTTTAGGTAAATTGTCCGAAAGCACATAAATTCATATAATCATTTATTTTTATAAAAATAATCATTTTTTGTCTTATTAGTATTTGTTAAAATCAAGTTACACCATAAAAACATAGAGAGTGTTAAATAAGCCATTAATGTTGAACTAATCTAATTATATTGAGGATATTAAATTACTGTCTTTTTTTGTTTGCAAATGGTCATTATCACATAATTACGATGCTAGATAATGTTTTATTCGAATTGTTATTTAGGTTGTGTGGAGGAGAATCAGATTCTTCTATACTTCAAATAACGAAATGCGAAGCCTTAAGAAGCATTAGTATAAGTCTATGGGTTTTTTTTTCCATGAATTTGAAATTAAATAAGAAAGACCTTCTAGGTTTTTTGAATAAAATCAATGGAGCTGGTCGTTTTGGTATGTTTTTAAAGAAATTTATAAACATCAATAGATATCATCAACTGTTCAGAAAAATGACGTTATCCGTAGTTACTTTTACTTTTGAAAATTAAAACTTTAATAATGGTTTTTATCGACTATTCCAACTTATGTTTCATTTTACAAATTGTTTTCTATTAATTAAATTCTTAGATTTGATTTGATTTTGAATTGACATGATAATTATGTTTTTTTTTCTCGGCCATATCGGCATATCTTTATTCGAATACACATACTAAAAATTCATAACAGGGAATAACTTGGAAAGAAACTGATGGAACATCAAAAACATATTTAAAAACAACACAAATCAAAAGTCGCTTAAAAAGACATGATAATTATGTTAGAAAGATCAACGAAATGAAATATCCCTCAACTTCTAGAAAATATCAACAACCTCATGTACAGGTTGCTACGTTAAATCAAATTCTTGTGCCCTGGCCATACTTTTGCATATACTCCGAGAGAAGAAGTAATGTTTTTTTGTTTATTTGTTAGTGTTTTTGAAGAGTCAATTATTGATTAAAACAGAGTCAAATAAATAGAAGAAAAATATAAAAACATTGCACATGTGTGGGAGGGGGAAAATCAAGATTGTAAGGTATTAATAAAGTATTTGTAAGAATTCTGAAAATTTGTGCTTTACTAATTTTTAGTAATCAAATTTTTACAATTTTTTTAATTATTAAAAATAGAAAATTTATCCGATTTTTTTATTTATTTAACAGATAAGTTAAATAATAAAAACACCTTTACAAAAATTATATATTTTTGTAAAGGTGTTTTTATCAACCGTAAAGTATCAACCGAAATGTGAAAAGTATCTGACAAGTTATTTATTGATGAGTTATAATTTATATATCTGTGAGAAGACCAATATTTATTTGTATAACTTTCATTTGTTGGTATGGGACACTCTCACTGAGTAGACCCCACTTTTGTGAGTATGAAGTCAATCTTAAAATGGCTGTGGGATCCTGGTTGAATTGAAATGAGTCTGTCATGTTTTTCCAAAGTTAGTTTAAAATATCAATCTCTGACCGTGGCAAAAAAAAATCAAATCAATCTTCTAGGTAAATTTAAAAAAAAAACCGATATGGTAACCTTGAGGAGCAGCATGTTTATTGATGACGTTTGAGCTTTAGAAACAATAGATAATAATGGGCCTGTCTCCCAAAAATTATCAATTAAGAACCGATGAGATATTGGAAGGATCGATACTTTTTGTAAATTACTTTTTTTGACATTTCTACAGTAAATAAGATGTCATTAGATTGAACCCAAACTTACTAATACAAGTTATCATTCATTTTTATTATGATAAAACTTCTACTTATGATACAAAAAAATACAAAATAATGCTCCCGGTTTTTGTTATAATTATTTAACTCATATCAGTATGAATACCTATGAACTTTTATTCACAGATTTTAGTATGGTATGAGTAGAAAGCATTTAGTTTCACATGCCTTTCAAGATCCCTTTGATCATTTTATTAAAAAAAAAAATATTTTCTATCTTAAGGTAAAAGTTGTTTTTTCAAGCCTTTTTCTTTCTTATTTTATTCAAAAAAAATTCTCTACAAAATAAATTTTTAATTAAGATCTTTGGAAGTTTTGATTTTTTTTTTTTTTTGTATTCTTTGAACTAATTTAAATATATATATATCTTGACACCTCTTTAATTATTCATAACCCCCCAAGCTATGAAGTCAAAAGCATTTCATATGCTCATACATATGTACTCACATTAGGTTGTAAATTTGAAAAAAAAAAAGAATGATACTTTGAATCAAATTTTGAGATGTATATTTATACTATTTTACCACCTCATTTATGTAGGTATATACATACTAGAAAGTTAAATATGTGTGAGTGTTTCATGAGATTTTTATCTCATCTTTTCTTTTTAAAGTTGTCAGAAACGGGAGGGAGCAAAATCTAATTATGACAATGGAAATTTAATTTTTAATTAAAATACTAAAAATGAACTGAAACAGACCATTAGCAAAGAAATTGAAAGTCAATGACTTTACGTGAGAAATGTCTGACGTTAAATCTATAAAGTCAATAAGCATGTATCAGTAAATCCTTTCTTTCAGGCAACATTCATAGTTTGTTTCGAATTTTTGAGACGATAAGATGCTGAGGCCTACTACGGCTCACCTCTGAGTTCCATGCTCTGATCCAATTCACTTATGTAAATCTACATATATATATGTATATATAATAATATGGCCAGTAAGTTTGTTAACCATACATATATGTACACAGATACATAACATTTATAGGCAAGTACATTCACTTAGTTTGTTTATGTGGCCACTTTTATATATATATACTATACATACTATAACACTAGCTCACATATGTTTAACTAAGTAAAGATGAGGGTCTGTTATTGGGTCAAATATCCGTTTATATATATATAAATATATATATATATATATATATATATATATATATACATTACACACAAACACACTTCTGATAAGGGCTACTACTACTACGACTGCTGCTGCCACACCAAATTTTTATAATGTAAAACAATTACATTATTCACCCCCAAGAGTTGGAATATTTATAATCCAATAATAGAGATACTTTCACCCCTTTGTAAATTAATATTTTGAGTTCTACAAATCAACATTAATTATTATCAAATTATTAGTTAGAGGACATTCTCCCTTCCTTACGTGGAAGTGTCTACTCTCTATGTTAATTTATTACTGTCTGTTTTTTGAACAAAAATATAATTCAAAAAATTCAAAACTAGTCAAGACTGTACTAAGTGGATACAGTTGTTATGTAATATTAGTGCTGTATGTAGACACCAAATAAACTGCATTGTCCAAAAATTTATTTGATCTCTAATCCAATCAAATAACGAGTCAAAAAAACAATTCGTCATCTGATTGGACAATTTCGGTTCGTTAAGTTAAAACACGTATGATAACACCATTTAAGACGCGAGTATTATCAAATCTGAGTCATTTTTATTTTCACTAGATAATTCCAGTGACCTCATCTTTAATCAGTTATTAAAAACTATTTTAATACTAAAAAGAACTGTTCTTCCCTTAGTAATTAGTCGGAGCTAATATTTAGAGCGTAGACACCCTAATAAAAGTTTTTAGAGTCAAAACTGAGACGAAAACAATTAAAAAATTGGCTTCAATGCCAAAATAGGTCACAAGAGCCACATCACTGCTGGATAGTGTACCATGACAAAAGATGAGAAAAATGTCAAAACCACAGGGTATGTAAATAAAAAAATAAGTTTATTTTGGTAACATGCAAAAAATATTTACATTAAATGTAAATATCTACTACATATTTTTTTATCACATGTGTCAGGCATGATTTTACGATCACCCCGATTATTATTGGCATTTCAAGACATGTGTTATTGTGCCATATTGTATCATCTGCTTAGATGATATTGAAATGCGCATTTACTTACTAGAGAGTGATAAGAAGTAATTAGAGGTCTACTTAATTACCCATTATGTATTTAATGTTACAGTGTGTCCCAGCGATTCGCTGTGAACGAATTTTACCAAGCTCGACTTTATCAAGATTCTCAAGTAGTAAGGAAATGAAACTTCATATATTTATTATACAATATATAAGCAATTAAATCTCAAAGTGGGCTCCCTCAGCCTCGATAATAACCTCCATCTTAGGCCTGAAGGCCTTGCAGGTCCTCATTACGATGTTTTTCGACATGTCAGCCCACTCTTTGTCCATGGCATCCTTTAGGGCACCCACATTTGCACAGGTCTTCCTCTCAATGGTGCACCATATCCCATAGTCAAGAGGATTGCAGTCTGGTGATGATGAAGGCCACATTGACTAAGGCCAAAAATCCTCCAAATTGTCCTTGCACCACTTTTGAATTTTCTTAGCCTTGTGACCTGGGGCAGAGTCTTGTTGGAAGACATAATTGTCCTTGGGGTAGTTGGCCTTAAGCCAGGGCAAGACCACTGTCTCCATGACTTCCAGGTACACATCTGCACCGATCTTGAAGCCCTTCGGAAAGCAATATGGTAGCATCCTCTGCTTTTCTCTTTTTGTTTTGCTTTGCAACCTGGAATTCTTTTTTCATTTCTGTTGGATACCCTTTGTTCTTAAGCAATAAGTTTTCGGTTGAGTCCTCCCCTAGTTTCTTTTCTAATAAAATCAGCACGTTATAAATTTTATATATTTGATTATGTTAGTATACATGGGTGAAATTATTTGACAACTATATGCAAACAAACAAATAAATAAGTGGATAGCAAAAGTTCATTTTATATTTCGAATTATCATAACTTTTGACATGTAAATACAAATATTTTTAACAAAAAACCTATGATGTAAAGTTTTTGATTATATTATAAACAACACGCATTTTTTATAAAAAAGGGAAAAAATTCAAAACTTTAGAGCCTCTAAATATTTTTCAAAACAATTCAAAAATTGTACAGAATGTTTTTTGACCAGAAAAAAAAAAAACAATATAAAACCTCACAATCCTTACACATCTCAAAATTCTAAATAAGCTCCACCAACCCAATGTACACACAAAATTGAGTGCAAACTTCTACGCAAATCACTATATTATATATTACTAATACCAAATCCAAAATGTTGCATTTCTACTATTTTTTATTTCCCTTTTTCAATGATAACTGCTTTTGAATTATTTTTTTTTAAGATAAAGATTAAAATAACTAAGTAAATATCACATGATAACAAAAAATACAAATACAAATTATTTTTGACTTTTAAAAAAAACACAATTGGTAATTATATTTTTATTATACAGTTATATTTTTCAGGTAGGTATCTTATTGGATACATAAATGCAAAATTACCTTTGTTTTAAGGTCTAATTTTAATAATAATTATTATTATATTAAATTTAAATGATAAATATACCTATAATTCGATAAAACATATTTATCATTTCACACAAAAAGATCGATGAATCATAATTTTTAATTAGATTTTTTTCACTAAAAGTTAAAATGTTTTTAGCAACAAGTATTAATAATTAATTAATTGTTAACATGAATATACGTATAAAACAGTAGAATTAAGAAAAAAAAACACATTTAGTGCAAAAATGGGAAAATTAACTTATCACTCATATAAAGAAAATATGTTTGATGTTTAATTATACCCTGTAATGTGTAGTTTAATAAATTAACCACACCAAAAAAATTGTTCACAATTCCTTCTATAATAATTTAAAAAATTAGCAAATGTAAAACTTTGTCAGATAAAACTTTTTTCTTGTTTATAATTACCAAAGTTTTTAGCGGTTTTATTTTTTTTTACTATATAAATGATTCATTTATGATTTATAATTCAGTAATGTAGTCACAAATGACGCTCATTTATCATCATTTCAAAAAATCTCTACGTATTTTTAAAGAATAAAAAGAATACAAACTTTTATTCTTTAGGGGAAAAAAATGACTTTGTGATGAACTGTTATACATTTATTGTTAAGTTTTTTTTTTTTATATATATATCAAAATTGTAATTAATAAAGTTTAAGGAAAATTAGCAAAATATCTTTTGTCTTTTTTTCAATTATGTTAATTCCTTTCTTCTTTGAAAAAGATTTAAGTATGTTTAAAAAAACAGCAAGCTACAAATGTACAAAGATAACGTGAAAAGTAGAGAAATAATAAAAGAATATGCTCATGCTTAAATAATTTTTATTTTAGAGCAAAAAATCTGAATCAGCCTACTATTCATGGATTGTGTTCATTAATAACTTGTATGTAAATCAATTTCTGCTTGAGTAAAGTTCCTACTGTTAATATTATTTGTTTCCATAATCCTCATTCGAAGATATACCATGGCACCAAATCATCTATTTAGTAGTCCAATTAGAGTTCAAAGTCTTTGGTAAGAAGTCTCATGTCTATGCTTACAAATCCTTAAATATATTGATCGAGTCCTCATATTTATTTCAAAGTCATTTAACGTCTATGATTACTGAGTATCTTTCTAATTCTAAATATAAGACATGAAAATACAACTGGATTTTATCGAATTTTATTAAATTACAATTGTCTGGAGTTGATCTAACCCAATGGATTGGGAAGTAAAATACTAACTCTTTTATTCACCGAAATAACTTTTACATAAGTAAGGATTTCTTGGGAAATACGAAAATGATTTTATAATTTATGTATTCCTTTCGGAACGGAAAAAAAAAACGAAACAAAATGCTTAAAAATCGTTTTCTAAAAATTTATAAAATTTAGTATATTTAAATACATATTTATTTAAAGTATTAAAAGATCAAAATTTGTTCAAAATAAGAAAATAAAGCAGGAAAATATAGGAGAAACTAATTTTCTCTTTGCAATATGCATTTATAGTCATCTATGTTTATACCTATAGTTTTCGTAAACTATTATATTTTTCTAATTATAACATTCCCAACATTTCAAATATTTTCGAGAAACCTCAATAATTTAATACTTTATTTTACAATGTATGAATCTACTAAACTTTAGATATTTTATAAGTACAGTTTTTTCAGTTTTATGCCTTTACTTTTTATCAAACTATGATTTTACAATTGAAAAAAAGAACAATAAGAGCATAATCTCGATTTTGATTAAACGCTGTATCCTTGAACTGCTTGGCCTTCTCTCACCCCAATGACATCAATGCTGTGAAAGTTATTTCAATGATTATTAATGGACATATGTTTGATTAATGATCATACTAAATACACTACCATTGAGCAAGAATTTTAACCCGTACATTCAATTAAGGGCTTCCTCATCATCTTTTTGGCTTTAGAAAGCCTTCATTGGTTGGTAAAAAAGTTTCTTTTCTTTATGTGAGCATAACACAAATTGCTAATTATTTTTTTTCTTCATATCCTTCCTTTCCGTGTCCTCTATTTTGAGGTCTTTTGTTAGTCCACCTCCATTTTAACACTTCCACATTCTTCTGGGTTTTTTTTGTTTTGCTTGACTTTTATTTTATTTTATAGAGAAAACTTCTTTTTTAACTAAATGAGCTTGGGAAATGTTTATTTGCTGAGAGATAGTCCCTGTATTGTACTTGTGTTTATTTTTTATTTTGTACTTTATGTTTTTATTTCTATGTTTCTTTGTCGTATTTATAACTAGGTCTTCAGGTTATTTCCTCTGTTTTATGTATGTAATTTTGTATTTTATTTCAGAAATAAATAGTGTGGCTCTATGGAATGCGAAACAAAATAATTATGGCGGAAAATAAAACTTATGTAATGAGGAGTATGGTTTGCAACACAGGGTGCTTTTTATCTTCCTCCAACAACCTTTATAGTGATCCTAACAAACTGAAGCTATTCATTTTTTGTAAAGTCTCACAATTTGATATATCCATTGGGTATGTCCATCCTACATGTGATCTAGTCTATTATCCCAGTCTGTTGTTGATATTTAAAATACATTCATTTGATCATATAACCAGCTAAGAGTCATTTATCAATGCTGATGAAAATCAAATGTCAACTAAAAGTCATATAGTAATTTTGAGATTTGAGTTCTTTTAACGAATTATATTCTATAAAATCCGATCTAAGGACATATCCTTATAGAAAGTCCCATTTCAATCATAAGAAGCAATTTAAGTAACACTCTTTTATACATTCAATCATATATCTAAATACTATGATCATATGAGACAAATGCTACGAGAGAAATCCTTCAAAGGATTGTTGAAGTGCTTCAAAATAAGTTGATGTCTTTAAAAATTATTTATTTTTAGCATAAAGATCTAACAAAATTTGAAAGGAACGATGAAACAATCGGCAAAGGTGGAACAAAACTTGAAGAGTCATCAATCTAATGTTTTAAAATTAAATTTAGTGCATAGATATTTTTTACTTATATACGTACTACGTAAATATGGCTACATCTTAATAGATAATAGGAATTGATTTTTATACGTGTGTACTCTGTATATATTGCAGATACAAGAAAATGTATCCTTTTAAGTGATTAATACTGTATAATAGTTAAAGTAAGGAGGGAAAACAGTTTATTTAGTTTTATTTAAGTACTCGTATTTGATAAAAATATCCAATATATTGTATTTTTTTAGAAGAATTGTATATTAAGAAAAAAAATTAACTCTGATATAGTATTTTATTTTACTTTTAACTCAATTGAATATACGTATATAACTAAACCTTCTTATGCCTACTAGAGTACTCCATGTGACAATTGTCTCGAGTTATTAACAACTTTATTTCATATTTGAATTTATTTTGATGATTAACTTAGAGTCTAAATTATACATAGAGTCAATCAAAAATAAATCATACATTTAAATTTTAAAGCATTAAATATTATAGACAGTGAATGGTTAAGTTTCTTGTTTAACAAACAGTACAAAATTTATGTTACTCAGATCATTTTAGGCAAGGGACTGTCAACATTAGATCAAAAATAAATCCAAACTGAATTGGTTATAATTCTAAAAACATAATTATGTCAAGTATATATGAACCATATACAAATTATATATGTATCAAAAAGGATAACCGATGGCCTTAATAGTATAAAGAGTATTATCATTGACTTTGTAACTTCTCTAAGTAGGAAAAATATCTTTTAATCCTTCTGTAGAATGTACATATTTTAAAGTATAAATAAAAGTGTTAATAGTATTTGAGACAGTCGCTACAAGGAGTGGTATTATTAATTTAGTAATTTAGTGAAATAAAATAGCTAAAAAAGCTATGTAACAAACTTTCCACAATCCGCGGTTATGGGTTGAATAGAGCATTCGGTTAAGTTTGATAAATTAATGTTATTTTTTCTTCTTTAAATTACTTCTTTATTACAATGAATTTATTACGTATATTGAACATGTTGCAACTTAGTTCATTTTTTTATTAAGATATATTTCATATATTTGATGTGTTATTGGAAATGATTTTGGTTTGGAATGCCCGTTCATGGAAGATACTTTCTCCGGATGAAACTTTGTTATGTGAAAATTAAATATACACGATCAAAATTCAATTCTAAAGAATTAAAACAACCTGTGTAATATACCAAAGATATAATTACTTTTTAGGTTTTAATACACCAATAATTAATTAACATGACAAAATACTTGCATCTAGTACATAAAAAAGAGGTATTTTTGTTTGTTTGTTTGTTTTTTTAATGAAAGAAGGAAAAGTAGTTTTTAAATTTAAAAATTAACATTCAAACTTTTGTTAAACTTCATTATAAAGAAGTAGCAAAAGAGATTAAAATCAATTATATTTTGATGTAACTGTCACATCATTGTCTTATTCTTAAATAAAAAGTCTTCATTAATCATATGTTTCATCTACTTAAATACTTTTTAATACCGTCATTTATTATTTGAAAAGCATTTTTTTATTGTTTTTCTGGATTGAGATTTGTGAAGTTTTTTCAAATCCTTGTTTATAAGAATAATTGATAATTTTAAAGTACGTACTTTCTTTTTGTCATAGGAAAATATAAATAGACACAATAATGCGGGTCTTTTTTTTACATAAAGTAAAATAATATCTTAAAGTAATGTAATCCGAATAAATAAATAAATGTTCAAGAAATAACAAAAATGGTAAAACATCAACATTGAAGTTTTAGAGATTGTTATTCACAAAAAGTAAAAATGATTGATAAATATGATATATGCATAGAAAACTTCTACTTTGACAGATTAAAGGGAACTGTTGTTGCATTTACTATACAAACTAAAAAGAACCTCAGACGGGGTAGTTTGAAAAACAGTGAGTTTTGATTTAAAAAGTTAAAGAACTTCTATTATATAATCTAATGTTGTATTTTATTTAAATACTATCCTACAAAATGTCATTACTGTGTTTTTTATGAACGTAATTGAAGTCAAAGAAAAGAAAAAGATAGTTTGTATCTACTAAATTCTTAAAAAAGGTGAAAGAGTGGAATAAATTGAGACTGGCTGGCTGCAGAAAAGGTTGGAAAACAATGGAGCTGGTTGAAAATTAGTTTAATTTATTTAGAAATTAGGAAAACAGAACAAAAAAATAAACGACTGAATATCTTTTGTTGAAAACTACTTTTCAAAATGCTTCAGTAATTAACATCACTTTAATCAAAAGAACCCAATTTTCAAAATCATGAAACGAGCAATCAGGCTCCTGTACAAGATTCACTTTTAATGAAGTCCCATTGAAATCGCAGAAACTAATTATTTGTATCCAAACGACATAACCTTTTCAAAAACTGTTTCTAAACAAGCTGTTGGAAGGAAAAAAGGCATAAAGAATATTCCTAGGTTACAAAATTAAGTTAATAAGATATGTAATATTGATTTTTTTATTCATTGATAATAGTGAAACCATTTGTTATCTAGAGCAATTCGAGAATAAAAGGAAAATACAAAATATAAACATTCAAATATGAAAAGTACATCTTTTGATGAACAGCTAATTAAATGATTATTTAATGATACGTAAAATGTATTAATATGAAATTATAATTATTCCTGTGAGATCCTGCACTTTTCAATGACAAGTATGTATAAATTAAGTATTTTTCAATAGTTAACGAATTTTGTCTCTATATGGCAAAAAAAGTAGTTTGTGAACACAATTCTTATAAAAAAATATTCTACATATTAATTTTTAATTTATATGTATTCACGATGAATTAGAAAATGTTTCTCACACTTATTTTACATATAAAATGAAGGATACAAAACAAAATTTTGAAAAATGTTTCGGTTGCAATGAGTTCATTATTAAATTAAAATTATATAATCTATATTGAGTATATACACATTTATAGATACAAAACTATCTCTCTTTCATAAAAATACAAACTGATAAATACTCAACGTCTTCTCCAGAGCAAAAATACATTGATTATATATTATATATTACGAGACATTAAAATAAATGTAGCAATGATAATTTTTCCCTTATTTTTTATTTCACAAATTAAGAATATACTTTTGTATTTCAAATACTATGATATCCAGAAATCTTCGGTTCAGAAAAGTTGTCTCGAATGACTGTACTTTTTAGTGGTTGTACTTTAAAGAAATATCCATGTTTAGAAGACATTTTACTTTTCGTCATGTACTTTTTCCTATATTATTGCTTCATGTACTTTACAAATCCCTTAAAAGATTTTCTCTTGTTAACATAATATGGATTCATGATTAGGAATGTAAATAATATGCAAATCGGGCGTGTAAAATAAAAAGAAAGAGAAAATCATCAACCTGGTAACTCTGACAATTTGATGAATGTTGAGAGGGAATCAGCTTGAGCTGTCATGACGTTTTACTGAGCTGCAAGCTGCTATTCTCCTTTATATATGTATACAAATGAAGACATCAATAATAAATAATAACATTATGTATGTATACCATAGGTGAGAGGCAGAAAATTAACTGAAATTAATGTCAGGAAATTATATATTTTTAACTAATAATAACTATACGAGGACTTGAGCCCTTTTTGTTTACATTTTATTTGCTTTATTAATCTTAATGCATGCTAGATCTTTACTATCAGGTGATGTTCTCCCCTCAGTAATAAATAAAAAATAATAACAGCTTCGAAGAACAAAAAGTACTGTTCGAAGAGCCAACTCCACAAAATCTCGTACGCAGCGTTTTGCATATTATTTACATTCCTATTCATGATCTTCCTTGGGTATGTAATTATTTTGATAATTACTTTTGTGGTTGTAGTTAAATATGAATCAAAATATTTTCTACAAGAGTGTGAACGTCCCATAGAAAGAAGAACATAGAAAATAACTCAGAATTATACTTTAAAATCAATTGATAACTTATAAACCCTAATCCATGTACAAAAATTATATATAAATAATTTATAAATTGGAAATCATTCTGGTTTAATTCTATAGTCATAATGAGAATATAGCACATATTTAAGGGAAAGACAAGGAACGTCGTTTTTAAATTTAATTGTAACTTTGATTTACTAAAGAAATTAAAACAATTCCATGGAAATCAAAATTAACAATGGCGATTAAATAGAAAAATGTAACTTATTAGATTAGGGGGAAGAAAAATTTAAATTTATTAATTTATTTATTTAATAAATTATTGAGTTGTCAAACTTTTTTTATTCGTTACTCAATTTCTATGTAGAAATCATTGGAAATCTTTACTTTTAACACCATAGTCATTTGAACTTTTATTATAACCCACAACACACAAAAGAGTTTAAACAAATACTTACCCCAGTTAATATAGTAAAATTTGAATTTATTTAAGTTGAATGAACTCTAAGCATATTTATGTACTTCTATATTTAAAAACCAAGCTATTCAACAGATAACACCCACATGGATAATAAAAAAAAATTCACTGCAATATACTTTTTTTCTCTTCTAATGCTGTAGATTTTTGAGAGTACAATGTGTATATATAGAACAAAAATACATTGTTTATAAAATACTAGATAGATTGACATTGTAGATCAACAAACAATGCATGTACTTATATTAAATAAAATAAACACAAATGTAAACACTAAATGTAAAAATGATTATCTATAAGTATATCACGACGAGCTTTTTGGAATAAAGAAAAATACCATGACGCATTCTACCTTCAGCAGTTGTTTTTCATCAGTTGACTCTTTTGATTGAAAGTAGCTGACTCTACGTGCTATTAATCCAAAAAGTGTATTATTATTATTATTATTTATGATTTTGATATATAAAATAATATATATAATCAAGGACTCCGTGCCCTTTTTTTGAATTATTGAATAATAAACATCTATTAACGATTGATTTGTATAATGGTAGAATTTATCAATGTATAGTATGTCTAAATAATAACTCTGCCGAATATTAAAAAGTACAGCAACAAGGAAAGTACAGAAGGGTACCTAAAAGTTGTTGTTTTTCTAAAAAATTTCCTTTCCCTTTTGAGAGTCGAAGTTGGGAGTTCACAAAAAGGCTCGTCGTGATATATGTTGTACTATTAATTATGTACAAACTTTAGTTTAGTTATGACAAAAAAGGATATATATATATATGAGGAAGATAGATCTTATATTTATACTAAATACATACAAGAATATATTCATCACTCAATCTTTAAAAAATAAATATTTTACAAACGTTAAGAGCATTATGAATGATGTAGTAATACTTAGATTCAATGTTCCTTTTTTTTTTAAATATGTATTGATTCATCCCTGTTGCCTAATTTGTACCAATTAATAAAGTGTGGCTTAAAAGACTGTATTAGTGGGCCTTCTTTCAATATTCAAGTGCTTTTTTTATATATATTTATATAATCTCTGTAGAATTTGCTATCGTTGTTCTTTTTGAATGACATTATCTCATTTAAGATGCTCTAAAATTTGTTTTCAAGGTATTCAAACTACTCAATTGAATACTATAATAATATTTATGATTGGATTTATTGCATTTAATTTGTATCTACGGGGAGGAACTTCATTGTTTTCTGCAGTAATGAATAATAAAAATCGATAAGTGTTGCGTGTATGGCCAAGCAAAAAAAAATAAAAAAAATAAATGAAAGTATTATTAATGGACATACATACACACATGCATAGACAGTATGCAATGTGTGTGTGAGTACATTTTGGGCTGAAAGTCAGGGCTTATCCCTTTTTAATAATATAATGGGCTTTTCCTGACATCATATTTAGTTTTGGAAATGAAATGAGGAAATTTCCATAAATAAAAAATTGAAGAAATTTCATGTCATGACTTTAAAAATGAAATAAAGAATTAAAAAACTGTATTCTACAGAACTTGATACCAAAGAGAGTCAAATCAAACTATGTGCACTGGTCATTAACTTTGTTCTGGATCGATAAAGAACCAGTAAAGTAGAATAGTCGAAAAAAAGTTGCAAAATTAATTAAAAGTTAGTTTATTCATCACACCATGCAATATATAATGATGATATGTAATATTTTTAATTACATACAGTTAGGATCTTAGATAAGTATAATAATTATGAGAGATATAGACTTTATAGTCCCATTACAACATTCAAACCCACGGTAGTCATTCATTCATTATTTTGCTTAATGTAAACTTATACAAATAAGGATTTCTATAAGGAATGTAATTGTGTATACGAACATGAATGTAGTCAACTTCTTCAGCAATGATGACGTCAGTTAAAAATTATCTATAGATATATGAAAATAGAAAAACATGTTTTCCCAATATTATATTTTAATTATTTATCCTTTCCCAAAATTGAAATCGTGTTATACATACATTTATAACAAAAATATTGCTTACTATTTATTATCAGTTATATATACATATATACAAACAAGTAAATTCTTATATCAACAGAATTTTTTCTTAACAACACCTAAGCATAATAAATGTACATTATACGTTTTGTTGTGAAATTTGAGTTTTTCTAAGGCTCTTGTTCTTCTGATGGTATTTTGTTATATATAATTTAGTTGATAAATTATATAATCCCAGGATTTATTCTCCCAAATACATCTCACATAAATACAAAGTAAGTCAAAAAAATTGCAAATTGTTTGAATAAATGTTATTTTTTGACTTTTTTGAGAAAGTGAAATGAAACATCAGCTTACTAGCTACATATAAAACAAAGTGGCGATCCATAGAGAAGAAAATTTATTTATTTCTAAATTGTTGTGTTTCGACATTTTTTTTTTTAATCTTGGTTGAATTATACCTCAATACGACATCATTTTGAAGTCAGTCTTTGTAATTATGGGGAAAAGGGAGTCACCTTGTAGAAAATGGATTATTTATATCAATGGTGTTATAGGCCTGTTCGAATAACAGATATTGCTAATTATCTCCCTTTTCAAGATCAAACACATACTACTATGAGCAAAAAATACTGGGATGTTCGAATTAATTTTTTGCAGGGATTATGATAGACATATTTTTTTTTTTTTTTTGAAGTTGACACTCCTTCATTTGTATCGAATTTCAATTCAAAATATTAGAGTGTTTAAGAATCGCGTCCCTTTGTGGTGAACAGCAGAAATTGAATTTTTCGTTTTTTTAAAACGTCTGAAAAATAATGTATAAAATTCAAATGTGAGTAATATTGTTGTATAAACTCAAAAAGTTTCAATATAATATTCCAAGGAGTGCTCTCTTGAAATTTTGAGAATTTGTGGTTCATTTCTTCAGATAAATAACCTTTAACTCAAGAAAATCGACCTTCAAATTTTTAATTTGAATAGTATATCTTAACTCAGCAGCTAGTTTTATGTATTAATGTTGACTTAGTACAAATTTTGTAACTGTTTTGAAAATTTGGAAAAAAAGTTGGCGCACACGTACATTGTATCGGGTAAAGGGGAGGGAGGGGGGTGGGGTGACACACTACTACTCTTGAGGCGGATGAATTAGATAAGGATTTTTTGATTCCCGATATTTTTTGCCCTTAATAGTATGTAGAAGTTTATATGATATATGCCCCTCCAGGAAGTCTCTCCTCCTCTATGCCTTGAGCCTTTTGACTCTTCCCCATGACTCAAAGGAAACAGAAGGCAAATAATTACCGTATATACTCGCATATAAGCCGAACCTCTAAAACTGCTTTAAAATGGCCAGTTTTTGCAAAAGCCCGCATATAAGCCGGCACTCTACTTAGCAGTCAACTCAGCTTTGCCATCTGCCATCTAGTGTGTCCACATGTTTCTCATCTTTGTCTTGAATGGCTTGTTTAGGCTGCAGCATGCCAGTCAAGCCTCCGGGTATGACCGCCGCTTGAGTTGCCTTTTGCTCCTTGAGCTTCCTCTTTACCTTATCTGTTAGATGGGCCTTGAATTGATCCCAGACTAGCAGAGAAGGTTTCTTCAACAGGCCTCCGTTTCTCCTCACCCACACTTGATCGAGCCACTTCTTCACTCCTTCTTCATCCATCCATCCTTTTGGGTGTTGATGGATAAAGCCTACCAATTGGCTGCCTCTGATTTCCCTCTTCGACTGCCTCTGTTTGAGCGTATTATTTCTAAGAAATTAAGCCGTGTACCAATGACGTCGGCTTCATCATTAGTTCTAGCTGGTTACGGCTCGCCAATGGTGAGACACAACCAAATAAAGAGTCAGATAGCGATGAAAACGTGTTGCTGGAAAATTGGCATTAGTATTTGTCCAATTGTTCATTTTGTTTTATGCGCATATAAGCCGACCCCTGATTTCAGCATTGTATTTTATACTTCTAAACTTGGCTTATATGCGAGTATAAATATTTCAACTAGTATAGTTTACTTGTACAAGATGAAAATGGTTATACAGAATCCCTTCTTTTTATGTGCACGAGAAAATCTAAAACGTGAACTTCGTAAGAAATGGTGTAAAATAATTATTGGATAGTATTACAGAATAAACCATTTGATTTGATTTTTTTAATATTGCAATCGTTAAACAGGATTTATTGAGAGTTTTAGCCACTCAGCAACTCAGAATCCAGAATTATATCATTTAAAAAAGTACTTTTTTATTCTTTGTATGAATATTTATATAATGGACCAATATCATTTATATTGTTGCTAGTGTTAAAACATCATTGAGATATAAAATGAATGGTAGCAATTTAATTTGAATAAAATGGATGCATCAATTTCAAAAAAATAAACTTTAAGAGCAATTAGTAAGAATAGGGTCTATGCGAAATATCTTGGAGTACTCTCGTGACGTGAGGGGTTAAAAACTGCCAAGTTCTAGGACAAGAATATTAAAATATTGTGAAATTACAGAATATATATACATTTTGTAATTATAATTAAATAATCTTGACACAGATTTTCATCATTATTCATAGCGTAAACCTATTTAAAAATACATAACGTCGCCACATTTTCAAATTTCAAATATAAAGTCATTCTCTGCAACATTTTTAAGGGTTTTTTTATATATAATTTGTTATTTGTTTTTAAAGGGAATCATGCATTAAAATGAATGTCTTGCCAAAATACCCTTGAATATCAAAATAATTCTTTAACAAATAAATATTTGTATATTTATATTCAAATTTATATATATATATATATATATATATATCTCATATCCAATACACTAGACTTGAAGACTATAAAATAATAGAAAAATATAGTTACTATACGGAATTTGAATTTGAGAGTTTCTTTATGAGATGGGAATTTTTAAGCTAATCACAACCCAAAGTTTTTTTTTTAACTTTTTAATATCGCCTATTTAAATAGCCATTAAAGTTATGGCCTTTTAAATTTTTGTATACAGGCTCATAATGTTAATAAATAGTTTAAGTATAAACGAAATCTGCGAATGTGGATTATAATAAAAAAAAATTTTGATGAATTGATATGATATAACCCTTATTGAATGCATAACTCATAAATCCATTTCATGTAATATTCAAGATGTGATATAAGTACAAACTTTTAGTATCTTTAAGTACAAAAGTATAACTTTTATTATGCATACCTTAAAGCCCTTAGAGTTTTTGACTCTTGACCCGTGTAGTTTTCTTAACAATAAAGGTATAATTAAAGCTTAGATAATAAATATTCCTTCTTAGCAACTAGGGGAACAGAGGGAGAGTTGATACGGTGGTAAAGTTGATAGACTTTATGGTCTCCTTCATTCACATTGAGAAAGATAAAATAAAGTCCTTTGTAGAAAAGTAAAATCATAAATATTAATATATAATTATATAGACACTTCACATTGATTTTATTTTAAAATACTACATATTGGAGTGTATCAACTCTCCCTACTAAGAAGAAAAGTCAATGCACTGATCAAACTTTACGACTTTTATCTTCCATACTTTGCTATATATGGCAATAAAGTATACCAATTGTGCCCAAGATATTGATTTACAATTTGCAACAATTTATGGGTGCATATTTTTGTAGTTATGAAAAAAAAATAAAAAAAAAGAAGTGTATCAACTCTCCCTTCCTTCCTCTTTCTAGAATTTGATTTAACACTAATTAATTTACTAACTGAACCCGCTGGCTCTGTTTCTCAAAATATACGTACGGTTAGCTTTGTCCAAGAAAAATAATATCGTAATTATTATTGGGGACAGAGTTAGATAGCCCATCATAGCCAACAACACGTTACATCTACACTTAAGTCTATATAGTAGTCCAACATACGTCTCATACCGCATACCACACTTTTTCATCACCAAACACACCACAAGTGCATCTTTAAATTCTTTCTTCTTCTTTTTTTGACAACCTTATGCTGCGTTTCTTGTGACAAAATATTTATTTAAGTTACATAATGTTATGTATGTTAGATATGTACAATGAAGAATACAAAATCTTACAGGGTGATGAGCTTCAAAAATAATACCAATAACCTGATATGCAAGAAAACTTAACTTAAAAAAAAGTTATTTTTTGTCAATGTTACTCAATTTTTTATTATTATTTAAGGAACTCTTTGACTAAGAATCTAGGAATCAAAATAACATACGTACAACAAAATTTTAATTGCATTTTTGTAGTAGAAATAGTTGTTTGATGAAATGTTTCAATGAACTAAAGATTATCCTTAATGGATTTAAATTTTAACTGGAATTTTGACACATACATATATGAATATGCATGTTTGCATTTTGATCCAAACAGTTATTGAAGTTTTACAAGTTTCGGCTAAGCTTTTTATTTATTTCTTATGTATTCTATCACAAGAAAAATAATAGAATACGAAAAGTATTGCTTGTAAAATTAATAAAAATAAAGTTACAAACACGAAAAGAAGTTGAAATAATAAGGTTGTTTTGAGTGAAACACTCTCTATAACTATAATTAAATGCAACATATGAACTGTAAAAGTTATTATTTTAAGTATATTTAACAAGAAAATGATGTCCTTTCATGATTTTATTTCCATAAAATCATTTTAAAAAACGTCTAACGGACTATAATTGTACATGACTTTATTAATAATAATTGCTTATTTTGATAGCATTGTTTATACTCTTTGCAAGGTGCTATTTATATTTCTATCATATCAAAACATCTTTCTTTTATGTCTAGAAAATATTTTATTTTTTTTAAGTTACACATCTCAAAGTTCAAGAAAGGGCTTTGTACCTTTCTCTAAAGATTTTTGGAGTATAAATGAAGTTCTTACACCATTGTCAAGAGTATAGCATAGAAAAAAGAAAAAAAACAGAACTTACATGTGCTTCAAAGATCCTGGTAGTCTATATTCAGTGCATTACCTGCAAAAGGTTAAAAGCTTGAAATTAGCTTCAATCCGTTTAGTAGTTTTGGAGTTGAATTGAAAGTAATAGACGTACAAACGTCTAAATATATATATATATATATATATAATATGATATATTTTCGTTTTAGTTTTGTTACTTTATAGTGAAGTAATTAAAATTACTTTTTGATGAAAAAGTCAGGAGTGTACTATTTAGTGTACTTTAGAAAGTCATTATAAAACAAAGCTTTATTTTGGGTGTAAAAAAATGTTTGACCAATAATAGTTACTAAATTTATTTTTTTAAATAATTTGTTAATTTAGCTGGTGAGTATAGGCCAATCAGCATGTATGGGCTTTACAATATAATCAATAATGACGTCACCAGAGTTTGTATAAGAAAATATTTTTAAATCAATTAAATATGGTTATATGGAAATATTTGACTTGTTTGAGGGATATAACATTTATTGGTTGTGTATTGAAAAATCAGTGGGCCTCATTTATATATTAACATATTTAAGTATGTTACTAACATAAAATGTGGCAAAAAAAAGTCATGTTTCTTTCTGGTCATGTACACTATAATTATTATTAGCTTTTTGTTTCAAAATAGCTCTGTTGTGTGTTCTATACAATCAATTTATAGGAGGTGCCACTTATTTAAACAAATCATTCAATGAAACGTCATATATTCTAGTTTTTGCCCCATAAAAAAACAATTACTCAGTGATTATTCAACGAATCGAGGTGAAAGTATTTTCAACTTACTTTTAAAGTTAAGATCCATGGTATTAGTTGATTTTCAGTCCCTTATATTGTTATTATTTAGATTTTCTGTAACATTCCCAGTATTCTATTGAATAAATTATGAAACAAAGCAATATAGAAACAACTGCAAGTAAAACAAAAACTAACAGTACAAGATTATGAACATTGATCTTTTGACCATAAAACTTTCAAAAAGTCCTTCTATCAACATAAGTTTTTATTTGACATACTATACATATATGCAATGAATACACAAATAATTAATGTATGCCAAGATTTTTATAAAAGAGACACAAAATACTTTGATTATAGCCCAAAACAATGATTTGCTACGTGTCAATAAGCATTTTTGTAAACTTGAATTCTTACGAAAATATTTGCATCAATATAACAATTCCATTGACGTCATATCCCATCTGCATTGTGAATTAAATTAAAAACACAAGTTAATGTAAAAAAAAATAAAATATCTAATTTCAACAAATTTGACAGACTAATTGCAAATCTATCATTTGTTTTTTTATGTAGTATTTTTACAATTTGTATGGATTTGAGGCAACTTTGTTACAAAAAAAAAGTCAATAATCAACAAAAAATAAGACAAATGAATTAAATTAACAGTTATTCAATTATGTTTTTAAATCAAATGGGCTGTTGTTTATTTGAAGACTAAATAATTTCATTTAGAAAAGAGTATTTTTATTTCTAAATGGTATAATTCAGTGAAAATATTGATTATTTGAGACACAAATCTCACGGGGTTGAGATAAAAAAAACATGACTAATAACAAAATAATAAACGAAGGTTTGTTTCTTAAAAAAGGTATTTTTGACTTAACGTTGCATTTTCTCATGATTAAATGATATAAAATGACTTATAGACTCATATATATAGAGTTAACATACAATTTTGAAGAGAATAGATCTATAGGAATAGACATGTTTAAGGATTTTTTTTTCATACATATAAGTTGATTATAAACCTTTAAAAAGTGAAAAAATTCTAAAAAATAAATCAAATTGAAATTTTTTGACAACCAAATTTGAAACAAAAAATAATTATAATTAGCCTGTCAAATACTAAAAACTAAAAATAATTATGGAGCTTTCATATTTTATTTTATTTTTACTATTCCTATTCATAATTATGATTCTAATTCTTATATTCTTAGTAAATATCTCCTAATATAAAACATGTACCTACATATAGTAGTAAAAATACACTTGTAAATTACATTCTATCTTCGAAAATAATGTCTTAAATGTACTAAAATTTTCATATGATTAGGTAAAATTGATTAAAAGAGGATAGCTTAAGGCTGTTTTTTTGTTTTTTTAAGTTATTAATGAATTTTATGTATATAAGAATGGGAAAAGAAAAGCACACCATGAAAAAGGTCATATTTTTCGCATTTTATGACTTTGACAATAAATTATTTTCATTTCTTAATATTTATATACAACTTTCTTTAATTGTAGCAAATTCATGGTTATTCATAAAATTAAAATGCTACTAGTAATCATGACGTATATGTATATATAAATACATATAGATCTGATTTAGAAAATTTGATTAATCATCATTGGACTGTTATTGATTGATGTAGCAATGTATTCATATAATTATTAACTATATATATATACATATGAACAGTGTATATTTTTTTCAGCTCTTGTTTTCCTCTAGAAGATGCTCAAAATGAAGATGACTCATATTGCAAATATCTCTAGAATGAAATGAAAAATAGCTCAAAAGTTTGTAAAATGGACAACATTGACTACCTAACAAATCTAATTTCTTTTCTTTCTAAAAAAAAAGAGAAAGAAAAAGAAAGAAACAGGAAATTGTAATG
Source organism: Lepeophtheirus nordmannii (assembly GCA_963680855.1). Classification (NCBI taxonomy): domain Eukaryota; kingdom Metazoa; phylum Arthropoda; class Copepoda; order Siphonostomatoida; family Caligidae; genus Lepeophtheirus; species Lepeophtheirus nordmannii. Next base: position 38,393,040 of record OY804521.1, on the reverse strand, counting down.
AAAATCACAATGTGATTGATGAACAAATAAAAAAGTGTGGATGTTAATAATACATATGCCTTCTTGGGTGTGCGTCAAAGCGTAACTGCCCATCAAAAAATGTTATAAATGTAATAACATATAACGTATTTACAGTCGACCACTACCTCAAATTTCTCTCTACACAATAACTACTTTTGTAGTTATATGTAGTATAATGGATTCAACAAGCATCATTGCATTTAAAATGAAGCATACCTTCATGCAAAACATAAATTACAAAAATTATATAAGTAAAGTCATATTCAATGTATGTAGTGTTGTTGTTTTTTTGTTTTAATTTCGTATAAAATATATTCATATATGTATGTATGTACATATATGAATGAATAAATATGCGAGTGTACATATAAGGATAAAATATTTACATGTTCATCTAAGGACGTTTCATTTGGCAGATAATTAAAAAATAAATTATATAAGGAATGATTTATTTCTAAACACTACAAATACATTTCATTCCATAAACTAAATAAGAAAAATAAGTACGTATATATGTACAAATATGCAAGTTTATTTATTTTTTTGATAAAATGATGAGTCAGTCTTTGAAAAAATGATAAATGATTATGATCGGAATAGATTTCGTGGATTTTTTTTGTTACTCCTTACGATCTACGGGATTTTCATATTCTGAACGTATATTGATAGCTATCTGTGGTGACTCTTATTGTAAACGTTATATGTAAATAACAACTAATTAAAATAATATTTTAATTTTTGAGGGAGAGCTAAAGTAAGTCTTGTTAAAAATTGCTATCATGTTCTTGAAACAATTCTCTTTTGTTTGTATTAATAGTATATTTCGAAATACATCAAGTATTTCTAACAATGAAGTTACTATTAATATGATTCATGGAGAACAAGATAGCGCATTTAGTTAATTCTTAATAGTTATTAAAAAGATGAACTGGTTTTACCCTACTGCGATTGCTCTATTGGTTAAACAACAACCCTTGGTTGTTTCTTGATATAAAGTGACGTTTAAGCAATAACAGTGGGCGATAGGTCTTAAAATGGCTCCGAAATATTTAGTTTTTAGACCTTAATAAGTAATAAATAGAGCCATTTCAATGTGTAACAATGTATTTTTTTTTGCTAGGGATTTATGCCAAGACAGAGCACGATATATAAAGGATTAAGTAGAAAAATAAAAGTTTATAGACTCATAACGAATAAAATACAATTGACAATGTTTGAATAATTTTTATCAATATTTTGAGTTGGCTCAACAGCCCTAAAGTTTTGAAGTTATACACCTAGAAAAAAATGTTCTTTCGCTTTATTATCATAAATGTATAACATGCTACTTTTTTGGTTAAAAAATTAATTTACTTACATCAAATTGCTAAACAAAAAAAAAATATTTTATTCAAATGAGTCATTTTGCATATATTTGTCTAAAGGGACAAAGGTTGCATATAAAGAAGTTGTAGCTTTTCGCCTATCTATTGATTCATTATTCAATTACAGCCTAACGATTCGACTGATAAAGACTAAAATTTTTAACAATGTATATTTTTTAAATAGATTAACAAAAAAAAATGCAAATTTTGACGAAGTAGACCTCGATGACCGTTTGTCTGATTTTTAAAGGGAAAAAAATAATTAATATATAATAATAGTTATAGAACCAAGTTCAGTAAAATAAAGCCCACAAATTTGTAAAGTAAAAAATAAAAAAATTAGAGAAAATTTAGTTAACTACTAAAACTATTTTTATATATAAAAAAAGGAATTTTAAAGAAAACAAATTTTTAACCTTAAGAAATAATGTTATTTGAAGATAATATTTGAAACAACAAAATCAAATTTTCATCGTATTGAAGTTTAAAATTTAAAAACTTTAGGAGGATTGAGCTAACTCTAAAAGTATTTATGGTTCAAACTTTGTCAATTGCATTTTTTTACTATATACATATATATTATATTGATATGGTTTTTAAAAATGTAATTTATTCATTTAATATTTGATGAGCAATAATATCGGCGGGCTGAGTTAGTTGAAAGATGATTCAATTACTTCATGCTCAATGGATATATAGTCAACAAAGAATATATTTAAATATATACTACTTTTGTTATACCCAATAGCATGTATCAGTTGCTGTAACTAATTTTTTTTAAGTATGAAAGGATGTTTAATTATAGGCATATTTTGTAATATTTATGTATCTACATATATTGTGCATAAGCAATTACCTAAACACATATGTTATGCATGTGTAAAACATACATTTCTTTGATTTTGCACGTCATGATAGGTAATATACCTTTGTTTATTTTTATAGATACAAAGTCATGATGAGAGAAGGAATTAATGAAAAATTACAGCTACATATAGTTTTCATTAAATTGAATGTTTTGTAAGTATCATCAGAGTAAGTATAATAATTTTGATAGATAATACACTCATGGCTTTTAGTTAAAACATAACAATAAATAAGGATATCTCAAAAGTCCCTGCAACAAGGACAAATCATGTATAAACATATACATATTTTTATACTATTTAAGAAGCACTATATATATATATATATATGCTTTAGGTGTTATAAATAGTTTCAATTCCCTATGTCATATAATGGCTAAGGCTTTGTAATTTTTGAATCTTGATTATTTTCTATGCTACTTAAAAGCATTCAATTAACTACGATTAACATATGCATTTGTTGATACTTGTTTTACTCTTTTTATCTCCTGCTCCAGGATACTCAACAAATTTTATAAAGATTGCTAATGTTCCGGAGATTTATGCTGCTGTTATTCACAATTGCCTTGTTATTCTGACTTGCTCAAGTCGACCCTTGCCCATCAAGATAAAAAAACATCTTGAACATGCTTTTAACAATGTTATAGTTGCACTTTGGGTCTGTGTGACTTAATTTTTTCGTTGATGGATGATTTGTTTAAAAAAATTTATCGAATTGGAAAAATTCCACAGCTGCTGTTCATGTTTTTTAAAAAAAATTGGATACAGTTTTGTTTATAGGGAGGTCTAAATGATGTTGTTTGAACATCAAATATTTTATTATCAAATAAGTTTTGAAGTACCTCATAGTTATTTGCGTCAGTTACTCAATTATGAAGAGAATCAAACAATTTTTTTTTGTATACCAAAAAGAATAGTCATGTAGTAGACCCCTGCTATAAGAGACTGATCCATACAAATAAATACAATTCAAACCTATTTCGTCTGTATCATCTTCAGCTAATAGATACTTATGTAAACATAGATGTAAATATATATATATGTTATGTAAGTTTAACAATTTTATGTATTTATTGAATAATAACGAAATAAAAGTGTTTTTTTCTGCAAATAAAATAAATTTCAAATATGATAAAATCAGGAAAGTCCTATAAAAATGGCTTATATTGTAGGTAACTTTTCTAGGACGTGAATAATAACACTTTTTCAAATATTTTTTTTTATAGAAAAATGTTGAAGAAAAAAACTAAATGTCTCTACATATTTATGCATAGCTATAATTAACAATTTAAAAAGAAATTAATCATTACTTTCTTCTTAACAATGTATGATGATAGCATCATATCATAATGTATCTCGATAAATATTCCAAGTGAAATAAAAGAGACTACACTACTTAAATCCCAATTTGTGGCAGAGTGTCACAAATAGCCCTCAACCCAAATGTTACTCGAAATGTTACTTTTGATAAAAAAAAATAGAATATACAAAATGTGAGCGTGATGAAAAAAATTTTAGAGTTCCTATCGCGACTCTAAAGTTTCCATTTTTACCCCTTTCAAATTTTCTTCATTGGATTTATAAAAAAAAATCCAAAATTGATTGTAAGTTACTCAATTTTGTCAAACTCCCAAGCTGTTGAATTTTTAAATAGTAATAATAGTTATAGCTTAACAAGATGCTATTTGACTTTTCAAAAAAATCAATATTTTGAATGCAAATAATAAGCAGGACGAGGATTTTTGTCTTATTGCAACCTCAATTCTGAAAAGGGAACGGAAAAATTTGAAAAGACATAGGGTAGCAACCAATTTTCCTTGTTGCCAACTTTTTAATATTGGGCAGAGTTATTATTTAGATATACGATACAGTGAGTAATTCTATCAATATACAAATCAATCATTAATACTTGTATAATACTCAAAAATTCAAAAAGAGGGCGCGCAATCCTTGATTTAATATTTTTTTTATTATTATTTATCAAAATCATAAATAATAATAATAATACTCTTTTTGAATTATTATCCCGTAGAGTCAGTTGCTTTAAATTAGAAGAGTCAACTGATAAAAAACAGCTGAAAAGAGAAGGCATGATAGTATGTTTGTTTATGTTATAAAGCTCGTCGTAAATAGCCCATAGCTCTCTTTATTGCGTCCCTGATCCTTTAAGTTCAAAAAGTAAACTAAAAATAACATGACATTTTATGGTAGACAAATGATTGAACTATTATTTAATTGATGGTAGAGTTACTTATTGATTGAGAAGATTACATTGGAGCTCAAGGAATCCACACGTTGTGGACGCAAATAAGAGAAAAGAGCTGACATGCAAAAGAAATAAAAGCTGTTGATGATTTTGAATACATATTGTAATAATTAATAAGAAAGGTTGAATATAAACAAACTAAAGTCTAAAAATACAGTCTATTTTTATGGGGACTCTATGCAATATATTATATTTAGGTTTAGTAACTCTTTGTGTAAAAAAGAAAGAAAAAAAAATATTGTATTTTATTATTCTGTTCTATTTAGTTTCTTTTACATTTAAAAAAATAAAAAATAAAAAAATATTGGATATCTTGTTGAAATAATGTTTTCAAAAGTTTCATAACATATTATATAAAAAAAAGAGGAAAAAAATAAATATTTTGCTAAGTTTATCTACTTCTTTACCTATAGTATTATGTAAATACAGACGTTTTATTTAATATATGTTATAATATATGTATATATGTGAGTATTTGCAATAAGCAAGGATGTACCGAACCATGTATTATTATATTAATTTATCAGAGTATGCTACATTATTCTACATACATACTTTTAAATGCGGTGGGCCTTAAGTATTTTGTGTTCCCTCGTTTCGCATGAATATTCATTTATCATATACAAAATTGAATGTAACTTCCTGTGAGTTTCACTTCCTTTCGTCAGTTTATGTGCCTCAGTATACGTATAAATATATATCCTTACTATCATACCTAGGAATATAATATTAAACTTAAAATAATATATATATAAAACATTTTTTATGTAAAGGAGAGTGTTGGTTCGTTTGTCATAGCTTTGTTCTTTTTTTTTTCTCGTATACCTTACAACTAAGAGCCTCTCTAAGGAACTGACACTTTTTCATGGAAACTCCAAAATATTTACTCTATTTAAAAGCTTAAACAATTATAAATTACTTGTTTGAATATGTCTTAGACGCCACAACCATATACGTGAGATTGGCTGCGTTAATTCCGTGTTCTTATGTCTGTCGTATACTCTTCATGTAAAGTATTGCACAAACGAATAAAGTAAGGGAAAAATAAAGACGAGACATCATGCAATAACTTATTGTAATAATACTATTTCAGACTTAATACATATTTGTCAGCTAACTTCTTAAAAATAAATAAGAGAATAACTTTTAAGAAAAATACTGAGAGCAAGATAAACTGGACAGACTGGGTAAAATTGACGCAGGGATTAAGTGAGTTATTATTTATTCCATGACGTCATTTCATGAGTAGTTCTTCTACACACCGGGAATGACTCTTTTTTTTTTAAATCGTAAAGGAATAATTCAATCTCTTTTCTCCTCCAAGATAATAATATTAATATTACAACTATACAAGGACAGAAGTGCTTGAAGTTTCATCATAAACAAAAAGGACTATTTTGTACAAAAAGGAGTCTGGATTACATTTGTCTTCTATTACAAATTATCTTCCATTTTAATTTATAAGTTACTAAAAAGTTGCTGAAAATAGCACTTGAAGGATGTAATATAAAGAAAGTCATGATTTGGTTGACCATTATAATTAGCTTTCTTTTTATTATTGTATGTATGGGTCAGTCTACATCATTCTATTATCATCTCATGATCTACTTTCAATCCTTTAGGAATTTGACATAATATAAATATTGTATTTTTATGATTGTATTTTAGCTAAGAAAGTCCAATAATAAATTCATTTGATGCTCCTAAAATTTATTTACAAGAAGTAATAGCTACTATTTTTATCTTAGCAACTGTAGATTGGGACTGTACCAAAATTCAATCATACAAGTTCCTCTGAGACAACTCTCACATATAAGCTAATAATGTACATGTAACAAATGCAAAAGTAAATAATTGATGTATGTTTTTTTCATAGTGAGGAAATTTTAATTGATTTGTCACTATGACTTAAAGGCTTTTATTCAAATTAACAGAGAATGGTATTAATTGATAGTCTAAGCTATAATGGTACATCCATTAGAATGGAAATTAAAATCAAATCATTGTTTTTAATAATTATATAGAATAAAAAGATATTTTTAATCACTCTCCCCCCCCCCCTTTTTTTATCTAATTTCTATGTACCTATATTGAACTTTTGGTCCTTTCTACAACTTATTTTTCAATCTATTAATTATTATTATTGTCATTATTGCGAAAAATAAGTTTTATTTAATTGGGGAAAAGAATAAAACAGTTCGTGTGACAAAGGATCTTTATTTTTTCTAAAAAATTTGTCTAATATGAATTTAATATATTCTTTCCAATTACATTAAATTTCACAGGATGTTTGCAAAACTATTTTTAAATTGTCAAAATAAACTCATTTGTATATTTGTTGGCACAGATTACTCTTTTAAATTTAATATTTCATCTCGAATATAAGACAATAAAACTATACGTAGCATAAGGAAACGGATATATATATATATATTGTGGTTCAACCTGATTTTGAGTATAAGAGTTACATGAGAAAATGAGACAAGCCGGTTTATTTACAGCTATTTACGTGCAATATTTATAGCACTTTTCCAAAGTGCGTACTTTGTAGAAGCACAACAGTGCTTAATAGAGCAACAACATAACATAGTTTCGGAACGCAGCTGGGAGAAAAAGCTATGTTTATCACATAATTTTTACCAGAAGATATCACTTTTTGAAGATTCCACGTGTATTTTTTTTATTTGTCTTCCCTTCCCTTTAAGTATGAATTAAAGTAGGAATGTAAATTCATAAAGTTTGTGTAATTAATTATGAAGTAATTTATCATCTCATTGCGAACAAAAAAAATAATCAACTTTTGGACAAATCAATTTGTACAAAATTTCTCAAGTGGTTTTCCTACTTTGTTCTTTAGCTTTTCGTAGTAAAAAAGAGTGATTAATTAATTTATTGCTATAATGTTTACTTTAGAAATGACTATAAATGATAAAATTTTCAAATTTATCCGTTTTTGTTTGTGTGTGAAAAATTAATTTAACAAAATGCAAAACCAGATATTTTCGTTCAGTTGTTGAAAAACTCAATATTTTCAAAAATGTCCTCGTATATTCAAAACCATGTTAAATCATCACATATATAGATTAAGAACATTAAAATATTTATATACGTGTATTGTATATATACAAATATTCTTTAGTTAAGTGATTACAAAACCAACATGTCTATCATCATCCTTTGTAACTATGTTTCATAACATGTTTTGTTTTTTTTCGGTTGTATGCATGGTTTTTAACTTTTAATGCTATAATGTAAAGATCTTACATATTATATATTAAAAGTTAATAATAATAGTTTTCAAAATTATTATTAATTTTTTTTTTTTTTTTGCTTTGAAACATTTATCAATTTAAAAAGTGGAAAAAAAACAACAACGTTTATTATAGGTAGTAAACGGGTAGTTTTGCACATTTTTTGTAAGTCATTAGCAATTAATGTATACAAAAAATATGCTTAAACTTCCATGTACTTACTTACTACATGCGTTTTAAGTTGTAACAAATAAATTATATAATCACTTTAAAAAAAATAAAACTAATTTATAAGTTTAAGAAAGTTACATTAACATATTAAAAGTTTATATTAGAACTTAATCAAAGGTAGCTATAACACTCTATATATCAATAATTACATTTTTTTTTCAAAAACAAACTAACATAGAGTAACTGCCGTTACAAATATATTAATATTTGAAAAATACATTTTTTACAGTATTGACACACGTTTTTCTTATTTGTAGAAATTGTTTCTGTTGCTGCAAATGAATATATACATTCATGTATGCCAGTAGAGTTTTCCTAATGATGAGGCAAGATTGAATGAGTAATCAAAACATGGAAAGTTTTTATGTAAATTAAAATTAATAACTCGTACTTTAAAACAGTAGATAGAACCAAGATGTATGCAGAGAATCCAAGGTATAATTACTCTTTAACAAAAGTAAAGAACAAACATTTGAATATGCTTAGTGAAGAGAGCAACCAACAATATCTACGACTTAACAACAACCGATAATACTTTTTTTGTCTCCTGTTCTCAACTTAGTCACATTCCTTCAAAATCTTACTTTTGACTTGGTCTAAGATAAGGTGATTTTAAACACTATACACTAGTATCTACTAGGTAACTTTAAAATCTTCTTTTCTGCACTTAAATAAGATTTTTTGAATTAGCATACATTTATGTTAGTGTATCATAGGTCAGTGGTTTCCAATCTTATTCTAACTGCGGACCGGTCAACGCTTGACAATTTTACTGCAGAACGGGGGGTTGAAATATTAATAATAACAATAAACGTGAATCCACTGTGTACTCAGTTGGAAGTTTATTAGCACATTGCTCCAACAATATAAAATATTATAACATCTAAAACTGACCGTAACGCTAAATTAATGGGATCCCTGAGTTTTTTTTCTTTGCAACGATATGGTCCCATCTGGGAGTATTGGCAGACAAAGACACCCGACGAGTGTTATTTATTTTCAGCAAACTCCTTTTCCTTGTTTTAGTGGCCGTCTCTGCAGAAAACCCCGCGTCACACGGATAGAATGTTGTAAATGGCAACAGGGTTTTCAACGTTGTGTTAGCGATCTCTGGGTATTCTGCCATTACTTTAATTCAGAACACCGGCAGAGTTGTTGTATCGTATTACTGTATTAAGGCCGCTGTCATTTGTGATCTCCAGCAGTTGGTCTTTTTCTTGCATGGGATTCAGCTGGTTTCTTGACAAATCTATCACATATACATTCATTGGCCGTTCGTGGGTCCTACAGTCTGTAGATGAGATAGTAAGTCCCCCTTTATTATCGCCCCAGACTTAGATAATAAATAAAACAGATCTAACTAATTAATTCTTGTGCAGACCGGACCTGCTTGGTTCCGGACCGGTACCGGTCCGCAGCCCGGGGGTTGGGGATCATGCATAAAAAAATTCTTCAAACTCCTGTCTGCACTTCTATGAACCATGAATTTCACTCCATCATATAATAATATATCTACGTATGTTTCGCCAGTGGTGTATGGGAGCGTCAGCAAGGGCTGTAATAATACAGGGGGCCCCCTATTTTGCTGTGGAAATATTTACATGTATATATACGGAAAGTATTTTACAAGTTGTTTCAATTTCCCTTATCAACATGATACACTTATTATTATTATTTTTAATTATAGGGAAAGAACAGCTCTATTCTCGGCAAGCTTTGATAACGCCAATATCATGTCCGTTGATGAACATTTTTAATAACATATTTATGTATGAGTTATATATATTAATAATTATGGGCAGTTTTGTTCCTTTATATCCGATTTTTGTATACTGAATATTAAAGAATTGAGTCCTAATCGGACTTTTTGCATAATTTAACTTTTTTTTTTTGAATAAAAAGTATTATTGTAATCATGTTATATTACGTATCTTTATACTACGTAAAAAATCAAATAACTCAATTTTCACATTTTCTTCCTCTCTTTTATCGAACTACATATAATATCACTTTTTATTTGTATAAACTGTGTACATATATTGCTTTTAATTTGGTTCAAACTTTCATTTCAATGATTTTACAAAAATGCAGACCCTTAATGTTCATACATACATATTTAGAATGCCAATGTGACCCTTCAATTGAAAAAAGTTGAATTTCCCAGGTTTGCATCATATTATCCATTTTAACATATTTTATATGCATCTTAAAACACGCTATGATACTGGAGTTGCAAAAAAAAAATAGAATCTATGTTTTTTCTAAAAAAAAAAGAACATTTCAGTTCCCTTTCCTTATTTTGATTATGAAAGAAAACATGTGTAGTTAGTTCTCAGGAATGAAATATGCAACACTGAATTTAAAAAAAAACAAGATATAATTTTATTTTAATTTTGTGGTTTTATTTTTGTGCATTTTGTTTTATCCTTACGCTTAAAATTGCATAAATATGTATGTTCTGACAGAGTACCCTTTTTATTATCAAACAAAAATAAAAATAAGGATAATACAGTTTATAATCTTAAACGTACACATTGAACAAAGAAAACATTTATACATAGTAATAGTTTTAAATTGTATACGAAAACTGGTATTCAAATCCCCCTAAGAGCTTCTTTTTAGATTTTAAAAGAGCCGGGTATGTAGCCTTGGTGAAATAAATTCTCTATCCAAAAGGTATTTATGTCAATTGGTATTTACGTCAACCCCATAAGATAAATGTTTTCTTAGACATAGTCCTTGCAAGAATTTGAGTATTAAAGAGGTCTTGTCAAGTTTCAAAACGTATTTTTACCAAAACTTCAATCCGTCTCAAAATATACTCTTACTTTTAAAGTAAAATCGTCTGCATGCACATCTATAGCATGTTTAGGCATCCCAAAGTAAGTTTCAAAACCTTCAAACTTCTTTATAATATCATTATCTAGATTTTTCATTCAAGCTGCAAGAGGAAGTGGAGCTGAGAAGCAGTCCTGACGACGACAACTCCTTCTTAAAATTATTGATTCAGTTGTACAAAGCAATGAGAAAGAAGTTGATTAAAAAAAAATTGATGTTGAATCATATGTGATAAATCGACTTAACAACATAGGTCAGAAATGAATCATTTGACTGGATAAAGTAATTTATTCGTGCTCATTAGACGTATGATCATGAACAATTCAACAAAAGTCGGATCAAATAAATATTAGCCAAGACATTACGAAAAATTAATCATTTCATAAGTTAAAATTGAAACAAACAATTATTTTTTTTTGTCAACTTCATCAATATCGTTTAAAGTCTGAATTTTTAAAACTCTAGATTTATGTCGTAATTTGCTCACAATATTATTAGTTAAGATAAATGTATCTTTTTCCATTATTTGTTTATTAAGCATATGAAAGTGTTTAAATTAGTCAATGAAGGACACTTGTATAATTTTGATGATACTAAATCAAGTAATTTCTAATAGGGCATAATATGATGCAGCCATTTATGCCTTACTAGCATCTATAGCTAATAGTTTGATGCTTACAGCTTGATATTAATAGAACATCAAATTAAATTAATATATTTGAAGCTAAAGTCAAATTTTGATATTTATTGATATAAATATATATGTTATTTGCAAATTACACTATAACTATAGGATATATAAGTAAATTTTGAGCTTTATGTCGTCATATGAAACAAAGAAAATAGTGTGATGACAATTGAATATCAATCAGACAAGCAAAATATTATAATCTAGTATTTCTAGGGATCAAACTCTACAAGGTTATTTCGAATTCAATACAATAAAAAAGTTTGATTTTGTAGACCAGTGCTAACAATTGTTTTGAAACATCCTACAATCAGTCGATTATATTGGCTCACCACCGTGATATTGGTCGAGCTCCTTACTGAACTGATTCATAAATCATACATTTTCAGTTTTTAAAAAATAATTAGGACATAGTATAGTATTTTAATAATTAAAATAAAAGTTGAATTCCTCATTTTCCTTTTCAACTGTCTTCTCCCCTCTTATTTCATCCCTAAATTATAGATTAGTTAAGGGGCGGGGAGGGGGGGGGGGTTGAGATAACTCTAAACTCACCTCGACATCACTTTTTTTCACGTATCCATATAATAAACGAATAATTACATTTCATTTTGTACTAGATCCCTTCAAAATAAAAAAAAACTATACACATTTTCATAGTGAATTTTATTAAATTATATAATTGACAACATTGGATTCGTAATTTTAATAATTAAATGTTTATATATGCTCAAATTATATATATATGAATTTCACTTTGACTACATGAGTGTCATTCAAAACTTATTTTTTGGACTAAATATTTAAACAATTTTTAATCAAATGATTTACCAAGTATTCAATAAAGTTATATATTATATAAAAAATATCACATAAATTTAAAGCATATACATAAATTAGCTCTACAGGTATATATATTGATTTCAATAACAAACAAACAAAAACTTCACTCTACAAGCACTTTGTTCAAATTTTCCAAAAATAGTAGAAATACTTCAATTAATATAGATCTTTAGTGATATTTGTATCTAAATAGTTAAGAAAAGTTATTAATATATTATTCTTGTTAAAATATGATGTGCTATATTTGTAAAACCAAGCACGTTCAAGTATATTATTTGATGTTGATGAGAAAATAATTTCCTAATCAGAAAGGGAACTAAGACATAGTTATTTGAAGTATCTAATAAATAATTTTGAAGAATGAAGATTTTATTCAAATCCTCTTGAGAAGCCTATCTTGTAGTTAAATGCTATCACATATCTAATTTACATATATAATAAGTACTATTATAGTAAATTTTCTCAATCAGTTGAGATTTGAGAGGCACAAAAATGCATTTCACTATAAATGTACTCTATTTGAACTGCAAGACTCATACGGATATTTTTAAAAAGGACTCACGTTTTCTAAGGTATCCGGAGTGAAAATAAGTTTGTGAACAAATTGAGTTTTCTTTTTATGAAGGTCGTGACAAGGATCGATACGGCTCAAAAGTGTATTCGTGGTGTAAAGTTATGTATGTATTAGCCAAATTTTTAATTACGAAAATAGGTTATATTCTCAGTGCCTGAGATTTAATCCAGATTGCAATGTAGACATCCCCATATTAAAAGGATAAATACAAAGAACTGTCGAACTGAGTTAAGCAAAAGCTTTTACAAATTTTTCGCAAGGTGTCACTTCGTTAGAACATTAATTTATTTTCATTAGATAACAAGGGAAATTAGTAATAAAAATAATACATTTAACCATCAGCATCCCCTAGTGAGCAAAAATGTTATCTCGTAGCCAAGTAAATTTGAAGAAATATTGAGCATTGGTCGTTGTTTTCCCACTTTGCTATGAATATTCATATTCCTTCTATGAATAAAATATGAAATATCCGTCATATTTCATATGATTGTCTTTCAATATGATTTGAAAATATTTAAAAATTTTTCTAATAATTTTCTTGAATAAATAGACAAGAATGTGTTCCTTTTCAACATTTAAAAATGGATTATATTTTTTTTTATTTAAAACTTATAATCCCTTTTGTCAAATAATGATGCTAAATATTTTTACAGAATACATAATAAAGAATCCCAAAAGTTTTCTTTCTTGTAAGAATATTAATTACTATCAATTTTTTTTAAAGGGAACACAACTAAAATTTCAAATATCTAGAATAAAAGAGTCAACGCTATACAAATCAATTCTGATCAATTGTACTCTATTAATTATTTAATATTTATTATTTAAAGATTTAGAAAAAATAATTTTGAATAGTGAATTTAAATACTAAATCCTTTTTCTGTAAGGATTAATTAGTTTATTTATCAAAAATTAACTACGTAATAAGTGGAAATAAAAATATAAACTAAAAATATATTCTAAGAAAAGCTTTTGGTACATTAAAAGTTAACACTTTTTTAAAGGTAACGTCTAAGAATCAATACTGTTTCTGATTCTTAAAAGCTAATTAAAGTCTTGAACATTCCATTCTCCAAACGATACTCTGTAAGCTCAGACCTTGGAATGAAGTTGATCAAAGTAAGCAATATATGGGCATTCAGAAGCACAAACAAACTTATTCTGGGTAACTATATAGATATATATATATCTGAGTAGGAGTAACACACAGGGAGTCACAAAAGATTTACATCCTCTTATTTTGCCCATTGAATTATTATTAAAAGGTGATGATATATCATATAAAATGGTTTGAAATAAATATTTCACAATTCAATTTGAGCTTCCTACGATCACAGGAGTACAATTGAATATAAGCATAAATAAATTACATTCTCCTAGGTTCCATGATATTATCAAGAAATGCCAAGGACTTAGAGGATTTGTATGCTAATATAATCACTATATTGTGTGTCTTTAAATGCTATATTGCCTGAAAGAAAGGACTCTAACCATTTAACTAATCAAAAACGTTTCTCCTCATAACTTATTTATTACATTGCTCAATACTTATAAGTTATTTTTTAACAGAAACGTAAAAATGTTTATTCTTAATATAAATTTATCGATTAAAAAAGTATGATCTCATTTATTTATAACCCTATGAAATATTAAATTTGATTTAATAGTTTTTGTTTTAAATATAGTACATTTTTTTATTTACAATCAAATATTTAAGAATAATTTGCAATCAAAAGGTCGTAATAACAGATAACTTGACATTAACATTGCTCCGGGTAAGATTCATAATAATTCATGATAGTATCGAGATATAACGAGTTATTCAGCTATGTAAATATTTTTTTTTTGACTCCATTTAATATTTTGAGGCCTTTATACTTTCCTAATAATAATTAATTAAATTACTAAATATAGACTTTTACTGTAGCCGAGCAAAACAAAACAAACTAATTAAGTACATTATAATGAAGTGGATGTTACATAAGATAATATTATGACTACTTTCTATATTATTTTGTGTACTAACACTTCTTGTAAAGATTAAAAAATAAAATCTTTGTTTATTTCATACAAAAATCAAGCCATATAATTGGCTGTCAAAACAATAACGTGACCTAAGACTTTCACAAGCCTTTTGAAAAAACAAATGCTCCACGTTTTGAAAAAGTTAATCTTAGAGTAGTACAAACAAACAAATATTATTAATATTTCATAATTTTTTTATTAATCGAATAGCCTAGAGCCTTCATTTATGTATTCCGAGCAAAATTTCAAAATTTACCTCGACCTTAGAGGCAAAGAAGCTTTGTCGACATTTAGCTTTGAACACCAAATATGTCGAGGAACCAATTATGCAGTCGAATTGAAGGGGTTTTCACTCTAATATAAAGTGTTTTTGTTATAGTTGTTGAAGGTTCTTCAAATCAATTAAATTTTTTAAAAGAAAATATTATTGATGAACTCTGCTGACTGAGTTGCTTTTCCAATAAAGCCTCATTTCTTCCTTTAAGACTAATAAATATATCATAGACATAAATGTAATACTGTGATCTAAGAATTTAGTCTTCCAAATCAATTTTATTCCCTTCGAATAATACCCGTCCGATAAAACGCACTTTTGTCATCGATTGTTCCAGTGATCAAAACAGTCGGAATAGTCTTTTTCCGGTATAGCTTTAAATACCTTCTTCGATCCGGTTTTTATCTCATCAATCGTATCAAAACAGTGTCCTACATTGAATTGAACTTTAATTTCTGGATCGTATGCATAAATCCAAGTTTCATCTCCCGTAATAATGATTTGTCCGCACTAAAATATTCCTTCCGCAAACATAATTTGATGCAAGTTCTTTGCTCATCAAAAATCACCCATTATAAAATTCGATAAGCTCACTTTTGATTGTGTACAAAAAAAGAGTGTGACTCTTAATTAAATTAATTAAATCTTTTGACAAGCAGACGATTGGCAATTGTTTTAAACAGTCCTACCATCATAGGAAAAAAAAACAGCCTTTTTAATGGCCATATGTTAGAAATGATAAATTCACCTTATTTTTTTTGATCACAGTAGTATATTTGTATTTAAAAATATACTCCAGACTAATTTACCTAGATATTAAATAAATCATTTGATGTCATATAAAAATCATTCTATTTTAGATGTATGTATATTTGGAGTATATCAATTCATTTTCAAAGCCTAATAGATTAGTATAATCTAGACTAGCTATCTCTATGTGTTATTTAATTGTGTTTTAACTAAAAAAATAGTTGAAAATAAAATATATGAAACCCTCTCAGATAGATACTCATGTACATATATAAAATATGGACTTACTTATAAGTATATGTAAAAGGACTGAAAACAATCATCTGGGAATGTACATATGTGAGATAAATGCTCCAAAGAAAATCTGTTTCTTTTAGCAACTTCATATACATACATACATACATAAAATTGGCTTAAATAAGAAAAAGCAAGCAAGCAAAAGAGGGATACATAATAGTTGAAAATAAGACGAACCGTCGGCGAAGATTAAAAATAGAAGTAGAGCGTTTTTTCCCCCTCTTCTCCTTCCCGAATTTATATATTTATTTATTTATTTTGGTTTTTTTTAATGGTTCCTTTAGTATCTTCCTTTCGGCTAAAACAAGAATAACTAAGGAAATTAAACCGTGAATAAATAATAATAACAACAAATAAACTCTAGTGTGTTGTTTTGATATTGTTTTGATTAATTCTGATTCAAAGTTTAGTAGTAGTAGTAGTAGTAATATTAGTAGTGAAGTGGATGGAAAAGTGAAACCACTCTCAATTTGGTAAACATTACAAGGTATGACTTTAAAAAAATATATGATAAGTAATGTGTCTCATAAATTAGTATTGATGTACGTACTATGTAATATGATAAATAACCAGCTGTTCAATTATTTGTGATCAAGAAAAACGAATATAATATTAAATTAATAAATTCATTTAACGAGAAGAGTACTTTGATATTTATCTTAGACCAATTTATCTTATCACCACGATGGTTCTTTCTAAAATTAATCGCAATTAAATATACTGATTATTTTTTTGGCAAATTATTTTAATTAATGGCGAGGAGCTCAACAAATTGAGTCTTTATTTAAATTATTTAAGAACTATAAATAGTTACGAAAATTGTTTTAAAAGAAACAAATTGCAAAATATGTTAATTCATTAAATTGTTTAAAATGCTCATGTTTATCTAACAGAAACTGTTTGTGATGAGTCAATCTTAAAATTTTCTTCGTCGCTCATACTTAATTTCAAATTAAAAAAAAAAAAAGAAGTCATAACAGGTTTAACATGACAAATTTCCCAATAATGATTATTTATTATTTAAAAACTTAACAATCTGTGAATGTCTCTTAAAAGTGTGTTTTTACTTTAGTTAAATGAATTGAAATATATAATATTTTGAATAATATAGAAAAACAGACCTTTGGAAAAACTTGAAAACACTATGTTGAGGGGAAATATCGTGGGGGGGGGGGGGGTATGCTCAATAATTTACCCATGTATTTACATGTTAGAGTTCATATTCTTTCTATAGGGCTGGAAATTTCAATTTCTAATATTAAAATTCAAAGTTGAAATACCCAATGTGTCAAAGACATTTCAAGTAGAATAATAATTGTAATCAGTTCTGAAAATTAGATACATACTTTGATTTTCTCTAGTAAGCATTGATCTAAACTCTAAAATCACATTAGTCTTTCAAGTTGCATTACAACTGTCGTCATTGTTTCTTAATTATCGTAGAAAATACATATAAATAGATATGAAAAAAAAAATGCCGAATTTGCTTCTTTTGTTAATGAAAAAATGTCACAAAAAACAAATAAATTGCTTTTAGTTTCTTGCCGTAGTTTTTAACTCGACAGCATATTTACTAGCATGATGTCTCTCAGGGTTACTATGATTTTTAAAGCAACAACATCTCAGGCGTAGTTTTTATACTCACATAGAATGGCTTTTCTTTCATATCTCTATGCATTTATTGGACTTTGCAAGAATTTACAAGTCAATCAAATTAAAAAACATAAAAAAAAAAGAAGGATTTAAAATGAAGGATCTGTTAATATTATGATGAACTATTGATTAAACGAACGTACATATGTATATCCATGTATAATAACTACACTGGTCAACAGTCAAAAATCCTAAGGGGTATAAGAATAATAAAAGTTATTCAGTTTTGCAGGCTGATTTCAAATCTGTAATTTTTTTTTGAGAGTCTTAAGGTTTTCGACAAAAATCGGACTCTACTTTTTTGAAACATTTTCCAAATTCAACTTCAATTTAAGCCCTGAAGGATAATCATTTTGTGCATTATAAAATAATGATTTGCTAGTGTATTTAATACAAATTTCAATTTCATTCCTTTTTTTTTTACCTAAAGGGACTCTTGGGGGCGTAGGGGACGGGAGTAGGCCTAAAAGTTGGTCAAATCCTTTGTATTTAAATAACTCCTTGAATATTACATAAAATGGATTAATAATAAGGAATGTATTAAGAGCTGAGATTCACAGCTTTCAAATGAGATGTTCAAAAGCTCGATTAGAATCCTTAAGGAAGAAGAAATCGTTCATCTGAGTTTGAAAAAATTTTCATTCAATTTAGAGCAATTTAGCGAATTTCAAAATTTGTTGACCAGTGATATTAGTTCAGTTTTTATACAAAAAGATAAATGGTTAATTTTAATTACCTGCTTTTTAATTATGCTCTCTTTGTTAATATAAATAAACTCAATTTTGGCTTTCCATATATATAAATAAATAAATTTATTTAGATTTTTTTTAATAGTATATGAGCTGACATATGGTTGTATAGCAAATAATAATATGTGTCAATATTTTTTTATGTTTGAAGTAATTTTGACATCTCTGCCCTCTTTCAAAGTATGTAACAATAAAAATATAAAGTATGATATAAAAAAATATTGCCTTGCTATGAAAATAAAAACCTGTCCCATTAGAGAGAAAAATAAATAAATACATATATGAATGTATGTACACATAGTTTTGCTGCATAATTTTTGGTTATACATAAAATAAAAAGGAAGCAGAGAAATTTCTCATCTACTATCTTAACATGACTGGAATATGAATTGATATATATATATATATATATATATATATATATATATATATATATATATATATATGAGTACATAAAAATCCATGTTTTGTTCACATATTTTTCTGACTTAAACCCAGCGTGCATGTTCTTTTATTTAACACAGAGTTCTGGGGTGGTGGTGAAACGGATTCATTTGACAAAAAGTTGTGAAATATATCCATGTTATATGACCAAGAAAGCAATGTGTACATGAATGATTATATTAAGAGGCTATAAGTATATTAAATAACATTGGGATAATGAGATGTATCCAAATTCGATATTGACATGAGTCAATCAATATCAGGAAAAAATAACTCAAGAACAACGAACAGCGAACTTCATCTAAAATATCGTATAGAACCCATTAATTTTCCACTTCACGACTTTTATACGCAAGTAACTTTGATTCCAACTCCAATTGAGTAAATGACACTTTAAATTCATTTGATGCCGTTCATTATAAATGCCAAAGAGGCCCAGTATCTGTTCAACACCCTGGTAGGCGGCTCTCAACATCAACAATTCCCACTACTTTTACGTAACCTGTTGATCTCTCTTCTCTAATGTTTAGAATATTGTTTTGAACATTTTATCTTCATCAATATGAATTTATCTTTTCATGTTGTAAACTAATTTATGGAAAAATCAATAATTGAAATTTTTACATTTGATTTATTGTAAAAAAATATTCTACTCATAATTTAAAGCATGTCCAACAATTTGACAGAAAGACATGAATAAATAACTATAATAAATATATAACTTCAGGAAAATTTTATTTCTTTTGAAGGAAGAGTTGTGAGAGACGCCATGGATAAATTTCTATTTATGTGTAGAGCTTTTCTTATCCAAAAATCAAGGTTAACCTGATCTCAAAAACAAATGTACTCCTTGTTTAGTTATTTTTGAATACTTCATTTAATTAAATATTGAATCAAAATATGAATGAACCATTGAATCATTTGTCAAACTCTGTAAAAATAATAGTAAGGGTCAATATTTAAAGACAGCCACTTGAGTGTCTTATATGAGAGTTAAAAAGTTATATGATGGAATTTATGCTGTATAATTATATTATTTAATATGCATTTTGACTCACTATTATGTAATTTATTCAAGCTTAAAAAAAAAAAAAAAGACATACGGATATTGAAAGTAATATTGAAAATATTAAAGACGAATTGTGTTTTTTTTTTTTTTTTCTCAGACATTCTCTTCCTGGTCAAAAAAATAATTTTGGGTTTTGTATATGCAATCAAAAATTCAAATTATTCAATCTGTAGACCATAAATGCATTTTTTTATTTTATTAATTTAAATTTCTATACTTTTGTTATTTGACATACAAAAATTAAAATGATACAATCATACAAATCTGTGCACTAATAAAAAAATTAAATTTCGTTGCATTTTAGTAGTGTCCTTTAAATATTGAGGAAACACATATATGAAATATTCCATAAATAGCATTTTTGTATGTTTCATCTGCTATGAAACTATTATTTAATTTAATAATAAAAAGCCGTTTTTGAAATAATATAGTTATTAAACTCTGGTTTTAACTCGGTATAAGTACGCTCAAAAAATTATTACCTACCTTTAAATGTATGTAATAAAAAAAACTTGATTCCTGTCACAACTTTAGTTATTAGTCAATGCCTTTGCTATAAAAAACAAAAATAAATTTAATAGTTGATGAAGCATTTACAATAAAAAATATGTTTTATTGAGTGTTAGCCTAGGGCATCACCCGTGTCAGGGGATCAAATTCTAATGAGAACTAGTTTCTAATAACAACAAATTTACTACAATTTTCTGGTCACATGAAACTGAATTGTTTTAATGTTAATTTCCTCTAGGATTTTAGTATTTTTGAAGAGAATATAGTGAGGAAAATTACTTGTTATTATATAAATCACTTGTTGTCTCAATTTAAAATAGTTTCTTGTATTCAAAAGACTTATTAATAAAGTTAAGGGTAGTCTGAGATATTAATACTCTTTATTAAGTTGTTTTGATTAGAGAGCATTTAAAGGTGATTATGATACATAAGTTCAATTTAATTCATTTGGTTAGAACAAAAATGAAATTAAATTCTCAAAAGGTTTCTTATTTATTGAGTATACGTAGTAATTGATGAGATGTACAAAAACTTACAGTGAAATTAAAATATTGAATACCATGTGTAAAAATAATTAACTACTAACCAAAATGTACTCCAATATTATATCCGTATTATTAATAGATAGTATACATTTTTGTCTAAGTTATACTGAATGATTAAATATCGATAGAGTAGCTTTCATTAAAAAAAATTCTTGGATGAATATTATCAAAAAAAACAAAAAAACTCACTGATATCCATTAAAAAACCTATATAATCTGATTAATTGAATATAGTACCATTTAGTAATCAAATTTTGTGGATTCAAAGTATATATTTATTTAGATTTGGAAAAAAAAAAACAATTTAAAAAATTTGACATCACTCTTTGACTGATTTTAAAATCAGGACGGTTTATAGAAACAAAACTTTCACTAAAACAAATACATAATTTTGCTAATAAAAATAACAATTTCTTATCAAATCATTTAAACTCGTCTAAAATTTTCTGAAAGGACTTACAAATTATTATTGTCCATTGAGTATTATTTCACATAGCTATTCGCTCGTTAGGAAGTTAATGTTCGCAAGTTAATTACAACATAATAATACATAAGTAATATTTTTGTAAAAATGAATTTTATGTGAGAATCCTTTTTCTTAATTTTTCATATTCTTCCTTTCTAAATAATTTATGTTTGGTAACAAAAATGAACTGATTGCATATCAATCATATCTAACCCTTGAAAATTATTTGAATTATTTAAGCATAAACTTTTATACAACTATTATTGGTGGACGATATCAATTTTTAATATATTTAATATATATTTTGTATATATATATAAATATATATATGGTTCTAGGAAGATTGCTCGCAGGAAAATTGCTATCGGTAAATTTGCCATCATTGGAAGAAGAAATTCTGCCCAATTATTTAAAAAAATAATTATTCTATAATTTTTTGTGAAGTGAGCCTCTCCAACTCCTGCTAGATTTGTGATATTGGAGAGGCTATGCCTCCAAATATGAAGCAGAATAAATGAAAACCAAAAAGTTATTTAAACTCAGCGTTTTTAAAAAATCACAAAAACGATTGAACATAGATAGAAGCTGTCAAAGCTACCATTATAAAAAGGTAGATATAGGTTTTGAGTAGTATATTAAATACTTTAAAACACTGACGGTGATTTTTAATCTGCCTGAAAGCCCTGTGGAGATGGTGTGTACTTTGAGGATCTTGGTATTTAATTTGCCGCGTTACCCCAAGTATATACTGCATAACCCGTTTACTTGAAGCATAAATAATTCTATAAGGGCTTACTTGAAGTGATGGTGGAAAGTTGTAAACCTAACTTGAGGTCTTACAGACATCCTGCTCAGTGTGTGTCTGGGATGCAGTTTGAGACACTAGGGGGACTATTTTATGCTCACCCATCTAAGGATCTTATGATGAGTCAGACCCATCTGACGACGAGACAGATTAATAGATGAATCACCAAGTCAATATTAAAATTGAGAGCAATTTTTCTTTGAGTGCAATCTCCTCTGTCCACCCTCAATTAATGTGCTACCTATGTATGTAGTTAGGCAATTAAGTTAATCTTCTCAACTTTTGACCCTTTTACCAAATAGTATTGAGGCTCAAAGCTTATCAAGATTCAATATTGATAAGTATAATTCAATTACACTGATGATTCTATAGAGAGAGCACCTTGAAGTTGCAGCAGTGATTTCTAACGGGTCCTGCAGAAATCCTGCCAGTGCCTGGGCCACAGTTTGGAAAGTTATCAGGATATTTTATTTTCGCCTATTTGATCATAGAAAAACAATCTAAAATGATCCTACGATCCTTTAAATGAGACAAATCACTAAATATCAATATTGATTGCAACGTTGTAGATTGTAATTTTCCATTGAGGTTAATTTTCCACAAAGCAATTTTCTGAAATTTTTTTTTTGGAAGACACTTTTATCGTGAGCAATTCCATGCGTACCAGGTACAAATATGTTTATATTTAGGCATGCTCTATGTCTCCAGCTTCTTCTACCTTTTTTTTAATGCAGTAAAATGACAAAAGAATTAAATTAAAAATATAAGAAATATGTTATGCACATTATATGTTAAAAATGAAATATACTTTCACATGATATAAACATTCCAGAGTAAGTCATTTGTGAGTGTAGAGGAAACTCAATGGGGGTATTTATTTATAAATAAATACATATATATATATATATATATATATGTACATTATTACTTCCATATGAGTAAGACATATTGTTATAAATTATATTCCAATATATGTATTGCAGAAACCATAATTTGTGAGGAAATTCCTTGCGTATATACAAGGGGAAAAATACATAATATTAATTATGTTTCTACAGAAATTGAATGTTCTATACTAAGATTTAGAACAATAGATACATAGGCTGCAAATATCCATACTCCTTATCCAATTATCAATGTAATTGATAATACACTCATTTATACATACAATTATCAAGATGGATTGTGTAACAAAGTATATGTACAATTAATAAATTAATTGGTTTTTTTTTTAACTCTCCTATTATCCTTGGGGTCAATTTGACCCCAATCAATGTTTATCATTCAAAAAACAATAGTTAGCTATTTTTTTTGCTCCATATTTCACGATGGGGACAACAGATTAAGCGTAAAATTATCATGATAATATTTTTTCAATGTGCTGAACGCATATTCCACGCATCGGTGTTCCTCTGGGGTCAATTTGACCCCAAGCTGTTTTAGCTGTGTAAAACTTGTATATCTGTGTGTGTGACCTAACATCCCCACACCTGCAGGTACAGAGTTGATACATAACGGGGGGAAACAATTTTCTGTAAATCATTTTCTGGAGGCAAATATACCTGGGGTCAAATTGACCCCAAGGGTAAAATGTGTTAGTAATATTTTCAAGATAAATTAATTCTAATTTAAAAGTTTTGCCTGATGGTTGCGCTAGAGGGCAGGTAAACTCACTGATAGGCTTCATACTCAAGGGGTAATTTATGTATTCAACAAATAAGCAAAGTGCCTGACACAAAAACTTGGTCAACAATTTTCTGTAAATCATTTTCTGGAGGCAAATATACCTGGGGTCAAATTGACCCCAAGGGTAAAATGTGTTAGTAATATTTGAGGATAATATGAGTGTTAAACAATGATTATAGAAAAATAGAGTTTTTTTGATAGTTTAATGCCTGTTTTAAAAGTCATCATGAATCCCAATGTATTTTTTTCCTTGTGAGGTCAAAATCTAAAGCTCTGATTCTCAACTGCTCCGACTCTAAGATTTACTTTTATTCAATGTGTTTAGGCATTTTAATTGCCCTGTTAGGGAAGTAAAAGTATTTATCTCATCATGGTTATCATCCGATGTCAAAATTGATTTAGGGGAATTATAAACTGTGTATGCCCTTTAAAAAATGTGTGACTTTCTTTATTGATTATGATAATCAAATACTATTTAAGGGTCTCTGTAGGATTGTCCATTAGCTACACTCATCCAATTTTGTGGATGCATCTGTTATTTCCATATTCGATATGCTAATCTAGAGTACATACAAGAAGAATAGATCTTTAAAAAAAGTCATGAACTATTCAATACTCAATTTAGCAGCTCAATGTGCACATAACAAATTGTTAAACGACCAAAATTTGATTTTTTTATCAACAATATTATTTGTACTCTATATGATAAATGTGCCTAGGTGGCTTTAGTTTGTTAGATTCAAAGAACACAGTTATTTCTTTCAACATGATGGATAAAATTCAATATAATTTATATTCAATTATAAATTGCGAAATTTTGTTTCATATTTTATTAAATAGATTTAATACTCTATAGATTGATTTTCTTAATTGTATATATTATATTCATTCTAATGATAGTTGTTATTTATTTTCTTCGTAACTTTGGCAAATAGTACATGAACAAACCCAAAAAAACCATTCATGGAGCAGACACACTAAGTCATAGTAAATAACGATCAGAAATAACTACATCCTTGTGTAAAAGAGTTCAATCTCCAATCTTGTCGTGTTTCGGAAGCAAATGCCTTTTATGATAGAATGAAGTATTCAATTGTATTTTAGAAGAGTGACTGAGGAAAAATCAATCAATAAATAAAAAGGAATAAGAACTAACGAGGAGTGGAATTAAAAAAATAAATTTTGCTCTGAATTACTACTCCTATTGGTTGATGATATCGTAGAAAAAAATCCTATTTTGAAAGGACACCATTTATCCATCAATAGAGATTGTACATAATTAACAATATGATGTGAAAATTATTATTCTCAATTAAAACTGACAAAGAGAGGAATAACACACCTCAGTTTTCTCAATTGTATTTAAGGCAAATATGTTTTTTTTTCCTTACCAGGCACATCATCGCAAAATATATTATACAAACTTCTTTAGGAGCCTGTTTATATAGGATAAAACAAGAAACTGTATAAATATCAAATATAAAGCACTCCATCAAGTACAAATTAGTATTAGCAAAGTGCAAAAACTGAATCGTTTTATACCAAAAAAAAATAAAATAAACAGTATAATTTTTTCATCCACAATACATTGTACAATACATTCATGATACGCTTTGCCAAATACTATTAGTATTAAATATACATAGAACCTATAAAATTGAAAAAAAAAAATCTTCAATTCTGTAATTAAATTAGTAAATGCTTCTCAAAAAGTGTTGAATATTAATAAATACCGTTTTTAGTTAATTTTTTTTTTTATAATTTTAAGATCTGCTCTATGAAGGGTCTTCTGCCTTTTTCATCCCTGAAAAAAACACTTTGAAAGTGATATAAATATAACTGAGACCTTCATCTGGTATTAGATATGTCATCATTTCAATCTGGTAACTATTAACCCTGAAAAACAAAAGCAGACTTTTTTGATGTAGAATTAATAATACAATTTCATCCCTTTAGTTCTAAATAAGACCTAAGTTTTTCTCTATCATGATCAGACTCTTTATGCAAAAGCCATAAAGTTTATTGCATTTTTAGGGTAAAATTCGATACTTGAGTAACCCCTCAAAAGGAAATCCCTGGCTGTCTACTCAAACGTTTTTTTAGGATATGAGATGTGGAATCCCTTCTATTCAAGAATATGAACTAAAATTCCATTAAAGCTTATTTGTTTTTGAGAGGAAATCAATTAAATGAGAATGCTGACTATGATCTCAAAATAATTTTGCTCTTGACAATAATAATTTATATATATTTTTAAATTTCCTCAGCTGGAATACAGATTTGAGACCTTGAAAGTATTATCAAGAGTAGAATGTGAGCCCTTTGTTCAAGATCTCTCATGTATGTAGTGTATAAGTATTAACTTGCAAACGTTGAAAGTGTTTAAATCAAGGTAATGGCGCTCAGTTTTAAAGATTTTTAAAGTAAATTCAAATATAAAAAACAAACTCATTATTGAGTGAATTCAAAACTAATAATGAATAAATGTATTTACTTAATATATATACACATTAGTTACTTTAAAATGACAGTTATGAGAACTATTAACAATCAAATAAGTACATATACGTCACAAAAAGACTATTTAATTATAAAAAAAGAGTCATATTTGAACGATACCCAAATCAACAATACACATTTTATATTTAAAAAAATGGAAAGTATAATTTCAATCATTGAGTAATATTTAAAATGACAACAGATATTTCAGTTTTCTCGGGAAAATGAGTCTTTTTCATACATTTATGAAACACATCAAATAATAAAAACGACTTATTATTTCCAGAAAAGATTATTTAATAACCATGTGATTGATTTCTTATTTTTACAATGTAGGGATAGTATGATTCAAGTTGACTTATTCCCTCTAATGCTGGTTTGTATATCAATGATTGTTATTTTTTAAGAAGGGCTCTTAAGTTAAATTTATGTTGTTCATTTTTATAACTTATACATGTTAAAATTGTATTCAAAAATAATGTAATTTCCATGGGTTTTTTTTAACTTTTGATACATCATCGCTTAGTCTTGACTAAGCCTTTATTTACAAAAAATAATTTTAAATGATGTACCAAATTGTAATTCGTCAAAATTCTTTTGTAAAAGAATTTCTAAATATATATATATATGCGTACATACGTTATAATGATAAACTTCATTTTTAAAAAAAAACGTTAGTAATTATATTTTCATTTTACAACATTTTCAAAAGAAAATGCAATTCATAAATTTTAAAACGTTAGCCATGCATTTTCCAATAATAGCAATAATAATAGTCATTTTATTGATATATTGAATGCTACACCTAGACAAATATTAAATTACATGCAAATATAAATTTTCATTACATCATTTTTGCTAAAAAAGTAAATAGAATCCGACATATCCTCAAAAACATTTTTCCATACAAACGCATTTGCTATTAGACATTTGTAGCAATTAGTTTTAGAATAATAATTTCTCTTGACAATAATCAATATTTTTTTTTAATTATTAATAATTTCTAAATAGTTGTAATTATTGTACATAATAGATATTTGAATCATTTTGAGTCATTTAAATTTTTTTCAATGACTTCAAAATTCTTGTTAAAAGTAAAAAAGAAAAAAAAAACAGGTCTTAAAATTAGTTCAAATGAATTTGTTGGTAAATATAATTCATATAGATTATTTATTTGGGGTCCTCAACTTTTTTCCAAATAAGAGCCACATTGGCATTCAAAATAAATATGCTGAATTGGTCTAATTCCTTTATCAAGGTAAAGTTTGAATAAAAAATATATTACCATAAATATAGATAGATAGACAGAGGAAGGAAGAGATGTACAAAAAAAGAGTCACTCTCGGTGTTTCATTAATGACCTTTAACAACAAAAATATTCATTTCTCACAAATAGCAAGAGTCCATTGAAAAACAAAAAATAACGAGACCAAAAGTGGAATAAGGGATAAATTTCAAAAGATATTTTGAAACAGTTCTATAGTTCATAATTATTTTCTTGGATGAAAAAGATAAATTGAAACTAAATATTGTCAAATCATTGTATTTTTTAAACATTAAATAGAAATATAGAAAATGATCTATTTTTTTAAGTAAAAGGCTATTGTTAATAGACTAAACTCATTTGCAGATCATTACACATTGACCTTTTAAATATATATTTGAAAATATACAAAGGTGCAGACCTATACATATAGATAAAAAACTTTTAAAGAAAAACTTACAGACCCAGAACTAATGTATTTATTTTTCCAACGCATAAGAACTTTTTGAGAGTGTCTTTAATCAAGAGAGTACTATAAGTAAATCATTTTTTCAGTACTGTTTAATTCATTTATGTAAGTTAAGAGATATGTTTTTATTAAAAAAGAGGTAATTTTTGATTGTTCCTATTACATCATAATAACAAATACACAATATATATGTAAGATAATCTAGCAATTTAATTGCGCCACATTATAAAAGGTTAAAAACATTTCATTATTACAAACACAGTTTTACAAATAGTTACACACAAAACATTTTTAGTTTAAATACCATTTTAAGTAGCTTCAATTAAGGATAAATATAGTGTCCTTATCACAATAGAGATTATATCTCCATGGATATACATTTAATTTTGCCTATAGCTCATTGCAAAAAAAAAGGTTTTTGTGTATCATTTGATTATATTTATTATATATACAAAAACTACTCAAGATTCCTTATACAAAAATGCTTCAAAAACACAGTAGCATACTACAATAGAAAAATGCATTACAAATCTAAAAACTCAGTTACACAGAATATTAAACAAGAGAAAGTTAAATATTTATATTTTACAATAATTTGCATTTCATTAAAAGCAAATAATTAAATTGCTTTATATTTTAAGTCATGATGATTGCTAATGATTCTACTCCTCAAACATGTGTCTAATTTCATGTTCAATTCTATGTTTTATAAATAATTTTACGTGATATTTTTGTAAGAAACATAACTCCTAAGATACAAGGAGTTAAAAACAAAAATATTTTCTTTTTTTTTCTCAAGAATATTTGTATGTTCATAACATCTTTGTATAAATTAGAAAAAAAAAACAATAGAAAAACCTTTACTTTCTATATTATTAATATATAGTTTCTATTTTGGATATTTATTAGAATTATTTATGTTGTTTTATTGCTTCTGGCGTTAATTAAACGACTTTCTTTTTTTTATAAAAAAAAAAATAACTTTTATGAATGTGTGTTTTAAATTATTATTATTATTATTTTGGGAAAAAAAGGATTCACAAAACAAGACAATTTAATAAATATATCTAATATAAGGAGCAATATTTGCATTTATGAAATGGAACTCCTCAACTTAAAGATCTAAAGGAATATATAGATATAGCTGTACATAATATCTGGTGCCTTGTGAATGCAGTCACTTCAATTCTACAAAAATAATTTTTGAATTGCTATGCTGCATTATTTCACAAATTGTTTATGGGTTAGGATGAGGGAAATTATTTATTTCTAAGCTTCACAATTCCGATAATTTATTCGATAATAGCATTCATAATCTGTTAATATACATTTACCATGATCATACATAAACAGATTATGTAAAATATATAACCACATTATAAAAATGCATAGAGTATCGATTTGTAATTATAAAATAAAATAGATTGGTATGTACGTATACAAATCGTGTCTCATTCCTATAGTCAGATAGATGTAAAGTTTTATCTCTATACTGTAAATATGTGCTACATAGTATAATTATAATACATATGTGTCAAGTCAACAAGGAAGCAAGTTGTTTGTTTTCAAATATTGAAAAGGAGAAAATCCACTTTGTAGTAGTTTTTTTACTTCATAAATATAATAGCCAAATATTTAGGAGTCATTTTAAGACCTATACCGCACGGTTTTTGCTAAAATGTTACTTTATATCGAAAAAACAAGGATTGTTGTCTATCCAATAGAGATTTCGGATATACGTTACGACTGCACATGGAGCCGATATGATCCCTGAAAGAACGTCCATCGTTTTCATAGCCCCAGATATTTATTTAGTTACAGTTGGCTACAACCAGTTCATTTGTTGAATAGCTATTAAGCATCAACTATATCCGCTATCATGCTCACCATGAATCATAGTAATAGTAACTATATAGTCAGAAATACCAGATGTTTTTTTAGTCTGGATTGTGGCCGGGTTTTTTTTACTCCTATGAATAAGTTGAAATTATTATTTGAGCCATTATTTAATTATGTAATCGAAATGTACTATTAATACAAACGAAAGAGACTGTCTTCAAGAATATGAGTGCAGTTGACACTCATTTTTGAAATTTTTCCGATAAACTTGATTTCTTGTTGACTTGACATATATATATATATATATATGTAAATGACAAAAAATCTGAAGACTTATTAAATATTAAAGAAATATGAGACTGATAAGAAAGTAATCAATACTTTTTTCTCTTCTTTTCTTCTTCCTCAGTTCATCAATCACTTGAGCGCATCATTATGAATGAAAAATTATTGAGTACCAACAGTTATTATATTATATTAATGAATTATGATGAAGGCCATTGTTGTTATTGGCAAGAAAAGACATAATTATACTGTTATATGTTTGTAGTAGTAGTAGTATCATTAGTTGATAAGGGGCTAAATCAATTATTTGATTATTTGGACGCCATGAAACTATGATAAATTATTCATTAGGGAAGCTGTATATGTAATATTAGAGCTAATTAACGTTAAAACCCGAATTTTTATATATTTATTTATACATTTTTGATATCTTGTTACTTTATTACAATATCAAACAGGTGTATTAAATCCATATATGTGTTTTTTTTAGAGCGTGACCCGTTATAGCAGAGCCGTATTTGTGCAACTTCTTTTCCATGTGCTTTTTGGTGCAATTTAAATTTTTCTTATCTATGTAATAATGACAATTAAAATAATTGTTTTCTCTCTACTTTACGATCAAGATATACTTCCAAAATTTAGTCATAATATGCTATATTTCTATATATTGTTCAGTTCATAAATTAATATAAAAAGGATCAGTTCATAAAGTTCGAATTTTTTTGTTGCATTACCATCTCGAAAAGAAAAAATGAGATCATTGACTGTATTTTTTCAAGTTCAATATGGGAATAAGCAAGTTCAATATGGGAATAAGCAAATTCAATATGGGAACAGGGAATATGTTATATATATATATATATATATATGATTCTGATTCTTGATGAAAATTAAAGATATTCCATCATTTTTTAAATATTTTCTTACTTTTATTTGACTTTTGAGTTGAAATCAAATATATTTGATGAATTTTATTGATAATAAGAATCCTGAAACCTTATTAATTAGCAATATTTTTCATCGTTAATAAATAATCAGTATCCAAGAAGTCGTTTGAGTCCCGTAAAATGTAAATTTAATTAATAAATTATGCTAATATTCCAAAAAATATTTAGAACAAATAGCTCACTTATTAGAGTAAATTATTGGTATGATAATCTAAGGGTATTTTGTACTTCGTCTTATATGGCAACATTGAATCCTTTTTGATGAAATCATTACACATATTTTAGTTACATACATTACTAAAATAAAATATTTATTTTTATGAAGAGTCGATCTGTATTGTTATACAAAAATAAATCAAATTAAAAGTAAAATGTGCTATAAAATTACAACTAATACAAATTTTGACTTAAAATTTAGCTACAGTATAGGTGTATCAAATTAAAACAAATAAGTATAAAATAACAAAAAATTCTACTCACAATTTTAGGGTAGTTTTTCAAGAAAAACTATAATAACCAAATTTTGCACCTCATAGGCAAACTTGTGAAATCTAAACTATAAAAAAATGTCATTTGCCAGCTTGCACTAAACTTTTTTGGAAGCATGAGATCTCAGAGGAAACTCAGAATTTTTTTTGGTCTAATTGCTTTAAATTTCTGATCTTTCCTTTTCTTTGAAAAACAACTAATTTTCGTTAAAAAAATGTCATTTCTTAAACTTCAAACGGCTTGTGAGAGGTCATACAAATTGCCTTAGAAGACTAAAATTCTTTAATTATATTTTTTATGAATATATAGCAAAAAAATCCTTTGGTGCAGACAAAATAACGAATTGATCCGGAAACGGGACCTAATGTAAAAAAATTCATTTTATGTTTGAGGTATTCAAAGTGTTAAAAATTTACTATAGGGATGGCTGTAGGTAGAAAATTTATAGTAGATCTTCATAAAGAGACAGCAATGCGGTCATAGAAAAAAAACTCTTTATTCATCGTCCAACGGTTTGAATAGTTTTAAAAAAGTTCAAGAAGAGTGGTCAAACATTCTACTGACCGAGTCAAGACAGAAAAAGTTCAGTTGTAGCGAAATTTACAAAACTAAGTAAAAGTTGTGGAAGAATCACAGTTGGTCTGCAGAAAATTGGCTGCTGAAGTAGGAATCAACCAGACGTCAACGCGTTGATTACATACGAACAACCTCGGGACCCTTCCTTATAAAATGACTTATCACTATGAACGCATGGGACTTGATAGATGTTGTCACATACTGAATTTCTTGAAAAACGGCACGCTACCCAAATTGGTTTTCATGAAAGATAAGAAGCTTAGAGTCCAGCAGTGATTATAACATCCAAAATGGCATAATTTTGGTGTAAGGAGATATCGCATTTTATCCCACTTGGAGTCAAAATCAATGGCCAACGTAGCATTGAAAGTATTTTAGAGACTTTTTCAATTACTTTTTTGAGTTATTCAAAACCCAATGATGCACCTTGGACCCTTCAACTTATATCCGTCACATGTCTTAAAATTGACACAAATCTGAATTAGAGCTAATATTTCTACTTTTATTAGTAAGATAAATAGCTTTTAATAAATCATTTGGACTTGTTCGTTTAGTCAATCCTGGATAGCAAGGTCCGTACTATTGTCCATTATTTTTTGAAAAGCCTAAGTTGTAGTTAATATAAGTGTGGATCTTATTTCTCCAATAAGAATTGTGTGGCAGCTGCAATGCATTTCCTTGCAAATTGAAGAGAATAATCAAAAAATAGAGGAGGTCCCATCAAATCAATGCAATGGATTCTTATTTTACTATGCATAGACTATAAGCTCTGAAAACCTTGAAGGTTTTTGTGTATTATTTGAATAAATATATGTTGTAATAAATATGATGGATCCGGTTTATGTATTATGTAGAGTTATAAAAAAAATACTGACTAAAAATGCACCTCAAATAATACTAAAAATTCCAGTTGGCAACCTCCAGTACACTTTATCTTTTTTCTTCCTTGTATTATTCAAATTGCTTTTCATATCATTGCTCAAATTACAACCAATAAGAAAGTGAAAAAAATCCACATAGACGACAAACTGTTATGCAGATTGCCAACAACCCTTTTTAGTATTATTTCACGTGGCCCACCTTTAGAAAGTATTTTTTTACAACTCTAATTATGTTCATGATACCATGTAAAAACTTGAATATATACAAAAACAATTTGTAAAATGTACAAAAAATGTTTTTATCCATTTACACACATGATGTGTGTGACTACATTTCATAAAAGAACTTATAAGGAAAAAACGTGGAACAATTTGAACTCAATTGATATAGTTTTTTGTTTTTTTTCACAAAATTATATTTCTAATCTCAAAAAATTGTTAGATAAAATTATTTTATATATTCTTTAGATGTAAAAATATGAATTTTAAAAAATATATATAAAAATACAAGTATGTACATATCGATTAAATTTTTTATATATTTCAATATAAATTAAGCATTTAACTTTTTTTTTATTTAACTATTGAATTTGTAGAAAATATTTACAAAAAAAGTTTTTGTTTCTAAGTAATATTCCTATAGAATATTAAAAAAATATATATTTTATAAATTGAAATAGAATCGCGTAGTGTGTAAATAGATAATATTTTAACTAAGAAAAAAAGTTAATCTTAGATGTGTCTGAAAATATATAATAGATGTATTAATTTAAAAACTTTACTCTGAATAAATAAGGTTACGTTTAAAATCAATGTGAAGACATTTTCGATTTATTTATTTATAAAAAAATATTTATATAATTTGGACTCAATTTCTATAGTTTTTTCAAAGAGCTGCATTTCTAATCTCAACACATTTTAGAAAAATAAATTTGGAATGTACTCTTTACATATATTTTCTAGTAACATTGCATTACTTTAAAAACCTTAGAATATTTTTATTTCAAAAATTAAACTTTAATTGTTGTAAAATTTTTGACTGGTATAAATTAAGATTATCTAATTTTAGGTAATATATGTGTCACAAAATTTACTGTCAGTTTTTAATCTTGAACATTTTTCAATAAAGTTTTAACAACTAAGTAGACGATAGGTAATTCTGTCATGTTGTCAAAATAAAATAAATTGGAAGGTCCCTATTTATTACCGTAATTCATCCTTGAACTTTTTGTTAACCTATGTAAAAAAAAACCCAAAAAAAACACGATGGATCAAGATAAAATCCTAATTTTTTCAAAACTGTACATTAAGAAAAGTTGCCCATCTGGAAATGTAAAATAAAAACTAAAGGGATAATGAAAATAATTTCAAAAGTTCTTGGATCTCAAATAAAACTTATATCCTAGTTTTTACCACCATGTATATATATATATATATATATATATACATATATATTTACTGTTATCATTTTTTAACAATTCTAGTAGAGTACAGAATATCTATTAAACAGATAAGTTTTGACCTAATAAATGATTTCAAAAAAGACTAAATGAAAAGATACAACAAAATACAACACATTTCATGGAGGAACAATGGCTTGATCCACCGTTTTTACGACACGTTGTGCTCAAAATAATTAAACAAGCCCTGCTTAGGGATCAAACAGCAAAATAATAACAGCATGTCTTTCCTTTTTGAAGAGTCGACAACAAATCAGCTAACATAAAATCTATCAGTGTTACTACTATATGTTTTATAACACCATCTTACGAGTGGTTTTTACGCTATCTAGGGTTTTTTTGTTTACAACTCTCAAGACCTATGTCATTGGTGGCTTCATTGATAGACATGAGTTAACATTAGCAATTAGAAAATTGAGAACATTGATTTTATAAAAAAATATTTACTTTTACCAAAAATGAAATGTTTTTTTTTAATTTTCCAAAAAATACACTATTTTTAGATAATCATGTATTTGAAAAAAAAAAAAAATTCTTGTCAAAACACGATTATGGAATAATCTAAAATCAAAAATTTGTGATACTTTTTGAAGTTATTACTAGATTTTAATAATAAGTTCAAGACTTGAATACATTATAAATGTACACACACACATATAGTGCATTAGTAAAATACTGTAATTTTACTGTGAAATTAAATGTAATTGATAAACATCTTATTAAAATTATCGTTGGAAATAGTTTCATATCAAATTACTCAAATATTTAACAGCTTAATTAATTTAATATTCTATAATTAAAAATAATAGAAATGCATTAATTAAGCAAAATTTATTTAAATATATCATATTTTTATAATGGGCCTAAATTATATGTACATGATAAATTATTATAGTTAGTTTAATGCCTTCTAAATTATTTTGCACTTATCAGATGAAGAACATTTTTTTTATATTTGAACCAAATATCAGTCATTTTATTCCAAACATCAAGAAATAATTCTATGTATATTTATTCATGGAGTACCTATATACCAGCCATGGGCTCAGATTGAAAGTGTAAGAACTATTAAAATACATAAATGTGAACATTAAATCTCCTTTTTTAGAAAAACAAAAAAGTCTACTTTATGCCCAGTGCTCGACGTTACATGATTATTAGGAATGTAAATAATATGCAAATCGGGCTTGTAAGAATCAAAGAAAGAGAAAATACACCTGGTAACTCTGACAATTTGATGAATGTTGAGAGGGAAGCAGCTTGAGCTGTCATGACGTTTTACTGAGCACCAAGCTGCTATTCTCCATTATATATACAACAATAAATAATAACATAGATGAGGGGAAGAAAATTAACTGAAATTAATGTCAGGAAATTATATATTTTTAACTAATAAATAATTATACGAGGACTTGAGCCCTTTTTGTTTACATTTTATTTGCTTTATTAACCTTAATGCATGCGAGATCTTTACTATCAGGTAGATGTTCTCCCCTCAGTAATAAAGGAAAGATGATAACAGCTTTGGAAAACAAAAAGTACTGTTAAAAGTGCCAACCCTACAAAATCTTGCACGCGGCATTTTGCATATTATTTTCATTCCTAATGATTATATTTTTTCATGTTCAAACTCTCTTTTACCTGACAAAATGATAATTCGTTTTAAAAATTGAGTTTTTTCATACTAACAAGGAGAAGGAAATATTTTGAGAAGTCTACACTCTATAACCAGGGCTATATATTAGCTTGAACTGTCCAATAAAAAAAGTATATGCAGTTTCTAAAATGTAAGTAAGGAGGAAAACAAGACTCAAAGATATTTATTAGAATGATTATATAAGATATTGATTCTAAAAAAATTTACAAGACTATGTGTAAAATATTTATTTAATATTCGCCAAATACTCAAGTTATTATCATTATTCATTCTGTCCATATAATTTTGTACTGAATGAACTGCCTGGTATA
This sequence comes from Lepeophtheirus nordmannii, assembly GCA_963680855.1. Classification (NCBI taxonomy): domain Eukaryota; kingdom Metazoa; phylum Arthropoda; class Copepoda; order Siphonostomatoida; family Caligidae; genus Lepeophtheirus; species Lepeophtheirus nordmannii. Next base: position 38,356,148 of record OY804521.1, on the reverse strand, counting down.
TATAATATTTTAGTATTTACATATTTATTGTTGCAATAAACCATAGGAAACTTGAATAAGGAGCACAAAATATGTTACTACTGTTTAGTAAATAATCATTAATAATATATATATATACATATATATACCATAGTTTTTAAATTCTTCTTTGTATATATATATATAGAAAAATGCTGAACTCATGCGTTTATTGAATATCATATTATTATTATTATTATTTATTACTGGTACGTACTCATTCCTACATCATAATAATGTTTACTTTATCCAAATCTAGGGATTTGATAGCTATTATGCATCACCATTAAGCTTCCAAACAAAAACATAAACAAAACCATTTTTTTAAGAAGAGAGAGAGAGAGAGATTGAAAAAGATTTTTTCAATGTATCCAAAAGGTCCTTTATATAAAAAAAAAAATATGGAAGAAACAAGCATTTGGTATCCTTTGTACGCATGGACATATCCATGAATTAAATATTATAACGATATTTTAGAGACAATAAATGTATAAGAGGCAAAACAGTATTAATATTTCAACTGTTTTTGATATATATGTATACAGGGTGTTAGCGGTATTGTGTCGCCCGGGGGAAAAAAAAACTTTAAATAGCTGTAGCTCGAAAAATAATGAATCGATTTGGATGAAACTTTCAGGATATCTTTAAACGTTGTAGAAGAAAATTCAACGGAAAAAATGGCGTCAGCTGTTGCTCGATCCGACGCCTAGAAACAGGGTTACCACAAATATAAGATCGCGACACAATACCACAAACACCCTGTATATATATATATATATATATATATATATATATATATAATTGTATAATTGAAATTGCTTTATTCTTATAAGAATTCGATATATATATATATATTAATAAATATACATACATGAATAACTTACTTTCACACACTATAAAAAGTTCAGCTGCTCCTTCAAATAGTACATTTAAAAAAATAAAAAAATTAAACTAAAACGTTGAGTACTCACTATTTCATTCCTTATGTCGCATAAAAAATTAAAAACTAATTAATATTAAAGTATAACATATTTTTGTGACAAAGTAGTTATCTGTTTTCATATAATATATACCTTATCATAGGGCCTTTTTTTATTATTATGATGAAAAATGAATTTCTTCAGAGTGTATAGAGTCAAGCATGTGTAGAAAAGTGTATGATATTATATTAACTTTTTTATAAGAAAAGTTGAAGCCATATCTTCAAGATTATTATTGCCTGATGATTAAAATACATAGAAGGTTATAAAGAGATATTAAGTTATTTAAAATCTTAGTTTTGCTTGAAGGAAGTACATATTATACAGGTGTAAAAATATGAGTTGACGGCTGAGCAAAAAGTTCAAAATTTGACTCTGTATAAAAATTTAGAATGAAACAAATGAATAAACTCCTTTAAACACCGTAAAAACAAAATTACTTCGTAGGTTCCTTTTAAGAGAGAAGTGAGTGTTTGGATAATGTCCATGACTAAACTCCTTGTAGAGTATTAAATCCTACGTTGGCCCAAAACCAAAGATATTTTATAGTACTCCATCGTGATTCTAATGCAGTTTATTCATTAGTTATGAGCCTTAAACCCTTCGTTACTACCCCCTGGGTAAATATTACACATCAAATCATAAAATAACTTCTAATTTCTTTTTAATTCCACATTTTTTTCTTTTTTTTCAAGTAATCTCCTTAATTATCAATACCTTGTTGTTTGTAAGAAAGTTGTATGTTAGTTTTCATTATTTGGTAAAGTATTAAATTATTTACATCAAAGACTGCTTTTTATTTGGAGGTTAGGTGACAAAAATATATTTAATTGTGTTATTGTTATAGATATTTGTATGATGTCACGAATTATTCTTCTCTTACATTATTTATTTATGTAATACTTATTATGAAAAGTACACTACAGACATGAAAAAACCTGCAAATTTCGTCAAATATAAGGAAACTTATTGTTAAATTAAAATACCTTCCCAAAAATTTCAAAATTTGACGACACTTTGTAAAATGAAATGATAGTTCAAAATCAGTCAATTTGATACAAAGTGCGCTTTACTAACCGTGTAACATTTACCTAGGGACAGTAACAAAGATAAATGACTATGGCCGTTGAGGATTTTATTATGTTAAATTTTCATTTATACTTTATATAATACTATATAAGCTTCTAGGCTGGCTATACCTCGGGGATTATGTTCATACTAAAATTGTTTAGCCCAGTCCAAAAAAATTACAATCCTTGTGGCATTTGACTGACACATTTAAACTGTGTTGCAGTTGTTAATTATAAATTAGAACTAGCAAAGCATTTTATTTCACGAGAGCTGAAAAGAAGGAGCCTTCCAAGGGAGCATTTTTCACTCCAAAATTATACCTGTTTTTTTGTAAAGCTGTCATTGTTGTTTGTTTTGTTAAATTATCGTAGAGGACCAAATATCTATTAAATATGTAGATAATTTTATCTGTTGCAAATGGTTAAAAATGTATAAATTATTTCCTAAACAATGAAAAAGAGGAACGAACTACAAAGCATCTTAAGCTGAATAAAAGCTTGTTTCTCTCTTTCCGTCGTGATGTGTTCAAAATGATTAAATAAATCTACCTTAGGATAAAAAAATAAAAAAAACAGCCATACTTTTCCTTATTGAAGAGTCAAAAGCCAATTAGCTGACATGATTTATCTCATTGCTACTATAAAGGGTTATTTGTAAGTTTTAAATGCTTCATAATGGATGTTAGTTTTTGGGTACACAATCAACCCATCAACAGGCAATTTATTTGGCTTAAACTCCATCCCAGTTCAATTTTGTAGGAAGATATAATCAAGAATGAATCAATAAATACTATTTTCAGTCATCTTGCACACGTTAAGTGAGGTATTTGAAGCTCTTTACACTGACAAAAAGACGCCATCACAAATGAACTGGAGCCTGAATATTTGATAAATCTTCATGTTATCGAATATACAATCTGAAAGTTTGTGAAAAACTAGTGGCTGTGATAACAAGAGAAAAAGTGATCGTTCAAGTTAGCAAGGTTCCACAAGAGAATTGAAAAAGTCTGACTTAAAATTTAATGAAAGAGTTATGATCGATGTTCAAAATGTTGGTCTGAAATTGTTCAAACCCTTACACTAAGAACCTCACGCAGATACGAACCAAAAATATGGAAAGAAACAAAAAATTTCTGACATTTTTGCGTTCTATATTGTCATCATTAGTAACGACACCGCCCCCCGCCCAAAAAAAAAATGGGATTTGGACCAAAAATGTAATTACCAAAATGACCAAATATTGGCTAAAAATTACCAAAATATCCCCTTGGATGAAAGAGTGATCACATGTCGGAGTCAATAGCTGATCCCAGGTGGTCTGGACTGGAGTTTATAGTTACAATGACAAGCTTCCTTTGATTTTTGTTCCAGAAGGTCTTCGTACAAAGCAAGAGGACTACATTTAGTAAATTTTGGAACCTGTAGTCCCTTCTTGGTTGAAGGAAATAATTCTATTTTGGGACTGCTAAGACCTCCGCTAAGTTCAGGTCTGAACCCCCTTGACCATGTAGTGTTATTTGGAGGCAAAGACTACGGTTCATTCCTATTACAATTTGGAATCTCTTCGTCAAGCATTGGAGAAACTTCTAAAGAAGCACATCTGTACAACACGATGCTTTGTCCATAATCGCTTATAAAACGTAGCGGCTAACGACAGAAGTTATATTGAAAAAAAAGTTATACATAGAAAAACATAGATTGAAATATAGTCTAGAACTTTTATTTAAACTATTTCCTAAATGTAATTTTGTTTTATTAAATATAGCCTAAAATAATACTTGTTTATGACAACATCACAGGTGTGGTTTAAATGCTCACAGGGAATGGATTTTTTCATACTTTTAACCATTGGAGTTACTGATTTTCGGATAAAGGAACAATAGTGTATACAAATATTATGGTAAAATGAATTAAAAACACCAAATACTTTTATGTACTTTTTTAATGCCTCTGCCTTTTTTTATACACTTTTGATTACTTTATCAGAATCTTTCTATCTATAGAACTGACTCGTGAAATTGGAAAAATGTTTTCATATATGTATGTACCTTAAAACTCATTCATCTTTTTTTTTTTGTTTTCTTTTTACGTAAACAAATAAGAAATATCTTCAAGTGTTTGAATATGCTCCTTTAATAAGTAAAGAAAAATGCAACCACTCCAAAATCAAGGAAATAAAGAAGTCCATGATTGTTTTAATAAAAAATTAAAAAAAATTGAGCTTTCTCTTGAAGCAAATTCTCAATGGTAGATGAAGGACAAAAGAGTTCGTTTATAAAGAAAAAATCAACAATGCTATCTTTTGAATCTTCCATATTTACATTTAATAATAAGATTAAATATATTTGTACTCTTACAAATCATTAATTTAGAACTTTTTTTTTTTTTTCAATGTACGATTTATATTTTTACATAAGGAATATTTATTTATATTTTTTTTTATTCTTTTGATAAATGATGCATTCAATAATTATTCAAGAAAAAAAAAAACGATTTTTCAAAAAATAAAAATAAAACTTTATTTTATTCAACATGTGTAATAAACAATCTAGTATTTATATGTCAATATATTTTCTATATAATTTTTTTAATCGGTAGTAAGAAATAAATATTATCTTTAATTTTTTTTTTGTTACTCGAATCTGTTGTGAGGATAAAGTCTTCTATGATACAAACAATTTGATGGTGTTCAAATTAAGCAAATCTTACCTGAAAGGCACTATAATGTTAAAATAGCTTAAATTTTACGATTTAATTGGAAACATTTATTTTTTTTAGATCTCATATAAACTGGATAAATTTCATATTAGGGCGTCATGTAGCTATATAGAAATGAATATAATTTTTTTTTTAATTCCAAAAAGAATCTTATTTCAACAAGTCAATGTATTCCGTTTTGAGGGTAAATTCTTAAGGTTTGTTTTTAGTAATTTAGTTATATATAGGTCTTAATTTACTATAAAAAACATACGTTCAACAAAAACTTCTTTTCATTTTGTCACTGGCTCGACGTGAAAAATGTAAGAACTAAAATTATAATTTTTGCGTCATTCGTAACGGCCATAAAATATACTTAGAACACACTTTTTAGGTATCTATGATAAAAAACAAAAAAAGTGGTCCCTAGTTGTTTTTTGGTTGAAGTATTAAAAAGCAGATTAAATTTTATGAATACATGGGGCAGAACGGGTAGGAAATTATTTTTATCCCCAAAAGGCAAATCTTTAACGTTTTAATAACACGTCAAAAAATGTATGAGAGAATTGAAACTTTGCAGAGAGTGTTTCGTAGTTTTTTATACTCTTCAGATGATAACACTGCACCGAGAGGTTTTTGAGATAAACAAACATACTATATTGTCTTACCTTTTCAGTTGTTTTTCATCAGTTGACTCTTCAAATTTAAAGCAACTGACTCTACGGGATAATAACTCAAAAAGTGTATTATTATTATTTATGATTTTGATATATAAAAAAAATATATTAAATCAAGGATTGCGCGCCCTTTTTTTGAATTTTTGAATATTATACAAGGTTTAAATATTGCTTTGTATATTGGTAGAATTTATCAATGTATAGAATATATAAATAATATCTTTGCCCAATATTAAAAAGTAGGCAACAAGGAAAATACAGAAGGGTAGCAGCTACCAGTTGTTTTTCCAAATTCTTCCTTTCCCTTATGAGAGTTGAGGTTGCGAGTGTGCAAAAAAGCATGTCATGCTTATAGTGCAGTCAACGACAAAAATTATCTATAAAATAAGACATTTGAGTATGCATCGCTATAAAGTATTCAAACAACAATAAACAAAGAGACACGAAGAGATCGTACCATGAATAATAAATTGACGTCATATAAATAAATAAAACTAAGATTCTTATGACAAATGAAAAAACAATTATCATCAGTTTTTTTTTTTTGTTTTCCAATTATAATTTGCTTTGATGTCTAACATGAGCAAATATTTTTGTAACTGTCGTCAAAGGAGTCATTCTACAATGAAGAAAATGATTGTTGTTTTTATTTTAATTATAATTTTAACTCTATGATATCATATAATCAAAAATATGGAACAATGTGCAGTTGATGTGAAATCAGCTGTATAGGAAATGGCTCATAGGAAGTTTGAGTTCTTCGTCTTCTTCTTGAAAAATAAATGTATTTATAGTGAGTTTTCAGATACAGAATGCAAATAAATGTCTTTTTATTTATTTATTTTTAAAACTGTTTTGCAAAATGATAACCAGGGAGTAAAAGAGTTGAATGATTGTGCTGAAAGAGAAAAAAACAACTTATATGTACAGGAAGACAATGGCTGTTCTTAAAATATATTTTCTTGATAAACATTTTAACTTTTTTTTGTATGGCTTTCTTCAAAATAATAATAAACAAATATTAAAAACATTGTATTGTATATTTAAAAAGTTTAAATTATATGAGTGGGAGAATCAATTTTTAAGAAATCATTTGAAGCGGATCTTTCACTCCTAATAATATTAGTACAATATTATTCTGTATACATATTTGACTTCTAACTATCCGCATTTATTTAGTATTTAAGAACTGTATACTACCAAATATTTTATATTTGCTCTTTGTCGAATAATTAACTTTAATTTCCACTTATACATATATAAATATTATAAGTCACGTAATGTTTTAAATATTGCTTTGTACTGTGAACGTATTTTAATCAAATATTTTACATTTTAAATGTTCTTAAAGACATTCCAATCAATTCAACAATCTCTATTTATAATAATAATAATAATTGAAGGCACGCTTTTTAACTCATATTGTATCTCTATTGTACATACATATAATAATATTTCTTTTTGGAGTAATAGAAATAATAATTTCTGATTCTTCATTATTAAAAACCAAATATTATTGAAATGACTTACCCCTCCTAGTTTTTAAAATTTAAATAAAATGACAATTTATTCTTTATTCTACATTCGTACGACTTTTTTTTTTTTACAATAGAGAAGTACTTGACATTTTCCTTGTACGTTGAATCATTTATTCAAAATAAAAATAAAAAAAATATTGATTGAGACTGAGAAATTTTTTTATTTTTATTTCATTATTCAAATATTTGCAAGTAGCCTGACCTTATATCGTGACATTGATGAAGTATTCTCAAAGTATACAATATGCATTTTTTTTTTTTTAAACATAGGGCATTGATCTTTGTAGATATTTTAAAACGAACAGACTTGAACTTCCTTAAATAAGATTTTCCTGATTGCTAGCAAAAAAAAAAAAAATAGTTGTTGAATAACGGAAATACATTTTGTAGAATGTACAAAAATCATAACATAATCTTTGATTTAGAGGAAGTAGGGTGATCTAACCCTAAAAAGGACTTCCTTACGGAACATTTTGTTCACTGAGCTACGCCTGTTGAGGTTAATATATGTTCTAGGAGTCTTATTTTTAAATAATTGCTATATTTAGTCAAGAAATTAGTCTTTAAACACCAGAATATGATGTACTGTTAACAACATAAATATCACTGTTTGTCCCCAACAATGGGCCCTTTCATCATTTTATTATCCATGTTAGTCTTTATTTATTATTTTATTTAACTTATATGCAAACAATCACCTATAAAAGAGATTATCTAATATAGTACGCGTTTCCAGGACTTGTTAAAATCACGGCAGCAAAGGACAGGACAGGCCTGATTGTACATTCTAATTTAAGAAGCTATATAACCCTAATAATTCCTTATCAAGGCCTAGAGATCCCATTTGATAAGCTACATACTTCAATGACCATGCTAGAATGGGTTTTTTTATATGCGTAAGATTTACATAAATCCTGAATAAATTTATATTTATATCAACAAAAACCGAATTTAAAACATTACATGGAATTGTAAACTTACTATATTATATTTGAGGTGGTAGGAGCCTCTTTTGGCAATATTTTTGGTTAATGTAACCCTCTACTTTGGTGTATATCTCTGCACAAAAAAGTTAAAATATTGTACCTACATTCAGGATTTTTAATATCTTGTCAAAGTCAAGAAACATCAAATTTTTTGTATATATATAATATTTTCTTATAAATGCGTTTTTACAAAAACGTCAAGAGTATTTTGCAAATAAATTCAAACTTACCACATCATTAATTAATGGACAATGGCATAATTATCTGAAAGGATAATAAGTCAATAGAACTGCATTAATGTTTATTAAAGAAACACAATAGATTAAAAATATTTTCACTTATATACATGTAGTAGGTCCTTTATTTCAATGTTGCCGTAACTATGAGGCAAGATGGACACAAAAACCTACTTGAAGATATGTCTTATTCATATATCTTATTTATAAGTAAAATAATTATTGTCTAATATAATGATATGTTAAGGAATGTAACGTTTTTATAATAGTAGAGCATACTAAATTAATTCATCTTAGATCTTAATGTGATATTATAATTACTTAATGATAAGTTAACGTAGAAAGTATACGTTCTATATACCGTCATAAAATTCTCAACTATTGACAAGACGTCCTTGAGGGTATTTTTTAACATATGGGATACATAAATACAAACATATACCTAGTCATAACAAAGGTTTAACAATATACACAATAAAAGTAAATATTTGAATACCATTGTTTTGACAAAAATTTCTTATATTTGGAAAAGTAAATAAATAAAAGTTTAGAATTTTTTTTTTTTTAATATAAAAGTATGTTTAAAACTTTTTATGTGTATGATTGTCAACTAACTATATATGGATATGTATGACTTTGCTTATAATGATAGGCATTTATACAAAAATATACTCAAAGATATTTATCCCACTTTTTTTTTAAGTGCATTGATTTTTATGATACTTTTATAAATTAACATATATAAATTATACACAAATACACAGTACACACAAGTCACACACACAGACTGGATGAGGTGAGTCCCTCTATTCCTTAGTGATGTTATGAAGAAGTGAGAATGAATACATATACTTAGAAACATACATACATGGCACATAACTATTAAGATAGCACGAAGGCACAAATTATTTTCGTTTTAGTAAAATACAATATTTATTAATGTCTATGAGCCATGCTCTTGCTATTCTACTTCATACATAAATTTAAATTAATTCATGAGCTCAATTTTTTTTTACCAACACCACACACACTGAAAAAAAAAAAAAAAAACATGAGGAAAAAAATAATGATTGAGAAAAATGCAAGAACAATTTTTCTCCTAATTTTTTTTTTTTTTTTTTTTTTTTTTGGTATGAGAGGAAAGGAAAGTAAATTGGAAAACAATTTTTTTTGTTTTGGACTATCAACAATAAGGAAGAAGAAAGTAATGTATGGTCAAAGATATGTAGCTAAGTACATGCTTAGAAAGAATGAAAGAAAAAACCATTATATGAAGATTTAGCTCTTTAAAAAAATAAAAAAGTTATTTTGACCTGACACAGTAAACAAATAAATCAAGAACTTTTTTTTTCTTCAAAAAACCAATTTTCTTAAGCGTTTCTCTAACTTATTCGGCTGTTATTTATTTGATTACTTTTATTATATTCATTTTTTGCTATTTGATGAGAATAGAAGTGAATATATGTTATTTGCAGATGATACGTAGCTCCTAAGCTATAAAGTGTTCACTAGGGGGCGCTGAGAGCGCTATGAATTATCCTTGTTCATTCAATTAACAAAAGGTAATGTATTTTTGAAAAGGAAGAAATATATATGTTTAGGAATGTAAATAATATGCAAATGGGGTGTGTAAAATAAAAAGAAAGAGAAAATCATCAACCTGGCAACTCTGACAATTTGATGAATATTGAGAGGGAATTTGCTTGAGCTGTCATGACGTCTTACTGAGCTAATAGCTGCTATTCTCTTTTATGTATACAAATGAAGACATCAATAATAAATAATAACATTATGTGTACCATAGATGAGAGGCAGAAAATTATATATCTTTAGCATACAAGTCGTAAACTAACAATTATTACAAGAACATGAGTCCTTTTCTAATATTGTATTTGCTATTGTAGATGGTCTCCCCTCAGTAGTAATAAAGGAAAAATGATAACAGCTTTGGAAAACAAAAAGTACTATTAAAAGTGCCAACTCCACAAAAATCTCGCACGCGGCATTTTGCATATTATTTACATTCCTAAATATGTATATATGTACAGTCGAAACGGTCTAACGGTAACCTGCTTTAAGCGCGTCACTGCACTAAGCGGTCATATCTAGTTCCCACTCAGAAAGTTTATAACATAAATACTCTGTAAAAAGTATGCCCCTGCAATTCCTGGCCAGTGATCACCCAAAACAATGTATACCAATACAGATGAACCTCCTTCAACGGTCACTTTTTTAGCATTTACTGATTGTTCAATACAGAACTTTAAAAGCTGTGCGCTTGAAATAGAAGAATTAATTATTCCAGATGATAATAAGTTCGAATCTCAGTCACTCGGAGATGATCTGATGAGTACTTACTATTCATATTTCTATACAAGTCCGATCGTGTATAATTTAGATCCTGTAGATACATGTATCCGATTTGCAATTATTAAAATATATATATGGATGTACATAAATGGGTTTTTTTCCTCGCATTTATTTCTCTCTCTCTCTAATTGAGAATGAATATGACAGTTTTAACAAAGCTAGTGCTGCATTTATAAAATTTAACCAGTTTGTAATCGATGGAAGACAAATTAGTTTGCTAAAAAAACTTTTATTTAATTAGAATCACAAATGATATATATTTAAATGGATAGTGAGTTTGAGCAAACAGAAATTTTAGATTATTTTGAATAATGTTATTGAACAACCCTTGTTAATTAATTCAATTAAGACAAGGTAACTTATTTTTGAAAAGGAAGTAATGTATATATATACATATATATATTCATCAAAAGCAGGAGTTGTTTTGAAGCCAAAAAATATACCTAACACGACAGTCAATAATATATCATATACTCACTCTAACTCTTACTTTTGAACCGAAATAAAGTTGACTCACCCCCATAAAAATATATACTTTGTGTGCCACTAAAATGAAACTGTATTTTGTATACATATAAACAAAACATTGTGCCTCATTATTCCTTTGATATATTGATGTTAATCATGGGTAATTAATTTTTGCACATAGCATACACTACATTGATATTTATGTCTTGAAACATTTCCTCGAATATAATGTCTCTCGGAGGGGGGGGGGGGAAGGATCATGATTTGTGCTACATTTCCCATGTCAACCCTCTACAATAATAATTTCATAATTTAAAAAGTAGTAATTTAAGACAGAAAGAAAAGGGGGTACAGGTTTTATTATGATTAAGTCTATAAAAATTCATTGTAACCCAATTTTATCTCATTTATAATATACATATATATATATATGTGTAATAGTAAAAAGGAAAGAGGGCAGATAAAATAAAACCATTAAATTTGAATTTTACTTGGATATGGAGTTATATATTATATCAATTATTTTACATATATTAGCATATAACATAATTTGTTGAGAAGAAGAAAAAATAAAATAATGAGTTATTTATATTTTATACAGTCGTTATATGTATAATTTTAGGAGTGACTCTGTTGTTGATAGTGTATAAAAGTGAATTTATATATATATATATGAAATGAGACTTTATTTTTCAACTTCTAAAGCTGATTGTGAAAAAATGGAGACAAATTTAATCTTCAAAATAATAGTCAGTGCTAGACAGTACATTTTCCCATCTCTCAGGCAATTTGTGGATGCCAACCCATATAATTGGCCGTTTTTAGCTCCAAACCAAACATCGAGCCATTTTTTATCTTCTGCAAGTCTTTTAATGCGTGACCCATCGATACGAATGATTGATAATTTGATGGCAGCAAGTCTTGTGAGTAAGCTGCCTGCACCAACGACTCCCAATTCTACGTCTTCACCAATTCCTGGGTCGCTCGCTCTTTTTTGATGTGATGGCGCATTGTCATCAAGAAAAAATACTTGGTGACACCGATCAGAATATTCTGGGCGTTTTTGGTGAATAGCACTCTTCAAATTGGCTTATTGTCGTAAGTATCGTGCACCATCAACTGTTTCACCGGTTTGTAACAACTCGTTCCAAATCATACCACGCTGATCCCAGAAAACATGCGACATTGCCTTGCAGCCGAAGCGATCTGGTTTGCAAGAGGTTTTCGGATTTTTCAAACCACCCGAAGCATTGTGCTCTGCTTAGAGTATGTACACCGTAAGCTTCTACAAGCATATGATGTGCTTCAGAAGCGTTTTTCTTCAAAAGGATAACAAAAAATCAAGGAAGTCCGCAAATAGTAGTTTAAAGGCACGAAATTCGATATTTTTAAGAACGAACAAAAATGCATTTCGTTTTCAAACTTCCCCAAAAAAGAACTGATTATTTTTGTCAGATGACAGACAAAAAAAAAAGAAGACATTTGGAATGGTTTAAAAATACTCATAGGGACATCTGTTACCTAAAATAGCTGAACGTATTATTTCATAGGTATTGATCTAATATATATATATTATTTTATTATAAATCAACTGTTACTCAAATTTCTAACATCATCAAAGATCAGAGTACATTTCCAGATTAACATAATAGTTATATTGTAAAATATGTTAAAAGATATGGTAAACTACCCTACTAAGTATATATTTTCTTAAATTTTATTTGTAATTGTACAAATTTAGAACGTACATTTACGTTTGTACGGATGTTGGCCATGATTTTCGAATAAAATTGTTTGAGTTGAAAGTTGGATGAGGATTTAAATTTACTCTCACATAGAAATATGTATACATACAAGTACATTGTTGAACATTCTACCCCTTATAAATTATCTAGCAACACCAAAAATAATAAGAATAGCCCAGAAAAGAAAAACCATTGCTACCAAATTGAATTTTACATTATTTTTTAAGGGAAATCAATTTATGCAAATTTAATTTTTATACAATGTAATAAATTGGCTTTTCTATTTATATCGTTATCTCTTCTTTTCTTTGCATATATATTATGGCCAAGGAAGGTAATTGTTTATTTTATATTACTTTATATATATATATATATAAGCTAAAACAAGTATGTAATAGTTTATTTTGAAGACTCTATAAAGACACACATCAAAGACAAAGAAAAAAAATTGATGTATAAACAAATCTTCACCCAATGTGATTCAATAAAATCCTTGAAATAGTTTCACCTCCATTGTATTATGATTGATACTCTTATATTTTAAATATTTAAGTGTATCAAATGGTTTTGTTTTTTAGGGGGGTTTTTTTTCCAAAAAAATGCATCACTACTTAAATTCAAAGTAGATGCATATTTTTTATTTTTTTGAGGTAATGAATCAAAAGGGTAATAGCTGTTTTAGGGTAGTTAGATTGTTACGTATGTGTTTGATGTCAATTACTTTATTCCTCTTACACTGAAATTATCATATTTGATGGATGAGCTTTTGAGCTCTTGATTTGAACATATTTCACAATTATAGAAATATGAAATCAATGAGTCAAATAAAAAAAATAAAAACTGCAAAGACCTTACTCATGGGGCTTCAAGATATATTTGCCATTACCAATTCAAAAATAGAATACTCAAATTCAAAGTGAGAAAATCAAAATCTCAATGAGAACATTAAGATTCAAAGTGAAAACAGTCGAGATCTAAAAGATCTGGTCATTGTAAGGTTTTTTTTAAAAAAAAAAATCATATAAAACAATTAGTAGACGAAGAATTGAAGGCACTACTTGATGAAAATCCAAGTCAAGCGCAAAGAAAACTTGCAAAATCATAGGGAAGTTACACAACAATCCGTTTCCGTGCGATTGAAGCCCATGGGTACAATTCACAAGGAAGGCAAATGGTTACCTTATGAACTGAAACCGAGAGACGTTCAAAAACAATTTTTCAATTGCAAGCAGCTTATTCAAAGGCAACAAAGAAATAGTTTTTTTTTACATTGGATTGTGACTTGGGAGGATGAGAAGTGGATATACTTCGACAGTCTCAAAAAGAAAAAGTACTACACTATGCCCGATCAATCTTTGCTATCAACATCAACACCAAAGTAGAATATAAATGGGTCAAAGGTCGTGACTGTGTATCTCGTGGGACCAAAAAGGTGTTGTATACTTTGAGCTGCTACAAGCTGGCGATTCTACTACGGGCGATCGATATAGACTATAACTGATTTGTTTGAGCCCTGCCTTACGAGAAAAACGGCTGGAATACGAGCAAAGACACGCTAAAGTTGTTCTTCTAATAATAATGCTCGGTCTTATGCTGCAAAAGTTGCAAAAAATATTTGGAAACCCTAAAATGGGATATTTTAACACACCCACTTTATTCTCCGAACATTGTTCCTTCTGATTTCTGGTTGCAGCACGATTTGGCAAGTCATCGGTTCAATTCCTTTGAATAAATCGAAAATTGGATGCTAACTTGGATCGCCTCAAAAGATGAGACATTTTTTTTTCCAAATGTAATTAAAAAATAACCTGATAAGTAGAAAAAAGTCGTAGCCAGTGATGAACAACACTCAATTTAATTATTAATTCATTTCATTCTGTAATAAATGAATTTTTATCACAAATACGCGAACTCAATTAATTTGTATTTTCTATACATATATTAAAAAATAACTTTAAATGAGATTTTTTGAGTATGATCACTACATTTGCTAATAAATTTAAAAGTAGAAAATATACTATAGTGCCTCATATATTTAGGGCTTTCTTCGATGTTATCATACATACATTTGATTCGTAGAAAAATGTTAAAAAAAAGCAAAATGGTTTTTTTTTTTTTTTTCACTGAAAGAATGGAAAAGGTACAAAAAAAAAAACGAAAAGAATTTCTAATCTCCAATACCTATATATGTACATTTCTACTAATTACAAATCCATTAAATAATTTGGAAGTGAATGTAAACAAAAAATACCTGGAAATAAAAGAAAATAACAAAGGATTATTTCTTATAATTGATATTAACTAATCAATCCAATATTTTTATTACCTACCTATTAGGAAGTTTCAAATGGATATGTTGATGTAAGTCAATTCACCGCTTAAGCATAATGTATCCCTTCTAAAACTAAATTATTTTTTTATATGTATATATTTTCAGGGATTAAAGCCACAAACAAAATCTAAAACGTTCATTGAAGGAAGTTTGTATTTAATTATTGCTTAAAGATTCATTTGATTCTATTTCCTAAAATTTTATACAGCATATGCTTTAGGAACCGTAAAAACCTGATATATGAATGTCTTTTCAAAGTGGCACACTACAGCAAAAAAAAGAAAAGAAAGGAACTTAAGCCTATTCTTTATTTTTTTTTATAAATAGAAAGCCCTTCTTTTAAAGCCATGTTATTATTGTATTTATATATATATATATATATATTTTCATAACACATAGGTAATTACGAACATCATGATATTTTTGCATACACATATATAAATGATTCCTTTTTTATAAATGCTCAAACGTTCACAAAAGGATCATATGCATTAAACTCCACAAACCTCCTGTTTTCATCGATCCCTACTCATCAGAATCATTATTAAAAAAAGGCATTATCAATTCTTATCACGTTGTTGATGATAGAAGACGCAAAGGAATGGGGGAAAAATTGAAATATATATATATATATATGTATATATATATTTTTTCTGCATAAATCAATTTAGATACAAACTTATATTCATGTTATTATACATAGTCACACACCCTTTAGGACATTGGTTCACTTTATCACACATACAACTAAAAAAAAACTTTTTCATAATGTACATTGATAAAAGAAGTTGTTCAAGGATTGAAAAATTAAAAAATATTCTAAAAGTATAATATGGAATCAAAGTACAGGGCTTATGTAGAAAGAAAAAAAACTCTATCTTAGAAGTCAATTAACATCTGTGGGTCGGATGAGTCCATTGAACAGGTCAAAGGAGGATTCAAAATTTAGTGATCCCTGATGCTTTAATAGAGTCAAATAATTTAAAGATCAGTTAAATATTACAACATACCAGATAAAAAAAAAGTTTATTTGCACAATGATTTATTCCATTTGTTATTTTAAAGCACTCATCATGAATCAGCATTTATTTTCTCGTGTCAGATTGAATTTTTCCTAACTTTCACGGTTATTTTTACTCCTTTTTGATGGTTTGATACTTTTTTTAACGAAGAGGCAATCAGAAAAAAATAACAAAAATATAAAATATAAAATCAGCAAAATTTGTTTGTTCATTTCAAAAATTTGTGATTTTAAATTACACATGTGGAATCATCAGCTCCTTTTGTCAAAAATTTACAATAAGACCCCTCCAAAAAAAAATATAATCAAAGTGTTGTATTCTGAAATGAAGGCAGTTTCACACTTTTTGATGAGGGTTTTGTAAAATTTGAATTCACATCAAGTGTTATGTTTGTATCTTCCTTAAGACTACTTTGATTTTTCGTTTGTTCAAACATATAAATGTTTTTTGTTTTTTTTAAGAGTTTGTATTTGGCTCTATTTAGATGGTTTCCTCCAGTAGTTGATCTCAATTTTCTTGAGGCTTACATATTATAAGTATAGACTACATTAGAAAATTTTTTGCAATTTAAATATTTAATCATAATTGTTATACTCTTGTTTTTTTTTTTTAATTACATTTCATATGAACGGAATGTTATAATGATTAGAAATCAACGGATCAAACACAACGAATCAAATATTTAATTTAAAGCTTTTCCGAAAAAAAATAAAACTTTGTTGACTTCTATAATTTTGTAATAATAATGAGAAATCAAATGAGGAGTAATATTAAATATGTGTTTTATGACTTCAAAAGTAAATTAATCATAGTTTTTAATCTACTGACATGATATGTAATTTTGTCAGCATGTCAATTAATAGACTAAATAATTCTTTTATTATAAAAGGGAGTGTAGGAAAGTACAACTTTTTTTTATATCTTCGTAATTCTCTAATCAAATTTATGTACATATAGATCCTTTATTCCCCTATTTTCTCTACATCTTTTCTCCCTCATAGAGATATTTAATTACTAAAGTACATACAAAAATAGTAGACTTTTACTTTTTAACTCAAAAGTCAAATCTCCCCTAACTTCAACTTATATTTTCCATTAGCCATTGAGTGTTGTGTAAAAACATTTGATAAATTACCTCAAATCAGCTTTTTGAGAACGGTTCTCCATAATATGTATACGAATGAAATTGATCACATTCATATAATATTTTATGGTTTTGAGGCATATATCAATGGAAGTTACATTCGGGTCAATAGCCTTTCTAGGAGAAAAAAACCGTTTCCCTTGATGATATCTACATATTTTTCAATATCAAACTGGATATATAGATACCTAATTTTATATATATATATGTATCTTGCTAAAATGATTTTAAACTTGAACCATATACAGCTTCACAATACATTACCTTATATTGGGATTTATCAATATTATATATACCTCAAAATGATGTTAAACTTTTATCAATATATGTATATATATATCTATCTAACCTTATATTTTTCTAGATAAATATATATATGAACTAACTTTTTAATTAATAACAATATTGGACAGGATATGTATGTATATTGCATGAAGATGAGGAAAAAATTCATTTCTCTCTTTTTGTAAAAAACAAAACAAAAAAAACTAACAAACTTTTCTTAAATAGCATAAAGTTTAGCTTATATATATAAACTTTTTATCATATACAATCATATATGTACATATTTAAAATACCATAGACTTTTGTCCAAGTAATGTTATATCTTATTTGGTCTTAATTAGTAAACAATATGTATATGATGTCCCATTACTAGGATAGTGTTTGTTTGTTTTTTTAGTATAAACACAACACATTTTTTCCGCATAGAGCAATCAAAAAATTATATTTTCAAAGTTTTAGATCTCTAAGATCCGTAGCGCACTAAAACCATATAAAAAGTTTTATCATAGTGGTCTCTTTTTGATATTTTACATATCTTGAGAACTTATATATTAACCACAGTTAACATATAGGCATCTAAAGAAACGAAGGGAAAGTTTTCATTGATTTTTCAGTTTGAGAATCGATGTCATTTGGATCGTTTTTTGCAAGTTTTTTGTCTATTTAAAAATTTAAATGTTGTTGATACAGTTATTTAGCAAATTTACTACAAAATTCTAAGTAAACTTCATTTAATGGCATTTTTTTTTAAAAAGAGCAAGTCTTGTATTATTCTGTAATAAAATATAGTCATTTATCACGATGTCCTCTTTATTGTATGTTGCATCTGTCAACAAAATTTTATCTGTCAATATATAAACTCCTCAAGGAAATAGTAATTGGTATTCCATTTATGATATATTCTTCTGAGATAAATTTATTTATTAATATTCATGTAGTATTATAAAAAATCCATATTTTTTTTCAAACAAATTTTTATAATTTAAAACCAATAAGAAAGATTTAAGAAAATGAATAAAATATCAAAATCTTTTCTGATCTTTAATAATACTTTGTCAAATAAGTAAATTAGATTTACACATGATTATAAATTTATTGAAAAATAAATCTCGATTTTACTTGCAAATTAGTACATTAATGTTTATTTGCTAGGCATAATTTTTTTATTAGCTATAATTACACTGGTCAACAGTCAAAAATCCTTAGGTGTATAATTATATTAAAATTTATTCATTTTTGTGCGCTAATTTCAAATCTGTAATAAAAAAAAATTCGTGAGTCAGACAGTTCTAGAGAAATTGTACTCTATTTTTGGAGCTAATTTGGCCAATTTCCAAATTTCAACTTTAATTTAAGCCTAGAAGGATACCCCTGAGGATTTTTGACAATTCAAATTTGTTGACTTGTGTTATCAATAACTAATAATTGGATAATGAATTTTACTAGTTAATTCGAATAAGCTTTGACAAGACGTGTGATTGTTACATTAAATCGTTCTAAACAAAACGCTATATGTACTATATAGATTTTTTTCCACCTGATATGCGATTATAATTAATTAACTTATTTGACAAAGTATCCTTAGCGATGGAATTGCTTTTTATACAATAGAATCGATCTACGAGTAAAGTTTTCTTATAAATCTATATATTTAGTTTGCTTTTTCATGAAGTGAAGGAGGAGGGAAGAGCCAATAAATCTACATTGAAGCAAAGTATATCAAAATATATAAATAATACACTTTTTTAATGCAAGTCTATTTTATATACAGGCTCTTTTTATTTTGATGATTTGATAGTTCATCAACTTGCTCTGCGTCTCAAACGTATTGTCATTACCCTTATTGTCAGAGCAAATTCAGATAAAAGAAAAACCTATTTAGTCATTAAAAAAAGGAAGAAAAAAAAGACATTCAAAATTTGATTGTTTTTATAGGTATTATGTTGGACATCCTTAAGGCAAAATAAAGAGGGTGAAAGAAAATGTTGCAAACGACTTATTGTTTTGTACATACAGGTTTTTCGACTTTAAAATTACTGAATGATGAAATGGTATAAAACTCAAAATACACTTGGAGTAAAATGGATATTAAGATGTTTATGCTCTCATTTCCTGTCGTTTTAAAAATAATCCTTATGTGTGTAATTTTTTAAATTCACATTACACTTAATGAATCGTTGTCATTTTTTTTTTATCTTTATCATTTCTTGAATAAATTTATAAATAAATAAATAAACAGAATTTGCAAAATTCTGCATATTCACTAGATATATACATATATATTACTATGTTAGACAAGTAGTTTTGCTTCAATCTCTTTTTAAGTCAGTTATATTTACATATAGAGATTTTTCATTATGTCATTTGAGATAGGCACATAAAAAAGACTGTCGTTTACCGTACCAGAGTATCTTTTGTAGAAAGCTTTATTGTGTGTAAAGCTTTACATTGAAACAGAATAATTATTTTTTATTAAAGTCATTTGATGTGAATAAGACTCCAAAGATCTAAAAAGTGAAAACTTTCTATTTGATTTTTGTATCAATTCCAATTTTGTTCATATTAACAAGCATATTGACAAAGCCAAAAGTTATTTATAATATTATTTTAATAAATATATATATATATATATATATTGACAATTACTTTGAAAAATAAAGGGATGAATAAAATTCTTTGATAGTCTTAAAAAGTTGCAAATGTATATATCTGTAGATTTCGAGAAAACCATTGAGGGACTCATTATGCCAAAATATGCAAATTATACATGTTTGTATATTTTTTTTTATTATTTTCTGCAGATAAAAGTAAGTAATAAAAAAATATTAAAATAAAATACTTTAAAAATATGTATATTTATGTTTGCCAAACTTTATACGCAAATTCTACTTAATATTATTATTTATGCTGAATTACTATATACTATTAATAATGATAATATATTAAAAATTATGACTCTTTGCAAAAAAAGTATTGAGTCATTATGTATCAAATTTTGGTTTATGTAAATGTATTTTTGTTTAGATTGCAAAACTTCATTTCAAATCCCTGAAAACAGTACGTAACTTCATATTCCACACTTCAAAATGCTTTAATATACGAATACAAAGAAATGAATGAAAATGTTTTTTGCTATATACTAAATTAGTAGAAGTTAAACTTGTCAAACAGTCTACAAAGAATATAATAATCTTTTTATGGGTGGTTTAATGTCATAGAAATGATACCCTCACTTATCCTCTTAAACCACTTTTATATGTATGAAACCCCAATAGGATCTTACTAGAAATGTACAGGATATTGACCAATTTAGACGCTTTTCTATGAAAGGCATTTAGTTAGCTTTTATTCGGAACTCTTTTATTTTACTTGTACATAAAATAACATTTAACCTATAACGTTGATGTACATATTATTTATGTCTTTATCATTTGCATAGAAAAACATTCAATCACTTCTTTTTGTGAGAAAAAAAAATCTATTAACATATTTTGAACTTACCTTATCTTTACTAAACATAACAATTACCTAAAAAAATAATCAGTTCTTTCTTTCTTTTTTCTCCTCTTACACTCATAAATTTTTAAAGCAAGGCATCTCAAAAGAAGATGTGCCATTTAAAAGGAAGTATATGCTTCACATTATTCTTTGTTTCATATTGAAAATACACTCCTACTTTTTCAATATTTTAGACACTACATACATCAAGATTATTTTTGATCTCTTTGCCTATTTCTCATTATTTCTTTACAACAATGGCTTACTCATTTTAAAGCACTTAAAAACTAACGTACAGCTTAATACTACACTATTTTGTTTTTCCAATGCTTAAAGTTATTTTTCTAACATACTCAATTACACCTTTCAAATACATATTTGTCATCAAAGGATCAATGAATTTTTAACCTTTGCGTAAAAAATAATAATATATATATATAAGCACATTTATCAAATTATTAAGTTCAACAACAATTTTATGAATATCTTAGCAGATCTAACTTTGCCTTTTATTAAAAACAATATATCCCTAAAGTTTTTGGCTAAAACACACAAATTGTGTTTTTAATATGCATCTAAAATGTTTGAGTTAAATTCAAATGTTGATAAACTTATTCAACGTAATAAATAAATTGTGTAATGACTATATCGATGAGTACTTTTAATTTTTGTTAAAAGTTTATTTAAATAAACTATCAACTTTTAATATCGGACTTGACTTGAAATGTAAATTAATTTGATATCTTTGATACAAGTATGTCTGAATTAATAAAGTATTTTTTTCATACTACTTTCTTAGCTATCTCTTAGCTAGAGAATCTGTAATGTCAGCAATGTATTTTATTTATAAAGTTAGGATAAAGAAAGAAAAAAATCTGGAGAAAATAATTAATCAAATTTTTGATCCCCATGTCAACACAAATGTTCATGAAACACTGAATCTTAGAAGTTTATTATACAAATTAATACAAGGGAGGCTGGAAGGAATTTTTGTGGAAATAGAGTTGTAGAGGCTCTTCTGATCTATAATGTATAATGTAAATAATTAAAAAAAGACTAAAGAAGGAGATTGGAAGATATAGTTTTTCAATGTAAGCTTTAAAGTATAATAAACTCATATCAAATTTGAGGAATAAAGTGTATCTTAGTTTTTGACTCGTTACGAACTCAAAACTCCACACTTTTTCTTTTCTGAAATAATGTTTAGAGTTTTTATTATATTTTTTTTACTGACTGGTTTTTGATTTTTTAATTATGTTCTACCATATATAATTTGACTTATATGAAACTGTGACAACTTTATGAACTTAATAAGAGCAACCTTAAAAATAAGTTAAGTCTATTTACAACTCTTTCAAACCTTCTGTACTTATTTGAAATATAGTCAACAAATGAACTTTGTACATAATATAAGACATTTAATATTAACGGATCTAAGACTTTTCTCCTCTCTAAGAAAATATCTTTCAAAAATAATCAAATTACTTTCAAGAAAGCATAATTCAATGAAGGTATTTGTTTTGTTTTTTTGGGGTTTTTCTCCCCTTGTTTTGTTTGTGTAAGTGTGCATTGATGTTTGGTAAAAGAATCAAAAGTAAAAAAAAAAAAAAAGTAAGAGAAAGCTTATGATGTAGTTCTTTCTTTCTTTTTCTTTTTTTTGATTACATTGTTAGAACGCACGAATAAAAAAAAACCCACAAAAGTGATAATTCTTATTTTTCTCAAGTTCTAGAAGTACAACTAATTAACCTGAGGTTAAAAAGATTTTTTATATTGTAGGTAAAGATCTAACAGAATAATTAATTTGCTAGTTTCTCACTTATATATAATTATAATATAATATATACTTTAAACACTAGTAACAAAATTCTTCAAATGAAGTAATGATAAAAAATAAGACTGACTAGTCATGACTCATTAAACATAAATTAAAAAAAAACCTTTTATTAGAAAACATTATATATAATATTTTATTTGATGTTCATTGTTTTTCATCAAAAGTTCACTATATTTTGACACATCAAAGTCAATGGGTGAATCAAAAAATAAAATTTCATTACAATCATAGTATATAATTTTATATTTACGTATAATTATAACAATAAAACTGTTTTTGTTTTTATTTGATAAAATTTTTTTGTAAAAGGAATCAACTTTTATTATATATAATATAATATATTTATCAAAAACTCATTTAAAGTACATTTATGAAGTCATTGATGAAAATAATTGTAGACAAGGTATTTGCACATAGGTAAATTTAAAGGCCTTTAAATTACACAAAAATTTAAATATTTTTGAACATTAATTTCAAAGTCTACAAACAATACGTGGAAACTATGGATAAAAAGCACATAAACAATATAATGGCTTTGTGTTGGCAGAATTTATGTTCATAAAAAAAATATTATTGTAATAAATTATATTAATAAGACAATAGATTATGACTTTTTTTTTCCCCTTCGTGGGGTTTTATATATGTACAAGGGAGAAAAAAAAATTTAATTTTGTAAATGCATTTTTCCATGTTGGCTTTTTGGAGTCAGCATTTTTTTAAATATATATTTTACTGTGCTTAAGTGCGTGTTTATTTACCTAATTGCTATATGCAGGAAAAAAAATATACAACTTATGAAACTGATTTAGTAGATCAGTAATTTATTTAACATACCTTTTCTTTAACGGGGTTTGTGAAAAATAAAACAGTTTAATATCATGATACATCGTTCAAAGATACGAATTACCACATTATTTAAATTTTGTAAGTTTTTTATAAGAATTTTCATCCATTTTCACTCGTAAATATTAATTTAAATACTAAAATCACTTGTTTAAATTCAATAAATGGATAATGTTATTGGTTTGATGCCTGGATAAGATACAATTTGATATTAGTAAAATTAAAATATTGAATTATTATTTTTAATAAAATTTCTATGACATATTCATTACTTTATATGGACTTTGGGTAACAAATAAGTGTTTATCACTTTCAATGAGGTTGTGTGTAACATATATATCTAAAATATAAGTTTATATACTATTAGCAGCAAAGCCTAGCATTGAAAAAATAAGAAGAATGAATCGTCATATAATGATAAAAATAAGATTAAAAAAATGATTTAAAAGGTAAAAAATACATTAAGGTAAAAAAAACTTCAATATATAATTGTTAAATATACAAATAATTTCTAAAAAAACATTTTCACTTAATTGATAGATTTACCTTTATTCTATCTGAACATCTTATGAGCATACTTTGAGTTGAGTTGAAGAAAATAAAATATACTTAGAAGCATTTTAATAAAATTTGAAGTCCAGAGAATTTAAGTTTACTAAAGAGGGTTAAAAAAACCATTTTCAATTTTATTAAGCAACTTAAAATATTTCATTAAGATATCAATTTATTAATTTGAATCCGTTTCTGAATTATTTGATACACGTAACTGATTCTAATGTCACATTTTTCTTTAAAAAAGTATGTACACGTATAATTAGTCAACTACATTGTTGGCCACTTTTATACAAGTACGTTCATCATTTTATAGAAATTTGGTGAATCAAAATTAGTCATACTGAGAT
This sequence comes from Lepeophtheirus nordmannii, assembly GCA_963680855.1. Lineage (NCBI taxonomy): Eukaryota > Metazoa > Arthropoda > Copepoda > Siphonostomatoida > Caligidae > Lepeophtheirus > Lepeophtheirus nordmannii. Next base: position 38,331,500 of record OY804521.1, on the reverse strand, counting down.
AAATAAATTAATGTTATGTTAACTAACTTTCGATTATACTTATTCAAGGAGTATTATGGCTTATAGTTAAATAGTATTTAGTATTTACTAACCAGTAAATACTCTGAATTTCTGTTGTATGGAAGCATATATATTTCATCAATGAAGTATGTTTGTATATTAATTTATTTACCGTTAAATTACAAAATTTTAATCATTAAACCTTTTGAATTAATGAACATATGTTTTATACCTATTTCACCTTCCACTAAATCATATAAACCTTAAAAAATATATGTGCACTAACAGAAAAAGTCTTTTTTTTTGGAAAAAAAAGTCCAATGTTTTTATCTATTTTGAAGTGTAATGAATGTCGTTCAAAAAATGATTACAATTAGAATTTAGATAATAATAAGGTATTTATGTCTGTTTTACATGAAAATTGATAATTGCAATCTTAAAAAAGAACGCATGTCATAAATATCATCTAAATCATCTAATTAACTGATGTCGATTAGTTGATTTGACATGAAATGTTAGTCTCAATTTGCAGAGTATATATTTTAAAATTAATACGAAATTTACAAATAAGCACTTTTAAACAAAACAGAATCCTTATTATGTATTAATAAGTTTCATGAGAAAAATTGACATAATTTTCAAGAGAAATATTAGATTTTCTTATTATGAAAAAACAAGAAAAATTGCATGAATGTACATTAGAAAGTCACGATTTATGGCTTAATTCCCTATAATTTATTTATATTTTTACAATGTTCTATATCTCCCCTTCAATCTTACTTATGGCTCAATATTTATATTTAATGATAATTAAATAGCACTTAACACCACATTGGTGAAAATATGAATTAATTTATTTTGGCAAATATCCTCATATTGAAGCGACTTTCTTTTATTTAAATTTCATTGAATATGTTTTTATTGATATATGAATTTGTTTGGTTATGGGTTTATTGAATTTCATTAAATTTGATCACTTTTATTAAGTGAGGCTCTATATTAGTGGAAATGATTTGTTTGAGCAAATATTCAACTTATAAAAAACGGCCTTTATTCAAATTCAACTCCATTTTCTTGCTGCAATGATTATTCAATAATACATATAAACGAAATATTTAATATCTGCAAAGAAAGTCCACTTAAAAGGCAATGAAACACTGAAAAACTTTATTTTTTTGTTAATGAAAAGAGCGTCTGTTTACATTGAATATAAAAATACTTTAAAAATGACTTTGATTTTTTAATATCCAAATTTGGATTTTCATGAATTTAAAATTATGACATAAAAAATGTCGATATAGGAGCAGAGCAGACAATTCAGACTCGAATCACTCTTAAATCTCATTAAATTGCCAATTAAACTTGGCTCAATCCTTTGAGCTCCAAAAAAAATTGTATCACGATTGAGCACAGAAATTATTTTGGAATAAATTAAAGGAGCATATTTTGCAAAATCTTTGCTAAAGTGATATAAAAGAAAATCAAAAAGAGCAAAAAAAAAGTCAAAATCTTAAAAGAAAAAAAGGTTTCATCCACTCTGAAACAAAAGAAGAGGACATATTGAAGATGTGACAAATGTCAAAGCAAACAATAGGAGTAAATAATATTTTTATATAAGTAGGAAATAATAACTTTATATAATATAAATTTTGCTGGGGTTTAGTGGTTTTGACAAAAAATTAATTTTTAATATGCTAACAGCTGTTGATTGAATATATTTGTACAAATAGGTTCTAAGAAAGAACAATTAGTACACGTATCAGGGTCGTAGAATACAATTTTTACCAAGAATAGCGTAGTACATTTTTTCATATAACTTTCAATAAAAAATAGAAAAGCTACCCTAATGAATACTTATTTTTTCCCCATAGATTAAACATAAATGAGGGGGCCCTTTATTTCCATCGTCAGCAGCAATTCATATCGAATAACTCATCTTTTATACTTTATACCTAGTTCTTTGTATATTCACAGGGGTGCCAACTGTTCTATCAACCATATGAATAGATAATTCCCTGCACCTAACTTGAAATATATCCCTACTGATTTATGTTTTATGACATAAAACCCTCCAGAGTTGTTTCTTCACTCTTTGGCTGTACATAGTACTTCACAACTCAACTTTGAACTGATTATATGAATATTTTTTTTACGTACATTTGCTTAAATTATTTAGAATAGGATTTATATATATATATATATAACTTTGTGAGTATAAAAACATATTGAGATATGTTTCAATATCCTTCATAATCTGATTTTATTTGATGAGGCCGAAACTAATGCCATTTGTTTATGTATTATATAGGTATTTTTCAAATAGTAACATATATGTATATACATACATTAAATAAGGTACTAAAAACATACTTACACAAAAAAAACATAAACCGATATTTCTTAATATCCTACACTTTTTTTTTTTTTATTTTTTTTTTTTTTGGAAATACTAAGGAAAATGAACCATACATGAATATCATAGCTTTATGGTTAATAAATTCTGTTTTTACTTATATGTACATACGCACTCCTTCCTATATGTTCTTCCATAATGTTTCTTGAGTATATCAAATGAGTAAAAGAAGGGAAAACTAAGAGGGGCGAAGGAATTGCAGATAAATATGTGTGTAATGATATGCAAAACGGACTCCCATTATCCACTTTTCAAATACTCTTCATCATCATATTATTTTTCCTTTTACATGTGTGTAAATGGATAAATGTAGAAATATTTAAACAGTTGAATCCATCATTGTTTTATCTGTCATGTACAGCTGTCCACATAATCATATTTTAAATGACAAAACCTGGAATTAAAAAAAAAATTAATATAAATGTGACAGCTCTTTTTTGGTGATATTTTTTTTTCTTTTTTTTTTACACATTCTAAATATTTTATAGAATGATGATAATGAAGCCATCCTTCAATATTTTGATCAATAAAAATTTTTGTGAAAATAAATTATATATAAAATATATCAAAAGTATAAATTTTCTGTACAAAGTGTTTGTGAAACTTACAGACCATAAGAAATTTTGATAAAATCTAAAGTTTTGTAAAAAAATTTTATTTGAAAAAATCTATGCTTGATTTTTTTTCCTTTCTCAAAATTGAAGAAATACTTTAAATGAATATAAAAATGCTTTAGACATGAGCTTACTGGGTTTTTATTCAATAATAACAAAAAAAATTCAAGTTCAAATGTATTGATAATAATATTAATGTGAACAGATTCATAGTTTAGAGTAAAATGAAAAAATTGATTGATATGAATAACAAATAAGTGATAAGTAATCAAGATATTGACACATTTTTTTCCAAAAAAATGTATTTCTTTTCTCTTAAAAATGCTTTCCTTGATGCTAAATTAAGTTAGCTACTTTTAAAAGAAGCATAATATTTTCCTCACAATTAATAAGGTTTTTTTTCTCTTTATAAGATGATTTTTACTGATAAGTTAATGAGTATTTGACTTCATAAACTAAATATATGTTTTTTTTTTTCCTTTAAAAGGTTTTATTTTTTAACTTTCTTACTTAACATATAACGTAAGTGCACTTTTCTGCTAATATGTATATATATATATATATATATATATATATTTGAAGAAGTTAATAGCTTCTAATTTGTACCGACATTTATAATTCATAGATAAAACTATTTTTTCTTGGGATAAAGGGATCCTTAGGAATGTAAAACATATGCAAATGGGGTGTGTAAAATAAAAAGAAAGAGAAAATTAACCTGGTGACCCTGACAATTTGATGAATGTTGAAAAGGAAGCAGCTTGAGCTGTTATGACGTTTTACTGAGCTAATAGCTGCTACTCTCCTTTATATATACAAATGAAGACATCAATAATAAATAATAACAATATGTATACCATAGATGAGAGGCAGAAAATCAACTGAAATTAATGTCAGGAAATTATATATTTTTAACTAATAGTTGTACGAGGACTTGAGCCCTTTTTGTTTACATCTTATTTGCTTTATTAACCTTAATGCACGTATTCCTTCATGTGAAATCTTTACTATTAGGTACATGTTCTTCCCTCGGTAATAAAGGAAAAAGGATAACAGCTTTGGAAAACAAAAAGAACTGTTAAAAGTGCCAACTCCACTAAATCTTGCACGCAGCATTTATATTATTTACATTCCTAGAGATCCTTTTAGAATGAATCATATTCTTGGTGAAGCTCTTTTTATGATTTAACAGATCAAGTTGAAGAGGCTCACAAAAAATCTAAAGTAAATTTACTTAATTAAGTATCAACAACCTGTTTATCTTTCCTAAATTGCTCTCATAGAGTAGTTTTGTTCCTCTTTAACCGATTCATTTAAAAAAAGTATATATTTAATTAATAATTGGTGTTTTTTCATTTACATATAAAAAGGTTGTAATCCCATTAAATAGTACTAGAATAATGAATTAGATATATAATCAAATGTTGCTTTTATCCAGATACTGCTCATGTTATTATTATTTGTGCATTTTTTTTTCTTCTTGAAAAAAGTTCATAATTAAATTTTGATACATTTGTATTGAAGCAATCTAATCAGTGATTTTTATTTGATATTACAAACGGAGTTGAATTAAAAAGAAATTCTTGAATTTAATTTGATGAACAATGAGACTACTGTTATCATTTGCTTTGATGAGATAGATACCTTTTCTAGTTCAATATGGGAATAAGCAAATTCAATATGGGAAATAAATACGTAGGAGATAACAACAACAGGATCTCATTTTGATACTGCGTCAAATAACGTTGCTTTTAGGCGAAATCCTTTAATAAAAAAATTCTAAAAAAAATTTCCTTTTATCAAATTTGACTTGTACCGTAATACCTTTTAACGATAGTTATCATTATTTTAAATAATTAGATACGTAGAGTAATGTATTTACGTTGACTCATAAATATTCTTTTAAAATCACACTTGCACAATTTTTTTTTAATTGTCCCTTGAACTTGTTTACTTAATTTCCTTTGAATTGGTAGTACTGTTGTTTGTTCAAATCAGTATAAATAAGTATTTTTTTTTACTTCTTAATTATTTATGTATACATAATCAATTTCTTAACTTGATAATCAATTTTTAAAATTAATTGCTAACTACTGAAGCAAATACATTCCATTGTAGCATTTCCTATTGAAAAAATATATTTATAAAAGAGAGCAAAAATGAATCTAAGATCTCACTCCTTAGTGCAGTAGCATGGGGGCAAATATAGAAAAGTTTTAATACACAAATAATTTATATGGACAAGACGGGATTTGCATATATGCAAATTATATTTTGTAGAAACTATCTTTAATATACTATATTGATAAAGTTTCATGTCGATATATGTAAGTATATTAATACTTAATGATATAAACTTTGATTTTATAGAATGGCATTCAAAATGTACATATATGTTGTGTTAGAAAACATTCAAATACAATAGTTCTTAACTGATCTCTTTTTAGTAATAAAATTTTTACTATAAATTTATAATTTATTTTATTAAAAGGTTTAGAAATAGTGATTTGAACGCTTTTTTTGTCATATAATTTTATTTTTTATGTATATGTATTTCAAATATGAATAATTCCAAACCATATCGATAAACAATTCTTGGTTTAAGTTTGTGTATTGATGAATTTTACATATCACGTAGGTATTTTTACTAAATAAGCAAAATTGTAGTAGCAATAATTTAAATAATGACAAAGTGATGAATGTAGTAAGTTTTTAAAAATATATATATAATTGCGAAAAAAAAAGTTCAAATTGTAACAAAACTTTTAGTAAAAAAAAAAAAAAAAATACCATAGGCCCAAGAGTAAATTTCTATCCCCTTATAATTGAAAAAAAAAAAAACCCTGTTATTCCCATAAATCGTTAAGGGCAAGATTGTTAAAACTTTTTACATAAAACTTTTTTTTTGTATGTCAACGTGTGTGCTACTATTTATTTTTTTTTTAGCAAAAAGGTGAAACTTATATATATATATATTAATAAAGAAGGACCCTAACCCAAACTAATTTTTTTTTCCTTTTTACATGCTCATTGATCTTTAGAATAGTACAAAATTTTATTCTCTACTTATTTCTTTCTTTCTAGCAGGTGAAAGGAATTATTAATATGATGACATATTGATATTCGTCATCATCATCAATCTCATTGCCACAGATATCAATCCTTTGCTTACTTTGCTTATTTCAAAAACATACCTTTTTTTGAATAAAAGAAAAGAAACATCACATCCATCAATAATATGAAATCGTTTATACTTTCTTGGTTATTACTCCATGTGTTCGCTGGATCACCAGGTAAGTCAAATGAAAATAATTATGATCAATTAATAAGTTAATAAGAAAATAAGTTTAACAATAAAATTGCTTTCCAATGACGTAAGAGTTATATTAAAAAATATATTTATGTATATACAAATCTTTTCCATTCAAAAGTTAAAAAAAGAAAAAAAATAGTTACTAATTGCTTCAGAAAATAATAATATTTCCTTAGTTATGAGTCGTCTTGAAACATGCATGTAGCTATCAAAAAACGATTAGTGAGGGAGGCTTCAAAAGCCTCACTAATTGTTAAAAGTAAAAGGTAATAAAACACTCATAAAAACACTGCCAATTATATACATATATCATTCTTTTCTTTCTCAGCAAAATTACACATACATAGTAGTACCTACTAGGTATATTTAATATATTTTCTTTTTATCTTCAACACAATAGCTTTACTCAAATACCATTAGTTTTTTCTCTTATCATAATCTAATCGAAATATATAACATATATATATAAATGGTCAAAATAATCATATAAAAAAAGAAAAGAAAAATTCATAAAAATCTGTAAGGTTTGATCATTATTATTATTATTATTATTATTTTATTGGATTTTTCTTTCTTTAGACTTAATAAAGCTCCCTTGAGATATGTATATTAAGGTAGGTAAAAAATACAGAGCCTATAATGAAATGTGTTAGGCATTTGAATCCCAAAAAATATTACATTAAAGTTACAAATTTACTCCACTCTTATATATAAAAATACATATATTTGTAAGGATGTATACAAGGTGTTACATCTGTGTGAAGTTATAGAGGTACAACATACACACTAGGCTTTCTCATTTTCTTTCATTCATCGGGATCCATCTAGTAAACAAAAAAATAAACCAGAGTATTTATTTTTTATATATTTTAAAATGAAATAATAAATTCCTAGAATACAATATTGAAGTATTCAAAATGAGCTCATGTTTCCTCCATTATATAAAAATTAAATATATATTCACTTTAGTTTTGATATTTGTCAATTTGAAGGTAACTTGGTGGCTTAATTTTTTATTTATTTGAAAACCGTCACCCACTTCTATTTGTATCAAAAAAAAAAATAAAAACTTAAATAGTGGTGAAGATGGTTGTTGTGATATTGTCAAAATATTAAGTTACATATATGTACATATCTGAAATGTTCTAGTAAATTAAAATTCCGAATACTAAACCTTTGTGCCGAGTTGGAACAATTTAGAAATCATGCATTCGACAATAAACAATGAATGGGTTTTTTACATATATCGATTCCTAGTCCCTATTTTCCTTGTCCAAGTATCGATATGTATATTACATATATGATGTGCGTATAGGTCTTTAACTCATAAGCAATGATGTAAAAAATGGCGATTGTTAAGTGTGCGAGTAGCCCCTTCACTTGATGATATCAAAAATGATATGGTAACTATAAAAGTTAGCTTATTTGTTGTCGATATAGTACTATGACTATAGCTGTGATAGCCTTGCTCCAGGCTAAAGACAGCTCTTCTTGGAGTTATAGTAATTAATTAAATTAAATTGATGTCTTAGATAGATATTATTCAAATCAAAATTGTAGATATTACTTTAAATAAATAGGAAATTTTCTAAATTTTAAAATCGGTACATTAGTTTTGGATTTATTGCTATTTTTGTTAAAATTTCATTACTTGTATTCCTTTTTAAGAAAAATAAGTACATAAATAGTAATTTCTGCTCTAAATATATAATTATCTTAAAGTTTCTAGTTTGATAATAATGGTTATTTATTCACATTAACAAATAAAGCTTTAAGTTTTAAGATATATGCATATTTTAAAAACAATGATCGAAGATTTAATAATGATATTTATAATTATTCTACCTTTTCTATAACTCAAGAAAATGGCTGAAAACATATTAAAAATGTCAGCAAATGAAACATTTTATAGAATTGAAATATAAATATTTGACTTTGAGCAATTTTTTTTACATAGTTTTCAACCAAAATTGAAAAAAAGGTCGTGTGATATTATAGTAACTTTTATAATAGATAATATAATATACATATAATAAGAATTATTATGTCAAAAGGAAAAAAAAAACAGCTTAAAATTGATGAATGATGCAAGAATATTATATAGGGTTTCAACTAACAGTAATTTTGAGAACTACTCTCACGCTTACAAATCGCCGTTTTTTACATCTCTACTCATAAGGTACATATAAAAAGAAAAAAAAAAGGAACAAGGAATATTTATATGTGTAGTGTTGTAGTAAAGTTCAAAAAGTCCATTTTGTTGTATTCATTATCAATGCATATATCACATCATTTGCAAAGCATACATCTTAAAAACTTTAAGCCGAATTATTCATTCTTTTTTATTTTATTTATCACATAAATCAATTAACACAAATATTAGCTCACTATTATAAAAGGAAGTATTAAAAACTTGGGGATCAAGAATTGATATTTTAAAAAGGATAATTCGTAGACACTCCCAGTAGACGGAGGCCAGTAGATGATCCCAAAAGAAAAAGACGCTTAAACCAAAAACAAGTTTTAACTCTATTGTTATGTAAGCATAAACGCTTCGGTGAAATTCAGTCCTGTAAGGAGGACCCAACATTTCAAAAACCCTTGAGGATTCCAATATGCTGGGACACAAGAACTTCCAAGCCCGTCCGTCGGGATTGATCCCTTACCAACCTTCACTGCGTACATAATTTGCAATTAAAAATTCAACATTAAAAGCCTCTTGGTGTCTAGGTGATGTTGCAAATAGCCACTTGCAATATACTCATATAAAAAACAAAAGCATGTAGAAATTTGTATATGATGTGTAGTATTTATAATATAAAGCCCAAATGTACATAAAATTCAATTCAAATCAAAATTCCACCAAATAACTAAATAAATATTCATTATTTAAATCTTTTAAAGTAAATGGGGACTGAGGTTTGTTTTCTTAGGAATTACGTATTATTATCAAATAATTTCCTTAGTGTATATAGTATGCTTCTATAGAAATATATTTCCTAAAATGAGGACAAAAAGAGGCACATATATTATATGTAAGAATAATATCATCTAAATCGAAGAACAATGTGTATTTTCCTTTTTTTCTACTTCTTCTCCTTTCTTATCAGGAGTGAATCCCGGGGGAACCCTTTATTTCATTTCCATGTGTAATGTCTGGTTGTTATGGTGATGATAATAAAATATGTATATTTATGGAAATGGAAGAGACTTTTTAAGACAATAATATATATATATATATATATGTACTCAAGTGAACAAAAGTGGAGAATTTAAATACATAAAGTTTTTCTAAGAAATAATAGAGGCTATTCATATTTATTTAAAACAAAAAACACTCAAAATTATTAAAACAACTAAAAATTAATGGAGTTTAAAATTGTACATTCCTTCGTAGCTATATATTATACAACAAAATCCACAATATAAAAAAAAATATGACTTTTTTTTGCCCTTCAAATTAAATGTAGGTATTTTTCATACTTTGTTACTGCTCCGTCAAAATTTTCCATGCCCCAGGGTAAATTTTTTTCGCAGATACTAGAGTGCACTTTGTATCACATTGACACTTCTTTTTGAAAAAGAAAAACAACTTATTTTAATAGATTACAAATTTAATTGGAAACATTTTGGACAATGTTAAACTTAACTATCTTATATATGTGTCAAGTCAACATGAGAGCAAGTTTGTTTTCAAATACTGAAAAAGAGAAAATCCACTTTTAAGTAGTTTATTTACTTCATAAGTATAACGGTCAAATATTTTGGAGTCATTTTAAGACCTGTACTGCACGTTTTTTGCTAAAATGTCACTTTATATCGAGAAACCATGGATTAGTGTCTATCCAATAGAAAAATCGGATAAATGTTACAACTGCACATGGAGCCAATATGGTCCCTGAAGGAACGTTCATCTTTACCATAGCCCGAGAGATCTTTTTACAATTATTGGAGTCATTATTTAATAAATTGAAATATACTATTAATACAAACAAAAGAGAATTGCTTCAAGAATATGAGTGCAGTTCCAACTCATTTTTGAAATATTTCAGAACAACTTGGATTGCCGTTAATTTGACAATTACAACTTTACAAATTTATATTCTCATCAAGTCATTCTCAAGTGTTTTCGTCATTTTATTTGACTTTTATATAATCTAAGGTATTTTTTTGAAGATCCTGTATTATCATTTCATTTTAAAAAGTGTCGTGGAATTTTGAATTTTTGAGGAAAGTTTTTACACCAACAAAATAAAATCAATAATGTGTGAGATAAGCTTCTTTGACATCGTGTTCTCAAGTCTGTAGTATATATTTTTCACGTTAAGTACTGCGCAAATAAATTAATTAAAATAAGAATAACACGAGACATCATGCAATAATTTATGGCAATAATAATAATATTTGAAAACTACCGTATTTTCCTATATATAAGAGATCCTTTTTTTGCTCAAAATTTTCATCTTAAAAATAGGGGGTCTCTTATACAATATGGAAGTAAGTGTTTTAGGCAGCAGTGTGTACTTTTTTTCCAGAGTTTTTGTTCAAAAATTGACAGGGTCTTTTATATACGGGAAAATACAGTAATATATTTTTGTCACCTAAAGAGAAAGCATATATTAATGACAATCACTAAGTATAATTTTTACATCCGGAAAGAAGAGGCAAAAATATGGAATTATATAAGAATTAGAATTTATTGTATGATTTGGCCAATAAAATTGTCCCAAAGGGAAGTAACTAAGGGTTAAAATACATTTTCAAATTGTTTGATAGAATTACCATCATAATAAATTAAACTATAGGTTTGAGTAATAAAAAGAAATTACTCATCTTAGTCATTTTTTTTTTTTGCCTTATTTTAAAGTTTAAAAGGTTTTCTTTACATAAATAAATATACATCCATATATATATACATGTATATATAATTCAAGAAATGAATAATAGAGAATAAGGATGAAAATTCCATTTCACAAATTTTAGTTGTTTTTTTCTACCCCAACATATATATTTCTTAACATTTTATTATTCCTCCATCTTCATGAAATATGTACCAATATTATGGTAGTAGTACAAGGAAAGAGGTAAAATAAAATAAATAAATATCTTTAGGGTTCTTTAAGAATGATAATATTATGTATGTTGGATAAAATAAATTTGAATTTCAAATTTATTTGTTAACTTCAAAGAATCCACACCCAATAAATTATTTTTATAACCTTTTCCAAATGTACTGGAGAATAAACTTCTTTTCTAGAGTATTATAGTATATTAAAGGCCCTATGTTCACTTTATTAGGTAAATTTTACTCAATTGGTTAGAGCGTTTTCCCTTCTTCTATGTAAATTTACTAGGATTTTGGGCCAGTTTGTAGTTGACCTGTCTATGTACTGTTGCTTATTATTTGAACTTTAATTGCTGATTCGTTGAACTCTAATTAAATCTTGTTTAACTGAAAATATGCCTACTTTTAATTGTACAATTGTCCAACAGAGGTAGATACTGATGCAACGTATTTTCCCATGTATAAGAGACCCCGTCAATTTTTAAACAAAAACTCATGAAAAAAAGTACACACTGGTGCCTAAAACACTTACTCCCATATTTTATAAGAGAGACCCCTTATTTTTATGGTGAAAATTTTGAGTAAAGAAGGGTCTCTCAAGCATGGGGAAATACGGTAATTAGTTAATTACATATCCATTAATTTTGGACTCTCTTTATGTACTTTTTATAAGGAGAAGTAGATAAATTCAATGATAATCGGATTGTGCTTATAATCAGTTAGTTTAAGGTAAGGCTTCAAAAAAATGATTCATGACTCATTAATCCGGTTTAGAAAGTAAAATAACGTAATTTCTGTAAGCAGTTATTACAAAACATTCCATGATTGAAATTAAATTAATTGATTTTCTATTTTTTGTGTCCAAAGGAAAAACTACTTCATTAAGCACTCTCTTCAATAATAGTACTTCCTTTTATGGGTTTCAGCTATGATTTCATTTTTCAAATTTGAACTATGAAGAAACATCCATAAAATAAAAGTCATTCATGCATTTATTTATATATATAAAATACTAATACTTTTAAATTTCCATTACTTCTGATAAATGTAAAGCAAACTATAGAGTTCATTTTAGTGTTAAAAGTTGAGGAGGAATTATCATTATGTAATACATTCATTTTTGAATGTACTCATATTGTTTGTTGATAATAAAAAACATTCAGAACCTAACGGAATGTTTAAATTACATTTTTATTTATAAATACTAGAACATTATATTTTTGCTATTTGATATGAGTATATGCTCTGTTAGATAGACACCATTGCAGTATCTAATAGGCCAATTCATTTAGACATAAATGTCTCATCATTAGATGATTAACAATATATATTGAATTGAATTGAGGAGCATTTCTTTAATTAATAAATATGTTACAAGAAATTATATAAATGAATGAGTAAGCACATCAAATATCCACTTTATAATTTTAACATATAATCAACACCATATACACATAGCATGGAAGAAATTAAGTACCTCGAAGACAAGGTAGTAATAAAAAAGTTATTCCAAAGTGAATCACAGTGTTTGATGTCATCATGTTTGTAATACGAATTTCAAGCCTGACGGCCAAATATATAAATAACATTGTATTAAAAATACAATTATTGCTGTAAAAAAGTTGGGTAATTTGAGTGATGGCTCTAAAAAAATGTACCTTTTCTAAAAATAATTTAGATAAGTAATAATTTTTGTATATGTACAGGGAATTTTTTTTTATGTGAGACGTAAATAATTTTAAGCAAATTTTTAGACAGGCTATTGTGGAAAGGGATAAAATAGGTTGTTATTATATCAATAAGCGATAATGAACAAGATATTTCACGTCATCTAAACTCATACCCAAAGTTTGTAAAAAAATAGTGTATGAAATCAAATAGTTCTAATGGGTCCGAGGTAGAATTTACATAAGTGTCTCATCAAACTGATATTTTTTAAAACTATAGAAAAGAGTACTTGAATGATACTGATGTAGAAATAAAATAAAATTTAGGCAGGTCTGTTTATGATTGCTTTAGTGTCGAGATGACAAAAATTATATTTTATTTAGGGGACGGGGGTAGGGTTATTTGATGAAAAAGAAGGAGAAAAATAAAAGTTTATACAGTGTATATCCTGGCGGGCATTAAAATGGATATCCCAGCGTGTTCCTAAGCGAAAAACTGTGTCAGGGGCAGACTCTAACTCACAGAATGCCTACGAGCATATGCCTATATTCAGCCCATTAAAAAAATCCCTGAGAATTTCTGTGTAACCAAAAGTCCTCTCAAAATCCATTACATGGACATCAAGTGTATGGGAGTATGTCTCAAGTTTTTTTTTATTTAAAGCTCAGTCAATATTTTGACTGTCATGAAAGTCCTCGAGTTCCAATACTCACCATAGATACTATATAAAAAACATTGATTCGGCATGGATGTACACAACTCATGAAGAATGGAGTTCCCTGATGTGGTCACCATGTGCTGAAAGGCCTCCATGAGCTGACTGTGGTACTCTGGGATCCTCCCTGTCATTAATCATTCGTGCTTACTGGAAGATCTATTAAATATACACATTCAATTAAGACTATTAGCTATTAGTATGTTTTATACTTAAATAAGCACATTCCTATGAATTTGAATATCACATATAATTTATAAGAATATCATAAATTTTTTTATAAATACTTCTCATAATTTACTCAATTGATGATGATGATGATACCCAGGTATGAAAAAAGAAAAAAAAACCCTTTAGAAATTTGATATATTATATGCTGAATAGATAAATATACTTAAGGTATGTATTATATATCTAAATTAAATATACGAATACGTGCCTTTAAAATTAATAATCATTATTTAGTAAAAGACACCTGAGAATATCTTTGTTTTTTATTTTTATTATAACAATGATAAAAGAGCTTCTTTTTTCCCCCCTTATATATGTGTATGTACCATACCCATTTTTAATGATGTAACTCATGTATTGTTATATATTAAATCCATATATAAACACAAACTTTTTTGTATATAAAGAAATGTAAATGGTAAGGAATTTAAGACATGAAAAACTTTCAAAGTCTAAATAATATGCCTAAGATATGATCAAATAGACAAGAGCAGCATTTTTTAAGATCCTTTAATATGTATAATGCAAGTCATTAATAAATATTATTTTAATAACATTAGGTAAGAGCTTCATACTTGGGAAATAAAAATTTATATATATATATATATATATATATTCCAACTTTAATTGATATAAAACAGGGTATTGAGTCTAATTTTACTAGCTAATTTAGTAAATCCAAGTAGTTTTGCTTGGATTATTCAAAAAAATATTAATTAAGATTATCTAATTTTGTGTAAAATATGTGTTAGTTATCCTAAGCATTTGTTATCAATAGCTACAAAATCCATTATGATCCTTAAAACTTAAAATTTTAAAGGAAATTAAGAGATAAATAAATGTTTTATGCGCGCTATACGTGATACATTTCCTTCCTTCCAGTATTTTTATTTCTATTTTTAGAGGTGGGATATTTGTTTTTGCGGACAGTGTATAAAACATTTTTTGTAGATATTACTCTACTTCACTTTATTGTATAAATAAATAATTTGAGTTTGTTTTTTAATTTCTTATAAAAAACATACTTGTTTTGACAACACTTTTCGATTTTCCCACGGGAGAAGCCACAAAATTTGCTGTTAATTTTTTGATTTTGAATATTTCTCAATAAAATTTTAATATTTGTGTAGCTGAGATGTGTATCTATCATATTGGTGCAATAAAATAAATTGTAAAGTCCCTATTTAACATCTTTATTCATCCTTGAACTTTTTCTTAACGTTTGCAAAAAAACACGATGGATCAAGATAAAAAAAAAAAATAAGAAAAAAATAATTTGTAAAATTCTATATTTATTTGATTTTATATATGCTAAAATAAGGAAAAATCGAATAAAAAATAAATCAAAAAACAATAAACCTTCCTGCTTTGTGTTTATTATTAATATATAAATGGAACTCCTTTCCTAATTAAACCGCAGAGACTCTATGTTTTCGATATATATACCTATAATATAAACCTACATTTAATTTTATTTCTTTAATATATGTACATATATTTTTTACGTGAATGGAATAATTATGGGAATTCCCCCCCCCCCTCCCTCCTCTCCTCTTCAAACGACAAAGAATCTTAGAATTTTCTAATGCAATATCTACTTACATATACATATATGTGTGTAGTTATATTGTAATGCACTATATAAACACTGTCATAACTTTTTCTACATATATCAAGATATAACCATTTGTTTTCCTCATGAATTATGAGTTTTTTGTTGTTATTTTTGAAATATGAAATTATAAGGAGGATAGGAGATAACCATTCGAGCTTCATCAATTCAACTGATTTTGACTGAATTCCTTTGCCAATGATCTGTGTACCAATATATATATATAAATTATAAAAAGACAAAAAAGTGTCAGGGGTATTCATGATTATGAATATCAGGTTTGGTTTATGTATAATTAATCAATTAATAATGAATTATCCTTTCATCTTCAGTAAGACTTTGAGGTAGACCGACTCAAATAATAAGGATTACAAGGGCAGTATATTGAACAATTTCATCAATGCTGGTTACATTGCAACGATTGCAATGTGTGTACACTCTGTCTAGAGTACTTTCCCTGAACCCTGTAACGGCATCTCAATTCATCTTTGAGTGTGTGCAAACTTGCAAAGGGATTTTTGAAACACCTCGGATTGTCCTATTTATTATTTAAAAAAGTGAAAATAAAATAAGTTATTATATTATTTTACGTTGTTTCTACGAGATTTTATTGTAACTTTTTTTGGAGCAAAAATGTTTTCTTTATTAGTATGGAAAGTTCTATTTAAAGAGCATGTGTATTTAGATCATATTAAAATATATTCATTCCATTTAGTAAAAGACGCCAACTTAAATATTGATACTCATTTTTAGAATGAGGAAGGGTAAATACATAGACTCAAAGGCTGTCCAATGCAAATATACAATAAGCAAAAAGTTTAACCAAAACTTATTTCTATTAACAGCAGTGATGTCTAAGAGTTTTGCTAATAATTAATTAGAACTTTCCTATGTCAAATTTCCCCTTATTTCTACAGTTGTAAATTCAAAAAGTTTTGTAAAATTTTATGCAAAACTTTTTTTCGTCCTTTTCCCCCCCCCCCCCCAATGGGTCACTCTTGATCTTATTAGAATATCATGGTGTACTTTGTTTGAAATTATGGGAACGATATGTTTTTATTTATAATAGGGAGTTTAATTCAAAATGAATATATATTTTTTATGACTCCCACAACTCACAATAATAATATAACGACATTAAAAGTGTAACTCCAAGTTTAGTTTTTTTTGGTTCGAAAAATAAAGGATTCTACAATTTTCAATAGGAAAAGGATTACATCATCTATGCATCAACGTCAAGAGTATTTGAGCTGAATCAATAATTATGTACATACATTGAAAAGCTTTTCAAAGATATCAATAAAATAAATAAATAGATATAATATGTATATATATACGTATATATTGTTAGATGAATGAGTATATACTAATGCATAAAAGTATGCAGGTATTTTACAACAATATATGTATATGTAGTATAGATCATGTTTTATTTAATCTACATTCGTAGCACACCATACATACATACATACATGGATTGTAAGAATAAGCAATAAAAAATAATTAAAAAATATTTGCCCGTAGATAACATTCATCTCTCCTAACTTATTTTATGCCATTTTCTTTTAGCATCCTCTTCTTTCTTTTCTTCTTTTCCATCCACCGACCTTGCAATACACACATAGAAAAGAAACATACAAACATCTCATTCATTAGATTTATTGGTTATGATAATATAACACAGATAAAATATACTGTTTGTATAAAATGTGAAAATAAAACTTGATATGCATATATATATATATATATATATATATATATGTATCTAATTACTTTGAAGGCAAAGAAATAAGCTTTGTATAAGAGTATTTAGCATAAAAGGTATTTGATAGTTATAATTACCGATAAGAGCATTAAAAAAATACACAAACAAATACTCACCTTAATATTGTTACATAAATATGCCGTGACAAAGTCGGGATTTTGTTTGGACATGTGTAATTTGAATGCAAGGGCTTATAACAATCATTTTTACACTAGTTACTACCTCTGTGTGCAAGAACCTTGTATTAGATATTTAATAAATGAATGGTTATTTTTTTTTTATATTACTGATGAGAGTGACAAAATTGTACTTACCTATGCATGTAGTCCGTTTATTAAGTAGTCAAATTATCAAAATGAAAAGGAGTTGAAATTGAAAACGCTGTTAAACATCTCCTTATAAAAGGATCATCGATAAGAGTCTTCTAAAAAGTACAATTTTAATCTCCTACAATGTCTGCTCCTTGAATATAGTCTTTGATATATCCAGACTAATTCCCAGACTGCTTTTTGCTTGCTTCTTTCAGTAAAGTATTTCTGTAAATAAAATCTATATTTATCTTTTTAAATCCTCGCAGATATTAAGTTAAACTAATGATCACTATTAGATGGAAAGTTGGACACAACGAATAGAAATGCACTTAAAACATATAGACAAAAAGAATGCAAAGAGCAGCTCCCTGGTAAATGACGAGGGTGATATCAAATGGGCATTTGTAGTAAAGCCTGGAACTCCAAGAGAGCTGGAAGATCCTATAGAGTGAAGAAACATTCAATTGTTATTATAAATGTCTTTTTTGTGTGATTCCTGCAAGCTCCAAGGACCAAGGAGACTCATAACATTGACCTTAAGGAAGAACTCAAATCTGTTATGTGTGTTGAGCATGTTATCAACTGTCAGAGGAGGCTAAACTAACAAATAAGGGAATGTTCTTCTTCAAAGCATTTTTCTAAAAAGAATATATATATATATAAGTTTTGTATCAACTAAGGCACGACTGATATATTGGTGGGACAGTTAAATTGGCCAATTTTAGTTTGTTTTAGATGAGTCAGTAATCAATCAAGGTTGCAAACTATTATCAAGCTTTTATTTTCTTACAAAATAAGATTTAAATTCTTAGATGCAAAGTTCTACGATGTCATTTCTCAAAATATAGACGAATGGTCAATTTTTTTTTTGCTATGGGGATAAGGAAAATTAAGAAGTGATCAAATATTTGGGCATATTTGAGCTTTCGTTATATTATTTTTACCATATAATATCTAATAGGTTAAAGCAATGGGGACAAATCAGCTCATATTTGTCATATAAACCTTCCAGCCGCTGTATGTACATATGAACTGCACTAAGAATTTAAAATGTTCTTGTTAAAAATGAAGAAAAGGAAAAGAAAAAGTTCTTACATCATAGCTGAGACGGGGAACATGCTCGTGCAAGTCTTACAGCTCAAATTACTCAAGAATAAATAAAAGGAAAGCTTCATTTACGTAAGAGAGCTTTAAAATCTAAAGGAACATCAGAAAACTTTAAAAAAAAAAAAACTTGTAGCAAATCTTAACAAAAGTTGTTGTTGCTAATAAAAAGTCCTTAATCTTTTATAAATTTTGTATTTAATTTAAATTAATTATAGTTAATAAGTACTTGCTCAACAAACGCTTCTATCATTTCCTTCAAGAAATGTTTATATTGATGAAAGTAGTATCAACACACTATCATGTGCAAAATATAATAAGACATTAAACAACGACATTAAATTTAAATGGGCAGATATATTTTTTCTACATAGATACTGTAATAACATATATATATATATATATATATATATATATATATATATATATATATATATATGTATATATATAAACATTAAATGTTTTAATTAAGTGTACCAGGAAGTTATTTTGTGCACTTAAATAAGGACATACATATGTCAAAGTATTATCATTAATCTATATATAGAATATATCATTATGTGATTATTTTTCTACTTATAAGATACATCAAAATATCTGTAAAGGTATATATATTTATATATATATATATTGTTATCAACGTAGAGTTGAACAATATACGAACTTAAAAGAATATCTTTTCCTTACTTTATTTTTTTAAAAAAAGTTTTATCTTTTTATTATTATTTTTTTTTACAGGATTAAGCTTATTATTTTATCTACTAAAAGTTTTAACAAGGGAGTCTATTAATTTATATACATACTTAGTTACATACATATAATAGAATTTCACACAGACACATAAAGATTCTTGATATCAAAACGTTGTGTATGAGGAAAAAAGAAAAAAAAAACATTGTCAGAGAGCAGATATTATTATGAAATCAACAAATTATGGGATGTCAACAGCAACAAGAAAAAAAAAGATGAAATTAAACAAAACACTTCCTTTTACACATATATAAATATACAAACAATATGTAGTATTTAACAAAAATATATATTAAAAAAAATTATATACATTCATATGAAGGGACTAAGTGTCGCATCAAGATTTGTATATAACTGTGTGTTGTATAAATAGAAATATTTAATATATTTATATATGTACAAACTTAATACAAAAAAAAAAGAAAAGTTTTTCACAATTATTTACTGTGCTTTGAAATTATCATTTAAAGAATGTTGGGCATGAAATTAACGACATACGGTTTTTTTTTTATTTCTTCATGTATATATTTATATATATTTTTGACCTACTTACTAATCTTTAATAATTTAAAAAGTAACTTTTTAGCAAGGAAAAAAAAAACTATGTATTTTGTCTTGGGTAGAGCAAATTTAATTATAGAGTTACATCAAATTTTTTTAATTCAAATTATGTAGCAATTATTTATTCAATTATTTACTTCAGGATGGAAATAAGTTTTGATAATAATAATAATTTATAAAAGGAAATTTTTAAATATTTTTCACTTGTGTAATTGTAAGTAAATTTACAAAAAGTAAAATTTTTGTTAGGAGTTTCAAATTACAAAATAAATCTTTTACACTAGTGTAAAGTTTTGACCACCATCAGTCCAACCGATTTTAAAACTATGTTAATTGGTGATAACACTGGTCAACAGCAAATTTGGTGTCTCAGTTTTGTAAGCTGATTTTGGTCAATTTTGATGTGCTGAATCCAAAAATAACACCGTTTTTGCCGGGCCAGGTCGACATTTTAAGCAAATCGCAATAATGTCACCATCTTTATCAAGAGCGTTTACTATGCATATTTTGGCATAAAGCTCGGTGATCAAGACAAAAGTTGGGCACCTCACATGGTTTGCAAAAGATGCACAGAGCATCTCCGTCAATGGAGCAAAGGCACGCGAAAGCCCATGAACTTTGGCATCCCCATGATTTGGCGAGAGCCTTCGAATCATGTAACAGATTGCTACTTTTGTGCTGTCAATGTCATGGGGATTGACAGAAAAAATCGCACAACACTGGAGTATCCCAATCTGCCGTCAGCTATGCGCCCTACTCCCCATAGTGAAGAAATTTCTGTACCTGTATTTGAAGATAAAAATATCGAAGAAAACAGCAGTAGCCAGGATGAAACTCAAAGCATTGCCACTACCGATGATGCAGCCTTTCTCGATGATAATGATGAGCAGCCAAAATTGTTTTCCCAAAACGAACTAAATAATCTTGTTCGCGATTTAAATTTGCCAAAAGACTCTGCCGAACTTCTTGCATCTCGTTTAAAGGACAAGAACATGCTAAATGGTAAAGTTAAGGTAACTTTCTTCCGTACCAGGCACCAGGAATTTTTAAGATATTTTGCTCAAGAAAAAGAATTAGTCTATTGCAATGACATAGTAGAGCTACTAAAACATCTCGGTGTACTTGAATACAAATCAGAGGACTGGCGACTTTTTATCGACAGCAGCAAAAGGTCTTTGAAATGTGTGTTGGTACACAACGAAAATCAATTTGCATCTGTGCCATTAGCACATTCGACAACATTAAAAGAACAGCATGAAGCAATTAAGTACGTCCTAGAAAAAAATTTTTATGACCAACATAAATGGCTGATTTGCGTTGACTTAAAAATGGTCAACTTCTTGCTTGGTCAACAGTCTGGATTTACCAAATACCCATGCTTTTTATGCCTCTGGGATAGCAGGGATCGTACTCACCATTACGTGAAAAAAGAATGGCCATTACGTGAAGAGCTTGCAATTTGTAGAGAAAAAAATGTGATAAACAAGCCTCTAGTTGACAGGGGACGTATTTTATTTCCTCTACTGCACATAAAGCTCGGTTTGATAAAGCAATTCACAAAAGCCCTGGATAAAGATGGACGGTGTTTTCAGTTTCTGTGTAAAACCTTCCCCAATTTGTCAACTGAAAAGTTAAAAGCAGGTATTTTTGATGGTCCTCAAATTAGGAAGCTGATCAAAAACTCTCCCGCGTTTGAGGAGACCATGAATCCTGTTGAGCAACAAGCTTGGAATTGCTTTGTCCAGGTCGTGATGAATTTCCTAGGCAACACAAAAGCAGAGAACTACAAAGATCTAGTAGCAAACATGTTAGTGGCTTTTAGGAACCTTGGCTGCAATATGAGCATAAAAATGCACTATCTGTACTCGCACATGGACCGTTTTCCCGAAAATCTTGGTTCTTTAAGCGATGAGCAAGGAGAGTGCTTTCACCAGGACTTGAGAGAAATGGAGTCAAGCATAATTTTAAATTCAAATTTACAAAAAAATTTGACCTCCGAGAGCAAAATGGATGTTACTTCTAGATTTAGCATGGCAAAAATATAGTAAATCAGTTAAAAAATATCAGACACCTTTTAAAAAGTTTTTTTTTGTTGACCTGTGTAATCCATGACTCATAATAGATTACTTTATGTCAGAATGTCATTCCTAAGCCATACACAGCTCTATTGTATATTTTGTCAGCTGTTAATTTATCTACTCTTTCCTTCATGTGTGTATTTTTAATTTTGTCAAATTAAAATAGACGAAATTTATTTATTTTATGATGAAGAGGTTACGAACTTTTAAAAAAAAAAAAATATTTTGTCCGACCACAAAATAACTTTTAATCTTCTTATACAGAGGAGTATTCCCCTCTGCTCTAAAGCTTTGTGTCAGGGTAGGCTTTAGTGGGAGTGACGATTTCGTCTGACATAAACTAAACTTTCAAATTTTAATCAAATATATTTTACACTAATCGATAAAAAATATTTTCTCTTTATGATACACTAATATTATATATTCGATTTAAAAAATATTTCTCATTTCCTGGAAAATTTCCTTTCAGCAGGATCTTGGGAAATCATTTTTATATTTTGAGATCCCAGTAGTCAACAATAAGTACAGATAAATTAAAATTCAAGTTGTTACATCCTTAGATTAATTTGTATATTTTAAAAAGAAATGTTAAATTTAATAATATAATATTGATGATCCACAATTTTTTTCATGTTTCCTTCATTGGAAAGTTATGTAACAATTAGATATTTATTTGTTATACTTTATATATTCTCCATTAAAATATAGACAAGGAATCTTGCAGATTTGTATTTATTAATAAAGTAAGGATAATAACTCTTGTGATAAGTATACATAAATACTTTACAAGATAATTAATAAAACAAAAATAATTTTCTTATCGAAAAATTTGTTAATGTAATTTGTGGTGGGGCTGTAGTTCGGTGTAATTGTTAAATACATTACTCGACCCGACTCCCAAGCTAAAATTCAACTTGTTCATTATACATATGTTCCTCGTTATACTAAAACTTATATAACATCTGAAATGATCCTGAAATATTGCATTTCAAATACGGAACATTTGTGCTGATATGGAAAGGTTTAGAAATCATTTTACCTGACACATATATAATATGTAAGTTTTTTAGATCGACTCCTAGTCCCCTGTTATTACATATGATGCAAGTGTAGGCTATAGTCTATGAGGTATCTATAACTAGGAATGTATAATATGCAAATCGGGCTTATAATAAAAAAGTGGAGTTGGCTCTTCAAACAGGGCTTTTTGTTTTCCAAAGCAGTTATCATTTTTTCTTTATTACTCAGGGGAGAACATCAGCCTCATGGTAAAGATCTCACATGAAGGAATACATGCATTAAGTTTAATAAAGCAAATAAAATGTAAACAAAAAGGGCTCAAGTCCTCGTATAATTATTATTAGTTAAAAATATATAATTTCCTGACATTAATTTCAGTTAATTTTCTGCCTCTCATCTATGGTATACATACATAATGTTATTTTTTATTATTGATGTCTTCATTTGTATATATATATATATATATATATATATGATGGAGAATAGCAGCTTGTAGCTCAGTAAAACGTCATTACAGTTCAAGCTGCTTCCCTCTCAACATTCATCAAATTGTCAGAGTTACCAGGTTGTTGATTTTCTCTTTCTTTTTTTATTACAAGCCCGATTTGCATATTATTTACATTCCTATCTATAAACTAGGAAAAAGAACAGAGACAAGGAACATATATAGTGTTGTAGTAAAGTTCTAATATTCAGACTATTTTGATGCTTTGTTGGGCATCATTCATTATCTGTAGGTAGGCTATCACTTCCAAATCATTTACAAGTGCTTCCATTGTAAATCTTCTTTTCTTCTTTATGAACATACTATATATGTAAAAAGCAAATTTTTATGATTTATGAAAAATGCTTTTAACAAAAACTACAGAGTAACCTCAAAAATTAATTTATAAGCAATTCATTTTTATTCAAACGAAAATATTTATTTTTAATATTATTTCATCATTTTAACAATTATAGAAGAACACTACACAATTTTTTTATATAACTTTTTGATACGTGATACTTACATTAATTACTTTTCAAAAAAGATATAACTTTAGTAAATTATATATAAGACTATATTATGACAAATTGAAAATGATTTAGTCTTGGCTATATATGTGTATATACATACTTATTTCGTAAAGAAATCCTTTTCCTTCCTTCACACATAATAAAATATCAAATTTCTTTTCAGCAATAAAAATATGAAAAATAATTAAGAGAATATATGAGGACACTAGGGAAATTTCATAAAACATCCACATGTAAAAATCTCTTGAAACATAAGACTTGAACGTAATATGAGACGTCCTTGTTTTTTTAAAAATAAAAATGAATTTTTATTTTTTGAATCCTTGAAATATTCTTCTTCAAATGATGGTTCTAATAAGAATACATTGTCTGTATATTACTGAGTTAATAGGAAAAATTACATTATCGAAAAAGGCTTTTTAAAACATAGATATTGGTGAATTTAGAAACATTGCTAATGAATACTTTCTAATTCATTAATTATAATTATTCATGATTACTTATGTACATATAAATTAGATTGAGCATTGGAAGGGACATCTGATGGATTTTGTGGTTGTTGAGAGGGCTTTTCAAATATTGATCTAGGTATTTGAACTGACATTAATCCAAATTGAATGAGGTTCATAATTCGTATAGCTTATATATGAGAGAGATATGTTAAGCAGGGGAGACGTACTTACATCTGTTTGTTATCAATTGGATTTATTTGTAGATCATACATTAGTCACTAGTTTGTATACAATGTGGTTCATAAATGTTACAACTGTTCCCGTAGCTTGTTCCAAGAGTTAAAAAAATGGATTAAGAAACCATTTGAAATCCTTCTGCACGCTAGTTCTTAAGTAGCTTTACCGTGAGTCTTTGATTTCGTTCGAATTTTTGCTCGTAATTGAATGAAAATTTTCATATTTAGATGAATGATTTCTTCTTAATTAAGAATTCTTATCGAACGCTGAACATCTCGTTTGAAAGCTGCGGGTCTCATCTTTTGAATGCATTCCTTATTAATCCATTTAGTGTAATGTTCAAGGAGGTACATATTTAAGTACAAAGGATTTGGTCAAATTTTGGGCCTACTTCCGTCTCCTACACTTCCAGGAGTCCCTTTAAAAATGAAATCTACATAAAATACACTAGTTGATTATTATTTTTTAAAGCACAAAATGAGTATTCTTCTAGATTTAAATTGAAGTTGATGTTATTAAATGGGCAAAATTAGCTCAAAAAGTAGGGTTTAATTGTTCGTAAACTGTCGGACTCTCAAAAAAATAAATAATACAGATTTGAAATCAACGTGCAAAATGAATAACATTTGTACCGTTTATGGTTTTTGATCGTTAAACAGAGTCATTAATTTTCATTTTATTATTGCAGATTAAGATACTGTAAAATTTTTACTATGTATATATAAATCACTGATCAGTAAACTTTCTAAAGTAATTCCATTAAATAAGTTACAGAAAAAATAATCTAAAATCAAACTCCATTACAATAAAATATTACTTTTACCCCTTAGAATCATTTTGTATCACATATCTCAAAGAAAAGTTCACAAAGTATTTAGTTTTTTGTCAATAATTCTTATTGTGATGTGAATTTTATGGCTATGGTTTTCTGATGCTTGTGAAATAGTTTTTGCAACTGTCTCCCCTACATAAATACATGTCTACACAAATAAAACTACAAATATACATTATTTTATTAATAAATGAATTATGGTCTTTGATGTTGTATCAATTCTCAATATTAGGCTATTTTATTTATTTAATTTTTTACTAATGATGTTTAGCTGCAAATTGAATTAAAAATGCAAATGAATAATAATTTTATAAATCTATTAATTTTTTTTTTTTTTGAATAATTAAACACACAAAAATATTTGTATATTTGATTCTTTACATTTAAAAATCCCTAATTAGATAATCTACCACAAAAAGCATTGTCTAAAAAATCAATTCCAGAAAAAAAGGGAATATTGATTTGATATATATAATATATGTGGGGATGAGAAAAAAAAGAAAAGAGCTGAATGAATAAAAACTTATCATAAATCTCTAGCTATATCCATTGAGATAGAAGTAATTTATTCATCTTACTAACAATGAATTTTCGAGTTAGGCCTATTCTTAAGCAACTGTTTCTGGCATTTCTCATATTTTAATTAAAGTTTAGAAATGTTTCTAATAAATTACATATTTTTATTTGAGGCAATCCTTTTATCATATGATAATAACACCTTCAAACCAAAAAAGAAAGAAAGAAAGAATCTTTAGATATATGTATTTATATTGTACAAACAATGTATTATATTTATAACACTATTCTACATATTATACGTTTAAACAAAATATAGAAAGTATAACTTTTCTCATGGACACATATGTTATGTATGTATAAATATCATAAATGTATTATTTCTTTATAATTAGATAAGTGCAAAAAAAAAAAAATACAACCAAAAAAACCACATGACATAAATTTACATAAATGTCACGATATCACAATAATTTCAATCCATAGGTAGAACATGCAAATGCCCCTTTATAACTCTTTGTATGCTGGATTTGAGTATTTGATTTTTTGGTAATTTAGATAATGTATATTTGTACACTGTTGAAAGTATGGTTGATATCCATTTTAATCATGCTTTTCTATTAATATGACCCATAGAGTTTCACCACCATGATAGTAAATAGATGAAAGTTTACGATGCAAAAATAATAATTTGGTGTACTTTGTGATAACTTTTCTTTGTTATTTTGTGGTTTTTAATATTGAAATCATAAATAGCGAAATGCATAAAGTAAATAATACAAACACAAATGTAACTTTCTATGTAAATTTAATGAGTAGAGTGCTTTTAGTCGATATAACTCACAATGTTACAATTCAAATTTTGAGTATTTCAAATCATTTTCTAATTTAAAAAGTTTGAATTTCAATATATATTATGTATAATTTTATTTTTTAAATTTACATATACCTCGGGTGAAGAGTAAGTTAAGAAATGTCATCTTATAATCACATGCTATAAAATTCTAAGGACCTAAATCAGTAATTTGAATAAAATATGGTTGAAAGTGAATCTTGACAATAAAAATTATTTAAAAATTTATCAATTATTCCCCAAGATGGAAACGTAAAGAATAAGAAAGTAAAGAGGCAAAAAGTGTATGGGATCAGTGTTGCCAACAACATTTTTGTACAGCTTTCTCTCCCAATATTTTTATGTTTTTTTTATACTTCTTAACTTTATTACTTCTTATATGCACTTACAAGGGTCTAGTTCAAAAATTTGATGACTTTTTTTCTACATAGAAGATCATTTTCATTAATGAGTGTTGTTTATGTAGTACGTTACCAGCAGATCAGTTATTTTTATGTTCTAATGACGCAGCAAGTACTGGAATAAGAACTCATTTAGTAAAGTACCTTTTTAAATGCTTCAGTATTCAGATATCACAATATATGTATGGATACAAATGATACTCTCAAAATAACTGCTTACATAGAAATCCTCCGTGGTTGAATGACCTTTCAGTAAAGTCATGCTTTGAAACTAGTCCTTTGTTTGATCCTCACCCATGCAGAGGTATTTTCTTTTTATTACTTTTCGTCTCTCTTTTCGAGAAGTGATGGATCACATCATATTAAAATTATTTAATGTAATACTCTTGTAAAAATGATACTAAATACATTGTAAGAAAGTTGATGATTCCAGTTTCTTATCATGGAAAATGCACAAGCAAAATATTTCTTTAGTCATTTAATATAAGTAATCAAATGTAAAATAAAGAAAAATAATGTCAAATGGTTTGTATCTTTTTTTGTAAGTTTATAACTTTTTAAAGACATATGTATCCTCGTATAAAATCTTAACTGATTCTACATGCATGTTATTGTATCATTCAAAACCTGTTTATTTATTTCTTAGAAAACAAATAATTGATATTTATGATAGTACAAATATTTTTTTTTGTTAAGAATATTTTCTACTTTTCTAAGGAAATTTGATTTGGTGTTTTTTTTTTATATAGTGAATCTTTTTATATTTTATATAACATCATAGCCATGAAGGGAATCGATTTTTTGGAAGTAGGAAAAAAAAATCCTTAATGAGCTTGAAGAATATCCTAATTATGTAAATATTCTCAATTACAGAGCTTTACTTTAAATCATCAAAACTTTTATTTCTCCTCCTAATAGATTTAATTCAATATCGTTAACTTAGTGTGAATTGAGTACTTGTCCTAAATGACACTATGTACATTATATGGAAAAATATATTTATTCAAATCCTCTCTATTAGGACTTTTCTAATGACTTTAATAATTATTATTATTGAAACAAATACGTGGTTGTCATTTTGAGCAGTACATTTCATTTTGTGAGTTGTGTACTGAATATCTTTATAACTTTTTTTTTAAATCTATTCAGTATTCAACTGCCATATTGATATGGTATTGCCATTTGATTTGAAGAACAATTCTATGGGACATGTAAATAAAAGACTCTACAGTTATATCAAGTTTAAAAACATAGACCTTTTTGTATGGTATGGTTTCTTACTAGTGAACTCTAGAATAAACCCTATTTTATATATGATTCGGTTGTTTTGTCCTAAGAAACAAATATTCATAGGTGTAGTCGTTGTTTTTTTATCTTTTGTATATAACTTTTTTAAATGATATTTTGAAATCATATTAAGATCATGTAATTATGTATCTCCTATGACTATCATAAATATGATTGAATAATTAAAAAATAAATTTCAAATAAAATACATATAACATGGATGTATCTACACAATGTCAAAGTAATTATTGAGTTAAAATTTATTGGAAGAGACAAGTAAGCTCATTTGGTGTTATGTTCCTATGCCCAGTTGGTCATAGAAGAAATCTGGATTCTTCACACGATCTATGAAAGCAATGATTGTATTGATTGTTATGTCAAATCAGACACTTGAATGATAATTCAACTTATTTTTCAGGAGATATTTTGGTAGCTCATGAAAGGATCTTATGTACTCCATGAACTTTCGAGTCGTTATTTAGACTTTGATGACAAATTTTTTAGAGTCTTCCTTAAGTCATCCAAATACTTTGGATATTGAGGTTTCATGAATAAGATGCCTTTATACAGATATTCTACTTTAAGTTAAATTGTATTATCTATATCCTAGAGTTGTAGGCAATACAAAGTAGATTCATCCATTCTATTATAACAATGAAAGTAAACTAAGGTTTTTGAGCTGTATTTTAGGTAAGAAATTTGACCACGAGACTTCATTAAACTTTTTATTTTCTTGATTTATGGGAACACTTCCTCAAGAGCTCAAAGAAATTTCTTAGAAGAGTTTGCTCCTTAATTTTAAAATAATTTTAAAGCTTTATTCTGAACGTGAAGAGAACATTTGAATCTATAGTCTCAATAATAAGATTTTTGTATGAAAACATTTATCGAAATATCTTTAAAATCTCAACGAATCATAAATAAAATTTGATCTTCAACTTAAAAAATAAATATACAGAAATAAATGTCTCATTGCTTTTAAGTTTTTGTAAATATCATGCAATATGCTATGTTATAACTCATGAGTATTTCACATAATATTTATTTACATAATTTATTATGTGTGTTCTATAAAAATGAACCATTTGGAGTTTTAAGAATTCTAAAGAGGATGAAGTTATTTTATATTAGCTATAAAAACTACCAAATATATATTTTACTCATTTATTTTTAGTTATAATAAAACATTATGATTTAGGTCAACAATAAAAATATTTCAATCACTTTTTTTGCATTGTTATATTAGTTTCTACTTTTACAATAATATATTTTAATTAATTAAAAATAAATAAATATATTGACTAAAAATATTATCATTTGATGGTGAAATTTAGGGAATTTATAAAAAAATGCGATAGAATTGAATCGCATACTTCCTTACTTAATTTTGTGACGATAAAGAATGTTTCATGAACCTTTTCATGCCGATTTATTCAATATTTGGTCACTCCATTCACTACAAAATGAAAGAAACAAAATATTTTTAAGAATATTACTTGTGCATCCTCATTTTGTATAAATTCTAGTCAAGTATCATGTATTAAAACTCTAGTTCAAATCGAGTCGTGAGTCTCCTTACTTGAGTTGAGTCTGAAGTTCAAGTTTTTTTTAGACTCGTGCGAATTGAGCCTGAGTTTAAAAATTTCCGACTCATCATCAATCCTAACACTCCATCATATAGAAAGTTAAAAATTACGAGAGCTCAATATGATTTCGAAGCTAAGACTAATGTGATACAAAAAAAGAGAGTGATGTATTTATTTTTATATATTTTTACCTTTATAACAGATTCTTATATGAATTGAATTCATGTTTCATTTCATTT
The DNA here is from genome assembly GCA_963680855.1 of Lepeophtheirus nordmannii. NCBI lineage: Eukaryota > Metazoa > Arthropoda > Copepoda > Siphonostomatoida > Caligidae > Lepeophtheirus > Lepeophtheirus nordmannii. Next base: position 38,300,860 of record OY804521.1, on the reverse strand, counting down.
TTGCATTGATTTGTTTATTAAAAATTGAGAAAATTTTGCTTCAAAGTCATAAAGTCTTTTGTAGAAATGAAATGATACAAAATGTGAAACAAGTAACTTTCTTTCATCAATCAAAAAATCTTCATTTCAAAAAAAAAAAGAAGAAGTCAGATTCGAGTCTAAAAGACGTTGAATGGTGCTTTAAAAAGTTGAACTGGCTTTGAGTCACGAGACTGAGTCCCCAACTTTTGGTAGAGGCATATAAACATTAAAAAAAACATGTTAAGCTTATGGATAAGTGAGTTACTTTTTATTGAGACAATGCATGTAATCGATTAAATCTTTATTTTCTATTTTGCAAAAAAAAAAAAAAAAAAATTAGATCCATACCATCATGTATTCCCAAAGACTCAATAAATTTGTTAATGAGATCATAAAAAGGATATCAAATTCAAGTACTATCCAAGTCTGAGGAGGAGAACTTGTAGTACCGCTGTATTAAGCCATAAAATATTTTTATTATCGTTCTTTTAGCTGATATTTTTATCATTTATTTGAATGATGATATCATAAATGTTGATTTCAAGGCTTCAGAGTTAATTTATGTAAAAAAGAAAAAAAAAAGGACCAACTTTAGACTTTATTGCTAAAAAGGTAAATGTAAATATTATCATTTGCCCATGTATGTCTTTATTTATAAAAAATGTCCACACATAGGCATATAATTCCATAATGAATGCTATGAATGGAAAATTTACAACAAATTAATTTATTAACAGATAGCATTTGATTGATTAAATAGAGGTTATTGTTTATTAAAATTGTTTCAATGCATGTAGTTAAAACTTATATTTTTCAAGTTAAATAATCCATAAAAATAAATATGAATAATTCAACAATGCAGATTTACGTACTTCCATTTAAAAAATAACATCAACATTTGCTTTGTTGAGTGTGTTATTAGTAGAAATGTAAATCATATGCAAATCGGGCTTGTAATAAAAAAAGAAAGAGAAAATCATCAACCTGGTAACTCTGACAATTTAATGAATGTTGAGAGGGAAGTAGCAGCTTGAGCTGTCATGACGTTTTACTGAGCTACAAGCTGCTATTCTCCATTATATATACAACAATAAATAATAACATATAGATGAGAGGAAGAAAATTAACTGAAATGAATGTCAGGAAATTATATATTTTTAACTAATAATAATTATACGAGGACTTGAGCCCTTTTTGTTGGACATTTTATTTGCTTTATTAATCTTAATGCATGTATTCCTTCATATGAGATCGTTACTGTCAGGGAGATGTTCTCCCCTCAGTAGTAATAAAGGAAAAATGATAACAGCTTTGGAAAACAAAAAGACCAGTTTGAAGAGCCAACTCCACTTTTTTATTAATAGCCCGATTTGCATATTATTTTCATTCCTAGTTATTAGTATCATTCAAAATATGTCACATATAACTCTTCAGAACATCAACAATTATTGTATATATGCATATCATATACTACCTTCTATTAGTTCCCTGAATATTGTTCAGCTGATAATACCTTGGGCTCCAAATCTATATATTAGAGAAACTTAGTAAAAATACATTTTAAGGATTGTTTATTCACATAAAAAAAGTTAATAAATAACAAACACGCAGGTATTTAGATGATAATGAAAGAAAAAGATAAAATATTTTAAAAAACTGTCAGTTTTCTTTACTTTGAAGGCGTGGAGCAACTTCTCAATGTTACATTTTTTCAATTTTTTTAATTAATACATTAATCTAAACGATAAAGTAAAAAAAAAAAAAAATAAGGGGTAAGAACTTCAAAAATGTAGAGTTTAATGATCATTACTTATGGATTGACATGTATATATTATATATATTGTTTAAATGCAAAACTAAAGTTTGTCCAAAGTAAAACTTATCAAATGTGATGTACATGAATAAAAAACCAGGAAAAAGTGGATGGGTGAATCAGCAGTTTTACTTTGATCCTATATAAACATTTAATGTGCAATATATATAATTTGAGTATTCAAGGAGAAACGGAGAACAAAGAATTAAAGATATATATGTGTGTACACGGTAAAGCATACATAGAACCATAACCAAACAAAGGAAACTTTATTACCTCCTTGACTAGATACTTATCTATTTTCGAAATTTATGTCAAAAGTTTACGTTTGTAACATATCCAAAAGTTTTTATTTACACTTTTTCCAAGTATTTATGTCCAGTAAAATGAAAAGTAAATTGTTTTACAAACTCTTTTTTAACATGATGGAAATGTGGATTATAATCTTATATAGAACGATGTAGTTCTTCAGAATTTATTGATTTTTAACAACATACAAATAATTTGGATTGTCTGAGTCATTTGATTAGATATAAGCCCATTTGTACAAATGTGTTGAAAAAAATTTCTAATCTCAGATTATAGATGACGTATAGTGTATTTATTTTCTCTGATACTGAAGATTGCATCATACATCGAAGTGACATATATGTATGTATGAAGTTTGTATATTTATATTTGCTAATCCATTGACAAATTTTTCAACAACAAATATCTTATAGAAACTTCATTCCATGGCTTAACAAATGATAATAATAAAAATGATCTAAAAACAAATACTAATTACACAGGTCAACAAATTTGAAATGTCAAAAATCCTAAGGGGTATAAGAATAATAAAAGTTATTCAGTTTTGCACGCTGATTTCAAATCTGTAATTTTTTTTTTTTTTTTTTTTGACGGTTTTCGAAAAATCGGACCCTACCTTTGAGCTAATATGTCCAATTTTCTAAATTCAGCTTCAATATAAACCTAAAAGGATACTCATTTTGTGTATTAAAAAACAATGATTCACTAGTGTATTTAATGCAAATTCCAATTGCAATCTTTGTTTTGACCCAAAACAGGGATCCTGGGGGTGTAGGGGACATGAGTAGTCCCAAAAGTTAGCCAAAATGTACTTACTTAAATAATTCTCTTAGTACTACATAAAATTTATTAATAAGGAATATATTAAAGAGCTGAGACCCACAGCTTTCAAATGATATGTCAAGCGCCATATATAATTCTGAACTAAGAAGAAATCGCTCATCTAAATTTGTAAATTTTCATTAAACTTCGAGCAAAAATACACGATAAATAAAATACTCACGGTACAGCTACTAAATCAATAGGGTAAAGATTACGAAATCAGCTGAAATCCCTCTGCACGCTACAACGTTAGTCTATTGCAGTTGGTTTTTAGTAGCTCTACCGTGAGTATTTGATTTCTAGCGAATTTTTGCTCAAAGTTGAATGAAAATTTACATATTTAAATTATTAAAGGATTCAAAAAGGTAGGGTACTATTTTTCGAAAACCATCGGACTCTTGAAGAAAAAAAATTACAGATTTGAAATTAGCGTGCAAAACTGAATAACTTTTATTATACTTAGGATTTTTGAGTGTTGACCTGTATTACTAGGGTATGAAATATGATAATAAGAGATGGATTTGTGAGTGACGATAATGGTTTAATTTATTTTATTTGTGTATCCCATACTAACAACATTCAAATGCACAACAGTCATATTCCTAAATCTTACAGAAAAAAAAATTATTTGTTCCTATTAAATTTGGTTGTTTATGTTCACAAAATGTCTGACTTTCACAATGATGACCATTTATACGTAAAACTATTATGTTCCTTTATAAATATAAAATATTTGTTTGTAGTTTATTCTTTATAGTGGCTTATTAATCCTTTTGTATACAAAAAAATAGAGAAAAAAAAGAATAATAATTCATTCTAAATATAAAGGTATTTTAAATATTTCAATTATTCTAGGAATAAAGTTGGCAAAAGTATTCAGAATTTAATTTTTCAGCTATTTGCTGAATGTTTCCACATGCTCAAATTGACTAATATTCTTTAAATTTCAAAAGCAAGAAAAAACACCCCCTCTAATAAAAATCAATAGTTGTCAATTGAAAGTATATATCTAAATATGATGGTTATATTCAGAGTAGTGATGGTAACAGTAGTTTTTTTTTATGTACTGACCAGAATCACTCGAATCAGTCCATTGAGTGATTTGTTGAAAAAAAAAAAAAATATTCACTTTTGACTCATGATTATTTATGTTATAAGTATAGATGAGCATTGCGTTGAAGAGAAAGATCGTGCCCTGAAAACCTCAACATTTTTGACACATTTAACTGTAAGGATTGAAGTAAATTTGAATAATCGGAAATCCAGAAGAAGGGACTCACTTTATTTATATTGGTTACTCAATGATCAGAAATTAAATTGAATTATACTCACGTAAAAGTGAATGAATTACTACATGAATTCGTTCTGAAGTTGCTCATTCAAGATTAATAAGTGAGCCGGGCAGTTTCAGTCCCAGCAGGCAAGCTAGATGCAGTTCCGTTGAACTCATATAAACTGAGAAGAGAACAAATCAATTCATTTAGGGATTCGTTCTGTTCGTTCACTCAAAGGATTCGTTCTTTTTGAATTAATCGTTTTACCCAACACACTAATCCACAGTCATTTACATTAGGGCAATTGGATTAACCAAGAGATAGCTATGCTTGAAAGAAGTGTTGCTGATAGGTAGAAAAAAAGATTCAACATAATACTAGCACGTTTTTTGTTGTTGTTGTTTATTTCCAAATTTTTATATTCATGGTGTTACCCCATAAACAATAAAAATGTAACATGTATTTTTTGTAAGTTGTCATTTTTTATTATACACTTGGCTCTTATTAGTATTTAGATTAGATATAACCAAAAAAAAATTTACAAACTAAAATAAAAACAATTTATATCGTCGTCCTTTTAAGATAAGACTATGAAAATATTTTAAGGCCACAAACACTATATAGTTAGTATTATGATGAGCTTGTTTGGAGATATTAATCTTAAATGAAAGGGCATTTACTTATCTTTATATAAATTTCATTCTTTGGTCTTCAAGGGACACAAATCTGTCTGTAAACTCTATTTCTAATTAATAAATATAGTATTTATTTGGCATCCTAATAGAGTTATCCATATTTGACCTTGAGATAAAGTAAATATACTGACCATGCAGGGGTTTAATAATTTATTTAATTTACAGGGGTCAACAAGTTTGAAATGTCGATAATCCTAAGGCGTATAAGAATAATAAAAGTTATTCAGTTTTGTACACTAATTTTAAATCTGTTACTCTTTTTTTTTTCGAGAGTCTGACGGTTTTTGAGAAATTAAACTCTATTTTTTGATCTAATTAGGCCAATTTTCCAACTGCAACTTCAATTTAAGTCCAGGAGGATACTTATTTTTTGCATCACAAAATAATGATTCGCTAGTGTATTTAATGTAAATACCCATTTCAGTCTTTGTTTTGACCTAAAGGGGCTCTTAGGGGCGTAGGACGCGGGAGTAGGCCCAAAAGTCGGCCAAATCCTTTGTACATAAATAACTCCTAGAATATTACATCAAAAGGATTAACAAGGCATACATTTAAAAGCTGAGCCCCACAGCCTTCAAACGAGATCTCAAGGGCCCAATAAGAATCCTTAACTAAGAAGAAATCATCAATCCAAATGTTTATGCTTTACTTTGTATAAATTTATTGGCGAAATATAAATATGACAGATTTTAAGCGAAATTTAAGAGTATATTTTTTTTTCAAGAAGTACAATATCAATAAAATAATTTTATAGCACTTTTAATAATATTATATGTATATTGTAATTATATATATATATAATCTAAGTATAAATATAAGACACATTACAAAATTTGTTTCATCACTTTCAAGGAAGTCATCATCATCTTTAAAATCTTTTGAAAAGGTCAATAAAGAACTCAAAATACTAAGGTAAATATTCATCAAAGGTTTTTTTTTTTTTTTTTTTTTGCTTTTTGAGAATCAAATTTAAAGTTTTTATATTTCATTGCTTTTGAAGAATTATAGAAAGTTGAAATTAAAATGCCAGAAGCAAGAGATGCAAATCTAAGTTTCATCCTTTTTCCTTAAAAAAGGATCCAATTTTTAATTTATCCCGTCCCCAAAATTGTATTAACTTTTAAACATTTTCAATTTGAACATTTTTCAAAAAATCAATTAAAGAGGATTTTGTTACACTTACAGAAAACGAACTTAGATTCCCAAACTCTATAATCATTGAAAGTGGCAGGTTATCATCTGCGCCCAAATAGTCTCTAAATTCAGTGTTAAGTGTAGCACCAGTGTCAAGTGGATTGATATATGGTACTCCTCCAGAGATAACCAAAACACCTTGCTCGTTGATAAAGATTCCAGGATCTGTTTCTAGTAAAAAACAGCGTATCTCTTCAGGAGAATCACAATCACTCTCATAACCAAATTGTTCTACGAAGGTTCGTTGACACTCTGAAGGTATCACACACTCAAATTCTTCTTCACAACAAAGCTCTGAGTCTGGAAGGCCACAAGGAATACGGGATCCACAAGTTCCAATATCCACACATTTACAATCCGATTTACGAACATTGGCTTGAACGTGACAGCAACGAACTTCACCAAAGTTTTTACAGGCGGACCAGATTCCAAATTTTGCTATATCCAATGGGTGAGATCCATAGGCTTTTTGATTAGATTCACAATAGGGTTGGCAAGAACATCGGTCCTTGTTTTGTACACCCAATGGAAGTACAAAAATTAAAAGAGCTAAGAAATAAATTTGAATCATATCTCTCAAAGGATGATGATGAGTTACTGATTTATTCAGAGATCCATTTCATGGGCTACAGAATTGGATTCATTTGTAGCACGCTTCCAAATAAATAAGAATGAATAGAAATATTCAAAATTTATTGGTGTAGGGTACAAAATATATAATTTATGTGGATGAATAGAAGGAAGGAATGACTGAAGATTTGCAGCTACCTTTAAGAACATAGGTACATCCCCTGCCAAATAATCTTTATTCATAAAAATTATAGGCGCTGCTATAATTTTATATTGTTCTTAATCAACTATTTATTTTGGTTAGAACATATGTATGTATGTATGTATGTCTATAAAAATAATGGATTACATTCATTTATCAATACTAAATAAAGGTACATCAATTTAGATATATATGTATATATAATATTTGATTCATTTTTGTATCTCAAACCTTTTTCTAATTTTGATAGTTTTGTGTATTTTATGATTATTTTTTTCAAAAATATTTAGCAATCTACATACGATGCATAATTTATATACATATATATATATATACAAAAAAAAGCAACATAAGTATTTGAATAGGTACCTGTAAAAAGTTACCATTAGTTGATTTTTCTTAAGAGCGTATATATATTATGTACGTATCTGAAGAAACATTCACTAACAATCTTTTATATATATATATATATATATATACATATATGCATAATTTATAAATTGCAAGTAATATAAATATATGAACAGTATTGTATATTATTAATAATAATATTGATATATCTACATAGTTATATCCCTGAGAGAAATATGAAATTTATACAAAAATGCAGTCAAATATATATATTTTTTTTTATTTCTTGTAATATTGTAAGTTCAAATAAAATTGAAAGTATATAAACACCTATTTCAATCAATGTTGTGAGAGACGGGGAGAGACATAAGATGATAACATAAAATCTGTCAATTTGATTTATATCTTTCTTTTTTTCAATATTGAATATAGGTGGTTCAAACTAACATACAACAAAAATAATTGATACTATCTATAAATTTGAACTTTCTTTGTAGCTGCAGCTACAAAATTATAATTTTGGTTGTTGTTGTTGAATGGACAATAGTAGAAATCAAAAATCCCTATTAGATTGTATACAGGAGAGATCGACAGTAGTTTCTAGAATAAAATTTAGAACACAATTGTAAAATACCATGGAACCCCAGAACTTGACCGCCAAAGTAATCGAAGTATGCGGAGTTTGGCACAAAATATTACACATAAAAAAAATCAAAAAAACCATTGAAATTCAACCCGTCTCACGTGGCTTTTGCAAACAAAGCAGAGTTTGTCCTATGGTCATATACTGCTAATTGGTATTCGTTGATGTTGACTATGGACTCGATTGCATCGCTTCACCATGGACAAAATAGTGTCAAGTTCTGGGGTTTTCTATTGTAAGATGATGATGATTATTCTTGAAAGAAAAAAAAATCAGACATTTTTGTCAACTTTTCTTCTAAATAAACTTTGACACAAACTGACTTTTAAGCGTAGAATTAATTTGTTTAGAGGAGCAGTATTTTTGTATTTTTAGGTTGTACAATTTTCATTGCTTCTTCTATAAGTTATCTCATGTGATTATTGTACCCTAATTTGCTTCAATGTATTGCAATATAATCATTTCACATCTTGAAAAGTCTATTAATTTATTTCTCAAAAGTTAACTATTTTTAGTATAATAAAAATTTCTAACTCAAAACCATTTCATTTTAAAACTATTGTAACCGTCTAAAACTACTGCTAAAACTGTCTTCGGCTAATTTAAATGCTGTGTTACATTAATAATATCTGGCATAACTTTTATGTGGATAGATTAATAACAGATTGATGCAAGTATGTTTTGTTAAACTCAAACCATCTTCCATTAATTGAGATTAAAGCAAAAGTGTCTCAAAAACTATCATGAAATTGATGAAGTAAGGAGTAATGGAGGGGAAATGATTCTATATTTAATGAGACATATTTGGCTAAAAAGGTGTTTGACAGAACCAAAGTATCTCACCAAATTTCATTGTGAGCAAATATCTTCTTATATCGTCTAAATAACTCAAGCATATCTTATGTTCATTCCACCATTTAAAAAAAAAATAAAAACTACAATAAAATAAGCAAATATTTAATATTCCATCAACAGAAAATTTAGATGTATTTTTTTTTTAATTGTTCTTTTGAATATTTTATATCTAAGAAGATTAATCTTATAAGACACCGTTATGTTATTCCCTGTCACTATGTAAGTTCATCATTTTCTCAAGACATTTAAATGTGAATTTACAAGCATATGAGAGCTCTAGATATTGGACTATTATTTTCTTTTTCCCTTTACATATTTAAAACCTCGATAGCAGATGGTGTCGAAAAAAAAAAGAAAGAAATCCACATAAATAATTTAGTAAAACTACAAAATTGACATCTAATAATAATTTATGAAGTTATTAGATAAGTTGTATGTCATTAATATGAGTTTATTTATGCTTCTTTGAGCTCAAAAACATGAGTGCTTTAACATTGTTTAATTTGCTACATCATTTAATATATAAAAATGTAAATATATTGAACTTGAGAGTAGAGATACAAACCTTCTCCTTGTAGACTTTTTAGAAAGAATCTTTCCAAGTTGCACATAAAGCGCCCATGATAATAAACAAATAATAGAAATGAGAAGATACGACTGAATTATATTAGTATTAACATAGTTATATATATTTAAGGTATGTCCATAAAGTAATATTTGATAAGTAAGAAGATAGGTGAGAAAAAAATATACATATACTACTAAAAAAAAATTATTACAGCATGAAATCTAAGATAATGATTAAAGTTCAAATACGCGATACTTAATAAATATAGCTTTTTTGGCCGTAGAAATGAATATTAACCATGTGTGAAAGGTTTTTGAGATCATGGGTGAAGTAGTATGTTTATATATACTTGTACATAAATGCCAATTGTTCAGAATGTCATGCCAAAGAGGCTTCCATACCTATCTATGCCTAATTTTTCTTTATTTAAATGTACATAGTTTAGGATTTTACACGCTCATAACGTCTTATTCATTTACAATATTCATAACACTGGTCAACAAATTCGAAGTATCAAAAATCCTAAGGAGTATGAGTATAATAAAAGCTATTTAGTTTTGGACGCTGATTTCAATTTTTTTTTAAATCAGACTCTACTTTTTGAGTTAATTTGGCCCATTTTCCAACTTCAACTTCAATTTAAGCCTAGAAAGATTCTCACTTTGTCCATTCAAAAATAATGATTCGCTAATGTGTATTTAATGCAAATTCCATTTCTAGTCTTTGTTTGAACCTAAAGGGACTTCTGGGGGCATAGACGGTTAGAGTAGGCCCAAAAGTCAGCCATATCCTTTGTATTCATATAACGCCTTGAATATTACATAAAATGGATTAATAAGGTGTACATTAAAGAGCAAAGATCCATAGCTTTGAAACAAGATCTCAAGAGTCCAATAAGACTCCTTAACTAAGGGGAAATCGTCCATCTAAATGTGTAAATTTTCATTCAATTTCGAGTCAAAATTCGCTAGAAATAAAATGCTCAGGTAGAGCTACAAAAGTAGTAATTAGCTGAAATCCTTCTACTCGCTACTATTTCAACCTATTACAGTTGATTTTTAGTAGCTCTACCGATAGTTAGAAGTTAGGATTGTACATATTCATTACGTCTTATTTATTTACAATAATATTGACACAGGTCAACAAATTTTTCATTTTGACAAATTTATAGTTTCACTCATAAGGTGTTAGTGTATGAAGCAAGCATAGAAAAACTGTTAATTTTAAATTTTGATTTTCAACGTTTTTCGATTAACTTATTAAGGGTGATTTAGATACGTGCTATGATGCATAATCATAAAAGTATCTCAATAAATAAGAACAAAAAAAAATTATTCAACGTCATATTTTAAGTAAAATTGAGTACTAGGTACAGAAAGAATAACAAATTAGTAAATAAATATTTCAATTTATGAATAATAAACTCTTATAATTTTGCTATAATTGGCGTGTTCTTTTGTTTGTTTGTTTTTTTAAAATTTGATCTAATAGAACTTAATTTTGTATGTATTTAAAAATTCATCTTGCCTTTTTAATGAAGAAAAAAAAACATACAAATACCAATTTTTATAGGAAAAAAAACCCGATGAATGATTAATTGGTAGTTTTGTAGTTCTGTTTTTTGAGGAAGATCTTTTTATTTCAACAGTTTCATATGGAATGAACATAAAATCAAATAAATGTATCTTTGAGTTGATTTATAGAGTACAAAGAAAAATTGTTACATTAATAAGAAAAGTCAAATGGAACTACCTATCTAAAGAATATTTTATCAGTACATTAACTTTCAAACAGTAAATTCTATGTTCATAAAGCTCCCAATCGTAGTTAATTTACTAACAAAATCTACTTACAATACAACATTCTGATATTTTTCCGCGCGGGAATAAAGGCTAGGAACATTTCCAACCAGTTGGGATGCTCTTGCACACTACTGTATATTTAGTTAAAGACAAATTTTAGGTATCTGAGCTATCATAAAGAGATGTTAACTCAAACTCTTCCCGCGAGAAAAGGGATGTGATTTTTACCCTATATCCATGTGTCCCCTATCATCACCAGATCTGAATCCATTGGATTATAGCATATAAAGTGTTGCCAAGAGGGAAGCCTGTCGGGCATTCTGCAGGAATTTGGATGACCTAAAGACTTCTCTTATTGCAGCCTGGGACAAAATGAATGAGGCATACACCATGAAAACTTGCTTTGTCTTTAGTGTCCGTTTAGAAACTGTTTTGATAGCTAATGGAACTCATATTAAATGAATCAAATAAAGTTTTAATTTTATATCTCGTATTGTTCTTGAGATATATGATCAAATATTATTGTACTAACATTTGTTCAGATTTCGGTCACGCACACTATCCATATATATATATATACTTGTTTGTATTTCAGAAAGACCTTTGATTGAATATATATTTATTTAAGCAAACTCTTGGATTCTGAAAAAAAAAATATCTTCAATAAGCTTTTGATAAAATAGAACAATTGTATAATAATTTCAGATCTGTTTAGCCTGCGTGTCATGATGGTATTAATATCATTGATCCTTGAAATATATAACGACAGGAGATGTACATACATACATACATTGTTTGATTCCAATTTTTCATCTACTATATTGGAATTCCATATAATATAGAATAAAGGGAATATTTATGATTAAAAAGAAAAGAAAAGATTTTTTTAGCATGAAATAATTTAAAGAAAGTAAAAAAATATCACAGACTTCAGTTGTTCTATTTGTTTACAATTTATATTTCTTTAATTTAAAAAATGACACTTCATCTTTTTGTTAAGTAAAAATATTTATTTTTTGAAATAGTAAAGTATAATTTTTCTAATACCTTCAATTATTGAGATTTTTGAACAACTAGTGTTTACTACAAATTTGGATAAGTTGCAAAATAGTATTAAATAATACTTGAGGTGGGGACTCAAGACTTATGATTTGATTTGAGTTTATTTCTTTTAACTAAGGAAAAATTGACCATCTAAATGGGTAAATTTTGATCCAATTTCGAGCAAAAATTTGTTAAAAATCAAAGACACACTGTAGGGCTTGCTAAAGTAGTCGCAGACAGAAGGATTACGAAATCAGATGAAATCCTTTTGTGCACTGCTCCTAAAGTTTTTTTTTTGGTATCTCCACCGTGAGTCATCATTTTGCTCGAAAACAAGTGAAAATTTACAGATTAAGGTGCACGATTTGGCCGATTTTTGAGCATACTCCCGTCCCCTACACTTCTAGGATCCCCTTAAGGTAAAAAAACAACAACTGGAAATAGAATTTGCATTAAAAACTCTATCGAATCATCATTTTTAATGCACAAAATGAGTGGTATCCTTCTAGGCTTAAATTGAAGTTGAATATGGAAAATGGACCAAAAAAGTAGAGTCCGATTTCTCAAAAAATGTCGGACTCTCGAAAAAAAAATACATAGCGTGCGAAACTGAATAACTTTTATTATACTTATACCCCTTAGGATTTTTGTTAAGTCAATTTAAGTTTTCCCCTTTCTTTTTTACTTAACACATCAAACAAATTGAAAAAGTGAAAAGTAAAAATATGTTAAACTGTTTTTACATTTGTTTTAGAGAAATAAAAACGTTAAAAGTTGTAGGCTTTTGTTACTTATAAGTATACCTATATTTATACTCACTGCTACTTATGTTAGTACGTAGGTATATACGCATAAATATTACTCAGGTTTCAGTTGAAGCAACAATGAACAAACATACTAATAATAAATATATATATATGTATTTGAGTATCAATCCAAGAAGGTTCTGTTTTGATGTACTTACATGTAAAATTGTACATTGATATTTATTGGAGTGTCCCCATCTTAATTATTTTGATAAGCAATTTTTTTCTCTCTAAAAAATATCATTTTTGACAAGGTCTTGACAATTTTTTTTTTAAATATAGCGAAATTTGATTCAAGGTTAACTATTTGCAGACTCCATAAATCTAGTGCATTTTTATTTTAAAATCTAAGTAAGTAGTTTGAGAGAGTGATGTAGTTCTGAAGAACAGTCATGGTCTCGAGAATAACCTTTTAAGGTCTCGACCCCTTAAATTCTTGATCTCAGTGTCAATGACTTAGAGGAAAGCACTAGATTAAAAGTGAACTTCAGAAAAAAAAAGTAAAGTGGTCTTGTTCTAAACACAGATTTTGGTATGTTTGAGCTACAGTTTACTATTTTATTGGCACAAGTAACAGAAAGGGGTAAGAGAGAGAGTTCAAAGGCCAGCTAATATAAGAACTCTTTAAGAGGAAGAAATAAAATGTTGGTAGCATCTTTGTACATTTTGAACCACTATAAAATCTCTTAAGCCTACATACTTGCTTCTCCTAACGGCTATTTGTAAATAAGATTGACTGAAAAAGCTTTTAGACTTGTTGTATGTGGTTATAGCATTAATTGCAGCAAAATATTATACTATGTCATTAGAACGTTTTTGATTTTTAATTCACGACTTGTTTTTATTTACGTTATTAGCAAAAGTCCATCAAAAATTACTCTCAAATTTGAAAATGTAATCTAACTGTTAAAGAAAGAAAGAAAGATTGTTTAATCGACTGAAAAAAGTTTGTTAATAACAAACATTATATCTCAACATATTTGAATAAAAAAAATATGAAAATTTTAAAGTTTTTAAATGGTACATTACTCTACAAGACAAAATGAATAAAATTATGATGTAAGAGCTTCACAAAATTTGAAATTTAATGTTGACTATACATGGATTGGGTGGGAGGGTTAAAAAACTAAGGGTCATCCAGTTCTTTTTACAAACATATACTCAAGTCTTTATGTTGAATATCCAAGTTGAACGTAACTGATATACACAAACTCACTCTCTAAGCAAAAATCACATATCGAAATGACCCCCCAAAATGTGCCTTTTTAGAAGGGACCCAGAGTGAAAGTTGTACATTTAAAATGAAGTAACATGCATCTAATTTAAAGATACTAAATGCATTTAAGTATTGTATTATGCTGAATCCCTTAAAATTTACAAACTATACGTAGAAGAAAAGGAATTAATGACATGATGTTGTTCAACTATGAAAATCATGCATCAATTTAAAAAATTGATTGGATTATATTGCATATGTATGTATATATTTAAGAGAAAGATGTCTTCTTAAAAATATGCCTATATATGCTTTCTATCTTTTTTTTTTTAAGCATAAAAAGGTAAATGAGATGATAGCTTCGTCTTAAATATTTCGGAAACTCGATTTCCTGATTTTTACGAAAAAATACTAAGACCGGATATTAAATATATCAAATAATATTCATTGCGGTTATTTGTAGGTACTATGATATATTTATCTTATGATTGAAGTTAGAAAATTGCTCAAGAATTAGCATAAGTAAATCTATAACGGAATAAGAGAACTAACATTCAAACGATCGTTTTGTATCATTAGCCTACCTATATTTTATAAAAATATTTAATTACTCTCCTGTACATATCATGATTTTTTATATTATAAAAGTAAAGAAAAAAAGTTATACGTTTTTTATAAAGATAAATTCTATTGCAAAAATAATGAAACTTTGAAACGGAAATGTCAAAGACTCAAAAAAAAAAAGAAAAGAAAGCAAGCCAATATTATTTGTAATTTTTTAGTTTATTTACTTCCTTTTTGACATTACCTTTGGTAAAATATTTTTTAAATAAAAACAAATCAATGTTCACATATTTAAATTTTTTTAACAAAAAGTTTTGTGTGACAGAAATAATGCATGATACTATTTTTGAATGTGGAATAACCTAAATTTGATGCATCAATCATATAAAGTATTAAATTTCCTTATTTTCTATTATTTTTTTCTGAAAAATGCTCATAGTTAATCTTCAAAATAGATTTTAAATAGATATAAGTAATGTAATTTAGAGCCGATATATTGGTCCTATTATTAATTTTAGATAATTTTAGATTTATTGGTAATTGACCATAATTGACGAATATTATTATGAATATTTTATTTATCTGAAATAAATAAAGATCCAACTTTTTTAAATGAAAAGTGTAATCCAAAAAATAGGATTAAATGTTTTTCATTACTAAATTAACCATTGAAAATGCAAGCGTGGCCAAAATAATTGATTTTTTTTTTTTTCAAATATGAATAATATTTCTGAATCTGATAATAATGAATGTAATTTAAGGTATCCCTTTTAACTGTCATTTATCTGTTATCTGAATTAAAAAATTAAAAACTTGTACATTAAAATATAAGTTAATCTCTAATTTAAAAATTATCAGAAGCGAAATTTTAGGATATATTTTCTCAAAATTACTTGGAAGACAATGAATCTGTAGATAAAAAATCATGAAGTAGCAAGAATTCACTAGAAAATAAAAAACTCACAACAGTAGAGCTACTAAAAAGCAAGTGTACTCGACTGACGTAGTAGCGTGCAGAAGAATTTCAGCTAATTTTGAATCATTTTGTGATATTTATTACTTTAGTAGCTCTACCGTGAGTCTTTGATTTCTAGCGAACTTTTGCTCGAAGTTGAAGTAAAATTTACACTTTTGGATGAACGATTTCTTTTTGGAATAGGATTCTTATTGGGTGTTTGAGATCTCGTTTAAAATCCGTTGATCTCAGCTTTTGAATCCATTCCTTATTAATCCATTTCATGTAATATTCAAGGAGTTATTTATGTACAAAGAATTTGTATTGTTTTTGGGCCTACACCGGTCACTTATACCCCCAAGAGTCCCTTTAGGTATAAACAAAGACTGGAAATGGAATTTACATTAAATACACAGGCGGATCGTTATTTTTTAATGAACAAAATGAGTATCCTTTTAGGCTTAAATTAAAGTTGAAGTATGAAAATTAGGCCAAAAAAGCTAAAAAAAGTAGGGCCCGATTTTTTGAAAACCTTAAAGCTCTTGAAAAAAAAACTACAGATTTGAAATTGTTTTGCAAAACTAAATAACTTTTATTAACCTTATACCCGTTAGGATTTTTGACATTTCAAATTTGTTGACCCCTGTAAATTAAATAAATTATTTTGTATAGGAATTTCCTGTTGCTACGACTATACTTTTCCATCTTTAATAAATTTGCAAGATATTTTGATGTAATTTTACACACAAAAAACACAATATTATTAAGTTATGATTTATAGTTATTTGATTGTTGTTTCTTTACTCCAATCAATAACTTTTTTTTCTTTCTTTCTTTTTCAAATTGCCATGATTAAGCAGTGTAGGTAAAAAACTGAAAGAGTCCTTTTTCATTTGTAATATACATACATATATTACCAAAAAAAAAAAGCACACACAATTTAAGTTATTATAATACATAAATTTTAAACCGCAATAATATTTGTATATTTTGCATACGGTTATACATTTATATGCAAAAATATAGGACAAATAATCAATCATTTTTTTTTTTCTTTTCTTACAACATAAATACTGAATAAAAAGGTTTTTTAAATATGTTACAAGTTAATTGTGCTCTAAGTATTTTTACATGTTTTGTAAACGAGAGATAAGCATATTACTTATCAAACATTTTTTTTAAGAAAAAGAAACCTTTTTCCTTTGAATAAAACATAATCATGTAGAAGTAATCTGCTACTAAGTGCAATGTGGATAATTGTAAAAAATAAACAAATCGTTTGATAATGGTAGAGAAATGATAAAAAAAAATTATATTCGATATTTTTATGCCGTGAAAAAAACAGCTATATTTATGTATTTATACGTAATTGCAAAATAAAATTCAATTTTACTACAAAATTCGATTTATATGCATATTATACAGTATAATCTTCTAAGATTTTTCCTTATTGATAATTAATTCACTCACCAAATACTTTACTAATACCTAAAAAATAATAAGAAGTATCATCACACTTAGATAATTTGACTTAATTTAAAGTTTAATAAATGTCTACTTAACTTTTGAAAAGTATATGTAATTTCAACAGTTGTAACAAAATATGAAAAAAATATATGTGGATAATAAAAAAAGTATATTAATATGTTACTTTAAGGCTAAATTATTTTATGTTGATTATCATAAAATTTGTTCAAGTTATTATTTTTTTAAGGGGAATTATCAAGTGCAAAAGACAGACTGCAACACACACTACTTTTGTGTAGCAAGGAAATTAGCATTAATAATATATATGAACCTATTTGCAAAGTCCACACACTCAAGGGAGCAATATTCGTTCATAAAGACCAACTTGTTGAAGCAGCATCCCTTATATTAAAAGGGATAAACAAATTGTGAATAAATAATAACAAAAAACTGTCTAGTAAAACAAATGTTTGTATTTTATGTATGTATTTATAGGAATACTATAATTTTGTAATTTTTTATTTAGGGATGAGATAAAATTATAAATGTCACTAAAAAAAAAACACACATATTTTTCTGGGAAAATTCACTTTTTTTATTTATTTTGAAAGGGGCCCTGTCAACTTAAGTTTTTATTATTATATTCTTCTTTCTTTTTTTTTTTGTTACATTATTTTGAAACGAGGAAGAGAGAATTTTCTGCGTGTGTCTTTTTATTTCAATCAAATAAATTGCTATGCTGGTAAAAAAAAAAAAACATACACATATGAAAACAAACATATCTTGGCTAAAGAAAAAGTTTGTACTTATACAATAGATTAGACATAATTTGTAGCTAAAAAAAAAGATATAAAACTTTAAATTTGTTTAATTTTATGCATAATAAAAGTTATGAAGAGTATGCGTGTTTGAGTGCCAGCATAAAGAATCATTTCAAGTACCTTCACTCTCTTTCTTTATTCATCATAAGAAATTTGAATGAAAAGGTTAATTATATATGTATATTATTCAAGGAGAGTGAAAGTTTTCAAAAGACTTGCTATATTTTTGTTTACGTATGTGGTCCTAGAACAGACATGGGCAAACTAAGGCCCGCAGGTCTTATACGGCCCGTTAGACAATTTAATCCGGCCCACCGAGCTTGCACATTACAGGCAACGCTTTATTATATTTGGCCCTCAGGTCAATGTACTGCTGTGGCCCATTTTTCAAATTTTATAACCCATAGTGACCCACAAGTCAAAAAGTTTGCCCATCCCTGTCCTAGAAGCTTCTCTGATAGATATACGTAATTTGTAAGAACACCAAGTGATGTACAAACTATAAAACATTGTTATCGTTTGTATTCCATCTTGCAACCTTTATTTTGACAGAAAGAGAAAGAGAGAAAAAGTTCAAAATTCCGCTAGTACCGATGTAGTCAGCCAATTTTTCACTACTCAAGAAAAATTACACAAGGTCATATATTAAAATTTGAAATGTCAAAAATTATAGGGGGTATAAGTATAATAAAAGTTATTCAGTTTTGCACGCTGATTACAAAATCAGCTGAAATCCTTCTGCAGGCTACTACTTCAGTCTAATGCAGTTGTTTTTTAGTAGCTCTTCCGTGAGTCTTTGATTTCTAGTGGATTTAAAGAACAAAATGAAAATTTACATCTATTTAGATGGACGATTTCTTCTTAGTTAAGGATTATTATCAAACGCTTGGCATCTCGTTTGTAAGCTGAGGGTCTTAGCTCTTTAATACATTCCTTATTAATCCCTTTCATGTAATACTTTAAGGGGTAATTTAAGTACAAACGATTGGGCCGACTTTTGGGCCTACTCCCACTTCTTACGCCCCTAGGATACCCCCAAGGTCAAAATAAAGACTGGAAATGGAATTTGCATTAAAAAAAAAACTAGCAGATTATTATTTTTGAATGTACAAAATGAGTATCCTTCTAAGTTTCTAAATTGAAGCTGAAGTTAGAAAACGGGCAAAGTTAGCTCAAAATGTAGGGTCAAATTTTTTGAAAACCATTGAACTAGCTTGACATTTTACATCCCTTGAAGATTCTTGGCTATACTGCTTTCGAAGCTTATGACTGATGAACTAATATGGCTACCTGTGGGATCCACCATGTTTTTTTCAAGATGTATATATGAGTGTTACTCAGATATCCTCATCGAGAGGTAATCTAATGTAGTTTTATTTTCTTTATCTTTTTCTGTTTGAAGTCAATCTGGGGAAACGCTGAGTAATTCTTCTAGAATATAGATAAATAAAGTTTTTTTTCCGTTATGTACCTAGATGTCAGAAAAGAAGAATAAATACATAAATACAAAAGAGTATTTAACTCTAAATTAAATTTAAAAAACATAGTGAAGATATATCAAAAAAGAGTAGTAAATAAATTGAAATTTCATATTACTCGAATTAGTCAGAGCCCCATCTATTCGAAGTTAAAGAGGCTTTACTCTAAATAATTTTTGTTGTTAGAAAGCCATCTACTTTTAAAGGACTATAAAAATGTACATACATAAATTTTAAATTGTTAAAGTACTATTTATAAATATAAAATCGGATCAAAATGATGTAAATAACTGTTTATCCGTTAATCTTAATGTAGTGAATGATATTTCACTACATTTCTTTGAAAATGGACTCTACTTACATATTTATATTTTAAAGAAACTTTTAAAATAGTACGCGCAGATTTACCATTATTAACCATTTCAAACATTTATATACCAAATATATATACAATACATCACAAACCTTGAGTATATTCTCAATACACTTTTTTGAACCTTTGCCAAAATAAATATAAATATTGACTTAAATTATACCATTATCTTACAAACTAAAGAATTGTGTATAAATATATATGTATATAGACCCTTGTATTTATTTGATGAAGTTTAAATCACTTGACATCAAAATATTGACAAATTTTGTAGACTTCTGTTGGTTTGAATAATTGAGTTCCTTACCCATTTACATACATATATGATTTCGTCGTTTAGATCTATTAAAAAACTATGATGGATCAAAATATTCAAATAAATTATCAAGCAGCCAATCTAATAACTTTTCAGAATTTGCATATTAATCACATAATATGAGAGTGTAAATAAAAACATGGAACTTGTTATCTCTTATGCAAATAATTAATTAATTAATAAAAAAGTTATTGAAAAAAGTTCAAAAAAACTTGTAATTCCTTTATAATTATTAAGTAACTTAAACATAAAGTTTGGCCCTCACAACACAGAGAGCGTAAAAGAGATAATTATATTCTTCTATTGATCTTTCTAATATTTTTTCTACATCCGATAGATGTTGATATGTACTGTACCTAGATACTGAGTAATCGATCCATCTTATTATGGCTTAAAAAAAAAAGATGCACCTTAGAAGTTTCTCTTCCATCATGGTAAAATGCTCATATCACATTAGAAAGATATGTTGTGTACATATGTTAGATGTTGCATTGATAGGTTCACGAAGGATGTTTTGAATAATTAAATGGATTGTATTGGATTTAAATAATATTTATATTTGGATAGATTTGTTTGACAATAATTATATTCTATAAACTACATTCATATATGTGTCAAGTTAACAAGAAACCAAGTTTATCTTAAATATTTCAAAAATGACTTAGAACTGACTCATATTCTTGAAGACATTCTCTTTCATTTGTATTACTAGGCAATTTCGATTAATTAAATAGTGACTCCAATAATTGCAACTGTATTATAAGGAAAAAATACCGGCTACAATCAAGAATAAAAAACATCTGGTATTTCTGACTATGTACTGAGTCATGATGAACATGATAGCGGATTAAGTTGATTATGAATAGCTCTTAAACAAAGGGACTAATTTTAGCCAACTGTCTCTAAAAAAAATATCTGGGGCTATGAAAAATATGGATGTTTAGGGACCATATCAGCTCCATATGCAGTCGAAATATTTGTCCAATTGCTCTATTGGATAGGCAACAATCCTAAATTTCTCGATTGAATGTAACATTTTAGCAAAAACCGTACGGTAAAAGTCTTAAAATGACTCCAAAATATTTAGCCGTTATATTTATGAAGTAAAGAAACTTACAAGTGGATTTTCTTCTTTTCAATATTTGAAAAGAAACTTCCTTTCTTTTTAACTTGACACATATTCAAATACAAAAAAAAAGCAGAAAAAATTACTTTTTTTCGTCTTTTCATTATTATAACTGTCTAAGTTTCATGTTTAGGGGATAAAATTATCACAAAATATTATTCAGAGGACATTAAATTAGGACTTGACAGATATGAATTTTTTAGACTCCACACCTGTGCCCATGATTTGGGAGCTACAAACCCAATAATTAATAAATGGGTTATTTTATTTTACAATCTTTCTGACCTAAGAGCAAATAACCATGCACAAAACTCCCAAATATGAACACTACAAAATTTTCCTCATCTCTATACAAAAGCAAATTGATTCTACGCCCAGATTTTGAAAAAAAATTATTTTACATCTTAATTTTTTTTCAAATTGTGAACTCAGTTTGTTTATTTGGTGGCCAGAGTTTCGAGTTAACCCTTGTTTTTAGTCCTGGAATAATAATTGATAGTTTAAAGTGACGTCAGAGCCATTTATAGTTTCCTTAATTGTCGTCAAGGTCAAACATTTTAATTAAGGGTAAGATACCTTTCAGAAAGTGTCCCGTTTGAGCTTTCAATGGTTAAGTACTTTAGAAATTTGAACTCATCTAGGTAGACAACAAAAATTTCATTTTTTAATTTGAAGAATTGGATCTGGTTTTTTAGAGGAATAAATACAATGTCGGTAATAGTTGGCAAATTTGTTCAATTATCTGTTTTTATATAGCTGCTTCGAGTCGGAAGATTTAATCGGTCAGTATATAATAATTATTTATATCATAAAAATCTATGAAGTAACCTACAAAAATTGCATTTTTGTTTGATTATATAAGCCAATGAAGTACCGGGTTTCCGAAAACCTGAAAAAAAAGTATATTACATTTTATACATTCAAAACCTGGGAAAAATATCGAAAATATGAATACACTTAATAAATAAAGTTGTCTAGCATATATATTTTTTTTGTATGTTAAGTTTTGCCCTTCTTTCTTTTGAGAGAGGGGGAAGACGGGAACAGGAAATGGCTCCTTCAAATGACTCATTTCTGTTTCCTTGCAACCCAAATAAATTGTATATTTGTATATAGGATATATTAGAGAGAGAGACATTTAAAGTGAGTAGAAGGATGATGTCGACACACTTCTTGTGAGGTTAAATAAATAGTTTTAATTTGTAAGGGTTTTTGTATATAACAAAGGGGATCTTTCTACAAAGATCTCTTCTTGAGAGAATAGATTATATATCATTAGTGCTATCGTATATGAATGTAGTTTATATGTGTATCTATCAATATCTAAAATATGTGTAACGGTTTTAGTTACAATGATTCAGTGTCGTCATACATAAAGAAGTGGAAAATATCCTTGGATACCTTTAACCTATACTCTCAAATTTTTTTTTAATAAATATGTAGGAGAAAATCCTTTGGTAATAACGGATTGACCCGAGAACAGAACAACTTACTCTACGCATACACTTGATCAAAAAAAAAAAGGGTTTCATTCAAGTATTTGAAAACATGCTATAATTGAAGTATTATAGTTGATTGTTTTATCTTAACTACATATTATAATTCATGCTACAAGCATTTGATTGAACTTCTTGAAGTCTATATAAATTAACTCTGCTTTTCAAATCTCTTATATAACATTTATATATTTATATTCTTAAAAATCCTTTTTTATTATGAGAGTTAGACATGAAACATTCAAAAAAAAACTTTGAGAAGAACTGACTTTAAAATAAATATTATGTTTCCATTTTGAAGGAAAGTATATGTATGTTTATAATGACCACCATTATTGCTTTTAATGTAAAACATGAATCATAAAGTATTGCTTTTTTATCGATAAATTGTTCAACCTTAATGCAAAAAAAAAAAAAAAAAAAAAATTACACACGCACGCACACAAAAGTAATTACTCTAGAAATAAGTTTATTTGATTGCTTATTGCATATTGTTTCACACCCCATTTGAGAGAAAAAGGAATTAAGTGTTGATGTTATTTCTAGGAATGTAAATAATATGCAAATCGGGCTTGTAATAAAAAAAGAAAGAGAAAATCATCTACCTGGTAACTCTAACAATTTGATGAATGTTGAGAGTGAAACAGCTTGAGCTGTCATGACGTTTGACTGAGCTACAAGCTGCTATTCTCCATTATATATACAACAATAAATAATAACATAGACGAGAGGCAGAAAATTAACTGAAATTAATGTCAGGAAATTATATATTTTTAACTAATAATAATTATACGATGACTTGAGCCCTTTTTGTTTACATTTTATATGCTTTATTAACCTTACTGCATGTATTCCTTCATGTGGGATCTTTACTATCAGGTAGATGTTCTCCCCTCAGTAATATTGAAAAAATGATAACAGCTTTAGAAAACAAAAAGACCTGTTTGAAGAGCCAACTCCACTTTTTTATTACAAGGCCGATTTGCATATTATTTACATTCCTAGTTATTTCTTATTAATTATTTAGACTTTACGGTCCCCCTCCCCCTTACATCTTGTTTGAAAAAAAAAAAAAAAAAAAATACACAGTAAATTGTTCCAATTTATTTATTCTAATATGAAGTGTTCTTATTAATATACAGTGATTTATAAATCTCTTATAAAAACCACTTAATCCTTCTCAAAAAAAAGAAGAAAACAGACTTCTAAGTTGTTGTTTTTTTCTACAACAATAATATTCTTGCGTGGACTTATACTCATTTTAAAGTAAGATAGTTTTGTGTCCTCATTTGTATGTTTTGGATACATACCCAATATACTTTTATACCTTGTGACATCTAGAGAATGTAGATATCTTTTTGTGTATCTTGTAACATTTATTTCTCCATAAAGAGTATGGGTGATAAAGACTCCCCAAATTGTTCACAGCTGTACATTTCAATTAAAGGAATGAAAGGTTTAGAGCATTGGTATAGGGAAAAGAAATAAAAAAAAAATCGAAAGTTGTCAACAATATATTTTATAATTTTGATTTAAATGTTACATTAAGTAAGTCCTTTTCATGAATTTTTTTTTAAAAACCATGTTTTTATTAATTAAGTTGTGTACCATCTGTGCAGGCCTTGTGATCACAATTTTACATCATTTCTAAAAAAAATCAATAGCATAATTGATGTCAGAATGACGTCTCCTACCCGTTCTGGATAATAACGTGTATACTGTCAATACTTATAACTAAAAAAAGGCAAAAAATTACATCTCAATTGAAAAAATAGTTTATTTATTTGTTTGCTATGAAAGTAACAAGGGATGTCATTTTGACATATCCGACCATTCTAGTGCTCTATTGTGAAATCCGCTGTGAATAGCTCATAAAGATAACTAATAATAGTTAAAAATATTTTACAAATTGACGTAATGCATAATTACGTGATAATTTACAATAAATATATTCCTGTTGTATGACTGAGACATCAATTATTATTATTATTATTATCGAATCTTTCTATTACTTCAAAGGTTCGAAAATAAAAAGAGTTCCTTCATCAAAGAGAATAACCATGACGATCCGATACGACTTGTGTACTTATGTACAATAGTATAATATGTATGATCTAACTTTTAGTAGTAAATTCGAGGCCTCTAGAATGATGTTACAGTTTTTTATTTTCTTTTAAAGAAGGTTTCATACCAATTTTAGAGGAAAGACTTAATCATAATTTATGAGGATAGGGAGTTATATTTATGTTTTTATTATATAATGTGTGTTTGTATGTTTTTGTTTTTACTTACTGCAATGTCATCTCTGATCATAGAGGTTTAACACCTAGTAGGATCACAGTTATTTATTCTAGGGCTTAATAATTGGAAATAATATTTGGTATGCAACCTTCTTCAATTAATAGTATTAAAGCGACTATAAAGTTTAGTGTTAGGTGAGGCAGCATGATGAGTCAAAATGGATGTGTGTGTTTTTATAGTCAATTTTCTATAGAGTACTAAATGCTAACGTTACTTTTGTTATCATTCCATATCTTTAAGCTATTTACATAGACAATTTATAATCATGGAGAAGATAGTTTATTTTTGTTTTTGTTTTTGGCTCAATTACGCTTAATAAAAGATTGAAACTAACTTCGTGGCCAGGAGCTGTTGTTGTGAGCCGTTGAAACCGTTAAAAATATATAAAACGGAATAAAAAATTAAGAATGAAATAAAAAATTTTTTAGGACTAAACAACGAGAACCTTTTTCAATTTTTTATTATACATAGAATACTGATCGATATTACAGATTATGAAAAATCAGTTCAATTCAATCTCACACCCATCTTTAGGGACCTAACGAGACTTTTATACATGAAATTTGCATTCTAATGAAACTTAAAATGTATATAAAATACTAAAGAATAATTAAATCTGGTGAACAATGGATTCATTTGTTGCAATCAATCCCTTTCTATGTACAGAGGTTACACTATCTCAAATATCTCGTCAATGAGTGAGTTTTGAATTTAAAAAATCCAAATACAGCACAAGGATCAATAATTCAAATAATAAAGCAAAACAATAAGAGGTTCTCACAAAAAAAAAATACTTTAACTCCTCAAAATTATTTTTTGTACAGGTAAACAAAAATATCTGATTTTTAAAAATATATAATCGACATTTTGGCTATAGTTTTTTAGTGTGTAATAGAATGGGCCTGTTTCTACTGTTCCATGAGTTCTCTATGCATGCATAAACAATGTGTAAATACAACGTTTTAGAGTGGATTATACTTATTTATTCCTATTTTATTTTATATACCATGGGATATCAAACGATTCTTTTTTACATTTGACAATTTTTATCATTATTATTATTATTCTCGAATAAATCTTTTGTCACAAATTTATTTTAGAACTAATTCGAAAGATAATTACAATAAATTATTCTTGAGGGGTTTTGTCTTGATCACAAGGCATTTGTCTAAGAAAAAAATGTTATAAAAAAAAGTAGGTGCAATTTATAAAAAAAGAGGGATTTGAAAAAACTATAATCCCTTACGAGTCTGTCAATTCTTAATAAAGAAAATCTTTTTAAATCGACTAGTGAATAAAATCAGATTTTATATACATAATTGATTATTATTATTATTATTATTATTATTGATGATGTACCAATTCATATGGAATAATACACTTCATTTCAAAAAAAAAAAAAGAAAAAAAATGCTGACTCTGTTCATTTTATTAATATAAGATTATAAATAGATATATATTTATATAATTTCAAAATAAAAAAAGTTTTTTTGATTAAAATAATTTTGGATAATTGCCAGACAAATAAATTATTATTTGTTTTCTACAAAAGCACACAAAAATTACATTTTTTTTTTTTTTTTCAATTCATCAAAATATTGAAGACGAAAAACTAAGTTGATAATTGATTTGAAAACTTTCCTCTTTTTTTTTCTTTCTATCTCTCTTTAATGAATTTTTTTATCTTGCAGCAAAAAATACTTTATACACAACAACACGACAATTTAAAATATATATATATATATATATCGATTTTTGCTATTATACATACTGAAGGATAAAAGTTTTGTAGTGAACACAAAAAAAAAATATTTTCTAATAAATCATTTTTTGATTTGATTACAATTGTATGTGCAAAATAATTATAGATAAAAAAAATGAAATCTACAAATGAATAATTTAATCCGTATCTGAACTTCACTCTTAGTTTTGAGCCTTTCAATTCAAACATTTCTTTTTTTTACTGTATGCTATTTAATGGCATTATATGTATATTTAATACAATTGAAAAACCAATGAATATGTGCCAAAATTAAATTTATTTAATAGAGGGTCTTTCTTAAGGGTATTGTGTAAACTATTTATAAAAAGATATCATCAACTTTTTGGTAAAAGATTAAATTATTTGATGATACAACACGGATAGCTCCCTTAAAAGCATTTTTAGCTCCTAAGTAGTAGAATTCATAGACGGAGACTCAAAATATGTTATTCTTAAAATTCAATCAATAGTCCTTTTTGTAAGTTTTCCCTACATGTATATGTCCATTTATAGGAATGTAAATAATATGCAAAATACCGCTTGCGAGATTTTGTGGAGTTGGCTCTTCGAACAGTACTTTTTGTTTTCAGATGCTGTTATCATTTTTCCTTTATTACTGAGGAGAGAACATCTACCTGATAGTAAAGATCTCGCATGAAGGAATACATGCATTAATATTAATAAAGCTAATAAAATGTAAACAAAAAGGGCTCAAGTCCTCGTATAATTATTATTAGTTAAAAATATATAATTTCCTGACATTAATTCAGTTAATTTTCAGCCTCTCATCTATGGTAAACATAATATTATTATTTATTATTGATATCTTCATTTGTATATATATATATAATGGACAATAGCAGCTTGTAGCTCAGTCAAACGTCATGACAGCTCAAGCTGCTTCCTTCTCAACATTCATCAAATTGTCAGAGTTACCAGGTTGTTGATTTTCTCTTTCTTTTTATTTTACATACCCCATTTGCATATTATTTACATTCCTATCCATTTATTTTGTCACACAATCAAAAATGATAGAAGACATAAACTTGTACTGTTATAATTTGATGCAACTAGCAATCAAAATATGATTTCGTTATTTCAAAAAAACTAATAGAAAAAGAATATCAATTAAAAAAATTCATGAATTTTTCTTAAAGTTCAAAATATTATATGTACTTCTTATGATACATTATGAAGGAAATGTAGAAAAAACTTTAGAAGCAATCACTTTTATATAAAAGAATACTACCTAAATGTAAGTAAATTCTAACTCATGAATCATTTTAAAATTCGTATATGGTTGGGATTACTTTAAAATGACGTGGAATGAATTTCTTATATATGTACATATATACATACATATAAAATCAACTTTTAGAAAGCTTTACTTACAGAGTTTTATCCAAAAAGGTGGGAAATTGAAATGAAACAGTTTTTTTGGAGTATATTCACACAAAATGATTCAAATTTGTTTATAAATTTGTTATTATTCTGAATTATTTTAAAAAAATAATGTCTACAGTTGGTTGAAACCACAGCTATTATAAGCTTTGCTTTCCGCCAATGGGAGACTTTATGATCTTATGTAGGATCTTAAAATAGTTTGGAAATTGATTATTTGTTAGAACCATTGTGTTGCACTTTGATGATTACCAAAATGAATATCCAATAATATTCTATACGTAAAATAATCTTCAAAGAAGATTTGAACCTTATAAAATAAATTGATGACATAGTAAGGAACTATTTTATTTTGAAGTCAATATTCTACTTATTTCCTAGGTACTCAGTAGTTGAAAATAAATAAAAAGAGTTTGAACTTAATATCTACACAATTTATAAGACAATATTTTGAACACAAAACTACCTGATAGGTTTAAATGAATGTGTAGCAGCGTTTTTTGAATTGGAATCTCTGAGCAGGAGTCAAATGTATTTTTTGTTAGGAATAGATGGAGTGTCCCGTCACGGTGATTTTGGTAAATATTAACTTTGACATAAATAGAATAAAATAGGTTCATGGTCATCAAGAAGGGCTTGAACAACGAAAAGATCCTTTAGATGTGATTTAACGAATAAAGAAGGAACAGAAGTTAACCAGGAAGGATCTCTGACAACGGTGAACCCATTTGACGGATTGCATTCAATTGTTGTAGTCGGAAAAAAATACTGTCTGATATTTCCTTCAAATATATTAATTAACAAAAGAATGTAGGTATCTTGTGTTCAACTTTGATGTATTTAGATTAGACCAGGCCCAAATAATTAAGCAAGAAACAAACAAACAATATGACAATTTCACTAGTGTTATATAAGATCCGAGATACGGATTGATAACTAGATAGTACTGACCGACTAAAAATCAAATTATGTAAGGGTCTTTATGTCTCTAAAAATATTTATCAATGTAGTTTCATTAATAATAAATTAGGTTTAACATTTTCATTGCATTTATATATGCAGCAAAAAAAGATCCTGAGAAGACTTCTTGTGAGAAAATGGTCAATAAACTTGACTTCTTTTATAATATACATTTCTTTAAATTATATAAGTGATACTTTTTGATGAATTAGTTTGTAGCCCTGCTATTTAGGATAATATTTTAATGCTAGCAATACATTATTTAGCTATTTTTCTTTGGACACTCCTTTAACTTACTTAATGACTCATATACAGACAATATTAAATAGTGACGTGTGCTGTGAAATAGAGGAAGAAAGAAAATAATTATTTGCTTAAATGGAGTAGCCGATTTCAACTTTCTATCAAGTATTTACTGTGATGATGACTTAAACATCAAATAGCGCGGTTTTATATGAATATAATTGAATTAAAATAGATAATCCAAAAAATTCAGACTTTTTACATCAACAATATCTCCTGGGCAGGAAATACTTTCGGGCTTAAGGTCATTCTTTTATCCTTGAGAACATTCATGGTTATTTGTTATGAAGTCAATATAGCTAAATAGCTTGAAATAACAAGAAGAAGAAGTTTTTTTCTCTTTCTCTTTTAAATTTCAAGATATTGTTATGCTGCTATTACACAGTATAAAAGTTGTAATTTATATTTTGGAAACAACTGCTTGATGCCTTGTAGTATTAGATATAGTAAAACCCATTGGAGAGTATTGAAACAGTTTAAAATACTTTTTAAATACCAAAAAAAAAAAAATGTCATTAAGTAAGCAAGTTTAATTGTAAGAAAATGCAAATGACAAGGAGATATAAATTGATGTTGGGTGTGTCTCAATTTAATTTATTGCTTCAAGCCAACAACTTACCTTATTTTGTGAAGGGTAATGGATATATATGTATGTACATATATATTTATGTGAAGAGAGATAAAGCCTTAGTTTTATTCTTTTCTACTTAGTTTGTAGGTAGTAAAAAATACATTTGTCAAAGTACTAGAAGATAATTTCCTATTAAGAACAAAAGCAAATCCTTTGTTGATCCACCTAAATATCTATATACTGAGTATATATGTGAGCCCTCGTTACAAAATCTGTATCTTTTCCAAATAAATGAATTCCCTGAATCTTGTAACTACTTAAAAACATATTTATTTAGAAAAGGGTACAGAAAAGAACATTTTACATCATTTTTTTATTTTATATTCCCTCCCTTTGCGGCGGCAATAGCTGCCTTAATTCGTGGATGAAAGCTACCTAAAGTCCTCTTAAAACTCTCCTCAAAAACATCTTTCCATGTGAGGGCTTTGGTATCTTTGAGAGAGTCTAAATTTGGGTGAGGAGGTGAATCAAACCCCCTTTTGAGAATATGCTTTACCAGAAATAGTCGAGGAAGCTGAGGTCAGGGAATGAGAGAGGCCACATATTCGATGGTCAAGTGTTGTCAAAATTATCTCAACATAATTTCTGGATTTTCAGGAGCCCGTTCCTGTTGCCAAACAATATTAAAATTATTGGTTTTGTCCATATTAGCACAATGTGTCTTAAAGCATAGTACTCCTAGGCTCCAATCTTCTCTCCAGGTTTGAAAAAGTAAGGACGGGGGGACAATTATTCCAGTCTCTGATGAGGACTCCTAACACCTGATATCTGATAAGGATACTTCGTTCAGGTCACCCCCTGTACTTGGCTTATTGTCTCAACAAGATGTCTAAAAAAAAGCCATGATTTCTCCAATTGTATACTTGGTCAACAGTGAAGGTCTTCTTAATGGAGAAAATATTTATTTTTGTAAATTGTAACTCTTGAGGAGCAATAAGATTTCCTGGCGTCTTTGTTCACTTTTCGTTTCCACTGATGGAGTTATAGGGTGTTGGAGAACTCTAATAAAGCTTTTTGGGCCTAGGTCATCCTTTACAGTCTTTCTAATAATCCCCTCACGGACATTCGACACATTGAAATAAATGGATCTGATTTAATTTTATCCTTCAAACAGACAAGGAAGTCGACATCTCCAATTCTGTTTTGTCCAACAAGTTTTGTATTCAAGTCACGCAGGAACTCCCACGTGATTTGAATAACTGCACAATGTGCTTATGACCTTATTCTTATTGTAAAGAGTCTTTAAACTAACGTTTGCAATCTTTACAATGTCATTTTTGCCGTTCCCACTTGAAGGAGGTCACAAATTCTTCTTCGTTTCGCATTCTGTTTACCCATCACTAAGTATAGAAAATCATGATTAAAAAACAAATAAACAGAAAACAGCTTTACAAAGAGGTACATTTTGAGCTTTTATGACAGAGACAAATAGAAAAAAAGCTCTCTCAAATATTTGTAACGAGCGCTAACGCTTCTTGTATTTAGGTGCGTATACCTATATAAGAAGTTCATTAATCAATCTCTTGAAATACATCCAGGATCATATAATAACAATTAAACATAAAATTTGCTACAAAGTTAAGAGCCATTTAATATGATTCAATGATTTTATATTTTATGTTTATACATATTAAAGTATCAAAAAGTATGTATAAAACTTAGAATTTATATAATTTGCATGTCTAAAGACTTTGAATGTTTATAACAAAAAATTTTGGTTTATTTTTTCAAAAGATTAATTTTCATTATGCAAAGAAAGGGAAATGGATTTAACAAATGAACATCGGTTAAATATGACCATAGAGTTTTTTTTTTTTCTATTTTTAAGAAATGCAGTTGTTTTTTTTTTTTTTTGTTTTTTTTTTTGCATTAATACTCTTACAATTGAAACAGTATTCAATTGACCAACCAATGAAGTAAGTTTATTTCTCTACATTCATATATTGAATAACTTAACTATAAAAAAAGTATATATAGCGTCCTTTGAATATAATTTATTTAGTGTACGGATTTATTATTTGAGAGGGCAAGAGCATACTTTTGATATGCTTAAATGACGTTTTAATAGCTTTGTTTTAAGAGGAGATTACAAAAATCCCAAGGAATCTTTAAAAAAATAAAATGTAGAGTAATATTGTTGTAAAGTAAAATTTTAAGGTAACAAAATGAACAAGTGTCAAAACGTCCGATGGATGTCTATACATTTAGTTATTTAAAGACACCTTTACATATAATTAACTCTTGGCCTTTCTCTGAAAAAGAGCTTATATCAAATAAATTACCGTATAGGTACAACGGTGCAAGTCGTTAAATAATTTAGTAATATATGTTTATAACCTATACAACTTTTCTTCAATCATGAAACCCTCTATCATGCTCTGTTTTTGGAATAAATTCCCCTCCAAAAAGTAAACTGAATACATAAATGATTTTAATCCTTAGTTATTGAGGCTTAAAAAAGGCTCCATTTCTCAAGATTTACACCTTAAAGTAGAGGCAGGGGAGTTAATGCTAAATAAATGTTGTTGGTTTTTTTGTAAAATAGTATATATGTGTCAAGTCAACAAGAAAGCAAGTTTGTTTTTAAATATTGAAAAGGAGAAAATCTAGTTTTAAGACCTAGCATGCACAGTTTTTGCTAAGGTGTCACTTTCAATCGATATTCAAGGATTGTTGTCTACCCAATAGAGCAATTGGATAGTTGTTCCAACTGCATATGGAGCCAATATGGTCTCACAAAGAACATCCATCTTTTTCATAGCCCCAGAGATTTATTTAGTTGCAGTTGGCTAAAACGATTTGTTCATTTGTTTAAGAGCTATTAATAATCAACTACATCTGCTATCATGCTCACCATGAATCAGTACCTAGTCAGAAATACCAGATGTTTTTTTATTCTTAATTGTGGCCGGGTTTTCCCCCCTATAATTAAGTTACAATTATTACTGGAGTCATTATTTAATTAATTGAAATATACTTCTATTAATACAAACGAAAGAGAACGTCTTTAAGAATATGAGTAACTTGGTTTCTTGTTGACTTGACACATATATGTATAGTTTAACTACCAAGAGTATTATATTGTAGACTGGAACAATAAATAAATTTATAGATGCAAATAAATAAGTTAAGGGGGTCACGCGTCAAAAATCAACTCAATTTACTTATTAGTTTATACAATTTGTACATAAGTGTATACACCTATAATATATAAGACAACACAATTGAATCAATTAAGTTTCCTTGTTTTTTGGTTTTTTAAAAAAAAACTTATATATTCAAATGGATCGTTTACTTCCAATAAAAACGTGAATGTAACGCATCGTGTGCAATATACAAACATAGATATACAATTAAATACATAAAGTTACGAATGGAAGAATTATTGATAAGATTTTAAAGAAGAATATATATACACAATTATATATAAATAGTATGCATTATTTAAAAGTAAAGGAGTCGAAAGAGACGACTTTATGTAGAGATATCTACTTATATATAAGCTAAAAACTATATATTATACGTGCATGTGAATTTATACAACTTAATATTCTAAGAAGATTATTTATGTGTAGGGAATAATGCACTAATTTAGTACCTAAAATGAAAAAAAAATAAATGTTTATAATGGTGTAACATTTATTAAGTATGTGTAAAAATAAATTAAACCAGATTTAGAATCTCAAAATCTTATTTTGTATAAATTTGGAAAAGTTGTGAAATGTACAATTGTGGTTCGTTTCATTATGTTGACAAAAGGAAAAAGAAAAAAAATGTCACTCAACCACCTCAGAATTGAATGGTTTTTGATACATACATAGTCGCTTAGTACTAAGGAAATAACGTTTGCCAAATTTTGTCTTGTATATATTAACCATTAAGGAGCTATAGACAAATGGTTCAAGCCTTCCTTTAACCAAATTTTTTCTTGTGTTTCAATGATCTCCTCCCATGAATTGTCGTACTTAAATAATTTTTAAGCCTTTGAAGGGTAGAGTTTAGAAAATTTGTAGGAAACCATTTGATAGAGTTAGAAATACAAAAGTTAAGTTAAAAAATACAAAAAAAAATCAAAAATCAAAAGTAATTTGGTAAAAGTAACGTGTCTTGATTATAATCTTTTTTTATTTTTTTTACTCCATAAAAACATTTATTCACAGAGTAAATTTACAACATATAAAACTATCTAAGATAAGACTGATGAAAATATAAAAATTAGTGTTTTTTTTTAATATTAAGTCATTTAATTAACACTTTTTGTTTGACGGTTTTTGGAATGGAAGGGAAAACCAGTTCAATAAGTTACTTCGTTATAAACAAAGTAATCCTTTTATAAAATATTTAGTTTGAGATTATTTAAAACAAAATGTATCATACATTATTTATCATGTGAAAAAAAAAATTGTATCACATTTGCTGCCCAATAGTTTTTGAAATATTAAATGCTAATGATACTTTTAATTATTTAAAGACAAGTAATTTTTTCTGCATTCAAACATCAGAAGGAATAATAAAGTTTCCTTAAGGGAAGAAAACAATTTAGTCAGAGAGCTCTTAAAACGCATATATATGTCCTTCAACGTATATAAATATAAAGAAACAATCATTGACTTAAGAAAAGAAAAAATAACAACAGAGTTATGAAAAACATGCATGAAAATATAAACCATACATTGAACCATATAAAATGCATTATTTTGTCAATTGAAATCTATGTATGTATGTATTGCTGATTTGTCTACTACTTTCTACAAACTCCGCAAAAAATAAAATGTCAACATGGTTTCATCATCTTATTATTAAAAGAAAGAATAATATGGTAGATGCAACGTCACATTCATTTTTTAACATTCATATTTTTCTCCCAAACCTTCTTCAATGTAAACAAGATGAAAAGGAAAATGCATAAATACCTTTATCAAATATATAATGTTTGTATATATTTACATAGAAGTAGAGCAGTAAAAAAAAAAAAAAAAAAAAAACAATACCCTCGTTTACACTGACGATTATAAACAGATGTTTCTACATACAATAATAAAAATAACAAGAACTTGTTCCGACGCAAAACAAATCATATATGATGCGTACTAAACACGTTCATCCATTTATTTATGAGATTTTATCTTTCAATTTTGAGCATATTTGGTGAAAAAAGGTGTCAAACTTAATTATCAAAATAATAGCCACAGCTAGCTAGCAACATATTTTCCTCATCTCTCAGGCAATTTGTGGAATCTACGCCAAAAAAACGACCGTCTTTAGCCAATTATCGAGACATTTTTTGCCTTATGAGTGAGAATTGAAGCGCTGGTCTTTTAATACATGACCCATTGATGCAAACAACTGATAATCTGATCTGTTTCAAGTCTGGCGCCAAAGGCACCAATGGTTTCCAATTGTACGTATCCATCAATTCCTGGTTCGTTCCTGTTTGATATGGCGGTGCAATATTCATCAAGAAAAATTAATCGGTACCGCCGATCGGGATGTTCTGAGAGTTTTCGAAGCATAGCTCTGTTCAAACAAATCGGTCATTTGTCGTTGGTAGTGTGAATCCGTCAACTGTTTCACCGGATTTAAACAACTTGTACCAAATTATACAACACTAATCCCAGAAAGTTCAAAGTTTTTCGGTGGCCGGCCACGTTCATCGTTCTCCACACTAAAATCACCACTTTGAAACTTTTCAAACAACCTGAAGCACTGTACTTTGCATAGAACATGTCTGCCGTAAGCTTCTACAAGCATTTGATATACTTCAGAAACGTTTTTCTTCAAATAGTAATAGACAATCAACGAAAAAAGTCCGCAAATCCTAGTTTGAAGGCATGGAATTCGACATTTTTAAGAACGGACAAAAGTATGTTGTGTTATGAAACACATTCACAAACAATGAAGTGAATATTGTTGCCAAATGACAGGCAATCAAAATAAGACATTTGGAATGGTTTAAAAATACTCTTAGTGACATCAGTTGTCTAATAGCTGAAAGTCTCATTTCAAAGATATAGACCTAAAAGATGAGTATAAAATGGTAGCTTTTTTTCTTAGGAAAATAAAATAGTCACTTATAAAACTCTACATAGGTCACTTCTATATTTATGCATATTTTTAGTAGTACACCAGGACAAATTATAAATTTTTTAATTACTTTAGTAATTGTTCATCAAAACCTTCCCATTTTCCAAACTAAATACCACCAATTTTAAGTCACAAGTGAAATACCTAATATATATATATATATATGCTCAAATCTTTTGTATAAAATAAGTTTTTACAGGCATGTCAAGAGTATATGCTGAATAAATTTAAAAAATAAAAAAATTTATAGACTCCCCAGTGCTTGGGACAAAAGAAAAAAAAGTTATATATTTCCTTTACATTGTCCCAGGGGTAGTTTTGAAATATACCATATATATATATATATATATATATATATATATACATATATAGATATATATTATACACGTTTATTATTTTGTATGGATGTAGATAGTTAAAATAAAAAAAACTTAGGGAATGACTCTAAAAAACCAATTCATAAACTGCCAAAATTAAAAAAATATATATATATATATAAATATCTTTGAATCCATTGAAATAATTTTATTTAATTATTTAAATACTGCATTTTATACGGGGAATAAAAACACAGTCCAACATGCATTTTCTATTTCATATTATTTTATAGGGAACTAGGAAATAAGTTTAGGGGGTGAGTTAATTTCACTTATTTATATTTTTTATAAGGTTAAATACATTTAAGTTTATTATATATGTACCTTATTCTATTTATATATTATTTAAAAAGAAAAAAAAGTTGCCAAAATCGAAGTAAAGTGATTATTTCTAAGAGAGAGTAAACTTTGATATATATATATATATATATATATATATATATATATATATATAAATACAGCTAATAAGGTATTATTATTATTGCTGTAAGATAATCTTAGATATAGCAGAGTCGTAGAAAGAGAGACGTATCTTTATGTCATACAGATTATGATTTCTGTTGCATTGTTAAAAAATAAATAATAAAAATATAAAAATAGCAAGACAACTTTATATACATATATATATATATATATATATATATATATATATATATATATATATATATATATATATATATATATATATATATATATATGTATGTATATACGTATATTTGTATCTTGGAAACGTTGTTATCCTATTATATTCAACGTATATAGATGAAAAATACAAATAAAAAAATTTCAAATATAATAATATATAAAATTTAAAATCCTACTTTTTCTATTTATGATGCCACTGTCAACCATTTTATGTGTCCCTATGTGGAGGCATATCTTTTTGAAGCCTAAATTGTATTTGCTTATACTTATTATATGTATACATATGTATCTACATAGGTAGTCAAAAATAATAATAATAATAATAATAAAGAAAGGCAGGAAGACTTTGTGTGTAAAGGAAGTGAAATATTAAAAATCAAAACTTGAGCATTTTCTCTGGAAATCAAATCTTTTTTTTTTTCTTCTTTTACTTTCGAAATCATGTACTGAAATGGATAATAGTAAGCAAAATAAATATAAAAAAATCTACAAAACCTCAAATTGATTTGATATATGTATTTACTAAATACACAAAGTACTCTGTAGCAAAATTCTTTTATTGAAAGAATCAAATTGTCAGATAATAATAATCCCACACACATAAGAAGAAAAAAATGAGATTTTATAAAATCACATTTTTTTACCACTCAAATAAATGTTTATTGTATTTCATATTTTATAACTCAATATATTGTATTAGTATGTGATTACATATTGATGAGGACGTTAAAGGGCTCATGATTGTAGTTTGAATTAAATTTTATTTTTCTCATATATAGACATGTCTATATTCTACACATGTGACTTATTTTTAATACTTTTAGGTTAATGTTCAAACTAAACAGAACAATAATAATAATTCTGATTATTACAAGACACATGGTTAGCCTTTGATTTGAATCCCATTTAAAAATTGCATTCAATGACAACAATATCACAAAATACGACTCTCTAAACCGGGTCAACATATTTGAAATTCAAAAATCCTAAGGGGGTAAAAATTCGTTAGAAATCTAAGACTCACGGTAGAGCTACTTAAGTAGTAGCGCGGAGAGGGATTTCAGCTGGTTTTTTAATCCTTCTGAGCGCTACTGCTTAATTAGCTCCTCTACCGTGAGTCTTAGATTATTGGCGAATTTTTGCTTGAAATTGAATGAAAATTTACAATCTTCGGCGGATGATTTCTTCTTAATTAAGGATTTTAATCGGGAGCTTGACATCTAGTTTGAAAGCTATGGGTCTCAGCTCTTTAATGCATTCCTTATTAACCCATTTCATGTAATATTCAAGAAGCTATTTAAGTACAAAGGATTTGGCCGACTTTGGGGCTAATTCGAATTTGCATTAAATACACTAGCGAATCATTATTTCTTAATGCACAAAATGTGTATTCTTTTAGGCCTAAATTGAAGCTGAAGTTGGAAAATGGGTCAAAAACCGTAGAACTCTCGAAAAAAAATTTACAGATATGAAATCAGCGTGGACAACTAAATAACTTTTATTATACTAATACTCATTATGTATTTTTTACTTTTGACCAGTGTAATTCAAAAAAAAAAATCCCGAATAAATTTATAAAAGCCTTAAGTTTTTTAACATAACTACTGTATAGTCGGGTGTTGTTCGGTAGATCCGTACTATGATGATACCAGGATATTGTCAAATTTAAAACGGTATCATGCTAAAAGGATATTGAAACTGTACTTTATACGCATTATTTACTCATTAAAAAAATATTTTATGTTTTTAGTCAAAAAGGTATTGAAATACTGATAGTCATTTTGATAGCGGAAACAGTAATCAAAATGTTGGTATTGTGATAGCAGTAGTTAAATACCTTGCAAGATTATAAATAATTGAGTCAAAAGGGTGAACGTCGAGTCAATTATGTACTTGACAAAATCAAAATTGCAATCATGATACTTACTATTTTATTTCTGCAGTTCAGATATTGATATCCATTTCATAAGTCTAGAATACATCGATACAAATATTTGATTCAATGATAGACATACAAAGGATTTGTGTTTTTAGCTGGTCAATGCAGTACTTATGGAATATAGATATATATTTTAGACGTCACAAATGATTGATTAGACTGCCATCATTTATAAATATATATATATATATATTCATTGTATCTTCATGTTTGCATTCAATGGCCAGTTTAAATATAGTTTTTTTTATATATAAATTAATAGCTTAAGCGCCTTAAAATAAGTGAGACTTTTTTATTTTCATGGAAAAATTCTCCCAGTCATTTTTTTTTCCTTTGGCTCAAGTTTATGGGAACAAGTTTGATTTAAATACAACCACATACTTATGTCCGTTTAATATCCATCATTAATCATTTAAATACCAGCGGTAGTTTTTCCACAAACTGTATTTGAAGCCGAGAACACTTGCAAAGGATTAAAAAAATTGGCTTATAATTAGGGAATATAGAAACTTTGACTAAATAATATTTTTTCAGTAATAAATAACTAGACTTTTCAAGATGATTTCATATTTTTAAATTTATTATCACACTTTAAGTAGATATTCTAAGATTTTTACTCTCATGGAGTGATAAGTATTTTAAATAGAACTCCCACACAGACCCATTTCGTGACCCTGTAGATATAAATTAATCCAAACGAATCAAAAATACGTTAATAACTGCAAATATATTGTATATAATTAATGGGTAAGCTTTGAGTTTAATAAATTACATCAATGGATAGCAAGATCACCAATAATTAAAAAGAGCGAATACAAAGAACTATTGACTTCCCTTAAATATTGTTTCGTCAAGACAATACTTGTAACACCTCAAAATCAGTTTTTATCAACTAACTTAAAGAAAAGTTAACAGAAATGTCTAAGTTTTTTTGTTAATAATTATCTTCATTATAGTTTATATACAATTGTGGTGTAAAATTTACTTGCCATAGTTTTTTTTTTTTTCAAGAAAAAGAGAATATTGCAAAAGACTCTGGTTTTCCTCACAAATAAGTATAAAAGACCAGAGGTGTAAATTATGAAGAATATGTCTATTATAGAATAATTGTTATATAGTGAGTCAAATAAATTATAAAATCTCACACCCCTAAAAGTCTATTACATTGTACAAATAATAAAAGGAAGTTTTGAAAAAAAGAATGACCTAGAATAAATTTGACTCTATACCAAATAAGTAAGTTCATTGATCAACACAATAGTAGAAAAATAAAAGCTATAAAAATCCCTTGCCCAAGCTTTCTTTCTTTCTATTTCTCTTATTTTTTATTATTATTTTTTTGTTGTTGTATTGTTTCTTTTCAATCTCTCATTTTGT
The DNA here is from genome assembly GCA_963680855.1 of Lepeophtheirus nordmannii. Classification (NCBI taxonomy): domain Eukaryota; kingdom Metazoa; phylum Arthropoda; class Copepoda; order Siphonostomatoida; family Caligidae; genus Lepeophtheirus; species Lepeophtheirus nordmannii. The sequence continues at coordinate 38,260,299 of OY804521.1, read as the reverse complement.
CTAAGTCTTAATGGAGAAAAGGAATTTATAAAAAGAAACAAAGGCCGAAAAAAAACTTAAAAAAACTTTTCTTTTTGGTGTCGATTTACTCTTATTTAGTTATTTCATGTACTGCTAGTTTTACTTCTGTTTTTAAAAATTAACTTCTTTTGAAAAACAAATCAAAAATACATTTTTTATATTATAAAAATAAGTCTTAAATTAAATATCAAAATCGTATAATAATGTTTTGATACAATTAATGACGAACTTATTATATATTAAGAAGAAAGAATGCGTATTATACGCGGTCTATTATGTTCTTCCCTTTTTATTTCCCTTTCCTTTATCTCACTTAAAATATATTTTAGAGAAATTTTGTTGCCATACATTTGAAAGATTGTTTATTCAACTCAAATAAGTTATAAGATAACAAACATTATATCCCAAGGCATTTAGATGATAATCAAAGAAGAAATTGAAGCTTTAAAAATAAAAAAAAATGTCAATTGTCTTAACTTTGAAGGCAACCTTTAATTTTTTTTTTTTAAAAGTTCAATTATTAAAATGTATATTAGTCTACAAGACACAATATAAAATTTAGGGGGTAAGATCTTTAAAAATTAAAATTTTGTGCTCACTACATGTGTACGAATTGGCAAAAAAAATATTTAATTATTACTATTAGTGATGTGGCTCTCAAGATAGATCTTGTCTCGATCTTTAATTGTCTTAATTTTGTCTACAAATACTTGGCTGAGGGAACATTTGCTATTATCAGGTCATCATAATATTATTTACTATATATTTTTACATATCAAAATAAAAGCTGAAGTTTTATTTGATTCATATTATATGATCATAAACAATTTCGGTATTAAAACGATCAGCTTGTACATATCTAAAATTATCCAATAAATCAGGCTCTCTGAATTTTTGTGGGATCACTTGGACAATTATCAACATAGGTCATTGTCCTTAACCGCCCATTTTGTTGTATACCCGTAATAACGATAGGTTATAGTCATACAGTGTTCCTACAAACTGTAAGAACACTGTTCTTCATATCCTACTCCCACAGTTTCTAGGATATATTAATGTACTCGTACATTACAAAATATCTGTGTGTCTTCAAAATGATATTTTATCTAAGACTTAATATAATATAATATATATTATGCACAATTTAAAAATAACTTTGAGATTTTGAAATGGCTTTTAATCTTTCCCCTTGATTTTGTATTCTATCATTTGCTTTTTTTTAGAGTCAATCCAAATAAGCCTCTTCTTTAAAGTCGAGGTCTCAGTAGCTTGATTAAATGTTTTCTTTCGTAAAAACACAATAATAACTCTCTTGGAATCAATTTTTAAAAGCCTTGGTTTCGTCTTGGTCTTAGTTCCTTACAATCTTGATCTTGGATGGGTTGATTTTGATCAAAACAATGATTTTTTTATGTAAATCTAAAAAAAAAAAATAGTTTTATCATTTATAAAAGTAAAACATATTTAAATCATTGTAACGCTGTCTAATTTTACATGTAAGTTAATGTAAATTCATATATTAATTTGGCTAAAGTTTTCAAGTCATTCTACAGGAAAAAAAAAATTATTTATATGGTATAAAGATACTACGAGTGTTTTAAAAAGCTGTGTTATTTTGAATTTGAATAAGGAGTGAGCTTCTATCTCTTTAGCTACTTTTTCAAAAAAAAAGATACATTTTAGTTTAGAATAGCTGAGTAATGTGAAAATCATTTAGCTTGATGTGACCTGTCACATGTTGGTATATACCATTGAACTCTAGATAATTTATTATGAAGAAACATGTTTTCAGTTCCTCTTGATTTATGTGCATTATGAATTATAAACATTTATTTGATACTGATTACATATGTATAACTTGTAATCAAAGTACACACTACAGTCCAAAAATATCAGACTTTTGTCTTTAAAAGTTGATTCATTTTTGACTTAATCATAACCGTTTATGTTATATTGTGAAAGAACATTAACTCAATATATTTGCTCAAAAACTCATAAAAGATCTACATATATATGTGTATTAAACTCTATAAAAAAGTAGTTACATAGAAATCAAAATACCTCGTATGACTATTAAAATATTTAATAAAATAAAAACCACTAGAAATCAGGATTAAAATTTGTACTACTTAGAATGTTCAATTTAATACTGTTTTGAAGTATGAAATTTTAATTTGGGGTCATACAATTAAACGACTTTTTTTAAAAAAAAACTCTTCCTGATTAATCAATACACAATAAGATATTTTACATCAAATGGGAATTTTTACCCCATATATACGTCACTATAACCTTTATACAAATGAAAATATCAATAACAGCTTGATACTATCAAGAAACAAATATTTCTTTATTAAATTGTAAAATTAAACAATTTGCAACAAGTCAGAATTCCTGATATCTGAAATGAAGATAGCTTAATTAAAATTAGATAAGCACGAAAAATGAATGTGTTTATTAAAAGAATTAAACAATTTCAATTGTTCAAAATGACGTCATTTAACTATTCCCAAACTTACAACTAAGCCCTTTAATTTATTTTATATTTAATGATAGTCACACTTATTTAGTTTTATTCTATTTAATTTAAGATTAAATCAAGATTTCTTTATCATTATTTGTACTTTAAATATATATTTGTGAGTGCCTTTTTGTAAAATATTTTTGTAAATTAAAATTGAAGATTGTATCGATAGATTCTATTTGTGCGTTGGTTCACCAAGTAAACTTACTTTCTAAGTATATAGGTGGGATATTCTTGTCTTTAGCTATCAGTAATTGTTGTTAGTACTATATTTTTTTTTTTCAATTTTAAGTCAAAATGATAGATACGCTACCAAAGAGAGTTTACAAATTTCTGCTTTTAATTATTTAAAATATATATATAATAATTTTGAAATGTAGTATTTGAAATGATTATTTTCTTTCTATAAAATATTTTGTGGAATTTATCTAATTTTAAAGATTTCTTATATAAATTATTTAAAAAAAGGGCATTGTATATTATTTTTTAAACCAATTTAATTGTTTTTTTTTTATTAATGATTACTTGTTTTTACATAATTGCCTACAAGACTACTTATAAAAAGTGCATAGTGCAATTAAAATTTATACATACAATTAGGAAAATTTATAATGGTTTAAAATTTTTTATATGATGAAAATTTTAATTGAAAATAGTAATAAAATATTAATGAGTAACATGGAAATTGGATTGAGTAGAAAAAAATTTAATGTCTTCAGAGGTGATTTACTCTTAATATGAACTCTTTTTCAACTCAGTGAATTATGTAAATACTTTATTAACTATTGTACTCGTTCCAATTTCAACGTTTTGTTTTGTTTAACTACGACACAAAGTTTTATTACATTCTTATATAAGTCATTTGAACTTTATGATGGGGCACATACTAGTTATTAATTAGTATTTTATACGAGAAAAGTCAAAAATTGTTTAGTAACAAGTGCTAATTTAATGTCTGAAAAAATGTTTTCGTGATAAATAAATATTAATTAAGTGGAGAAAGTTGTAATTTTTGGAATAAGTTTTCAAAAGGTTAATTGATGAGTCTCTCTCTATTTTTTTCAACTTCATATATCGGTTTACTTTTGTGTCCCTAAAGGGAATCTCAATGGTTGGATGGATTAAACTGCAATTTGGCATGGAAATAGTTTAAAGTTCTTGGTCAAACATGGCCATACTTTTGATTGTCTTTTTATTCTGTCCTTTTTCCTTTTCTGATTAAGGAATCAACTTGATATAATTTGTTGAAAGAGAGGAACAAGTCTCTTTTGAATATATATATATATATATATATAAAGGAATCAAAGAAAAAGAAAATGGCGTACTTGAAATTAAAAAAAAAAAAGTTAAAGGGAAAGAATTAGTCTGTATCTCCGATTTTTAAGTAACTAGTGTTTAATTGTTAGGAATGTAAATAATATGCAAATCGGGCTTGTAATAAAAAAGTGGAGTGGAGTTGGCTCTTCAAACAGGTCTTTTTGTTTTCCAAAGCTCTTATCATGTTTCCTTTATTACTGAGGGGAGAACATCTACCTGATAGTAAAGATCTCGCATGAAGGAATACATGCGCTAAGGTTAATAAAGCAAATAAAATGCAAACAAAGAGGGCTCAAGTCCTCGTATAATTATTATTAGTTAAAAATATATAATTTCCTGACATTAATTTCAGTTAATTTTCTTCCTCTCATCTATGTTATTATTTATTGTTGTATATATGTATAATGGAGAATAGCAGCTTGTAGCTCAGTCAAACGTCATGACAGCTCAAGCTGCTGCTTCACTCTCAACATTCATCAAATTGTCAGAGTTACCAGGTTGATGATTTTCTCTTTCTTTTTTTATTACAAGCCCGATTTGCATATTATTTACATTCCTATTAATTGTATATGCCACAATTTGAAATTATTATTGAATAGATATTTTTGATTCATTTCATGTTAATCATGCTTTTATAAACAAATACATTATTTCTGTTTGTTTTTTTGGGGGGAGGGGGGGCCCTCATGGCTCCTTCATCAATTGTCATTTCTATCCGTCTATTGGGCAATTTGTATAATTATTTGCATTTCATTCTATGTCATTGAATAAACATAGAATGAAATATTTTAGTAAATGACATACAAGTGCTTTTGCAAAAAAATATACGAAATAAAACATGATTTTTTTTTATCTTTGCATTTTATTGAGTGTTTGTGCAAAAACAAAGCAAAAAAAAAAAACTCTTCACTTCTTGAATATAAATAATAAGTAAGTATATAAATTTTAATACCACAATAGTTTGTCATCTGCTGTTTATAGATAAATGCAATCTATTTAATATTAATGAACACATTTGAAATGACAGTCTTTTTGCAAATATATAGAGCTACATATATTCTATTTTTGTGTGGATAATAATAGTTTTGCAATAGAAATAAAATACCTCTTTCCCTAGCAGATCCATGAAAAATCTAATATCAACATCCATAGATTGTTGATTTTTTGCATTTATTTTAAATTAAGAGCTAACATTCTTCCATAGACAGGGATGTAAGAATATCTATAAAGAAAGCAAATTAATTTTGTAAAAGGAAAAGTTTCTAGGGCTCTTATATCAATAATGGATCAAATTTAATAAAATAAAATATGATGAATCTGTGTTTATCTTTCTACCTCCGTACAAAAAGTATAGTAGGATGAGATGCAAACATATATTTATTCATAAAACCATGACAAACTTACATTCCACCACCCCTCATTCCCAACGAAAGTTTTGTTATTAATTTTTGCTATATCTTTAATTTTCTTTTAAATGGATACATACTATACATAACTTAGGTAACTTATAAGTCATCAAAATATCTTCTGTGAATGTTCATTATTCGACATTTTCTCAATTTTTCTAATGATAATTGGATCAAGGGGTGTTGATGTCTCTGTGAATGATTCTAAGTGTACTTCTTTCCAAACAACAACTTGATTTAGCTTTAATAAAAATTTACTGAATTACGTATGTTCCCTTTGTTGGTTAATTCATTTCAGTTTTGAGCAAGATTGGATTAGGAATGGAGTACCTTCTAATGGCAAATGTATGCATATATATGTATGTGTCAATGTTTTTTACAAGATAATTGACTTAGTAAAAAATCCTGAAAAGAGGGTAAATTTATTACATTTTTTGGGGAGAGCAATAGTGGTCAAAATATATTATATTGAAAAAACGCTTTTTGTATATATATATATATATATATACATGAAAAAAAATGAGGTGATTTCTAGTAACTTTTTATTTTGCCAATATTAAATATTTGTCATCTTTTATGTTCTCAAAATGAGTCATCAAGAATCCATTAGAAAGGGATTATTTGACTGTATTCTATCTGGATTTTGTCCTCAATTGCCCCTTCTTGTCTATTTAAAGGGAGCTTTTCCTTTTAATGGAATACAATTCTTTTCCTTTGAATCTACTATGGACTCTTGAATAAGACATTCAAAATTAAACATTCATGTCCGTATAGAGCCATAAAGGGTAGTTATAGAGTTATATAGGGTTACATATAGATATTTATTACAGGCACAAGGGTGTTAATCTTGGTCCCTCAGGTTAAATAAATGATGATATAATATATATATATACATACATATGTAAGCAAATTACTTCATGTCAAAATAAGAGTAAATCAATAAATGAGTATTGGTCGTTGGCGAATTATATTATAATTACATAATTGTTTTATAATAATGGGAAACATTAATAAATTTCCATTCCTCTGAAGTATTAAAATGTTGTTACTTTATAATATACATACATTTTACGAAAAAGTACTATAATTAAAAGACGGTGAGAAAAAGACTTACACTCTATTAAATAATCTTATGCACAGAAGTTATTATTACTATTTAGGTTTACTCGTTTATATTTAGTGAACTACTCTTAGAGATGGGTAAATACAGAATTTATTTTTGTATTTATGTAGTTTTATTCGTATTAAGTATTTAATATATATTCAAAGTTTTACAGAATTAATGGCAAATTGACTTAAAAGTATTAAATATAAAACTCGTGTCTCACGTTGATGTTTGATAAGTTTTGTTTATATACATGCATGAAAAATATGCTCAAATTTCAGCACATACGCCTCAGCTTTATTTTATTAAATATCATGCTCGAATTTGTTCTCCAGATCGTTTTACTTATTTGATTTTGATTATCTCTGATAATAAAAAAAAAACCAGAACAATAATCTTGCAAAAAAGTGCAATCTTCTCCTACAAAGCCGCATATTTCAGCTGTAAATATAAAATTATATGATTTTTTAATATGTCATAATGACGTATCGACTACACACATTTGACATCTACAAATTATCCCCTATTGATATACTGCCTTTTATTTTGGCAATATACATAAATAATAAATAAAATTCAAAAAATATTAACATCGTATTTTGTGTATATCCAGTACGAAATAAAATGTAATAATATCTATCTAAATATACGTAAAATAGTAAAATAATAGTACTTTTATGCTGTTTGCTATAAAAAAAATTTATGATTTTGTTATAAAGTATCTGGGCATTAAATCTGCTGTGGTGAAAATATGATTTTTTTTACATATAAATACAAAAATTATTTTATATTATAATTAATAACATTAAATCAATTAACTAATTGAAAATATATTTAGAACATTGTAATTGCTATTTAGCCAAATATGTAATTACAACCTTAAAAAAATATACATCATTGGGGTTATTTTCAAAACATCACAGAACAATTTGAATTTTTTTTTTGCATTGCAAAAGTTTCATGCAATCAAAATTAATTAAATGAATTTAATTTATTCGTATTATTATTTATTTTTTTCTTTTTAAAGTTAAGTGTAAGGGTTTGATCAATGCGGAAAATTGGAGAAAAAAAATTCTTAGAACTAAAATGTATTTGTAGTGCATTTCATTATATATTTTTAATCAGTTAATCAAATTATATTACAAATTCATCATCAAAGGGAAATATTTTAATATTGTGACATAATCAAATGATATTTAATGTATGTAAATGCACTGAATTCATTTGTGAGCAGAATACATACATATATATATATATATTTAAACAGATCTATTGATTGTTATAAATAGATGTGAAACTATGTTAGAGGTTTATTGAATATGTGTGTATATTTAAAGATATAACCTTTCATAAATCAAAAAATTCTGCTAATATATTTATAAATATATCTATTTTTTTAAATAAGTTTTCTTATTTTTTTTTTACCCTTGTAGCAAATACAAAGATGCTACTAAAATATAATGCAATATTTTAAACCTTTATTGAAAGAAAAATGTATGTCTATAATTTTTGCAAAAAAAAAAACATAAATAAATAAAGTTTCTGATATAAAAAAAAAATATTTAGTTTCAAACTTTTTTTTTCTTAGTTTTTCCACGTAAATATGATTTTGTCAAAAAAAAATTGATTGTGCCATTAGAAAAGGCAATTGTTGGTTCTATGTGAAAATTAATATAACATAAATAAATAATAAAAAAAATAATAATAATATTACTGTTCATGTAGCATTTAACTATCCTTATAAGTTGTTTTCATGTGATGCCATCAAGTGGGCCTATCTGGAGGTATAAGCAATTTTATCCTTAAAAAATAAAAAACTTTACTTCAATTTACATTTTTTTGATTTTTTGAAAAAGTTAACTAAAGTCTTTTTTGGCTATTTGTTTGATAGAAATAGCAAATTGTTTGGTGAAATATGTAATATGTGACGCTAGTAACAATTTATTAATGTCGAGATATATAGTACTGGTATATATTTAAAGCCACGTTGATCATTTTAATTGAATTTGTTTTTAAATATACGAGTACCATCTGATGAATATTACACAAATGAAGTTAAATAACATAAAATATGTTGGTATAGCTCTTTTTTGTACAATTTTGTACAATTTCATCAAACGTGTATGCACTAATTGTGGATTCAACAAATTTTAAGTCAAAGGAATGAAAACACCATCGATATTAATATTTGAAATGAGATACACTTCATCTCTTTTGACAGGTTATAAAACGAGCATTGGAAAATGGGATAAGCCCTGATGTGTTCCTCTGAGTTTAAGGATTTTAGTGAAGAAGGGGATTTTTAGGTTTTTCCATAGCTTGACAAACTTTGTCAAATACCTAAAATAAAAGTAAAATGAAACATTAACAATAATGATATTTTTCATCCAAATGCGTCTTTATTAATACCTCATTGACGTCAGAAATGAAGAAGGATTAAAAAAGTATTGAACATCCAATACATTTTATTGATGAAGTGGATCCATCAAATAAAGGGATTCTATCTCATACTATTTTCTGCATCCCAATTCACGTTGCTGACATTACTATAACTAGTATTTGCATATTTTCAAAATCATAAACGACAAATTAAATATCTGAATTATATCGTTCGATTATGACACATTGAATTAAAACTTGATTTATCAATTTGTAAATGATTTTAGTAATAGGTGAACTATTCAATTGCTTGATTTGATAAAATAATACTGAAACGTGAGGGCTGTCATTCATGTTTAGTTAGGTCAAAAATATATTCATACATATAGGTATAGTTCTTTATACTAGCTATTTGACACAAAGGCCCAATATTTATTTAAACAAAGTACCGAGTGGTCAAGCAAATCGTAGACAAATATATACTCCACTGATATGTAAGCTTTATGCAATAACCGTAAGGAATAGAAGATTGAAATTCTTTTATTCAATTAAATATATTATTTTTACAATTAAATTTTAAAATGTCCTTCTTGGACGCAATCATAGCCTTAACCCTGGGCCCTTACCCACAAAGTCCTCATGCATGTTGGTCCACACATTTCTCCACAGAAGCCTTTAGAGCTGCAACACTTTCATGAGGAGTAGGACAGGCCTTTCTCTCCACATTTTCCTAGATCCCATAGTCTATAAGTGAACAATCTGGAGAAGAAAGCGTTCACATTGACACTGGTTAAAATTTTTCCAAGTTCCTTTCACGCCATTATTTTTTAGTTTTAACGGCCTTGTGGGCTGGTGCTAAATCTTGTTGGCAAGCATAGCCTCCATGAGGATAGTTTGGCTTAGCAACCAAGACTTTACAACGTTGTTCATGACCTTCAAGTACTCTTTTGTCTTGATTTTGATACCCTTTGAGCAGCAACTCTTTCCCTCTTTGCCTCCATATCTCTGGAGTCAATCAAGATATCAATAAAATTCTGATAAATGTGTAAGCAAAATGAAGGTTTTTACCTGTTCTACAAGTTGGAAATAAGGGTTGCTATGCTTCTTTTTGTAAAATCATAGAAATATGGCTAGAAAACGAGACACTCGTTTTCCTAACTCGTTGTACTTAAATGGATCTGGTAGCTATATCCCTTGACCAAATTAGACACTAAATGGAGCAGCTAAATTCTTGTATTGTAACGTATTAAAGGAACAGTGCCATTGTAAACTTAACGGAGGAGTACTCTTCATTCGAAATCATAACTAAAAAAAAAAAGATAAACTAACTTTGGAGAAAATTATCTCTACTTCAACAAGACATTCTGCATAAATTCCATGATAATATCCTGAAAGCTATTTTTATTTTAAGTTAAAAACATGTAAGGTTGACCTTGTAAGTCATATAGCTCGAGTACAAAACGTACATATCAGTAGTGTATTTATATTTATCTACGATTGCCTCGACCGCCCTTTATTATAAAACTAAAAAATTAAATTGCAAGACTTTATCAGGTCATAGAAGAAGTCAAAACAGTTTAACAACATATATATATATTTGAATAACGCTTATTTTAATTTAATTTTAATCAACGAGAACATTCAATATCAACTTCCTATCTATATATATATATATATTATGAAATGTATTTGCATACAAAAGATTAATTGATATAAAAGCCGTCAACTTTTAAAATGTATCATTAATATAATATATATATATATATAGTCATAAAATCTATCTATAAATTACAAAATTATAATACATAGATACAAAAGAACAAACATTGTAATAAAATTATATCAAAATATGTTATCTTTCTATTGTTACTATTGCAAAATAAAGGAGAGAAACAAACCCCTCAAATTATAAATAATACAAGACTAAAACGAAAAATAAGTGTACTCTTTTAAGCTTTTATCAAATTGTATGAGTAAATAAATAGTTTGATATTAGAGTACTATACTAATAATGCATTATTATACTTATTATTTTATTTCAAGTTTCACATTAATTGTTCTTTTTTTCTTTCTCTCTATAAATTAGACATTTTTAAATAAAGTTTTAAAATATGTTTAACAATTCATAAAATGAAAAGTACGAAAAAATAAGGAGGTTAATGAGGGTTTTTAACTTTAAATGTTTAAAAAAAAAATATATATATAAATTGGCCATTTAAATAAATGTAAGTTATGAAAATAAAATATTTCTTATAATTAATAAAAATAATATTCCTATAATTAATCAAAAATATGTTCCTTATAACACAAAGCAACAAATTTTGATCTTTTTGAGTTCAATTTTATATATGTTTTTTGTTTTCTTGATAAATATTACGAAAATGTAAATTTTAAATTTATAAGTTTACTTTTGTAGTCTACTGATGGATTTTTGAAGATTTAAATTAGGAAAATCACCTACATGTGAGAAAAATTAAGAGAAAAATTTACATTTTGATTTTAGAAGCTTTTAGTTTTCTCATTTTGGGTGATTTTAACTAATATTTGATTTTTTGAAGCACCTTCATAGACAGCTTTCTTTAAAATATGATTTAAATTTTGAATATAAGGAATAAAAATAAAATAACCATTAAAACCCGGCACAAAAAAATGAGCCATCAATATTTATTTTTTGATTAAATGATTTGAGTAAGAGCCTCATTAAAAGGAAGTTACTTTATTGAAACAATACATAAATTGTTTGAATGGGCATATATATAGTCCCTTCCTAATGCAATTGAGTTCTGTAGTAATCTTTGTAATCAATTAAATTCATTGCATGTAATTAATGACAAAAATCTATTAAAAGGCAAGATATAAATAACATTTTTATCGTTTGGTATTTTCCTTAGACTAATCCGCAGCAAATTTTATACACATAATAGTTTTTAGTTTATGAGTATTTCTGCTCCAAAAAAAAAAATAGTTAATTCATATATTACAATAACTACTACTTGACATTCTGTTCTCGAATTAAATCTTGATAAGCTCTGAGCATCAATACTATTTGGCAAAAGGGTCAACAGTTGAGAATATTAACTTAATTGTCTAACTACATAGGGTATCATATGAATTGAGGGTGGACGGATGATTGCCATAAGGGAAATTTCACTCAATGAAAAATTACCATCAATTATAATTAATATTGATGTAGTGATTCATCTATTGATGGGTATGACTCATCATAAAATCCTTAGATATATTAGTATCTAAATAGCCCTCCAAGTCTCTGGAACTGCATCCCAGGCACACACACTGTGCAAGATGACCGTAAGGCCTCAAGTCTTCCGCCATCATTTCAAGTAAGCCCTTATATAATTATATATGCTCCAAGCAAACGGGTTGTGCAGTATATACTTGGGGTGCGGTACCCCAAGCTAATTACTAACACCCCTGCTTCAAGATTTTCAAGTACACACTACCTCCATTCATCTTCCAGGCAGGTTAAAAATCACCGCCAATGTTTCAATGTATCTAGTATACAACTCAATACATTATCTACTCGTTTACGATGGCAACTTTGACAGCAGCTCTTATGTATGTTCCACAGTTTTTAGGATTTTTTTTTTAAAACGCTGAGCATAAATAAGTATTTTTAGAACGTAGTTATTATGGTTTCAAATTTTTTGCCTTGTATGTAAGATAATTTGTAAGACTTATAGTCAGTGTTTCTTTTTTTCATTTATTCTGCTTCATATTTGGAGGCATAGCCTCTCCAATATCACTCACAAATCAAGCAGAGAATTGAAGAGGCTCACTCTTAAAAAAGTTATAGAATAAATGTTTTTCAAGGTAAATGTGCAGAATCTCTTTTTATGTGATGAGGATAATTTTCTAGATGGCAATATTTCGGAGTTACATTTCCGTTTTGGTAATCTTTCTAGTTAGATCCCATCTGTTAGAACTGTTGGAATAGGTGGTCTGAGGTGGAATACATTTCATTTTTCCATCTAATATACTCTTATTTTAAGGTTAAAAGTTCATATAGTTTGTATCTACAAAATTTTAAACAAGGACCGATTCTCCACGATGGATATATCTGTTCAAAAAATAATACTATGGACATAAAAAAAATATAAAAAATCATTCTGATTCCTCTAAATAGTACATACATGGGTATCAATTGACATTGCATAGTTGAAGAGTAAGATTGAATATAAATTAGGAGAGGAGGCAGTGTTTGACAACATCAGAAGAATTACACTTCTTTTTTTTTCTTCTTCATCTGAAGTTACTGAAAATATTCAATATGTTTACATCAATAAGAATAAGAACAAAAAAAAATGCACTAAGTTTATTAATTTATGGTATGTGAAGGAGCCCCCTTCAAAAGATTCTCATAAATTATTTTCTAACACTGGTTGTTATTTTGGGCAGAAGGAAGGAATAGAAGAAGAAGAAGAAAAAGAAAGGGGAAAAAAAAATGAAAATAAATCATTTATAATATACTATATGCAGGTATGTAAAACGTATTAGACTTCATTGGATGTAGCATACTTTGTACATTGTATGTATCTTCAAAAAGTTGGTTGTCTAATTAATTACATAAAAAAAAGTAATGAAAACCAAGTTCATACAACCACCTATGAGATACCGTTCATAGACATACCATAATACAATTAAGAGCAAATGATTCAACATTCTTAAGTATACATATGTACATATGTGGGTATATAAAGAAAATGTAATTTTCCATTACGTCATAGAAAAAATCAAGAATAAAAATTATCTTTTATATATCTGGGAATATAAATCCTACAGATACCCATGTAGTTGCATGTGAATTACTCTTAATGTTACTTTCGTATGGAAAATAAAATAAAAAAATCGAAAATATTAATGTCCTGACAATAGAACTGCATATATGCATATGTGCCTACTATGTATGCTCATTTGTAACGACCTGGTCGTTGGTTGTTTGGTTGTACATATTTAAAATCCCATGAAAAAATTAATGATCTACACATAACAATGGACTCTATGAATTATATATTTGTTATCATATTTAATGAATGTTACTTAACTTTAATTAAATGAAGAAAAAGTGTTTGTCGAAGAGATTTTATTGGTTTATATATATATATATATATAAATGAAGTCTCGTACACAAATAGGTCTATCAAAAGTACATTAAAAAAAAGTTATTTAATTACAAGGAAAATGGGTTTTAATTATGTTATAATTGTATTTATACCCTTTGGGGCTCTTTATAGCTCCTAATAGAAATTTTATATTTGATAGACTCATCATTTTGAGTCTGATTTTTTTATAGTTTCTTGACATTTTCAAGAGGTTATTTGTTTTAAAAAAAATTTCTTACATAAAGTTCATACTTTTGAAGTGAAAAATGTCGAGTTGTTTATTTTATTTTGCGGTTAGCCTTTAAAGTTATGTAATAACTGTAAATTACTTTAATCTTGTCATTGCATGTGTTATTGCTAAGCTTCATATGTTCATCGTACATAGGATTATTTTATATTCAAGATGAATGTTTGATAGTAAATTTAGAAAGCGATTTATCCCTTCTTCAAATTTAAAATATTCAAACAATCTAATTAGGATACCAATCCATCTGTAGTGAACATTAAGTAATAATTTTGTCTGGGAGTCTTTTATTTTGTCATGTAAATCAATACACAAATTTGAAAAATTGAAAAATTCTAACAACTAAAGATCCCTCAAGCATTGACAATTTCTTTTGAAAATTTCATTTTCTTTTTTCATTATCATCCAAGTACGTGTTAACTTTTTTACTATCGAATAAACAACCGTTAATGTGTATTTGTAGACAGTTTCTCTAAGAGATATTTTGAGGAACATAAATTATAAAGTAACAAAACAAGTCTGAAAAAAAAAAGATCAAAATCATCCTTCTAAGGACATAGTACGTATAACTTTTTCTTTCAATTAATGCTGAATTTATTAAATTAAATGAAAGAAATAAGAGGAGTTAAATGTACATTTACTTTTTTTCTCCTTCCTTATGGTCGCTCAAAATAATACATTTGAGAGAAACGAAGTTTAAATACATTTTAGAAAAACTAAGTTTAAATACATTTTAGAAAAACTAAGTTTAAGTACATTTATAAGAATTGTTTATTTAAATAAAATATGTTAAAGAATTACAAACATAAAAAAAAGAAGAATATTGGTATTTAAAATGACGTGTTTAATTACCTAAATACATCATTTACACATGAAATGACAAATATGTATATCATTTCATTTGTTGAAAGAAAAGTTTTTTCTTTTCTTGACTAAGTTTTTTATATGCTCACTCGTTTTGTAGATCATTATTGTCTTTCCATTAAACATTTCTTATTATTTTTTTTTGCAAGAATTTATTTTCTTTTTCACAAAATTCTTTAAGTAGTAGTAGTAGTAGTTGAAAAAGTATCTGCATTGTCAAAAACAGATTTTGCACTCATCATTCTTGATTTGTGAACATATATTTTTATACTTGGTAGACTCTAAATATATGTATAAAGCATAAAATGACTGCGAAACTTTTTTTTTTTTTGCACAAGTTAAGTGTGGTTATATATATATATGTGTTACTTATTCAGCACCATGTTGATTTATATAACTGATAAGATATATATATATATATATATATATATATATATATATATATGTAGGTATGGATAAAAACACATATGTTTATATAAGAGAGGGAAAATGTACAAAAAATTAAATACATTTATTTTTAACATGCTCGGTTAGTAATTTATAAGACAATTTTGGTAGACAAAAAAAAAGAAATTTCTTCTAAGTTTTTAATATATTTCTATTAAAATACATACATATGAAAAGTAATTTAGACTCTTTTTGCAAAATATGTAAGTTAAAAACGAGACAAAGTGTTTTAAAAATGTGTTCAATTCTGAGCTAAGTTTAATATACGTACAATGAAAAAAAATATATATATAAATTTATGTTCATAATATGTAATTTTGTAATTATTTACATCTAAAGAAAAACTTTTATTGTATAATTTACACTCTGCTAAAAAAAAAATTTAACTTTAATTTCATTTTTGCAAACATATTTCAAACTTGTGTTCATTGATATAGTATCCAAGTTGTATTTCTTTTTTGTTTATTTATTATTATTAATTTGAATTTAATTGGCATAATTAGCAATGCTCGGAAAAAATATTTGGCTAAGTTTTTTGCACAACATTTCAAAGTACAATTTACATTGAATAACAACAAAAAGTTTTAAAAGGCTCTATGAATACTGTAATTTTGACTTCCCAAATATATAGCCTTTGAAATTAAGTGTTTGTATATTGTCCTTTGGCTTTTATATGCCTTGAGTTATTTTCCAATTTGTCCTTCAATTTCCCTTATAATAACGTAGAGTTCTAATTAAAAAAACAAAATATAGTATAAGTCTATCCCTTGAAGATAAATCCTCAAATCATAAAGTGACTTTTTTTTCTCTCTCGAGATAGTTAATGTAATTTCTATTGTAGAAATGAAGGAAATCTTTTTTAATTTATTTATTTAGACTAAGGCGTCAATTAAATACAAGTAATGGGACTTTGATCCACTCATTATGAGTAATACCTTTGAAATAAAAATGTAGCGTTTTGATTGGACAGTAAGACGCACCTGATTATAAGTTACATTAAATATACAATGACGGCTCAACTGTTGATAATATTTACCCGATTCAGAACGAACCCATTTGGCTTTTTTGGATCCAAAGAGGATGCTTTTTTTCTTTTATGAATTCATTGCTTCAGAAATCAAATCAAATACTTCTTAGAAGGACATATGATCCGTCCTTTGAATTGAATTAAACCTATACGTATGTATCATTCAATTTCCCCATATAGGCCTCAAGGATGCCATTAAACTACTATTCACAGATATATCTAGGAGTTGTTACATTTTTGTCTATCTTCCAGGTATAAGGTTAGGAAATGAATTAGTTAGTTAAAAATGTGACTTCTCATGCCCTGTACTCAATGTATTAATGCTCATTTTCCCTTTTTCTTTAACAGTACGACTCATTGGGATGTCAAAGGTTATTTATGTGTTCTTTGTCATCCTCATATGATGATCAAAAGTCACATTTTACTCTTCAAGCTGTTTTTGCTTGAAAATTAATGGAAAGTGATAACTTTGCATCAAGCATAATTTGACAGTTTTTGGAAGATATTGTTGTTCTGACTCTAATGGACAAATTATTTATTCATATAAAACGACTATACCGTAAAGGCCCTCAATCAAAGACTTGGTCCTTGGTTATTCATTTCTTTGACAAGTCCACGGGAGTAGAGACGTAATGAAACTGTAGACAAACCTCATCTAGGAGCATTTTTCTGTATGTTCTTCCAGCTAATTGATTACCATTTTCTAATCCTCACTTTATCACTTAAATAGCCCTGTATAAGCTTTTTCATTTGTAGGTGTAACGATTATAATAATCATATCCAAAAAGAGAAGACACAATCATGTGCTTTCAGGAATGGAAAGTTGATAAATTCAAGTGTTAAAATATATAAACGGTTATTAAAAATGAATGAACGTTTTTCAAACCTTATTTTCAAATACTCACCCATTTGAAATGATACCCAAAAAACACCTCCTCAAATGACTAAAGTTTTGATTTATCCATTGTCAAAAGATGACCAAACATAATTACTTTAACTCTGAGCATATGAATGTAGCATACATATTCTTCATGTTCAAGGTCGAAAACATTCTATACATACATACATATACGTATACATAATAGAGATGTTTTGATACTTTTTTTTCCTCATATCAAAATGAGGATAATATGATAGAAAGTTAATATAAGTTATAATAATACATCTGAAGGAGTTTATAATAAATTGAAGCATATTTACTTTTCCTATTCATATATATATATATATAGGTATATTCATGATTTTTCAAACATTTACTTAGTATGTACATATAACAACAATTTGTATGTTTAATTTTTGAGCTTTTGAAAAAAAATATATATATATATATATATATATATATATAAAACAGAATTACAAACATTGAGGAACTTACCCCAAAATGAATATATTTACCAAGGCAATTTTCAATCCTGGCTCTAGCAATGTACTTAAAATGTAAATAAATACCCATTGTTTTTCAATTTGAATCGTATTTTGATTGTGAATATACTTTAATACATACCAAGGTATATAAATAGGATAATATTGTTGTTGTATCTTGAGAAGTTTGTTAAAGGGATAGAAGCTCTATGTAGCTCTAGAAATTATATTACTACTTAAATCATAATTCATCATTATTTTTTAAATAGAGTCAAACCTGCTTTAACGGTCATTTACTTTAAGCGTGCCACTGTACTAAGCGGTCATATCCAGTTCCCAAGCAGGAAATTTATAGCAGCATAAACACACTGTATTAGATGTGTCCCTGCAATCTCTGGCCAACGGCTACCCAAAATATTGCATACCTATACAAATGAACCTGCTTTAACGGTTACTTTTTTTGAGCGTTTACTGATTGATCAATACACAACTTTAGAAGCTGTGCCATTGAAATAGAATAATTAATTATTCCAGATAATCAGTTCAAACCCCATGTCACTTGGAGATGGCCTAACGATCACTTACTATTCATATTTGTATACAAGTCCTATCGTGTGTAATTTAGATACATGTATCCATACGCAGTAAATCTCTCTATCTGTGAAGGAATATGACAATTATAACAAAGCAAGTGATATATTATTTTAAATTTAAGCAGTTTGTAATAGATGGAAGAAAAATTAGTATGCTAAATACTGTCATTTAATTAGAATCATAAAGAACACATATATCCATGGCTAATTAGTTTGATCAAACAGAAATTCTAGATTTTTTTTAGTAATATTATTGAAAATTATTTTTGATTTACTTAAGCAAATGTATTATACAATTATAATAAAAGTTAATTTTATTCTAATAACATAAAAAAAAGTTATAAATATCTACTATTAAATGATTTTATACAATGTATTTTATAGTTCATGAATTATTTGAATGATTTTAGAAAAAAGCAAACCTAGCTTAAACAGTTACCTGGACTAAGCAGTCACTTTTTCAGTTTCCCTTGCCAGGCCGCTAAATACAAATAATCATACAAAATTTTAATAGCATTTTGATTTACTTTTCAAAGAATAGAGTCAAATTAAATTTTAAATATAATGTAAATATATTTACAAAATCAGTAAGAAAATTACTCTATGAATAAAATTGATCATTGAATAAATTCTTAAAAGTCTATTTGTGCATTTTTTTTTTGTGTGATTTGAGTTTTGTATGTATTGCGGTGTGAAGTGTCACTTTTTTCGCTGTGCATTAGAATATTAAGATAGTGTTGAAGCAGGTTGACTTAGTGATTTTTTTTTACACCAATCGGTCGATAAGCCTTTTTTTTATGGTTGAAAAGGATCTAATTTGAAGTCTTGGTTGAGATTCGTGGATTGTTTCGGATTTTATCTCAAAAGGATTGCCTCGAGGGATTTGTTCTTTTGTTTTTTCTATTTCTCTTCTTCTTACCTTTAAATTTGCGTCAGGTGATACATTTACAAGGATGAGTGCCCTCCCGCCGGATAGACCGCCTGACATTTATAATGAGTTGAATGAGGAGGACAAACAGCGATTGAATGAGAATGATGTGAGAGGAGCAATTAGTAAAAACAACAGGGGTAGAAGGAAGGAAAACAATGATAATAATACTGAAGAGGGGGCGAGAGATGTCACACAAGGTAACTTCAAAACAACGTATTCTCATAAAACAAAAATAAACAACTATAAGAATGACTTCAATAACGACCCTCTCTGGACCAAAATTTATTTAGACTGGAAAAATAAAGATGGCGATTCCTTAAAGGGATTTTGCCCAACCTTTAAAGATTATAAAAAAATTCTCGAGATCCTAAAGTTAAAAGGTGAGGATATTTCGAGAATAAATGACTGTAAAAGCCAAGCGGGTTACATTGCAATAACAACTAAATTCCCATTGAATGTAATCACAGCTTTTGATCATATAAGCGGATACAAAAGAGTGGACGAAACTGATGTATATTTTTCCATCCGAGGACTAAAAAATATGCGGGCAATACAAAAACCTATAGAGGTTATAGTAAAAAATGGATCAGAAGTTGATCTTGTAGTACTTAGAGAAATAATGGAAAAATATGGAGAAATCGTGGGTACCATAAGGGATGTTCCCCACACGATTTGTGAAGAAGAGTACGATAGTGAAGAGGATAAAAAATTTGCCCTTATGTTCAAAAAGATATTGACAGGAAGACTAGCATTTCAAATAAAACCAAAGAGGTGGTTACCCTCAATTGTTCCAATCGGAGGCAAGAAAGTTGAGTTGGTCTCAAAATTGAGCACTAGTCAATGCTTCCAATGTTTGAAATTTGGTCATTTAAAAGCGAAATGCCCGTCAAAAGAAAGGACTTCCTATTGGAATTTTGAAAGGGATTTCCGAAGGCATCTTGGATTACCTGTTAAAATAAGAGGATTGCAAGAAGCAAAAAACATTGAAGATGAGGTAGGACGGGAACGAGAAGAGGAGGAGACTCAAGAACTGGAAAAAGAATTGGTCAAGGATAAAAAATGCTCAATAGATGATTCTAGCTTAATATCAGGGTCAGAGAATGGAAAGGAGGTGGAAAGTGCTGGATATAGTCAGACCCATAACCCTGAAGGGGTCAACTCAGATGATGAGCCAGACGAGATGATAAAAAAAAATACTCAGAGGAAAATGTATCAAGCATAAAAGAAGACTCGTTGAGGGAAGACTGGAAAGTAGTTTTAAGAAGGAGACCAGAACTTCCGAAGAAACCAACTTTGGCCAATAAGAAAAAAAACTCCAAAAGACCCTCAGAGTTTGTCGAGGAGGACTCTAAAAAGAAAATACGAGACACCGGCGATTTAACATTAACTTCTGAAAAACATGATCATTAGATGACCTCATAATAATCAACTTGAGCACTTGTTCTGGTTTTTTGTTATTTTAGTTTGTTTTATTTTTATTTATAGATATGACTTTGAAAGTAATCTCTGCTAATGTAAACTCAATTGCTGAATCAAGCAAACGAAGAAGAGTAATAAGTCATTTTATGAGCTTTGATCCTGATGTATTGTCTGTTTGCGACACCAGACTAAAAGGAATTATACAAGAGAACAATATTTCCGAGAAATATACTGTTATTCAGGCGCAAGCAGTTTATAGAAAATCGAAGCATCCTTCAAGGGGAGTGCTCCTTTTTATCAAAAAAACATTAAAACCTGAGTCGGTTACGATGGATAAAGAGGGAAATTTTGTAGCTGTCAACATATTCTGGTATGGCAAAAGTATAAAAATCCTCAGTATATATGGTCCAAACGAAGATAGTCCAAATTTTTATAAATACATTGACACTGCTCTTTTGAGTGAGGGAAATTCTAAAACAGACGAAGTCCTGATAATGGGAGACCTAAATCTGGTTATGAACCAGGAGAGGGACACATACAATTATAAAAAAGAAAACAACAAAACGGCAACACGAAGTATGAAAGAATTAGTATATAAACATGGACTAGAAGACGCGGGAACAAAGTTCAAGAAATTACCAGAACACACATTCAAAATCAAAGAAGGAGGAAGGATGACTAAAAGCTCGAGGTTGGATTATTTTCTGGTTTCTTTGGGCATTTTTTCAGTGTTGAGTGGATATCAGACGATACCAGAATTTGAATCAGATCATAATCCAATAATGATAACGATATCAAGTCCTAAAAAAAGATCAAAAAAGTCGTGGAAACTGAATACGGAACTTCTTGGAGATGAAGATACGGACAAGAGAGTCAATTGTATTATTAGGAATGTTGTAGACCGATTACAGAAAGGAAAGATAAAGACATATTCACAGGCTTTGAAACATATACTGGACTCTGCTAGAAGTTGTTATATTAAACTTGGCGTGAGGTTGAGTGCTGAAAGAAAGAGAGTACAAATGAGACTGAATAATCATGACAAAACACGGGACGAAGATTTTGAATTACAAGAAGAACAGGAAAAGTTAAATCAATTTTACACTAAAGGCTCCTTAATCAGGAACGGCTTGCAATCATTCCCAAGGGAGTGTTTAGTCCTTGAAAGACTGAAGAAGAGGGAGGGCGATTGGATGAAAAAGAAAGAAGTTCAAGCAGTGTTTAACTCGGATGGGATTGTGGTGGAGAGTTCGAGAGAGATAAGAAGGACGGTGGTAGAATACTTTAGGAAAAAACACGATTGTTGGAGTTGTAATGTAGTGGAGGAAAAAGAGTGCACGAAATGTGCGTTTCAAAATGGTAGATCGATGTCCTTTATAGATGATTTCCAAGTTTTTAGTGCCCTTCGACTATCAGACACTCAAAGAAACTCACTTGAAAACGATGTTACTTGTGCTGAAATACAAGATTATATTACAACATACAAGAAAAAAAATAAATCTCCGGGGCCAGACGGCTTCCCAATGGAATTCTATAAGCAACACAACGCTGCACTATCCCCACTGTTGGAAAATGTATATAGAGAGGCTACAAAAAAGGGGATGTTCCCAAGAGATATTACAAACGGAAGCCTCGTGCTGATTCCGAAGGCAGAAAAAGACACAAGGCATATCAGAAATTGGAGACCCCTTACAATGCTGAACACAGTATATAAAATATATAGTGGTATCATCTCTAGAAAAATGCAATCTGTATTACCAACAGTGTTACACCCAGCACAGAAGGGTTTTAATCAAGGAAGGTTTATGGAGGATGTTGTTCGGGGAATCAAAGATACTGTGTTCAGTGCAAAAAAGAGTGGCTTGGATGTGGCTGTATTGGCAGTGGATTTCAAGAGTGCATTTGACAGCATATCCCACGAGTGGATTTTAAGAAGTTTAAGGTCATTGGGTTTTGGTGATCATTTTATCAGGATGATTACGGTGTGTCTAACCAATATTTCCACGTATTTTCAAATTCAAAAGGACCAATTCAATGTGAACAGGGGATGTCGTCAGGGAGACCCGATTTCACCGAGCTTATTTATCATAGCACTGGATGCTTTAGTTCAGAAAATTAACGGGCACGGAGGAATTAAGGGCGTGAGTATTGGTGATACAGAAAATAAAATTGAAGTGTACGCGGATGATATGACTACCATGTACTCGGGAAGTCCAGAGGAAATTAGTCAATCAATAACAACAACGCGGAAGATTCTAGAGGAGTTTGGTCTGAAGTCAGGTCTGACGGTGAACCTCCAAAAGTCCAAAGTCATGGCGAGCTGCGGGAAAGAGCTGACGTTGGGAGACTTCCAGTTGGTCTCGGCGTTGAAAATATTGGGAACTGTAGTGACGGTGGATGACGTGGATATTCTTGAGAATCAAGCGGCAATGGAAGATAAAATAAGGAGAAGTACATCAATATATGCGAAAATAATAGGAAGGAACGTGGCTGCCAGAATATACGTTTGGAATGTATTTGTTTTACCAAAGGTAACACATATTCTAAAAGTCACTCCATACTCTAAGAGCTTCGCAATAAAAATGGATCAAATATGTAACAATTTCTTGTTCCCTGGAGGATCATCGAGGTTAATAACATGGAAACGAATTACGACTCCCAAGAAATGCTTTGGGCTAGGTATGATTACAATTGGAGACCTCTGGAAGGTAGTAACTTTCAATTGGTTCAGAAGGTTGATGGAGGAGGACTCTGTGTGGGGTAAGATCTTCAAAAATAAATTAGAACGCTCGATAGAAGAAATAAAAGGAAAAGGCCCAACTGTGGTAATCGAGACCTCTAAAGAGATAAGTCCATTCTGGAATGCAAACGCTGGTATCAACTTGGAGATGGCAATGAAAACTTTACCTTTAATGGGATGGCAGGAACCAGTTGTCGATAATGGAAGACTAAATTGTCTCACTGGAACATCAATTAAGAGAAAAATAAGTTTTATTGGTGAAATTTTTAATGACGATTCAAATTTTAACCTCAGTGAGAGACTGGAAAGGAAGAGAATAATGGCAGAAGTTGGTTTTAAAAATAGAGAGTTTGGACCTCAAAACTGTTATTTTAATTTCATTAAGGGAATATATAATAAATGCTTGAGACAAACTTTCCTAGAAGAATCAACAAGGACGATGTTCTTAATACAAGTGGATAGGAGGATGGCAAGAGAAGAAAAAAATATCAGTACTACAGATCTGCTGGAGAGTCTGGGGAGTGATTTGCTGAGTTTCCCCTTATACTGGTTTAAATACAGACTCATAACAGCTACTATTACATTTGGAAATATACACGGCAGAACAGCTGAAGATAGACTCTGTTTTTTTTGTGGGAGAGAAAGGGAAACCTCGAACCATTTTCTACGTGGTTGTTCTGAGACGAGCAAAGTATGGGATTATTTAACTGAAGTTATTTATACGAAACATAAAATAATTTGTAGTGCTAAGGACTATTGTTTTAATTACACCGGACCAGAAAAAGAATTGATCAATTTTATAATTTGTAAAATGCAGCTGATTTTATACAAATTTAGGAGCACAAAAACCCTATTTACAGAAAATGTATTAATGAGCTTAAAGGAAAATATAGATGTATTATTGAATTGTCGATGATATGTTGATGTAAGATTAAGATTGAAATAAATAATACTCCCGTACGGGAAAAAAAAAAAAAAAAAAAAAAAAAAAAAAAAAATACTGTCATTTAATTAGAATCATAAAGAACACATATATCCATGGCTAATTAGTTTGATCAAACAGAAATTCTAGATTTTTATTATTATTGAAAATTATTTTTGATTTACTTAAGCAAATGTATTATACAATTATAATAAAAGTTAATTTTATTCTAATAACATAAAAAAAAGTTATAAATATCTACTATTAAATGATTTTATACAATGTATTTTATAGTTCATGAATTATTTGAATGATTTTAGAAAAAAGCAAACCTAGCTTAAACAGTTACCTGGACTAAGCAGTCACTTTTTCAGTTTCCCTTGCCAGGCCGCTAAATACAAATAATCATACAAAATTTTAATAGCATTTTGATTTACTTTTCAAAGAATAGAGTCAAATTACATTTTAAATATAATGTAAATATATTTACAAAATCAGTAAGAAAATTACTCTATGAATAAAATTGATCATTGAATAAATTCTTAAAAGTCTATTTGTGCATTTTTTTTTGTGTGTGCATCCTTTTTAAGAGCATTTTTGATAAATTTATCTTATTAATCTCATATATAATGTGTACATTTTGTACACATAGATTTAATGGAAGGCTATTAATGAGTTATATTCATATAGTTATTTCATGGTCTAACTGAACATATTGCAACGATTTCCCTTAAAAGCAGGGGTTTGTCATAGCTCATTGAGAATTAAAGAGACTATTACATGTTGGCCATTCATTGAACCTATATAATCAAGACTTCTTTCTTTTTTTTTTCCTTTTTGCCTTAGATAAAACTTAATGATTGCTGCAGGAGATAGTTTAATAGCAAATGGTTCATTCATTAAGCATAATTACTTACATGACTTTTTTGAAATAAATTCACATTCCTTTTTAGGCAAATTTATTAAATGACTTTCATATTTGTAATTTAGCTTTTATTGACTTTCTTGTATTTATATTGGATTTTTTCAAATAATGTACCCATGAAAAAATAAAATAGAGATTCATAGAATGTAAATACACATTTTGAAATTGAATTTGACAATAAGAAAGACTCAAAACTCAGGGAACTCGACAACATTCCATATATATTTTATGTAAATTTATAAATTGTGAATATTTTGTATGATGTTATTTTTTTTCTCACCTGGATCGAAATGTTAGATATTTCTTTCTTGAATATTGCTTATAAGAATGTATATATTAGAATAACAATCCATTCAATAGAAAATATTAATTTACATTAGTTTTTTCTCTAAACTTTGTTATTTTGTCGATAAAATTAAATCACGAATTGAAAATATGAAAAGACTTAACATTTAAAGGTCGCTCAGCATTTTCAAAGTTAAGAAAATTGACTTTTTTTTTTACAAAATATTAAATTTTTTGAAGGCTTTACACCATAAACTTTTTTAATCCGTCGTGAAAATTCATACACTAATAGAAAATTTGAAAAAAATTAACTATTAAAGGTCCCTCAATGTCTTCTAAGTTCAGATAATTAACTATTTTTTTTGAAAGTTTCATCTTCGTCTTTCAATATCATCCAAATACCTTGGAATATAATGTTTATTAATTTATTACTTTTTTAGTTGAAGGAAAATTTTTTCAAATTTATTCAAGCATAGTTTCTATAAAATGAATTTTTCTCAAAAGAAAACAAATTAATATACGGCGTATAATGCGCATTTTCTCTACTTATTTCTTTTATTTGATATAATAAGATCAGCATTAATTGCAACAAAACGTTGTTCAATGCAATTAGAACGACACTCATTTTTCAATAAAGACTTGCTTTCTTACTTTATAATCAAAAATTACCCTATAGTAATTTGAACTTATTATACAACTATTAAGAGTAAAAAGATTGTTATATCAACTAAGAAAATTATACAATAGCACCTCTTTGTATTTGGGTGAAGGAAAAAGGATGAAATTTTTTCAAACAACCTTATCAATTTTTGTGAAGTTGATGGGCGATTTTTCACTCAATCCGTACATTAACTTACAAACTCAAAAGACCTTCAAAAAGTTTAAAACTTTATTTTCACTACCTATGAATTATTGACACCTTCATTCTTAGTTGATATTTGAAAAAAAGAAAAAAAATGAGAATAAGTATAATATATTAGAAGTTATTTTTTGCATAGCAGAAAAGGTATGCTAATTACAAAGGATATCTTTTTTTTCATGGTTTATAGCAATTTTCAAATATTAGTTACTATTAGTATTTGCTAATTTGATTATCGTTTTAATGCATGTACGAATATTATAAAAACATTGCGCCCATTTATTTTAAATGAGAGATTTAATTGTCTCATATTCATATAATTTAAACTTTTTTAATAATAATCGGTTTTATTTTATAAATCTTCTTTCTTACATTGAATTTAGAAAAAAGAAAAAAAAATTAGCAAAATTAAATGAATAAAACTAAAAAACAAAAACAAAAAAAAACTTTATAATACCAAGAGAAACATTGTCTTATTATATATATATATAGAAAAAGCTTATACAAATAGAAAAGTCATTGAAGTTATACTGTGTAATATGCTGTTAATTTAGTATGATTTGGTAAGTTACTTCCACCACCATGTACTCTGGTATAATTCAATGGCCTTCCTTGTCAATATTTTTATTTATTTACAGCTATGACTGTTTATATATATAACGTATATATATTTATGTATGACTTTTTCTTATAAAATATTATAAAAGGAAATGTAGAGGGGTTTTTTTTTTTCTTTCTTTCCCTCTGACTTATTCTTCTCAAAAGATGAAGGAGGAAAAAAAAAGAATTGAAAAATGAGCTGATATATCCTGTCAATTACGCAATCTCTTAACAAACACATTGAACCTCGTTTTTTCAACCACCAAAATATTTGCTCATTTTTCTTCTAACAATAATAATAATAATACAAAATATAGGTTTGTGGAATTCTGATTCAGATATTAATAAAAAATGTTTCCTGTAATCATTTGTATAGAAGCTGGCAAAATTTTTCACATACATGGATAGATATTCATTTCCATATAAAATGACGTTTTATGTGTATTTACTTATTTATTATCTGATCATTTATGATCTGCATAAATATGGGATGAGTCAACAAAAAGCAATTCTGAGCAAAAAGCAAGTGAAATGAAGACATTCTCATTTTTCTTCTTTTTTTTTTTTTTTAGACTAATAAATATAAAGACCCCAACATTTTTGTCACATATTTACATAATAATAAATTAGAGAGATTTACATTCAAATTAGTTTTACGTTACACGATGATCAAGGACTTTGATATATTATTTATAAGGCATCTTTTTTTTTAAAGCTCATATAAGGCCTTTAAAATAGAACCCTCCTTTTTCTTCTTCTTTTTCGTCAATTATGAGTAGAAATTTTTGCAACATTAAATGACAATTCGTCTACGCCAATGAATTAATTATATAAAAGAACTAAATTTTATACAAAAATAGAAGATAATTAGTTGAAAAACGTAAATTATGTAATCAACTAGACTCGTTTTCGAAAAAAAAAATTGCCGTCCTATTGGCTATTGGTCACATAGATAAGATATACAACTTTGTATTTTTTTCTGTTACTTTTTTTAATATTTGCTAAAATATTATTCATTTGTATCTGTTTATAAATATTTAGAAAAATAGAGTTTTGTTCAATCTATTTTAATAGATCATTGATGGCAAAAATCACAATAAAAGAGTCTTTTTTTTCTGCGAATAAAAACTGTTTTCATACATGTGTCGTTTAGTATCTAATCATACAAAAAAAAATTAACGACTTTGTATTTTCACAAAGCAATTGCTTTACCTTTCACAACATAATAAGTTTAATTTTTACTAACCTAATACGCTTATTTAAATCATAAGTATGCAGATTGATTTAAAAATAAAATTACATTTTTTGAACAACTAATCATTAATTATTATTTTAAAATTATTTATTATTTAAAAATTATCAAACATAGAGCTTCATTAAAAATATGCAATAAAATAGTTTGATATGAAAAGAATAGTTAACAAAAAAAAAAATTTTTTTTTTTTTGTAAGTTGACAAGTTAAATAAGTTAAAAATGAAATTAAAATTTTGTACATATATATATATAAATATAAAATTTTATCTGTCATTGACAAATTAATTTCATCTGTAACAAAATAATTTAAAATTCGGTTTGATGATTTAAAAAGTACATTTGTAAATGTATAGTATTCATGTATTATGTATATGTTGGTTAAAAAGAAATAATTTAATATACAAATTTGCTTTTTTTTTCAAAGAAAAATAAATATTTATGTTAATATATTGAGTATATTGTATGTCTATACATATATATATATATATTTAAATTTACTTTATATGTATTGATGAATAAATGAAAATATGGTACACATTGATGATTTGATAGCAAAATTTTCCCATCCATTTTGGAAAAATATTCAACATATTTTTTATGTTATTTTTTTATTTTTTTTGGATAGGAATTTGATGATTATTATGAACCATGTACTCGAAAGGGAGTTTAACTAATGTTTTGTGAGAATATAACAAAAAATAACAACAAACATTTTAAAATTGCAATTGTTTCTATAGAATATATTTTATTTTTTTCGGTTACATATATTTTTGTGACATAAATATATTTAAATAGTTTAAGCTTGTAGTTTTAAAAAATGTAGAATAAATAAACTTTTGCTTGTATATTAAAAAAAATAAAAAATTGTGAGCCTTTCTGGATAGACCTTTTTGAAAGATTTGTTTGATTTATTATAATATATTAAAATTTTAAGCCTTGAATGAATTTTATAAGTCACAAATATATGTGGAATAATTGTTGTTTTTCTGCTCTATAAATCTTTACTTGAGAAGTACATACTCCATATACTTTTAAAAAGAATTTTATCTGCTTGCAAAATCTTCATAGAACATTCTAAATCATCAGTTTGATTTTTTATTAATTTACTTATTAAATTGATAAATACTATAAATTAAATTTTAAAGAATATTACGTCAATATTAAATGTACAATTCAGTTGGATTGTTTTTTTGTTTTTTTTTTAATTTTAAAATTTCTACTCAATAATTTGATTAATACCCTGATAAAAAGATACTATCAATGAGCTTAGACATTGCAACGTTTTTAAATGTAGTTTGCAAACTTAACTTTATAAATAAACTTTTTCTATTATTAAAAAATATATATATATATGTACATATATTTGAAAGTGTGAAATATAAATTTATAATCATCTTATACTAGGTTTAGACTTTATTTTAAGAAGAAATTAAAAAAAAAGTTAATGGTGTGAATTTATTGATCGTGCTATAGGCTTATACAAATTTTGTACATTGCAGATAGATTTAATCACGTAGTAATGAATAAATGTGAGGGAATGTGTAGGAACAAAATCAATCAATAATAATAATAATAATTGTAGCTTCTTTTAAGATCTGTATAATCTGTTAGAAGGATTAAAAATTTTCTTTAATCTTTATAATTATACTCTGCAACTTGAGATTTATAAAGAAATATATTTTTTTATTTAACTAAAGTTTCCTTTCGATCAAATTGAAAGGCTGGCACATTAAACGCTAAAAACCTTTACATATAAAAAAATTAAAAACACATATACAATATCGAATGAATTAAAAATACATTTTTTTAATAAAAAAATATAAATTAATATCCATAAACAATAAAAACTCTTCACTCAAAATAAAAAGTTCACTTACTTCTAATTCTTTTTAAAATTAATAATCAATTAATTGACAATGATCGTCAGATATGGTTCAAGTATTGAAACTCACTGCCTTGATTGAGTAGGAAATAGTATTGTGTCTTTATTATTAGAGCCAAATGAGACTTTTTCTTCTTTGCAATAGGAGTAAAGGAATATTTTATCTCGAGAACACCGAGAAGGCTGAGCCCTAACTTTTCTTTTATGGACGAAAAAAAGGGCTTAAAACCTTGAAATCGAAACATTGGCGAAAAGTTGTCATTTTCATTAGTTTATGACATAAATAGTAGATATATCTACTGCCTCATAAATACCCAGACACCACCTCAAGAGTCCCTATTTGTAATTCTATAGGTGAACCGCTTATTTGATGATAAAAGTAGCTAATTCATATAGCTTTTGCGCACTTGCAAAGAATAAATACTGAGATTTCTAGGATTGATCACCTTTTTAGTGTCATACAGAGGTAATTCTTTCATCATTTGTATAATTGAATTGATTTTTAAACTTCTCACTGCTGAATGGAAGATACTCTACGATATTCACTTTGTTACTACTTTGAAATTTAAATATTTTTTTCAAAATCATTTTGATGTGAAGATCATTTTACTGCTCTTTCAATTCAACAACAATCTTAAACCCTACAAATTGATTAAGGAATATCTTCAATTGAGTTAATATATTATTTATTCATTTCAAAAGACAGTTCAATCTAATTGAAAGCTTCCCTCGTAGTACAAATCAACATTTATTAATTTATTTCCATAGAACATTGTCAAATGTAATAAAAATCACTCATGAATAAAATGTTTCCATCACTTTTTTGATATGTGATTGAAAAATAGGGTCTTTACTATGTGGTATATATATATATATATTTAAATCTCAAATATTAAGAAAGAGTAACGTAATCATATACTTTTAAATAGATGCATATTGAACTCAAAATATCCACTGGCTTTTTTAATC
Organism: Lepeophtheirus nordmannii; assembly: GCA_963680855.1. Classification (NCBI taxonomy): domain Eukaryota; kingdom Metazoa; phylum Arthropoda; class Copepoda; order Siphonostomatoida; family Caligidae; genus Lepeophtheirus; species Lepeophtheirus nordmannii. Next base: position 38,229,103 of record OY804521.1, on the reverse strand, counting down.
AAAATTCTCATGTAATAAGTTATTTCAAATGACAGTCAAATATGAGTGATTTATATTATTAAGAAATGATAATAAGGTCGATACTTTGTTTTATGAAAGGATGACATGACATGCTTCTATTACACTCATTCTTTGCTTCAAAAGAACAAAAACGTAGCAGTTAATGATTCAAAAATATTTGAAATTTACATTACATTTTGTGGACAAATAAATATATATATAGGAATTTTTTTCATTTGCAAATATTGCCAAAATAGAAATCGAAGAAGCATCAAAGAATTTAATTATCATTTATCAATGATATAATGTTTGTATCTCACATTACAAATATTTATATTTTATTATTTTGAGTAAATAAAAACTATGTTACTTTTTGCAATTTTTTTGTAGAGTAGTTTTTTCTTGAATTTAAAAAGACAAAAATGTAAAAAATCGCATTCTTTATAAAAAAAATTTCTTTTTCTTTTAATCGTCATAGATTAACTCAACTGTGTGAAAAGGAATGGTTTTACGTTTTTTCACAAGAAACTTGCAATAAAAATTGCAAACATACTGAAATTTATATTAAAATATATGAATGTTTGTACATATCATATCAATTCGTTCCCATACTAAATATATTTGAGGTAAAGTATAGTCAGTATATTTCAATAGATAATTTCGTTTGAGGAGAAAATAAAAGCTATAAATATCCAAATAATATTTTTAATATCAAAATATTGAGCACCAAGTTTTAGCTTGTAAATATTAGCCTTTCAGGAGATATAGACACAAGCCCTTTTCTGACTCAAATTTCTTAGAGTCACACTGGACACACTCATTGATAGTCGTTATCATTTTTGCTATAATTTTTAAGCCTTTGGAGGTGGAACATCGTAAATTTGTCATTTTATAAGGTGATATATTCAAAAATCAACTCAAAAAATAAAAAATATTTTTTCAAATTAAAAAAACGATTGAAATAAAAAAAATAATTTATTTTTTTGAATTGAGCATGCAGTCACTAAATCAGCTACAAAAAAAAATTACTAAAATCTTAAAATATAAAAACAAAGTAATTTCTATATGAAGAGTCACCTATACATTCAAAAACCAAAAAACAATAGCTATTTTTCTTCTAACAATCAGAGTGTGCTACCAAAGTTGGAATATTTATTATTACTATTTATAAAACTTTATGTTATTATTCCATTGTCTGTCAAATACATTGAGATAACACTTTTAATATTTTATAAATTTTTAAACTAAATTTAAAAATTTTAAAAATTATTAGTATTAACTTTCTCTAAAATGTATATTTTTTTACATGAAGGAGAACAATTAATAAAAAGGACGTATAACGTGTATTATTTTTTTCATATCTCATTCGTTTGATATAATAAATTCTGCAAAAAAAAAGTTAAATTTGATCTTTTTTTATTGTATGAAAGGTTCCCTTTTCTTCAATCTACTTTTTCCCCGCACAATTTCTCTCAATCAATGATTTGTTGTTATGATTAAAAATCATCCTTTTGTTTGTTAAATGGGTTTTGAGGACGTTTTTTTTTCTTTCCTTCGTAAAATGAGGGCGAATATGTATCTTTTCATAACTGTAATGGTGCTATCATTACGCCAAGTCTGTATTATTAAACAATACCACAAACAACATAAAAAAAAATATATTTTTTTTTAATTATGTTTACATATATAATTACATATATTTTTTTGTCTTCTTTCTTTCAAGTTCATAGAAACGTAGCATGTATGTATGTATAATTAAAATTTATTCATATCTAAGGCTATAAACAGACTCACTCAACTTCTTTGTATGCACATTTCACATAAAATTTTTTAACCAAAGTACCAAAAGATTCACATCTCTAAGAATTGAGTATCAAGACATGCAAATACTTTTGTCAAAAGGAGTTTGTTTTTATTATTCACATCAAGAACTTAAAAAGCGACCATCTCAGGAAAAAAAAAAGTGTTAATTTAATTCAACAAAACTTGATGAAAAATATTCGTGAACGAAGGTTCTTTTCTTGACAAAGTCGAGATGATGAAACAACATTTATAAATTATGCTTCTTTTTTTTTGACTAAAACAAAACGTTTCTCTTCTTCTACGAAATAAATACGAGACGAAATGTGGAGACGGGTAGAAGATTCATAGTATATACTTTTAATTTTATAAAATATATTAGGTTTTTGTACAGGAAATTAGTATTCCGGTGCCTCAAAGCTATGCTCCAAGGTACGTTCTAGCAGTAGTAGTGACGATTTTGTATAACATACACTAAAAAATAAATAATACACACTTTAACAAAATGCATAGTTAGATTATTTATAATTTTTACTCATATATGTTTTAATAAAATGCTTTCTCTTATTTGCTAAATGTAAATGAAATGATATTGAAGAATTTGTCATGAAATTAACACTACAAATTTATTGAATTGGATGTGTTTAATCATAATAACAGGGGTCAAAAAATTTGAAATTTTAAAAATCTTAAGGAGTATAATAAAGGTTATTGAAATTTGGACGCTGATTTCAAATCTGTAATTTTTTTTTTTTCGAGAGTCTGACGGTTTTTGAGAAATCAGACTTCAACTTCAATTTAAGCCTAAAAAGATACTCATTTTGTGTATTAAAAAACAATGATCCGCTAGTGTTTTTAATGCAAATTCAATTTCCTGTCTTTGTTTTGATCTAAAAGGACTCTTGGCATAGGGTGCAAGAGTAGGCCCAAAAGTCGGCCAAATCCTTTATACTTAAATATATCCTTGAATATTGCGTAAAATTGATAAATAAGGAATGCATTAAAGAGCTGAGACCCACAGCTTTCAAAAGAATGTCAAGCACCTGATGGGAATCATTAACCAAGAAGAAATCGTTCATCTAAATGTGTAAATTTTCATCCAATTTTAAGCAAAAAATCAGTGATTCATGGTAGAGTTACTTAAGTAGCAGCGTGATGAAGGATTAAAAAACCAGCTGAAATCCTTTTGAGCGCTACTGCTTTAATATCTTTTTTTGGTAAAGGCACAAATTGAGTATCTTTCGAGGCTTAAATTGAAGTTGGAAAATGGGCCGATTTAGCACAAAAAGTAGGATCCGATTTCTCAAAAACTGTCGGACTCTCGAAAAAAATAATTCCAGGTATGAAGTCAATGTGCAAAGTTGAATAACTTTTATTATACTTATACCCATTAGGATTTTTGACTATTGGCCAGTGTAATTTATAGTCAAATAATAAACTTTTTTGTGTGGTTTTCATTATCTATTTTAGGCTAATTAAACCATCAATTATGATGGGTCATGATTAAATAAATTTAAAACAGACATACATATATCTAGCAGCAATAGTTGGTAAAAAAATAAATAGTAACAAAGCAAATGCATTTAATATTTAGAGTGAGTGAGAACGTTGTGGAGTACAAAGACTTGAGTACGTACAACTACGATCAATCAAGTGTCATGTAATGAAAAAAAATAATTATGTTATGACTAGAAGCTAAGTAGATCTAATTACTATGTGATTAAGGAGCCAACAAGTACAGGCAATTTAGGAAATATGGTATCTAACACATTTTGTAAATCAATATTAATGATTAAATAATAATAATAATAATAATTTGTTAAAATGACGGTGGAGAGTAATTAAATAGGGCATTGCCATGTACTATTATACTCAATTTATTATTGTTATTATACTCTTTATGAGAGTAATATAATCCTGGCCTTTGATAATAAATAACTACATTATACTTTTGTATATTTCTTTAAAGATAGATAAATACTTTAGAAAATGACTTATAAATAGACTTATAATAAAGAATATTCGATGCCTGCTTTAGAAAAAAAATGATTATCTTTTTTTTAAAAAAAAGAGTAATAGAAAATTAGGGATATACATACATATATAAAACTACTTTAAGAAGCTTATAAGTTATTACTATTTAATACTATGAAACGAAAAACAAAACAAAACAAAAAAACTTGAAAAACTTTTAATTAAGTTGCATTCAGAAATAAATAAATAAAAGTATAAAAGCCCGTTTTTCAAATGTAACCATTTTTGATTAAAAGAAAATACTGTATGTAAACATACACAACATCAAATTCCCTTGAGTTTATTTAAACACCAGCATTTGGTATACAGTACATTGTTTGTAGATAATATTGTTTGTGAATGTTTAAATTTAAAGAAGAAATTACCTATAAATGATTCTTATTTTTACATATATGTATATATGTAACTAAAGATATGACAATGTGACGAAAAATAAAATGTCATTGTTTCAATTACATTAGGGTTTCTTTGATATTTTGGAAAGTTAGTCTTTTTTTTAAAGGTCAAAGAATATTTATTTATAGATCTTATATATGTATAATTTATCTAAGTAAAAACATGTTGATATAATTGCAATATGTATTTAAATTTTTTAATGTTTGAGCAAATATTTTTGTGCATCTAAAAATGTATAATTTACAACTTTCAGAAAAGGATCAAATTGTAAAATATGTACTTTTATAAGAACCCACTTGTCAAATCATACACATGTTTAAAACAAAGTCAAATGAGTATAATATACTATTTTGTTAGCTTCATGCATTGTTATCTAATGACTAAAAAATATATATTAAGCCTTCTAAAACGGAATGAAAATATATATTATATGAAATATATAATTTTTTAATTATATATAAGAGTATTTCAAAATTGGTTCTTCAACGGTGAGAAAAAGTTTATACGTAGAGACATATGTTTATATATATTGTTAAAAAAGTTATCAAAAAATATATTTATCTTATTAATTGAATAAACCCAATGCAACATGTATGTATGATAATTAAATTTGTCATTTTATCTGCTCGTGAATGACAAATATTATAACTTTTATTTAAAGACAACAATAAAATTTATAACTCTTTCATTTCCTTTTTTTATCTTTTTTTTTTTTTCAATATAAAATTTTATTGCCTTCTTATTATTTGATTTTTTTTTTTTTTTCAAACATTTATATTATATTCTAAAGACATCAATATTTGTCTCCAAAAAATAAGTAGATACATAAGAAACTGTTTTTGAAAGGGATCGTGCATTATAGAACCAGTAAATTTGAATAAAGCAACTCCTTGCCAACTTTAGAATACATATGATATTTTATAAATTAATTCTTAATTGACATCTATGGAAGAGTGTCTAAATTATTATTAAAGGCTTTTAGAGCCTCTAAATCTTTGTAGTCTGAGGCATAACTGTATATTAATTAGGTCATAGACACATTTTTGAGTAAGCATTGGAATTTATATTCTTATTAATCATTTCTAGAGGATGATATTGATAAATCTCTCCCTATCTTTATTGATCCCCGACTAATTCTCAATTCAGAATGAACATTTATTTTAATTTTAGAGGATGCACACTTTTTTACCTACTTGTAATAATATTTAAAGGGTCTCTGAAGACAGAAAGTAAGAACTTTATAACGAGAATGTTTCTTAAATTATTCAATTATAAAAAACTCATAACAATTAAGAATTCAGAGTTTAATTGTATTGTTCTATTTAAATTACATTGTTGTGAAATTGTATTTCTCTCATGATATGTAAATGTATATTTTTGTAACAGAAATGAAACTTCCCAACTTAAAAAAGATCTAATAGACAGCTTATAAAACATTGTATATGTATTTCATTCTTTCAAATTTGAAAGCTGCATGGTTGTTGAGAAGTTTATTTATTGTACACGCTTCAATTTCAATTTTTAATTAGACATAAAAAAATTATGAAATCACTATTTAATTCACTAATTCATCATAAAATTTTTATCAACGTAAGCATAAAATAATGTGAAATTAGATTAAAGTCCTTTACTTTCTCAAAAGGCTAAACATTAACGCAAAGCATAAAAAACTTGGGATTTGAAGCTTATACAATTGATTTAAAAGGTTAAGAGACTCCAAATCAAACTTAACCCCTAAATACAAAGTACTTTTATGTTATGTATGATGTACAAACGTGTATTTTCAATCTTCTGTTCAGAATCATTCTACTAAATTTTATATTCCCGACTCCTACAGACCCATATCATTTATCAATTTAGTTACTTATCATGATTTTTATACATATTTCCTGGACAGATATTTGTGATTCACATGCTAATCCTTTTAAGAGTAATATATACATATCTAAGAGACCCTGATCTTCAACGTGTTTCGTTCTTTCATCATTTACTCATGAGATTCCTTCGTTTTTTACTTCTTTTTAGCACAAATAGTGGTCATGTTGCTATTTCATTTGGCATTTTTTTATTGAATCTTTAAAGTGTCAACTTTTTGTGTTTTTTTGCATCGGCTGACTTTATTAGCCATCCCGATATAGTGAGTCTATTATGGGAGTTGACCTTTAGATCGAATACAAAATCCCCATTTTGAAAGGGATTAAGCGGAGCAGTTCCTCAGCACTCTCACAAGGTGATTGATCCCGTGTATCTTTAGTATGTCTAAGGAAGTAGACAGCTCTCCTTCTACACTACACTTCATTGCTATCTACCATTCTCATGGACTAGAATAGATCCTCTAATTTTCAACCCAAAATGTGTTTTTTATACTCAAGACCAAAGCAGTCAAATAGCAAATTTTGTGAAGAAAATAATATTATCTTTTCTTGTGTCTACACCAGAGAAAATGGCACTCAATGGTCGAAGTGCTAAAATTTATCACTTATCATTCCTTTCTTTTATTGAATTGTGGAATTAAATAGTTAGTTATATACTATAAATATATTTTTGAACTTTAAAAATGATTTTATTTTTTGTAGTTTTTCTTTCAAATCAATATTTATATTGATTTGTTTGAAATTTGCTTTGTCTCACAATCATATGACATATGAATTGAATTAATTTATTTTCCCTTTTGATAAAAAAAACACGATAATTTATTAAAAACCATTTCTTATTTCCTTAAAAATACGTTTCAAAGAGTTTATACCTTATTTCTAAGTAAATAAATGGTTATTTTATTGGTAATTGATACATAATTTGATTTTGTTTATTTGCATGTTCCTTTTCAGTAAATATATCTAAAGCAATAACATTTTTAGATACATTATATTGGTTATTTTGATTTCAGTTAAATAAACAAAACTGAATTAATATGATACTGATGATTAATTAACAAAAAGTAAAGTTTTAATTACTTACTTATAAAAATATTTTATATACACTCTTTGCAGTAGAATTTGACACATTAATTAAGAATCTGAAATAAGTTTTTTTTTTTTGGTATTAAATTAAACTTTTCAGCGTTTTGGTAGTTATTTTTACTTTTATATCGTATGTTTAGAATAATTTTTCATTTATAAAAAATACATACATTCAGAAGTCAGCTTTTTTCTCCTAGATTTAATTTTAATTTCTAATGTACATATACATATTATACTTGTTTTTTTGTGGAACGCCTCAAACCTTAGAAAAAGGGCATCTTTGAAGGATACAAAACTATTTTACTTCTAAGAAAAAATAACACCTTGTCTTTTACATTCTTCAAAAAAAAGAAGGTAGATATTTAATGTATAAAATACTTATTGTTCTCCCATTTCAAAAGTGTATTTATCTCCAGACAGGATAATCATCTACTCCCTAGTAATTTTTTAGTAAATTACTATAGTGTTAGGTAACATTGATTTAGTAAATAAGACATTATTGTCATCTAGAATAAAAATAGCTGTACTGCTGACGGGTAGACAATCTCTCCTTGAACAAAGAAACCACCTCCTTTAGAGAAAATAAAATAATAAACTCAGAAATTAAAGACTTAGTGAGTTCTGGTTATCCTTTTGGAAAAGTATTTAGAACAAAAAGAGATGTTTTGTAAAAAACTAGTGACAAAAAAAAATCAAAAGAACTGAAGCAAATGCAGTATGTACATAAAAAAAGAGAAGATTTTGTAGATGTGTTTATGATATGCAATTCAATTCAACTTTTATGAAATAAGTGTATGTTTATTAAAATAACTTGAAAACTCTCAAATAACTTTCATTGAAATGAATGAAATTTTTTTCAAAGCAATTGATCTCATAATATTGATTTGAAATTTGGTTATATTTCTCAATATATCAGAACTATACGTTTCATGAAAAACTTAACTTTATTAAATTAGTTTTGTAAAAAGACAAAAAAGACAGCTTTAAATCCTTTGACGACAATTCCCACAAATATTTATATAAATAAATACCTGGAAATTTATTAGAAATCCATTTAAGGCTTTCAATTTTTACTATGTATCCCTTATGTTATTATTATTGAAACATTTACTTTGCTTTGATCAGGAATTGACAATGATTTATTTGTAGTTTATATTGATATATGTATGGTGGGTTGCTTTTAAAAGTTAATATATGAGCTTTACATAGTACATATATAGACGTTCTTCAATTGCAATGTAAGCAAAAATAGAAATTGATCATGATTGATGATAAATTATTATTTATTCGTATCAATATATATGTGTGAAATGAAGTCATACAAGTTAAAATAATACGTAGTTAATGCAGAATATGTCTTTGTTCTTAACAAAACTTGAGGGCAAAAAGGATACAATAAATAAGTTATTTTAATTTTTTTCTTTCGTTATCAATAAGTTTTACTTTAATATTTTCCTTAATTTCTATACAAATTTGTTTATTTTTAAAGAAATCATTTGAATAATATAAATACATTAATTTTGACTAATAATAATGTACAAAACTTACCAAATTCATGTGTTTAACCCTTTGATACATCTTAATTTATTTTTTTACAGGTATGTTTTAAATGCTTCATGGGACTCATTGGTACTACTTTTCAGGTCTTTTTATGGATAAATTTTGTTCTCAAAGTAAAAATTAGTTTGATTTTTTTTAAAATTTTAATGGTGACTTTATTGTTAAATATTCTGGTAATCATTTGACTTTTTGACCTTGAGGAAAAGCTTGAACTTTGAATAAAAAAAAAAAATTTGTAAATGCATATATATAAATTTTTGTTCATGAATCTAATTTAAACAGTTTTTATGGCAATTATTGCAAAATAATGATTAAAGAAAAAGTATCCAATACTCTACATGTGTATTTTACAGGAAACACTTTGATCCCTGAATTTAGTAATTATTTATCAAGTCCAAAAACATACATTTATAAGCTAAATACAATAAAGTTCAGACTCTCCTGTATCTCTCTCACCTCTAAAGTTATTCATTAACGCCAAGGACATATAAGTGAACAAAAACTGACTATAGGAAAATTATATACAATTAAAATATCATATATAATATTGATTTGACGTTCCTGTACAAGAAATTTTTAATAAATATCATTCATGATGTTAGAACATACTTATCAAATCCCAAATACATTTTTTATAAAACAGAATACCTCAAATTTGTGAATCGTAGAGTATTTATATCTGTAACACCAATATTTCAATATGAAAACAGTTTTTATACAAATGTCACTAAGAGTAAATATAATATAAAGAGGGAGAGAACCTGAATTTACAGACGCTCACAAAACATCCCCAGGGCTTGAACTAGAGACAAATGAAGCTTATATTATCCATTGCAATGTCTGTGTAAAGTATTGAAATTAAAAGTCAGTCCATTCAGAAATTTAAAGTTTTTAAATGACACTCAAAAGACGGAATTATGTACATAGAATAATCAATTTTGTAATTTACAAGGACTTAATCAAATTAAAGTAATAATTTGTTGTAGTAATTGTGTGAAAAAAAAATGGTGATGATCAAAATAATAATATAATGTTCACCCAAGGGAACATAAAAAACATATTTATAAGCATCCTTTATGATGATTATTATTATTATTACTATTATTGGATCAACCTTGAAAATAAAGGTAAAGAAAGGAATGAGGAGGGATGGTGGATAATAGCAGAAAAGTAAAAAGCATGTAGAAACTACTCATTTTTTATTTATTTTTATGGAACTAAGATTTTTATTATTATTATTTTTAGAAAAAAAGAAAAAAGAAAGAAATACCAAATAAATAAAATCAGTCATAAAACCCAAAAATATGAAAAAGAAATTTATTCTTGTGGTATGTTTTTGTTACATATTATGTTTTGTGTATGTATGACATATATGTACAAGAATATGTAGATATGGTTGTATGCAAAGAAAACACATCGGAAGTCAAAATGTATACTAGGATGGTTCCTTTAAACGTTCGAAAGGAGAGGGGGGAAAAAAAGTGAAATGATGCTATGACTTTATTTCTACGCTGATTTTATTAAAATTTTCACTATTATCTCGAACGACATGTTCACAACATTATCTTAAACGGATCACATTACCCATGGAGTAAAGTCTAGAATGTTTTCCTTATTCCAGGTCTCAGGGATCTCGTGGTACTATGAGACCTTCATTGGAAACCTGTTCAACATTGCACCAGACAAAATAGTCTATAGGATTAAAACCCAATGAGATATGAGGCCAAGAACTCGGTGGGGAGTATATCACATTCCCAGAATTTGATCATCGAGTCTTTTTTGTTTTTTTTACTGGTGTGATCAAGGGTTGATCTTTTGTAATGCAGCGAATTAAGGAAAATACTTTGGTGAGAAAAGCACAGATGTTGACTTTCAGGTCCTACATGAAGATGAAGGGCGGTAAGAAGTGATCCTAACAACACCGAGAACCATAACTTGTTGTGGGTACATGGCCTTCATGACCCTAGGTATCCCTATGAGGACTTTTTGCCAAACATCTATTGTTCTTCGAGTTATGCTTCTGGGTCTGACAGAAATTTTTCACAACTGAGAAAAGCCAGATCATATTTTTCACGGAAGGCTTTTGTTTTAGCTTCATCAAAGCCTTGGTTGGAGTGACTCTTTTCTCCCTGTTTGACGGGGCTATAAGCTACCACTTACGATGTGCACAGCTGTAGTACCGCAAATTTTCATTTATTGCTCGATGAATGATTGAACTGAACGCTATGTCGATGCTGTCAGCGATCGTATTCATATTTTGGCCAGGATTCTTCTCAACGTTTTTGTTGATTTTCTTCAAAAAAACAGAACTTCGAACGGTTTTGATCGCTTTCAGATCAATGAAATCATCAATTATGAGTACTAACTATCCTGCTTGATACATTTTCTGATTTTTTGGACGAATGGATTTGTGTAGCTGACCGCTTTAGCCAGAAACGCATTGTCTATTTCACTATTTAAATTGTACCAAATAGATAAAAGTGCAGAACATTTTTGTTCCAACTAAAAAGAAGACGAGATATTCTGTCGTAAGGAAGCATAATGCATAACTGACGTGATATTGGTGCCGGATAGACTCTACATTTGTGTTTGTCTGGATTAAAGCCTGTATATCAGGGGATGGGAGGAGGACAGAGAAAATGGCGAACGTTTAAAAGAACTACCCTTTTTGGAACTAATTATAAATATACATAGATATATTATGTAGAAAGGTTTTAGGGTAGGAAAACTTTTGAGTCAATTCAAGAGTTTTTTGTTCGACAAGAACAACATAAAACAGTTTAATGACCTTATCTACATAACTACATAGCGTAAAAAGACTAAACTTTACCCATTCATTTGTGAAAAAGTTGGTTTTGTTTTTTGGAAGAGTTTTATTTATAGGTAGGTAAAATGGAGGGGGGAATAGTTAAGAGTAATGAGGTTTATATTCTGACTTAGTACTACCACATAAGATTACTCCCTAACACATGAAATGAAGAAGTATCAAGAAATGTATCAAATAATAAAACAAACAAAAAATATATGTATGTATGTATTCTCCTCACTATGATAGTCTATGAATTATAAAATAGCCCAAGAACGAGTTTGGAATATTTTAAATCAGAAGCGTTCATTTACATTCAAACGAAATATATAAGGGTATAAAAAAACAACAACAGCGGACTCTCTATGTTGTTGTTTTAAAAAGTGTGTAGGAGAAAAGTTTGGAATTTGGTGTGAGAAAATATTTTATTATATTTCGTCATTTAGTTTTTTAAATATGAAAATATTCCTTAAAAATCGTCAACATAGAGGCTTTTATTGGAAAATCTGTAAAATATCAACAAATATGGCTTTTTGATCTTACTCCTATAAAATTATGGAAAGGAATTGCGAATTTTTAAGTACAGAAAATAGGAAAATTAAGTGGAGAAAAATATCTGACCCTTGGAAGAATAAAAGTCAATTTATTGACTGCACTAAGCAAATGTATAATGATCACTGACGTAAGGAATAAGAGTCTGAAATGCAATAAAGAGAGGGGTTTTTAATAGAAGGTAAATATTCAAGTTCTGTCAGTCCCTCTATACCGGTCTTTTTTCCATGAAGGAGTGGTTTAAAAAAAAAAAAATTTAAAAGACCATATGAGGCAACTTATACCAACAAGCCTTCTTCAAAAAGGTTTCAACTCAACCCGATCATTGTTGGTCTTTGTTCTATTTCAGTTTCAAATGTCAAATATTATACTAATTTCCCATCCTCTAATACAGTGTTTCTCAACCTTTTTTAAATTGTGACACACTAAGGAGCTCTTTAAATTTTCGGGGAACACCTATCACAGAAAAATAAATATTTTATACACAAATAGACATTTTGCCAGAAAATAATAAAATAAGATCATATAAGGAGAATTTTTATTCACAAAATAGACACAACATATTTTGTATTCAGTAACTGGTATAGAATATAAATGGTGAATTTCAGTGGGACAGATGTATCTGCTGTTTCTTTACTACTGCTGTAATTTGTGTGCAAGCAAATGTGAGAGAGACAATCTCTTAACTTCTTCTTCAATGTTTATAAGTCATTCAATCTGCGCTGTCATCATGATTAAGAAATTAAATGTGTTCCACCTATTATCTCTTTGTGGGACACTAGTATTTATTCCGTGACACACTAGTTGGGAACCACTGCACTTGTACGTCCATATGCAAAGTTAGTTGTTAATTCACTATTTTCCTATGTCGAAAGAAAACAAAGGTTTTTTTTTTCATATAAAATGGATTTGTTTATGTCTCTACAAAAATGGCAGACTTCACATTGATGACGTCACGTAGAGATACACTGGGCATTGCTACGACGAGCTTTTTTGTCCACTCACAACCTTGACTCTAAAATAAAGAGAAAGGAAGAATTTGGAAAAACACATGGTAGCTACTACTTAGTATCAAAAGAGTTAACTGATAAAAAAACAGCTGAAGGGAAAAATCAATGTATTTTTGTTATTCCCAAAAAAGCTTGTCGTGTTTATATGTACATATATTATAACTATGAATTATTTATGAGTAATAATAACAATAATTAAAATGAAAAATGAATAAAAGGCACATTTAATAAAATATAATGCAAATGATCAATTAAATATTAAAACATTTAAAAATCTGCCCCTTCATGAATGAGTCATAGATCATTTATAAATGCTATTATTTGTTCATTTAAAAAAAAAAAAATATTTCAACTTTAATAAATGACGATAAAAAATTATTTATTTCAATTTTTTTTATAAATGATTATAAATTTATTTTAATCGAATGCATTAAAACCCTTGGATGTGAAGAAATAAAAGCTAGAAAAAAATAATAAGAAAACATTTTTGTATGCATTTTAAAATATTTTTTTTCTCATTTATTTACATACACTGTCATTAAAACAAATTTAATGGATATATAAATTACTTGAAAGGAATCCCATTAAGAATGATGATATAAAATTTTTTTTTTGAGACTTCTATCTAAATATATATATATTTATATATTGATTATACTTTTAAAAATATTTATGATCAATCAAAGTACAGATTTTTTTTTCTTCTTGTGTCATTAAATTTGCATGAAAATAAAAAATATATATATATATATATATATTTATAAACATATGTATGTATATAATTTTTTTTTTAAATATTTGACTTGGATATATATTATTGCATACTGTGAAAATATGTATGTAACTTGACTTATTATTATTATTATTCAATATTGATATTGAATTAAGTCAAATGATTTATTAGTTAGAAATTATTCTAAATCTATCAAACGAAGTTTATTTACAAAGATATTGTATAAATTGACATTTAGGAGTGTTTATTCAAGTTCTTAATAGAAATGAAGGGTTTTTTTTTATTTTCTTTTTTTTTTTTTATAAATTAGTCGTTGATATATTATGTTGAAGGATTTGGTGTTGAAAACCAGAGAGAAAAAACGAAGAAAAACGACAGACAAAATAGGGATTTTCATCTTAATCTTAGTGGCTTTCATTTTTTCCTTTGTATTTCCTTTGTAGCTTCTTTATATATCTCTACCATGTAAATTATGTCATTTGTTGTAAGGGGAAAAAAAATGTAGAATGTACATATATTTTAACACATGGGTGTGTATTTTTCTTACTCTCAATATATTAACTTGATTTTCAATTCAAGAACAAAAGGTGTTTTTTTTAAAAAAAACTATAAAATATTTGCAATTTAATTATATTTTGTTTGTAAAAAAAAAAGTGTCCTAGACAAAATATAGAGATGAATGTACAAAAATCTTATTTTCATTGATTGCTATAATTATTCATGGAATTAAAAGCTTACACAACAAGTAGCTAATAAATAAATCATTTTTTTATATATCAAATTTTACATAGTTAATTGATTAAACAAATTGTAGTGTCCTTTTCTTAAAAAAGAGTTATTGTGTAACTTTGAAAAAAAAGGCACAAAAAAAATAACTTTAAGAAAAAGAAATTTTGTTAAAAAATATATTTGTAAAATTCGTTTGAAAAAAAAAGAAGAAGTTCCCTGAAGGAATTACTTTGATATATATATATTTTTTAGGTTAAAAGTTCAATAATATGATCTCTTTGTAGGAAAACTAAATTATTTTTTTTTGTATAGAATAAAATATGAAGGAAGTGGTTTTTGTTTAATTTTGTAACTTAGTTCGACTAAATGTCAATAAAATTGCCTATTCTTGCTTTATGTAGAATTCCAAAGTTAAAAAAATGTCTATTTACTAATATTTCCTGAGAGTTTATTATTTGTAAAATTAGCAACAATTGGTCCTTGTTGTTCAATTTTTTGATCTCGTTTGACTTTAAAACTAGAGTTGAGACGATTTTTGATTCTATTGAATCCTAAAAGTTAATCATTTCCAATTTTTTAAAAGTAAATAAATTTAGAATCGATTCCATGACTGTTTTTATTTATTTTCTAAAAAAAAACACAACACCGGTGTTCTCTTCTATTTTAGCTAAGCCTAGGGAAAGCCTAATTTCAAGTTTTTTTTAGTATCATATCAAGAAACACTTTAATTACTTTAAATCAACTTTCATATAAATTAATTGTTATCAACCCTTTTCTTTACCCATGAACCAGGGGTCCATTATGTTATTACTATAATAACAATACTATAAATATCAATGTATGTAATATTTCATAGGAGTTTCACCCTTTGAGTCCATTAGGATCAGAATTGAGAACCTACTTACGTTATTACTTTCATATTAATAATAGAGTACTTGAAGCTTCTAATGTCAAAAAAGTAAATACGTAGACTATAAAAGCAGAAAATTAGACAATTTTATTGAGCAAAAATACTGTAAAAAGAAGTGTGTCTTTTACCTATTGTCTTTTCGCTATGGATTCCCTTACCACTTGACTGATGTGACTGAAATTTTGAAGTTTTGATATTTTATCTCCCTTAACCTCTTCGTATTATCCTCAAATATTACTAACACATTTTACCCTTGGGGTCAATTTGACCCCACCAGGTATATTTGCCTCCAGAAAATGATTTACAGAAAATTGTTGACCAAGTTTTTGTGTGAAGGCACTTTGTTTATTTGTTGAATACATAAATTACCCCTTGAGTATGAAACCTATCAGTGAGTTTACCTGCCCTCTAGCGCCACCATCAGGCAAAACTTTTAAATTAAAATTAATTTATCTTGAAAATATTACTAACACATTTTATCCTTGGGGTCAATTTGACCTCAGGTATATATTTGCCTCCAGAAAATGATTTACAGAAAATTGTTTCCCCCCATTATGTATCAACTCAAAAGTATCAACTCTGCACCTGCCGGTGTGGGGATGTTAGGTCACGCACACCGACAGACAAGTTTTACACAGCTAAAACAGCTTGGGGTCAAATTGACCCCAAGGATAATAGGAGGGTTAAAAGCTTTTTAGAACTCCTGACTGTTGAACTATTACGGTGGTCAACTTTGGGTCCTAGGATGCTCGTTCTGGCCGGATATCTCATTGGACATCATAGTTCTTTTCCTCTTTTGAATCAATCCAATATAACACTAGGTATCCCTGCTCGTATATATTATATATAATATACATATATTTGAGTCGATTAATCATCATCTTCAAATTTAACATGCAATGCACTAATTACTATAGTTGTAGCCTCTTCTTCAAAGAAAGACAATCCTGCAGCATACTAAATAATATTTTGTAATTAGCTATAACTTTCACCATTAATATTTCAAATACTACTCAACAATTATAATTAATACTACAAAGTAGCAGTTCGAAGGAGTTTACCCTCCACAAATAAATGAAAGAAGTTAATAACATGATTATAATATATCATACATATATTTATGTAAACAGCTTTGTTTGCACGTATGTATTTATGTCTGTAGAAAAGGAAAATGGTTTTAATTTTTTTAAATATATTTATTGAAGGATAAATCAAATAAAAGTTTTTTTTCTCTTAAAACTTAAATAATATAATATTTTTCGTAGACTTTTTTTTATTGATTAATTACA
Source organism: Lepeophtheirus nordmannii (assembly GCA_963680855.1). Lineage (NCBI taxonomy): Eukaryota > Metazoa > Arthropoda > Copepoda > Siphonostomatoida > Caligidae > Lepeophtheirus > Lepeophtheirus nordmannii. The sequence goes on along the minus strand of OY804521.1, from coordinate 38,212,324 downwards.
CACATTTATGTAAATGTCTAAAATATTATTTATATGTATATATACATAAATTGTACATATGTTTTAATATTATATCATCAACAATTATGTAAGTATTTGAACTAATTTGAATATCTAAGGAAATAAAATTCTTTAGCAGAACTTAAGAAATAAAGTGTGCATTACATAATTAACACAATCAATAACAATGGAAATAGTACACAAACTATACTTTTTTTGCCTCTTAGGTTGGCATTTTGAATTAAAATTACCTCATTAAGAATTGTCAAGGTCTCAAATAATAATTTTGGTCCCTTTTTCTATTTGAAAAAATAAATATTGAGAGCTCCAATACAGATCTATAAGTAATAAAAACTTATAACTAAATTTATAATGCAAATTAGAACATGAATTTAATTTTGTTAACTCATTTTGAAGTCGATCAATCCAAATTTGGTAGCCATTAAATAAATTTTCCCTGATGATCAGAAAAGCTGTTTAAACAATATTAATATACCATTATTATTTTTTTATGAAAAAAAGAACAACACAAAAAACCCATATGATTTATTTTGTCTATCTACTTCTCATAATAAATATTTACAACACTCTATCAAAATTATTGATGTATATATATAAATATTTTATGAGTGTGAATCAACAGTATAGAAAAAAAATCTCTCGTCTGGTGTATAATCGAAATATTAACTTAGGTTTATATTTCATCAAAATTAAGTAGTGAGTTCAATAAAAAAAAAGTATTACCTTTCATGTAATGTTTTGAAGAGCTGGTTTAGATTGCTTACAACATTAATTTTTCTTTTGCAAAAGTGAATGATATTGTTTTTACAATAACTATTAATGAATGTAATTGTGTTGATTTAGGTAGAGTAAATTAGAAAGTTGGTGAATCTACTACCTATTATATGTATAATACATTTTTAATCATAAATATCAAAAAACAAAAATATCTATAGAAATAAAACTTTTTTCTATTTATTGTAGGTATATATGCATTAAAAAGAAGGGAATAAATGTTTTGGTTTTATGGGATTAACTTATGATCTTCATGCAATTTTTTTCCTAGATAAAATTGTATGAATCTTCATACATCTTCATTTATTGAGCCAATTTAACTTTTTTTTCTTTCTTTACTTAAATATCCAAATACGATGATATAAATTACATTTATTCCCGTACATGGATTTAAATATAATGAATCATTGTTAAATCGTTTTTTTTTTTAAATTAATTGTTGAGTAATAATTATTTGTGCTATGTACAAAAATAACTCAACTTACAAAATGTAGGAACGAAATTCAGTTTAAGTCAGAGTACACAGGACGTTCATATTTATAATATGAACACATGATTAGTATTATTAGTTGCAAATTAATGGAGTTCTAAGGGTACTTTAGCTCTAATATAAATTTCAATATTGATACATCTCTGGAGGCCGCTGATAATAAGGTGATAAGCTGATAATCAATAATAGACTTCTATAGTGTTTAGTTGTATAATGGATCGTGTAACTATTAATTTAACAGGTTTTATAGGGGCTTTTAACAAGTGGTTCTTAACCACAGGGGTTCGGGGGTTTGGTTCACTCCATTTGTATGATTTTTGACGTCACACTCTGCTCGGCCAGTAAAAAAAGACACATTTTATTTTTACAACTACAAAGGGTTCGATGAATGCATGATTCTATACCTCCAACGAGGTTAAGAACCACTGCACTAAACTTAGCATAGTAGAAAAAACGATATCTAAAATAATAAAAAATAAGAGTAAGACTATTTTCTTAATATAATGTGAAGAACAGGCATCAATTTGTTTCAACCCGTGTGCTCCAACTAACTCCCAATGATCTTTTTGCCTTTATATACCCTGTATTTTACAGAGTACTTAACCAATCAACAATAATTCCTAATTGACTACGAATAACACAAATAAGCACTTGAGTTTTAGCGAAAATTCAGAAAATGAGTCACAGTCGCATATTGAATCTGTACATCATCTTAAATGAATTTCAGCTGATTAATCACTGATATGTAGATGAATATATATCCTTGTAAGTACTGAAGAACAGCTTGTGGCATAGAAACTTGCTATAAAATTAAAGTGATTTAACTTTTCAACATATCAACCAGCCTCTCTCTTCCCCTATTATTTGAAAAATATTTTAGAATCTATATTTGCTGCACTAACTACGAATCTGGAATTAATTTTTCCTTATCAAATGATTTTTATGAACATTTATTTTGCAGTTTTCGTAAGTTTGAGTTAACTTTTGGGTATGAAAAAATGTAGGAATTCAAATTAATTGTGCAGGATAGTTGTTAATTATTTTTGGGTTAATAATTCTTAATTGACTCATCGGATTTCACGGGCAAAAAAGCTACAATGCCTACTACATGTTCTCCTCGAATCTCGTTTCAAAGAAACGAGCTAAGGTTGATTTATCATTGATTTAGCATAACGGTCAGTTTTGATATTATAATATGTTATCCTGTTGAAGCAATGTGTTAATAAAGTTACTACTTTCTATTGTCATGATAGCATTGTAATGTTGGAGCAATGTGCTAATAAAGTTCCATATGAGGTCACAGTGGATTCATAAATATTATTATTATTATTATTACTATTTCAACTCCCCCAGGTGGTGCTCAGTAAAATTGTTAAGCGTTGACCGGTCCGCAGTTAGAAAAAGGTTGGGGACAATGGATTTACATGATGTGGAAATAAACTGCTTTTTAATAAATAAAAATTGAAATAAACACCTTATTAATTAATGAGTATGCGTATTTTTTGCTTAAATTAATAGCAACCAAATCAATTTTGTTACTTTTTATTTTCTAAGGATAAAATGATATAGATAAGATTCATAGGAATTTTTTGTTCTACCTTAACATAGTTTTTTCCTTATATTGAACGGATCCTACGTGTGTAATATACTATCATATTTAAAATGAATATACATTTTTGATGGAAAAGAGCAGTTTATTTTTAAATATAAGTTTTTTTTTTTTTTTAAATTGAAATTGAAGAGACTTCAGAATCTTATCATTTCTTTGATATATATATAAAAAAAAACTAATTGTAGATTTGAAGTAAATGTATTAAATAGTACTCCTATAATAATTGTATCGAATCCAAAGATCTTAATTATATTAACAAGAAGATAATAAAAAAAAATTATCAAGGCTCTACATATATGTAGCTTCACTAATGCATCTACCTTTTTTTTTTTAAGTATCCTATATCTAGAAATAAAAAAGTAAGTAAGGAATTACACAGATTCAAATCTGTAATTACTATATTTTATTCAGCAAGAGCACTGAAGCATGAAAAAAAAAAAAAAAACTGTTACGAAAATTAACTCAAGTTATTCTTTGAAGGTAGTTTTATTATGTTTAAATTTATATGTACATGCCCTAGGGCTCTTTAAAAAAATAAAAAATCTAAGCTATCAAATGACTTAAAGTAATCAAATACATAGAAATTTATTACTTTTTTAAAAATCTTTGTAGGTACAGGAGCGTACTTACTATGTCTCAATTAGGGGAGAGTGGAGTAAATGTTACAATCAAACTGGTTCGTCTATATTTTTAGAGATAGAGATACAAATTATTATTCCTAGATTGTACTAAGATAGTTTGGTGAGAAATAAAATATAACACATTCATGATACACAGAGGGGAAAAGCAGTTTTGAAGGAGAAAAGATGTTTTTGTAAATATATATGTACATATTCTTTAGATATATTCATTTTTTTTATTAATTGAAGCATTGACTTTTATTTTTAATTTCTACGTGTGCATTTTAGTAATTTCATGGGTAGGTTTTTTGGTCAGCCTGATAATAAATATAATAGATAATTTTTGCTTAACAACTAAAGAACCAAACGGCTCAAGTTAGCCAATTTTTCATTTATTGATCGGTTAGCTTAACTGTTTTATTTCTTTAGTGACCATTAAATCCATCAATAGATAATGGAAAACAAAAAAAATATAACCAGGCATACTCATGAACGAGGTTTTTGTTCTTGTAAAAGTGTATTAGAAAGCACTTCCTCCAAAATCTGTTACGTCAAAATATAAATATGCTAAATGAGCACTCTGATTGGTCTAAATTAACATATTGCTCCACACTATGGGACACATATGTGATTACTATTATTTTCTCTCTTAGAATTAGACAAGGAGGGAAGAGGGAGATATTTTAAAATTTGACTCTAAAATCCTTGAACAAGTATTATTCTGTACTTTTTCAACTTTTATACTAAAAAGCCTTGTATTAGCAATGGAGATCTGATACACTATTTATGACTAAACTCTGACGTTAAAATCATATGCTTTATTAAGTTGAACTACTTTAGCTAATTAACTGATTCGAAAACCAAGCCGTTTTCCAAGGAGCACTATTTAAGAACATATACTTATAAATATATGTTAATATATAACTTATACATATAATTATCGAAAAATTGAGAAAAAGGAATGTACGGAGGAAAAAATGAATACTAAAAGGTTGAATTATGAGACCATTTATGTACATATATATACGTATTTTGTATAAGTACATCCCAAGTCCTAAAAGGGGAAGAAAAAAAGAAGAAAAAAAGTATAGTTACATATAAGCTCGAATATTAAACTTAGTTCTAATCTTACAAATACATATATAAATCAGCTAAGAGCCCAATGTAATAAATTACTTTTGAAATTCCTTTACAATAAAAGTATTTTTCCCTAGATTCCTTTCTTTTTGAGTAGTAATCAACAGGGACAATAATAATAATAATAATAATCGTTATAATTTGACAATTGAACAGCAACAAAATTAATGCTTTCTCTTTGTTAAATTAGGCGTAGACAAATTAAACGCGGTTAATTTCACTCCTGTCTTTTTATTATCTGCTGAATCGTATAATTTTCTTAAAGTTTCCTCTTAAAAGTCATGTACTGAATTAATATATATATATATATATATATATATATATCATACATCTCAATTGAATTTTCGAAAACCTTTTGACAAAGAGACACACATTTTTTTTTTTTTGTTAATAACAAGAACAACAAAAACTTTCTTATACATATATATATTTGAAAGCACATTCTGTAGAGAAGTACATATAAAATTAAATCATGTAAAAATATTCTATACTTTTATAAACTAATGCTATGTATGTATGCATAAAAAAGAATATATTAATTAAAATTCTGTCAAGAAGTTTCTTTCTGCCTTTCCTTCTATAAAATTTAAAAAGAGATGTACCTTTGTGTGTTGTATGTAGCTAGCTATAAGGAAATGTAATAAAATAAATCCTACTGTTATACATGCATTCTGTTATTGCAAATAATCTATTGCTCACTGAAGGATTTGATATTCCATGCAGCCTAAAAAAAGGGGAAAAAGTTTATCATTTAATTGTTGGAATATGTTGAATCTTTAAAAAAAAATTATTTAAGTTCAGTAAATCAGTGATTTAGTGAACATTAAGAAGAGTCAAAAGTTGTAGATAAATTGACATTTAATACAAAATGCTAGTGTCTAGGATTGAGTATAATTAAAATTTCAAAAATTGGCACAATTACTCTAGAATTAATTAGATTGGAACTTTATTCATCATCGATGGTCTAACTTGAAAGCATTGATGGTTAGACGATATTTATAATAAAATGGAGAAAAGGAAAGTTGTTAAGTCTTCACGGATTGACAATGATTAATAGGATAAATAAAAGAATTATCACACAAAATAAAAATGATAACAATAATAATAAAAAGTGCGCATCTGGGAATACAAAAATAGTTCTAAAAACTTATACTTTGCCATTGTTAAAAGTATTACAAAAGAAATTCTACTCAAATATCTGCACTGCTGAATAAATATTTTTATATTTTATATATATAAAAAAAGTCAAACGCCCTTAATTATGGCTCTAAACTTTAAGAGGACAAAATATTTAATAATAAATTGCCCTCGTAGATTTTACATGCAATGGTTAAAAGGGGAAGTATCCTTAAAGACGACAGTGTTAAGTTAGGAAAGTAAGATTCGATTGAGAAGATTTATGTCTGTGTATGAATACTTTTAAATATATGATTAATAAAACTTACTTATGAAGAAGCATTTAGTATGAAGGAAAAGTTTTGACTCAGAACAAAGTATTAACTTTAAAAAAAATTAGAATCACAACTCAAAACATGGAATAAATTCTAGTTTTTTTTGTTCATTTAAAAGTTTTAATCATAGAACGGACAAAAAAAAAACAACTGTACGATTTTAAATCAATGTGTAATAAAGAAATGTACATTTATGAAACAGATTGCATTGTTGTTGTTTTTTCATATAAGAATAAAAATGTTAAATTGATTTATTTTAACTTTTTTAAAGGTATTAATTAATCGTATGTGCCCATATAGTGTGATTTCATAGTAATTTTACCTATATCTACATATATAGAGAAACTTATTACAATTTCATTCCTACATAATTTTTGTATTCTCGTACTTAACTGCAAAAAAACAAAACAAATACAATCAAACACACATGTCTGCTGAATTACTTTGAGACTCCATACAAAGTTATCCAAATTTCAAACAAACTTACTCTTGCATTTAAAGGATGATCATAAACTCTGAATTGATATTAAGTTAGAAATAAAAACCTCAGTTTCTACTAGGTCGATGAGATTGCACTTAAGGTAGAATGTATGATATAGACAAGAAGACAAAACCAGAGTCGGATTAGATAAGTATACTTTTCAAGAGTGAAATGGCTTCGATATGTCAGTTTAACAAACTTGAACAAAGCCAATAATTCTATCTTATCCTTGGGATCATGGAAACGCTTTATGACGTGCAAGAATGGAACTGTACATCACGTTCCTTCAACATCTGTGTTATTGGATTGTGTGGGTTTGAAGAGTTATATCGAGGAGCCTTCACAGATCGTAGAAAAAAGGTCCTGTGAACTTTCTGAAATTGGATCAATCAATAACTATGAAGAATCCCTTCATTCATTTGCACCAGAGAGGACTCAAATCTTGGGTCGTCACATCATTCCTCTTCTCTAATAAATCGAAAGAGGAATGAGGCCAACGAAAATGATATTGGTTAAGACATGAGACATAAACTTCTTTTAATATTTTCTACATACAACCCTGAGGTTTCACCGGCATCAAAATTGAGATTCAAAGTTGACATTACGATCTACAATTGAACTCCTCTTATTGGTTCATCGTGGCATGTTCACTATACCGAGAGTTAATAATAAGTTTGCATTCGAATCCACGGAGTGCTTCACACCACAAAAGTAGTAAACTGACACCTTTATATGGGCCTGAAGGAACTTCTACAAATTCCATTAATGTGGCCTCCAAGTAGCCCAGATCTCAATCCTCTGGACTATGCCGTGTGGGGTTATGTGGAAAGATCACCAACAAATCTCCTCATCCGAATGTGGAACCTATGAAAACTGCCATCAAGTCAGCCTGGTCTAAGATGTCCACCGATTTTGTTAAAAAGTCTTGTACAGCATTCCGCAAGAGGGTAGGCGCTGTGATATCTACTGAGAATAAACATGTTGACAACATAGGTTTTATTTATGTAATAAAGTTTTTGTACAAAGTCCTGTTAAAACAGACCTTCGGATTTTCTAAATTTTGGGCAAAAGCCCTCTATGGGAGTTCTTTAGATATTTTCCTGGCGGTGCTTTTCTCATTGGTCGTGTTGACCACATTGTTTAGTTTGAAATAAATCATGTACACATCTTACTTTACTTTTTTCATGAGAAAAGGTTTTGCCCCTTGATGAATGCATTTACAAGTATGCAAATAACATTTGTCTAGTCATCATTATCTTAATTGGACATAGATATATTTATGTATTTAATTAATATTTCAATATCTTAACAAATTAGAAAAAACCCAAATTAAATTATATATAAGAAAATCTTCTACTATCAAAGTCTATTTGCAACTTTTTATATATAAAAAAATAAGTATGACATGAACTATAGAAGGAAAATGAATTAGGATTTGACCATTAGAGTGATGATAAAAGTATGTTTTTAATAATTCCAATCATAGAGTAAATTTTGAAATAATTTTATACCTATGATTTTTTCTATATATATATATATTTTTTTTTATTCATTTTCTTAGAAAGCACTAGCTAATAATTTTTCATTCTACCACCTAATTTTTCTTTTTTTTTTTCTTTTTTTTTTTGAGAAAAAAAAAATATGTTGAACATTTGAAGAAAAAAATGAAAAGATTTTATTTTCTGATCATAATAAATAAATTTATATATATATATATATATATATACATATATATTGAACTTGATTGAATCAAATTATGTGAATAAGGAAAGAATTTTTTCATGATTATTTTTTTTTTTTTTCAATTCAATAACCTCATATTGTAAATCCTTTTTCATAATATATATATATATATATATTATAAATAAGAATGATATATATTGTAAAAATGTATTTTTCAATAGGATGAATTAAGGTTTGACCATTAGAGTGGTAATAAAAGTATGTTTTTAATATGTTCAATCATGATGTGAAACCTTAGATAAATTAAAGATATTTAAAAGGAAATTTATTTTTAATCAACACCCTTGATATATTAGTGTAAACCAATAAAAAAAGATTTAGTTTTAAAAAAAAATCAATACAATATATAGTTTGATGCAGTTTTTTTTCTACAACAGATGAAATACTTTAAATTACTTGAGGACCATAAATTAATATCTCAGACTAATTACCTCTTCTCATGAAACATATTATTGATAGGGAAGAGGAGATGCTTTTGAGAACTTCCACACTTTTATAAGTTTGAGCCAACTTGAGAGCAGGGAAAATGGATCAAATATCCACATAGAAATAAATTGACTTTATTCAAAATTTAATTTTAATTTTCAATTATGGGTTTTAGTTTTATATTATATGAGATCGTCTGATTCTGAGAGAATAATATGTAAAAGTAAAAAAATTGATTTTTTTAGAAAGATTTATTCAGAATTAAAGAACAACTCAATTTTTCATTATGTATAAGTCAAAGGGACTTTATTATAAGAGTAAGTAATTGATGTATTATTCATAAAACAGTGTTGTTTTCTTCTATACTGTCTACGTTAGGAGTAATATTGAACTTGTTTTCAACTTACTTGTGGCAAAATATCAATTTTTATACAAATATTATTTTTTTCCTGTGTTTTTTTTTTCATATTTATTGCAAATTTCAGAGATGTGTTTGTTTTTTATATTAGAGTATCAAATCCAGGAAAAAAATACACTCATAATTAAAAAATATTTGAGGGGTTGAGTTTTGCAACAATATTGACCTAATTTTAACTCTTTCATAAGGTGAAAATGACTTTTTTTTTCATTTTTAATTACTAGTAGCATGCTAAAAATAATTAGAAAAGCAAATATGATTTGTCAATAAAAATCATGCCAAATACCAGGATACAAAAAATGTATATTATTGTTAACAAATATGAATTAATGCACAATTTATTATTCAAAACCCTTTTTCTCACATGTTTGCTTTACTTTCACTTTTTTTATTGTTGTGTAATATATTTTTAAAGAACATACATACATTTATGATGTAATCATTAATGAAAGAAGAACTAGTATTGTAATTTAACAGTAACGAAGCATTTGTCTATCATCATTATCATCAAAAGCACAAACTCTACGTGACAAAGGATGAAAACAACAACCTATCTATGCACGTTTTAAAATGCATCTTTTTATTTATAAATACATAGAAAATATTTGTCGTCAATTTATTGCCATGCATGCATTTACATTGTAATTAGTTGAACTTGAGTGTATCCAAAATTTCTGTTCAAAAAATAAATAGTTCTTTGATGTGACAACGGATTTTTGCCTATTTTTCCACTATAATACTTCATAATGAGATCTACATGATATGGTTTTTTTATAAATTTATCAGTTTGACCAGTGGGAATCTTGAAAATCAAACAAAAACCTCAAATTGGTATTAAAATATTTAAAACTATTGACAAATCAAATCAAACATTTTTGTCAACTTTTTTTTTTGTAGGTATTTGATTAAAACTGATTTTGAGCCGGTAAATGTAATATTTTTGAGCAAATAGAGTCAATTTTTGATTGTTTATGCTGTGCGTAACTAAAGTTGTTAGAATTATTGATTTTTTTTTCAATCAATTTACGTAATTTATTAAAGTTCAAAACACACTCATTCAGTCGATATTTGATAAATGTGTAACATTCAGTACAAATGAATCAACTGCAACATTGTCAACGTCTTGTTTATTCCTCTGAATTATTTTACATCAGTGTAGAAGGTCCTGAATAGGTACTCACTGAAGTGGAGGGAATTTACCCAACCTATCATACTGATCAGCGATCTAGAAATATTACAATAATACTTAATGTCCACTAGTCCAGAAAAAAATATTAATTAATTCAACACCTTCACAAGTTACTCATTTCTCAAAAAATATTATTTAATCTAATTTTTTTAATTTTTTACTTCAATTCAATTTTTTTTAAACTGTTGCAGAGTATCTTGTATTAAATTTGTGTTTCATCTAACTCAAACCAAAGTAATTAAGCAAAAACGAACAGTCTATGATCTATTCTACTCCTTAAATATTTTTGTTCTTGAATAGCTATTTAAAGTATATGCTCTCAATAGGCAGCGAGGCTCCAAATAAAGGATGTTCTTCAGGGTGAATTTGATAGAACTTTTTTCATCATGGATTTTTCATGGACAATATTGACCTTGTGTCAGAGCAAGGACTGATTACCATTCAAAGAAAAAAAAAACATGAATAAAGTTCAACGACTCTAAAACCAAAGGGATGTTATACACCTAGGAATTAAATATATAAATAGACCAAGGGCAAAAACACATAATAATAAATGAGATAAAATGGGTGAAGTTATTCAAATAGGTAACTTTTTATTACTATGGGTAATGAGCTAGAGAGCAGTGCACATCCAAACTACATTATGAAAATAATTAACAGGATCTCACAATATTAAAACAGAGATAAATTTACAAGTTAGTACGTATAAATAACATTTATTGAGGCATATTTGTTAATGAGTAAAGTTATGAGATATCTACACTAACAAGAGTAATAAACGTAATGTTTCAAATAATGTATATACATTTTCAAATTAAAAGACATTGCTTGAACAACATATGTATATGTACATATGTGTCATGTCAACAAGAAACCAAGTTTAACTGAAATATTTTGAAAAATGAGTGTGAACTGTACTTTTAGACATTCTCTTTCGTATGCATTAATAGAAAAAGTATCGATTAATTAAATAATGACTCCAATAATTGGAACTGTACTATATGAAGAAAAAAAATACCGGCCACAATCAAGAATAAAAAGCATCTGGTATTTCTGACTATGTAGTTATTATGACGTAAGGGATTCTTAATAGTTTATAAACAGATGCACTGGTTTTAGTCAACTGCTACTAAATAAATCTCTGGGGTTATGAAAAAGATGGACGTTCCTTCAGGAACCATATCGGCTTCATGTACGGTAGTAACATTTATCCTATTGCTCTATTGGATAGACAAGAATCCTGGGTTTCTTGATTAAAAGTGACATTTTAGCAAAAACCGTGCGGTGTAGGTCTTAAAATAACTCCGAAATATTTGGCCGTTATATGTATGAAGTAAAAATACAATTAAAAGTGGATCTTCTCCTTTTCAATATTTGAAAACAAACTTGTTTTATTTTTGACACATATGTTGAATGTCCTGATTAAGTGAAAATGATTCATAAGTTAGAGATTTCCCTATTTTGGGAATAGCTTGAGTATTAATACTCTTGGATATGGTTGAGGATTGGTGACGGTGTTCTAAGGTAATTAGTAAAATTCATTTTTTATAATGGGTAAAATCATTGAGTTCTGAACAACATTATTGAAATTTAAAACCTTCACTTCAAAATCAATCAATTGCTGAACTTTTGTTTGCAAATTCTAATACAGCTATAAAATATTTGTTCACAACAGAACGTTAGGAAATGACAGTTACAGAAATCAAAAATTTGAATTTGATTGGAAAAATATTGAGGAACTAATGTCTTTATAATCACAAAGGAAATAAATTCATTAATATATTAACGAAGTGGGTGAAGATTTGCCACACACACAAAAAAAACCATTAGTCCAAGTATTAATAACAATAATTTATCAATTGAGAAATTAAAAGTTTTGGTGTAAGGTCTGGAAAAGATAATAGTAAGAAAATATTAGTTGTTTTCATACAAAGTTTTTTATGTCAAGCCTGTGTTGTGTCGTTTAGGAAACTTTGTATGTTTTTATAATAAAAATTGTCCCTTTTCTGACAGATGACATTTCACAATAGAATCATTTAAAAAATTATATATGAGTGATATAGAAATTACATACTTAAGTCATGAAAACTACGTGTAAAATCATTTGAAACACTTATTGCTCTAGAGAACAGGCATACAAAGAAACCTTTGGGGACTTATAGAACTTCTTGAATGAAAAAAGAAAAAAAATTAATCATCAACGTAGGGAATTCAAAATGTCAAACCTTTGAATTATGTTTTTTTTTTCTATATGATAATTAAATTATGTTTATGTTCATATTACCGACTTATAATTAACTATTTTATTATAAATGTATTTATTAAAAAGGCAATCATAAGTAATTAATTATATGATTTACGTATATTATTGGAGGAGACAAAGGAGTTAGTTAGTTCATAAATAAATTTCAAAGAATGCTGTTAACTAGTTTAGTCTATTGATAAAACTATTTTTGATAAATACATTATTGACTGATTTTTTTCCATAATACTATAAAATAAAATAACTAAATATTTTAAATTTCCAAGATTATTATAAAATGAAAGGAAGTGTGGATTTTTACATTTCTAGAAGAGTATTATTTAACTAAAATTAAAAGGTTTTAAAGTTTTGTAAACATTAAAAAGTTGTATTCTTTCTAATTAATTTCTCACAAACATACCTATATATGTTAATACTTACTTATGGGCAACGTCAAAGGTTCTATCATTCGATAATACGTACATACGCATATCTTATAAGATTATCCCTTAAAACATGTACAAATGTCTTTAAATACAATCTAATAAAGATTGGAATAGAGAATTTTATAAATTCAATTAGTTTATGTGACATTGAGAGATTCTAAAGGAATTAGAATCCGGTTTCTCTATTCAGTATAATTTTAGAATTTGCTACATTAAGGCATTCTTTTAGATAGAACAAAAATTCATGAATGGCAGAGATTTTGAGATCCAATTACTTTCACAGTAAAATAAGCTGTTATTGTGAATATGAGCGCTAATGAGGATTCCAATTGAGAAGTTTGGAGACTAAAGTTCATCTTTAAAATTAAGTTAAAATTACAACTCAGTTGTTACTCAATAAATTATTATTAACTCAAGAGAATACAATTCAAATGGGTACATACTAAAAATTTATTTCTTTATTATCACATCCTCTTCAATTCAAAATTTTCTAAAACATCAAAATGATTTTTTTCATGAATGATAAAAAAAGATTATTTTGTTTCTTTTTTTGGATTTTGCATCCTTGATTTAAAATTGATTTATCCAACGGCAATAAAACTCGTTCTACTTTCCTTTATGTTCATACCTAGAGGTGTTACTAGATAAAACAAAAAAAGTACGTGGTTTTATGGTGAGACCCCAAATTTGAACTATTTTATTCTAGCTAATAGATTTATCTACAATCTACATGAATGTGAAAATGTACTTGAAATATGAAGGTTTTACATATTTGAAGGATACCAAAGGTATCAAAAAAAACAACTTTTAAAGGAATACTTAGTTTCAATATTTGATTATTTATTTTTTGAAGATTACTTTCTGCTCATCATAGCACATTGTATGACATGAAAAAACTATATATATATAGGAATGTAAATAATATGCAAATAGGGCTTGCAATAGAAAAGTGGAGTTGGCTCTTCAAACAGGTCTTTTTGTTTTCCAAAGCTGTTATCATTTTTCCAATATTAATGAGAGGAGAACATCTACCTGATAGTAAAGATCTCGCATGAAGGAATACATGCATTAAGTTTAATAAAGCAAATAAAATGTCCAACAAAAAGGGCTCAAGTCCTCGTATAATTATTATTAGTTAAAAATACATAATTTCCTGACATTAATTTGAGTTCATTTTCTTCCTCTCATCTATGTTATTATTTATTGTTGTATATATAATGGAGAATAGCAGCTTGTAGCTCAGTAAAACGTCATGACAGCTCAAGCTGCTTCACTCTCAACATTCATCAAATTGTCAGAGTTACAACCAGGTTGATTTTCTCTTTCTTTTTTTCTTACAAGCCCGATTTGCATATTATTTACATTCCTATATATGTAGCTACCCTAAGTTGTTTGTGTTAAATATTTCCTCTTCGTATTGAGAGTATAAGTTGTAATTATAAAGGAAAGTAGATGGTTTTTCATGGGAAGACAGACAAGGTATTCATAAATAAATAATAAAAGCAAACACCATCAAATGGTTAAGATTCTATATATATAACATAATGTATTATTCATACGATTAAAATGAATGGCTTGACTAAAACATTACCTGGTATGCCTGATAAGTAAATTGCATTCTCCTTTATTTTATACACAGATGATTTTATCATCTCATAAAAAATATTTTTTTGAATAATCTTCTTTCTTTTTTTAACAAAATATGTATGTAAATATACGTATGTCTATATACATGGGTACATATAATAGGTATATATTTATTTATAAGTGGTCTACATACATATATATGTATGTAGATTCGTCATTTAATATGTTAAAATGATGATTAATAGCTGTACATACATATATGAAGTGCTTTCTATACATTGAGAGGAAAATATATATTTTGTTCATGGATTTGTATGTAAGTCTACCTTGATCGATGTAGTAATGTACCTTATTTATGTTACACAAGATATGTAAATTTGTTTTGCTCTATAACATGTAAAGGGAATTAAAATATTACCTTTAATAGACTAGCCACATGTAAAGCTGATTTGATTTGCAAAGCTTTTCTTCAAAGGTTTTCAGAAAAATCATTTTCCGACAACATAAGGTTAAAGGAAGAAATCGTTCATCTAAATGCGTAAAATTTCATTCAAGTTGAAGCAAAAGTTCGCTAGAAATCAAAGACTCTCGGTAGAGCTAGAAAAGTAGAAGTGTGTAAAAGGATTACAGAATCAGCTGAAATCCTTTTGCACGCTACTACTTCAGTCTATTGCAGTTGTTTTTTAGTAGATCCACCGTGAGTCGTTGATTTCTAGTGGATTTTTGCTTGAAATTGAATGAAAATTTGCACATTTAGATGGACGATTTCTTCTTGATTAGGGATTTTTATCGGGCGCTTAACATTTTGTTTGAAAGCTGTGGGTCTCAGCTCTTTAATGCACTCCTTATTAATCCCTTTTATGTAATATTCAAGGAATTATATAAATACAAATGATTTGACCTACTTTTTGGACCTACTATTGCTCCTTACGTCCTCAAGAGTCCCTTCAGTTTAAAACAAAGACTGGAAATCAAATTTGCATACAAAACACTTGCGGATCAACAATTTTTCAATTCAAAAAATGAGTATCCTTCTATGCTTAAATTGAAGCTGACGTTGAAAAATGGCCCAAATTAGCTCAAAAAGTAGGGTCCAATTTCTCGAAAACCTTTCGCTACTCGAAAAAAAAATACAGATTTGAAATCAGCATGCAAAACTAAATAACTTTTATTTTAATTATACCCCTTGGGATTTTTGACAGTTGACCAGTTTTATTGTATAATCTCAACTATGTATATTTTCTATTTTAAATCAATGCATTTCTGACTCACAACCTCGTCAAAAAAAAAATGAAAAGTAAAGATTTGACGAAAAAATTTAGGCAGCTATGCTTAATTTTGTTAACACTTGGCATCCTTGGCCTAGTGAAGAAGCATTAATAATACCCTTATGAATTCATAATAATACGTAGAATCACCATCTTGAAATCAGAGAAGGATCAAAAAATGCTAAAGGGAGAATAAGGGAATGGTTGTTGTTTATCCTAAAGAGAGATTCCTACCACAGCTACGCCAGAAAAGCCCTATGAATAAAAGTATTTCTTCACAAAGGCCGCCTACAACCTTTCAAAATACTTCTCAATCATAGGATCAACATTACTTATAAATCCCGCTTTATATTTTAATATTTGAAGAAAAAAAAGTATTTAATAAGAGATGCAAAATAAAAACATAGAGATCATTTTGGAAAGATGAAAGGACCTTTGGTTAGTTGAGTGCCAAAAATAAGGTTTCCTTCCCTAATTTTAAAGTTTTTTTTTTTTTAAATGAAAATCTCTACGAACAAACCCATAGCTTATAGTTATTAGCCATCAATGATCTCTCTTAGCTTATACGAATATACAAAAGGGGTCTTTTGTATTCATGATTAATGACTTTTTTTAATCCTTATTTCATTGAAATAAAAATATAAGTCTTTTTAACAAAATTACTAAGTAGGCCTCAATTAAAGGGACAGTTATTATAGCCATAGATCCCTTACTGGAGGTTGTATCCTAATATTTTTTTTTAAATTTTGAATGTTATTTAATATTCAGGCCCACCCAGGTTTGTTTGTTTTTCATTCAAATGAAACTTTTGTTAAAAAAATCCTCATTTCCAGTCCATTCGTCCAGAAAATTGGCCAAAGTCAGACATCATGTGCCATCCCACTTTTAAAACAATAGCCAAATCATTATCATAGTATCATTTTATTGGTCTTAATCTACAAAAGCAACTAGAATAGACTTTATATTCAAAAGTTTAGTATGTCCTGGACGGCTCCTATTAAATTAATATCTATTATTAATTTTAAAAAGAACTCAACTTTTTCTGTTTCTTTTTAAAAGAAAAGGTTGTGTGAAGCAATAAAGTTAAGAATGTTCTTGTTTAAATGTATTTATGAGTTAATTGAAAGGATTAACAAAATAAAAATCTAGTAATTAGTTGCGATTGTGAAATTTAAAGCATAGCACTTATTGACTTCGTACAGGACTTTAATGATTGGATCAATAACCATGGCAAAGGGGTCTAATAAGAACAAAAAAAAAAAAAACTCACACTTAAGCCTCCACGTGACATAAAATACTTTTGTTAACTATTACATACGTAAAAGGCCAGGAAAGAAATGGTCAAAAGTGAACATTATATTAAAAAAATCTTTCATTTTACTGGTTTTAGCACATATTAAAATAGTTCCTATGCAACGTAGACTATGCAGAGTATTCATATACATATATAGAAAAAGAGGTGACTCACACATAATTGATTATACGTTTAACATGTGACACAGTATCAAATGTCGTTCAATGGGATTTATTAGAATCTAACACAATTAAGAAAATATTGATGTTTATTTGTTTTGTTATACAAATAAAGGCACTGAGATTAAAAGGATATATTATAATACAATAATGAAGAGGAGTTTGACTGAAGGGATCTAAGTAATTCATACTGCTGCTTTGATAGAAAAGAAAAGAAATAAATAAAGAAAGAACACTTTTTAAAAGAACAAAAAAAACATTGAATATGTATATTAAAACTAATCATATTTTCTATAAAGAATAACTCATTATGTACTCTAAGACTATTTTCAAGAGTACTTATACAGACTCAAAAATATTACTCTTCTATAATTTGCTTCCAATCAATTGTGCTATATGTGTCAAGTCCGCAAAAAACAAGTTTTTTTTTTATTTCAAATATTGAAAAGGAGAAAATACACTTTTAAGTGTATTTTTACTTCATAAATATATAACAGTGAAATATTTTGGAGTCATTTAAAGACCTATACCGCATGGTTTTTAATAGAATGTCACTTTTAACTAAGACACCAAGGATTGTTGTCTAGCCAATAGAGCAATCGGATAAATGTTACAACTGCACAACGAGCCAATATGATCTCTGAAAGAACGTCCATCTTTTTCATAGCCTCAGATATTTATTTAGTGGCAGTTGGTTTTTTCCTATAATACAGTTGCAATTATTGGAGTCATTATTTAATATATCGAAAAAATCTATTAATACAAACGAAAGGGAAAAACTTCAAGAGTGCAGTTCACACTCATTTTTGAAATACTTCGAATAAACTTGCTTTTTTTTTTGACTTGACACATATATTTTAATCATTTTGGTCAGGAGTTGTAAATTTATAAATATCTATTGCTTAAAAGGCTATGGATGTAATATTAAAATAAATTACATTTTGATATATGACTACATATAAATTCACAATAGGTAAAACATTTTATCTGAAGTGTATGTAATTCATTTAGAGTAGGATCCTATAAAATCCATGGTATATGTAAATATTTTTCACTATGATATGGATAACGAAAAGTGTTCAATACTTCCTCTTCTTGATATATTCATAGATTTTTTTTTTTTCATTCATAAAATGTACAATGCCTACACTTAATCTTCATTTTCGATTTCTTATATATAATATCTATATAGATGTATACATATATAAAGCTTACCTCTATATGTATATATTTGACAATATTCAACGCATACTGAAGTACATATACCGAGTGTCTAGTTAAGTTGAAGTATATATATATATTTATTTATGTACTCAATCTCAATATTCGAACTTAATTCATTTCATAAAGGTCTTTGAGTATTGAAATGTTTGAATTTTGATAATGTATGTAACGTAATTTTTTTTTTTTTTAAAAAGCACGGAAACAAACGGATCAAATATCTCTTAATTTAATTAACCTTGCAATTCAAATACCTACCTCGTTTGAAAGCCCTATGTTTACTTTTCTTATCAATGGTGATCTTCAAAATTATATTCAATGCAGCTTTTCATAAATTGTATATATTATATGGGCTCTACTGTCATCGAAAACAAGCTCTAGGGAAAAGCAATGTAACTGATAGTTTCCTACAAAAAAAATTTTGAATTTAATTTTGATTCTGTTTATGATACAAAATCAAGCTCACCCCAGATCTCAAAGGCCAACTAGGAGGAATTTGATATCCTGGGTAAATAATGGGTAATGCATTATGAGAAAAATGTCGATTTAAGTTCTTTTATAAATTAGCAAAGAAATGGCCGATTTCCGTGATTAGATAAATTTTTGAAGGTTTTTTTAGATGCATTGTAGATAACATATTCTAATCTCTGAAAACGCTCAAAATAGTATAAAAATAAATGAAGAGCCTTTTGATATTGTTGTGTCTACTTGAGTCGAGTCGGTTAATTAGAAATGGAAAAGATGAGGCAGTCACAAATGCACAGAGCAAACTTAATATCAATTCGAAAACAATATAAATACCTACATTGCTTGTCCTTCAATTTTTAATATGAATTATGTCTGGATTCATTGAGGAATCGATA
The DNA here is from genome assembly GCA_963680855.1 of Lepeophtheirus nordmannii. Classification (NCBI taxonomy): domain Eukaryota; kingdom Metazoa; phylum Arthropoda; class Copepoda; order Siphonostomatoida; family Caligidae; genus Lepeophtheirus; species Lepeophtheirus nordmannii. Next base: position 38,192,862 of record OY804521.1, on the reverse strand, counting down.
TTGGAGTCCCATTTTCCTGGCAGTCTTTTAAAATATATATTCTTACAATTTATTATTATTATTACAAATAAATCATTAGTTTGCGAACTATGATCAATAAAACTTTCAGATATCAAAGAATTGATAGTACTTAATTTATTGTCCATTTATTGCATTTTAAATTTAATATATTAAATTTTAAATTAATTGGAAATACATTAAGAATTAAATATTACAATTTAAAGAAAAGATATGATGTCTTTTCTTTACATTAAATGACTTATGAAGAATCATATATTGATAGGATTTTGAAGGAAAAGTTTTAGAACTTAAACTTATAATGAATCCTAATTTTAATTTTTAAGGGTAGAGTGATTCAAAATCAAAGTGACTCAAGAAAAATATTAAGTGGATTCAGTTTTGTTTTTTTTTAAATTTAAAAGCCATCCTAATTTGAGTCATGTCAATAAAACTGGAACACAGAATGGATTAAAGAGCCTAGACCCACAGCTTTCAAACAAGATGTGTCTAGCGCTGTTTAAGAATTCTAAACTAAAAAGAAATCGTCTATCGTCTAAGCTTGTAAATTTTCATACACTTTCGAGCAAAAGTTTGCTAGAAATCAAAGACTCACGGTAGAGCTTCTAGAAAAACTAGTGCAATCGACTAAAGTAGCAGTGTGCAGAAGAATTTCAGCTGATTTTGTAATCCTTTTTCCTGCTACTACTTTATTAGCTCTATCATGAAAAATTGGATGAAAATTTACACACTTAGATAGACGATTTCTATTTAGTTTAGAATTCTTATCGGGCACTTAACATATTGTTTGAAAGGTGTTTGTTTCAGCTCTTTAATTCGTTCCTTATTAGTCTATTTCATGTAATATTCAACGAGTTATTTAAGATAAAACGATTAGGCCGAAATTTAGGCCTACTCCTGCCCTCTTCGCCCCTAATATCCTCCTTTGGATCAAAATAAAGACTAATTGGAATTTGCATTAAATACACTATCGGATCATCATCTTTTTTAATGCATAAAATGAGTATCCTTTTAGATTTAAATTGAAGCTGAAGTTGGAAAAGAGGCCCAAAAAGCTAAAAAAATAGGGTCCAATTTAAAAAAAAAAACCTTCGGTTCTTTCGAAAAAAAATTACAGATTTGAAATCTGTGTGCAAAACTAAATAAATTTATTGTACTTATAACCCTTGGGATTTTTAATATTTCAAATTTGTTGACCTGTGTTATGGGCAACTAATGACTATTGAGATTTGTGCTAGGGTTTCAATTTGAACCTTTGTGTTTGACTATAGTAAAGCTTATATAATTATATAAGACCCTATGAGAGGCTCAGTGACAAAAAAAAAGCATACATTTATATGATAATAATGCAAAAAAACGTATGTATATACAAATTAATTAATACTTATTGTCATAAGAGTCTTCAAAACAAGGCAACAAATAAATAAAATAAAGAAAAAAATGTCTAAAAATATTTTTTGCAATAGCTACTAAAATATGTATAAAAATATATTTTTCTACCATAACATTCAACAATATTTTAGGAGGGGGAAAAAAAACACATAATGAGATAAATCTTATTATATTTGTATATCCATATTTGTTAGTTTTGTTTATTTGTTAGGCTCTATGAAGAGCCTCATAGGAACGATATATTATTAAGAAAATAGATATTATTTTTCATAAAAAATAAACCAATATTTATCCATAAATATCTGGAAAAGGTAATATATAATCAGGGCTATATATCTGCATAGATAATAAGTATGTAGACAGGAGAAAAAAATCTACACACCCCTACAAATATATTTATTTGTTAATTTCCAGTAATGGATCATCTCTAGTTTAACTTAATGCTATGTCTCAAAAAATAAAGAAAAAATATGATGACTCCTAACAATAATTAAATAAATAAGTGAAAAACTTGGACACGACTACTTTATGTGTTCAAGATGTTACACATATCCTTAGTAGGAGCCATATTTTTATCCTTACATATAATGAAGGGCTACTCTATTGAAAGAAAAATCAAACACATTGACCCTGAGTATCAAATATACGTTTGCTTTTATATATATATATATATAATATTTCCTTCATTGCATTAATATGGACAAAAAAATTGAGGAAAATATTTCTTGCAAGTCATTCAATAAACCCTTTTTGTGCAAAAGTTGAACATTTCTAAATGGATGTATACACACTTCATAATTTTAAACAATTAAGTCAAATGTAATTGTTTTAATGTTGTATCAACCTAAATTGTTGTGTAGTTACAAATCATGCTACAAATACTTTCTTTTTAAAGTATATCATTTTGAGGATGCGTATAAAATAAGGCGCAGTTCATTTTCTGTATTAGCTCCAGACATTTAACTCTATTATATCTAGGAATGTAAATAATATGCAAAATGCCGAGTGCGAGACTTTGTGGAGTTGGCTCTTCGAAAAGTACTTTTTGTTTTCCAAAGCTGTTATCATTTTTCCTTTATTACTGAAGAAAGAACATCTACCTCATAGTAAAGATCTCGTGTGAAGAAATACATGCGTTAAGGTTAATAAAGCAAATAAAATGTAAACAAAAAGGGCTCAAGTCCTCGTATAATTAATTATTAGTTAAAAATATATAATTTCCTGACATTAATTTCAGTTAATTTTCTGCCTCTCATCTATGTTATACATAATGTTATTATTTATTATTGATGTCTTCATTTGTATTTATAATGGAGAATAGCAGCCTGTAGCTTAGTAAAACGTCATGACAGCTCAAGCTGCTTCCCTCTCAACATTCATCAAATTGTCAGAGTTAACAGGTTGATTTTCTCTTTCTTTGATTCTTACAAGCCCAATTTGCATATTATTTACATTCCTAATTATATAGTATTATGTGTACAGATCGAATGCCAAATGTATTATCCTTTCTTTGTTACTTAGAAAAAAATTTTAAGAACAACATGGATCTTATCTTTGATTGTTTCTTATCATCTGCACAAATATTTTGTTCTGTGAATAATAAAACTTTTAGAAAGGTTCATGTTTTAATTTATTTTTGAGTCTACTCTTGTTTTTCTTTGAGAAAAATAAAAAAATAAACGTTTATAAAAGTAACAAAGACGTTACTTTTACATGTACTAACTACTGTTACTATTGAGATGTTGCATCATTTTTTAAACCGAGGAGTAGTTAGTTATTTTTTCTTAGTAGCATGCCCCACGTTGTACTTAATCACCTATGTTACATTTTTTTAACATAGTTTTATAAAAGGTATTGAATATTTACTAATACATAGTAATTGTCAAATACAGTGAATTAAAATGGTATATTATTCATGTTAGCTAAAAAAAAAATTTATTGATATGTTTGTACTAATATAAAATAATTTTTCTTTCTAATTTGACACAAATTTTCATTGTATATGATTTGAAAATAGTCTGTAGATATGTAAGTGGATCCATGATTTCAAATAACTTTAAAGGACTTGATAAAAAATTATCTAATTGTTCAAAATATACTTTACATATAAAAGTTTGAAAGATCAGAGGGGTCAAATGACCGTCTGAATTTTTGTGTGTATATAGTTATTTACATTTAGTTACATATAATGAAGCTGAAAATTTATGAGTTATGTTCATCCAGAATAATATATTTTTTTTAGTTAATCGTGAACGACTAAAAGGGTGGAAAAAATTATCAGTCAAATTGGACAGACTTGCTGTAAAATCCATATCTTCATAATAAGATTAAAAATTCAAAGCGTAGAGATTCAAAACTAAGCTTAGAACTTCATAGGGTCAATTAAGATAAAATATGTTTGTCTATCTTTTGGTTACTATAACAAATTGATAAACAAACAATGTCCATAATGAAATATGTAATTAAATTTACTAAAACTTTTTTTTATCTATTCAGACTAATGTATTTATTAGTTAAAACTAAAATATAATATAAATTTATTCTCTTCATGCTCATTCTATATTTATTTATAGTAAAAAAATAAACTTTAAACTTTTTTTATTTATAAATTATCGAAGCAAAAATAGAAAAGCCTTTTCAAGAAACTTTATTTGCTTATAGACATATTATTATAATATTTCATATCACCACATGCATTAGTCAAAATATATTAGTTCAAGTTTTTTTGATTTGTTTGTATGCCTGATTTATTTATATGTAGGTACATTTGTTTGGTTCCATGTTTTTTAAGAGCTTTCTCTTATTTATATATATATATATATATATATATTTAACATAATAAGATTTTAAGTTAGATAACTGATTCTAATAGTATTACATTCATAAAAATTTAGTTATAAGTATTTTTGCATTAACTCAAGCTCTCCCCAATTTCAGGATTAAAGCTTGATCTTGATTCTTTTTTTTTTCAATTGAATGACTAAAAAAAGAATATATAAAAATTAAATTGTCAAAAAATCTCAATATTTTACCGATTTAATACTAGAGCAGCCGGGGTTGCAAACAACTTCACCTTGGTTGATCATGTGATTTCATTTTGACATCACTTCTAAAAAATAAATTACACAAATGACATCCATGGCTGTTGTTGGTGGTAAAATGATTTATGTCATTATCTATAATTAGTTGTATAACACATATTTAGTTTTGTTCTCAATCCAAAAAAAAGTTTTTTATATACATATGTGATATTATAAAAAAACATATCAAATTTACCTTTTATAATATTTGAAATACAAAATCACAGAATCAAAAAAAAAAAAATTAAAAGAGACAATAAACTATTTAATCATTCAATATAATTGCCATTGGACACTATAACAGTCTCGATTCGAGGTTGGAAACTTTGGCATATATGAAAATTTATGCTATCAGAAAGCTGGATCAAATATTACAAATAGCTGACCATACTGTGTCCAAATTCTGATGCTTGATACCATTAGATCTACTTTCGAATACACTCCACCAATAATAGTCAAGGGGGTCAAAGTGTGGGGTTCAAGGAGGCCATTTTGACTTGTCTCAAAAATTTTGGAATTGGCGGCGGCAGAGTTTTTACGTTTTAATGTGAGTGTGACAAGAAGCATTGTCTCGATGCCATGTATAGTTCCCGTTGGGATGATTGTCCCTAATCCTTGGTAAAGAAACATGCCCCCTATTTACTCTTTAGTCCAAATTATATGTAGGTCCCACCTTAAAGAAGTACTTGGGCTTATAACTTTTCCATCAGACACATTCAACCAAAGGACAATAATTTGTTCTTGATTTTTTGAGTGGGACACCCCTGGGACGACCTCTTTAATTTTGAGAGACATTGGTCATTTTGACAGTTGTTATTTTTGTACAAGAAATTTTTTAGGTAATTGGCTGTAAAAAACATATCGATGACCCATTATCTTTGATGCTCCTCTGAGAACACTTTTTATGTGACTGATACAATTAACACCTCGTTTGAAAGCTTCTATAGTTTTTTAAAAGGATTTTGTATTTAGATTGATTTCTGTGTAAAGTATTCATTCTTATAATAATCAAATAATTTTTCACCTTTCCTCTCCACTTTCCATTATTTTTATAGAAAAGGATAAGGAAACTTACTTTTTATGTGATTTCCATGATGTTTAATTAATCAAATTGACATTGTCAGAAATTAAACCCTTTTAATATTATTTAGATTCTTACAAAAGAGAAATATTTTTTAATCCAAGTACATGGATGTACATTATTGTTTAATATTATCAAAAATGTATTGCCATACCAAGGGATACTTAATTATCTTCTCAAGTACTGTTTTTGATAGCAATTCTTTAGAAAATTAAGGTATACACGTATATGAATGAAAAAATATGTGAAGATAGTTTCCGATGTTAGATAATAGAATATTTGACCTATTTACTAACCAAACTCAACAATAATGTTCGTTTCTTTTAATTGTTTCCTGCAATTAAACACATTCTTTTTTTTTTTCAAAAAACAGTTTTACAAATGCTTTTTATATAAAGTTTCAGTTTTTGAATCAAATGATTGTTTTGAACAAAAATCAAGGATAGTTTCTAATTAATGATCAAAATGTAAATCTAAAATTACAATTAGATACATAAAAATACATTTGTATTCATATATGCATATTTGTAATATATATATAAATACAAGTAAATCACATAACACATATAAACCATATAACAGTTCTTTTTCTCTTGCTCTAATAGTTTGGCATTAATAAATGTCGTTGTCAGATTTAGTAACAATTTATAAAACATCATATTTTTTTTCTCCAACTTTTTCTCTACCTCAAATCCATACTAAATCCCTAAAACGTAGCAGCGATACATGTATTTATGGGTAGGATATATTTGTCAAATTAGACTGCTATGGAAAAATATATATATATATATATATATATGGATACGTATGTATATACGTGAGTTGTAAATGAGAATCATCTTTGGCCAATAAATCTATTATTAAATCTCTTAAGGGAAATCTTATTTTTCTGTCAGCTTTCTTTTTTTTTTCTTTTTTTTTTACTTTTGTATATTTTTCAAATATTTATTCAACTTACACATTTTTTTAAAAAAAAGGTGAAACGCTGTTTCTTCAATTCTACTCTAAAGAGCTGCCATTTTACTTCTACCTAAAAGAAATCTATGTACGTTCGTTTCACTTGTTTTTGGTTGCAAACTTTAAATTAATATTTTGGCACAATCATTGACGTATATTTTCTTGTGATATAAAATATACCAAAGTGTGAAAGATAGAGATCCTTAAAAAAAGTCAAATGTATCATCAATTTACCCTCCTGGTACGAAATGAAAATCAAAGTGAAGTCTTTTGCATAATTATATCTTTTCATAAGATAATCAAATATATCACATATATACAAATATTTATTAGTTTATTTAGGGTCCTTTTCTTTGTTTTTGTTTTTTTCTGTTTCTTTTGTTTCTGCTCCTGTTTTGTCGAAAGTTCAAAGCATGTTACTCTAAACACCTAAAAAATATTGTAACTATTTTAATCATCTTTAAAAATAGATTTTATTGAATAAGAGAAAGAGAGTAAACTTGTTTCAGCTCTTCCCTTATTTGCCTTGTTTACAAAGGTATGTGTTGCTTTAACGTATTTAATTGAATTTTATTTTAGATCTTTTTAATGAGTTTTTACAAATTTTTACAAGGAATAAAATAAATGCTATGAAATCCTAATAATTGAATCAAAATTAAAATCCATAGGTATTTTTGACTTTTTACTCTTAGAATCCAAAATCAGTTTATGGTAGAAAATTTTTACTTTATTTTATTTTTATTTTTGTTAATGTGATACAGACTCGAGGAATAATTAATCATCCCTCATTGACCCTGGATCCATTCATGAAAATATTCATAATAAGAAATAGAGGGATAATGTGTCAACTCTCATTTCCTTCCCTTATATAAATATATATTTATATGACTCTCTGATTTTCATTTTGTTTTTGAAACATTCATCTATTTTCAATAGCCTTAAATAGTGTCAACATGTAGAGAAAAAAAATGCTTTACTACGTAGTTATAAATATAAGTTGTTAACCCTCCTATTATCCTTGGGGTCAATTTGACCCCAATCAATGTTTATCATTCAAAAACAATAGTTGGCTTCTTTTTTTTTTTTGCTCCATATTTCATTTCTTTTCCTAATTTGATGGGGACAACTGATTAAGCGTAAAATTATCATGATAATATTTTTTCAATGTGCTGAACGCATATTCCACGCATCGGTGTTTCTCTGGGGTCAATTTGACCCGTAGCTGTTTTAGCTTTGTAAAACTTGTTTGTCTGTGTGTGTGTGACCTAACATCCCCACACCTGCAGGTGCAAAGTTGATACTTTTGAGTTGATACATAATGGGGGGAAACAATTTTCTGTAAATCATTTTCTGGAGGCAAATATACCTGGGGTCAAATTGACCCCAAGGGTGAAATGTGTTAGTAATATTTTCATTAGATAAATTAATTATAATTTAAAAGTTTTGCCTGATGGTGGCGCTAGAGGGCAGGTAAACTCACTGATAGGTTTCATACTCAAGGGGTAATTTATGTATTCAACAAATAAACAAAGTGCCTGACACAAAAACTTTGTCAACAATTATCTGTAAATCATTTTCTGGAGGCATTTTCTGATTTTCTCATTTCTGAGAATAAAACGAGGGTTAAAGAATTGATTTGTAAAGGGAAGTAGTTTGAGTAGTAAGAAAGTATTTATTATAATTACAGACATTGCCGTTTGAGTAAAAAAAGTTCTCAAAATCAGTCATATTTGGATTCACTACGTATGCATACTACATAAACTAATAAAAAAATAAGCAAAATGTACCTTCTAACAAGGATATTATTATGTTAGCTACCTCTATTTCAAGGTTGCCCCTTTTTGACAGACCTACTTAGAAAATATATTCTTATTTACTACTTTTTACCAAGTGTTTAATATATATTAATAATATGTTTATTACCATATCTTATTTGGCTGTACAAAACCATTTACAAAATAAGCGGATAAACATATATTTACATACATATGTATTGGATGTTAAGAGGAGGGCAAGGCAAAGAAGGAAGTAAATCGTAAATCAATTATCAAGTACCTTTAACACAAACCATTTATGGTTTGATAAACATTTGCCTTTTTATACGGGATTGTACATATATATACAACTGTGTTGACAACAAGAAGACATTGATGAAAACGAGTATCTAAATACGTTAAAACAAATCAAAAGTATGTTCATATGTACAATACTTTATTAAAGTATTTTATGTAATTAATTATTTTATTTTTAAGGAGCTTACAAAAATCTATGTATCAATGTATATGAAATTAAATGAGGTCATTTTAATAATACTAATGGCTATATAACTAAACATGAACATTAGTTCTTTCTAAAAAATAAATAAACATTAATTTCAAAAGAAGGAAAATTTTCCATCCTTTTTTTTCTTCTTTTTGTATAAGTAATGTTTATTGAAAATCCTTCAACAATATTTTATTTCAATATATGCATTATGAATTTTCTTGCATATCATTTAGGAACTACTATTGATACAAAGATAGGTGGAAAAGCTTAATAGCAAAAATATTCATGAAGAAAAATGGTTAATATATAGGCTAATCCACACATTTTTGTATTTGTAGTCAGAGCTTTATTGTTTAAATGTTTGATAATGATGTATTCATGTTACTAACCGAGTAGAATAACCTTAGATTTTTGGTTTTTTATAAGAGCAAAAAATTTCATGATGAGGGTTCATTATTTGTAGATTTTTATTAACAAAGTTTTATTAGTATAGACATGTTTTTTACGACCCCTATGTATTTACAAATAACAGATTGATTTAATAAAAAAATTATCTGTAACTTTGTTTGTTTTCTTAGTATATCTGCGAAATAATTAAATGTATATTCATTCATATACAGTAAAACCTTGCATATGAACATATATATATATATATGTACACAGTGGTAAAAACTGGGATATGGGTTTCATTTGAGGTCCCAAAACTTCAGAAACCATTTTAATATTCCCTATAGTCTATATTTTACGTTTCCAAACGGGCAACTTTTTTTAATGTACAGTTTTTGAGAAAATTAGAGTTTTATCATGATCCATCGTGATTTTTTGCAAACGTTAAGAAAAAGATCAAGGATGAATAAAAGTATTAAATAGGGAACTAAACACTTTGTTTATTTGTTACAATATGATAGATATATATCTCAGCTATACAAATATTAAAATTTTACTGAGAAATATTCAAAATCAAAAAATTGACAGTAAATTTTGTGACTTCCCCCGAGGGAAAATTGAAAAGTGTTGTCAAAGAAGTATGTTTTTTTAAGAAACCAATGAAACAAACTCAAATTCTTTTATTATACAATAAAGTGTAATAGAGTAATATCTACAAAAAATGTCTTATACACTGTCCACAAAAACAAATATCTCATCTCTAAAAATAGAAATAAAAATACTGGAAGGAAGGAAATGTACAGCCTATAACGCGCATAAAACATTTATTTATCTCTTAATTTCCTTTAAAATTTTAAGTTTTAAGAGTCATAATGGATTTTGTAGCTATTGATAACAAATGCTTAGTATAACTAACACATATTTTACATAACATTAGATAATCTTAATTAATATTTTTTTTTAATAATCCAAGCAAAACTACTTGGATTTACTAAATTAGCTAATAAAATTAGACTCGATACCCTGTTATATATCAATTAAAGTTGGAATTTATATATATATATAAATTTTTATTTCCCAAGTATGAAGTACTTATCTAATATTATTAAAATAATATTTATTAATGACTTGTATTATACATATTAAAGGATCTTAAAAAATGTTGATCTTTTCTATTTGATATCTTAGGCTTATAATTTAGACTTTGAAAGTTTTTCCACTTTTAATCAGTTTGGTTTGGTTTTGTAAATAATTATATGATTAAACAAAGTGTTACACTTATTTGACTGTGATCTCTCATCACAAACCATTTTATTATAAAACCTATAATTACATACATGTGACAAAAAAATTGTCATAAAAATATTCAACATTTTGAATTCTTTCTTATAAATGCTGACTCAAATAGTTTTTTTTTTCCTTAGGGAAAAAAAACCTTCATACCATACAAAAAAAAAATTTTTTTTTTGGTATAAACGGCTATTAAAGACATACATCGCACCAAATGGGAACGCCATAAATAAGTGTTGGATATACATACATATATTTATGTATTTAAAAAAAAATTATAGCATGCATATTGGTTAATTTATGAACTTGATATAACTACAATAATTTATAAAAAAAATTGAGATAAGTTACGTCACTATTTTTAATTGTATTTCGAATCCCCTCTTCCAAAAATAAAAAAAAGACCCCAAATCACTTGATATTTTGCCAATTCATCCTCTCAATGTGTAATCATTACTCACTTAATGAAAGAAAAATTAAATTGTTCATAGATTAACAAGAGACAACTCGAGTCGCAGCCTCAGCAACGTTGAGAGCACTAAGGAGAAGTAGAGAAATCCACAGCTGATTACAAAATGTATGAGGTGTATCTAATATTTTTATGTCATTTGGAAAAATCCGTGAAGTATATTAAATCAAAAATAAAGGGATGTTCATCACATCTTAAATGAGAATCCGTCATAACTTGACTCATCTTTCAATTGTAAATATGTCTCTCAATATAGTCTACAAATTTTTAAAATAAAATAAAAAAATACGAGGAATATTTGTCGCAGTTGGGGGCTATCTAGTGCTACCTATTCACGAGCTGAATTCAGCTTGTATCCTCTGGCAGTTGGTGTAAACATATATTGTTTATATTGAGATCTAACTCAATATCTAGCTCTAAATCTAAACAGAACACAAATCAAATTACTCGCAAAATGAGGAATTACCATAGAAAGTAAATATATTAAATCCTATGGAAGATACCCAAAAGGCTTAAACACTTCAAGATTGTTAAGGTCACAAGAAAATATGAATATATATATATATATAAATGATTTGTATGACAAAGAAAAAAATACATTATTCTCAATAACAATAGGTTTTTAAATATTGAAAGAGGATTAATATATTTTAAAAAACTATTTTAGAAAGTCTTTAGAATGATAATAGATAAAGAATCTTTCCAATTAATATTTTTTTATTGTTATTTCATCCTTTTTCAAAAAGTTATAATGACCAATATTAATAATAATAATTATTATTCTTTGTGCAATATGAAGTGTAAACGTCATCAATAAATTTTTAAAAAAAAACCATAGTAAAAAAAATAATTTTTAAATAAAAAGAATAAATAAATTATAATTTAACTATTATTTATAAATAATTCATAATTATTATATATGTCCAATTGTATTCACTATATATATATATATATATAAAATCCCCATATTCAAAAGTAGAATGAAGATTGAAATAAGAGTTTCATTATTTACTCTAACTTTGATCAATATTTTCACCCATCGATTTCTTGTCTAATATGTAAGTTTTTTTTTGTTTTTTTTTTACAAATTTCTTTAAATACTTATGGATTTAATTTGTACATTCTTGAGTTTATATCAAAAAAATAAACAAAAAGGATTGTTTGATTTAGTATCCATGGAGTATAGTTCGTAAATGTGATTTTTATTTAAATTATTATTATTTGATTCAAAAAGATTTTTTGAAAAAAATCATACAAAATTAGAGGGAAAAAAGAATATAAAGTTTTAAATGAGTCTACTTTTAATAAGAAATTGCAGTTTTTATGAAGAGGTAGGAAGGGGGAGGGGAAAAAGGAAAAAAAAAAACATTTCTCATTATTATTTTTTTTTTTTTGTAAAAAAAAAGACTCCTTTTAAAAGAGAAATGGTGTTAGAGTCAATAGGGATAATATTAACATAAAGATTTATTTTTCTATAGTTATTTTGAAATGCCAGTTGCAGAAGATATAAATATAATAATTTATAATGTATATATATATATATATATATATATACTTTTTTAGTATTTCTATTATATTTTTATGTTTCCACTACATTTTATTATGGAAATATGTTATTTATACCTGCACACAAACTTACCTAAATTACATATATATATATATATATATATATATATATATTAAGTCTATATCCATGAAATGTGACTTTCAGCTATTAGACAACAGATGTCCCTAGGAGAAGCGATTAAACCATCCCAAATATCTTGGGTTTTTTTTTTTTTTCATTTGTCATCTGGGAAACAATATCACTGGTCAACAGCAAATTTGGTATCTCAGTTTTGTAAGCTGATTTTGGTCAATTTTGATGTGCTGAATCCAAAAATAACACCGTTTTTGCCGGGCCAGGTCGACATTTTAAGCAAATCGCAATAATGTCACCATCTTTATCAAGAGCGTTTACTATGCATATTTTGGCATAAAGCTCGGTGATCAAGACAAAAGTTGGGCACCTCACATGGTTTGCAAAAGATGCACAGAGCATCTCCGTCAATGGAGCAAAGGCACGCGAAAGTCCATGAACTTTGGCATCCCCATGATTTGGCGAGAGCCTTCGAATCATGTAACAGATTGCTACTTTTGTGCTGTCAATGTCATGGGGATTAACAGAAAAAATCGCAATCTGCCGTCAGCTATGCGCCCTACTCCCCATAGTGAAGAAATTCCTGTACCTGTATTTGAAGATAAAAATATCGAAGAAAACAGCAGTAGCCAGGATGAAACTCAAAGCATTGCCACTACCGATGATGCAGCCTTTCTCGATGATAATGATGAGCAGCCAAAATTGTTTTCCCAAAACGAACTAAATGATCTTGTTCGCGATTTAAATTTGCCAAAAGACTCTGCCGAACTTCTTGCATCTCGTTTAAAGGACAAGAACATGCTAAATGGTAAAGTTAAGGTAACTTTCTTCCGTACCAGGCACCAGGAATTTTTAAGATATTTTGCTCAAGAAAAATAATTAGTCTATTGCAATGACATAGTAGAGCTACTGAAACATCTCGGTGTACTTGAATACAAATCAGAGGACTGGCGACTTTTTATCGACAGCAGCAAAAGGTCTTTGAAATGTGTGTTGTTACACAACAGAAATCAATTTGCATCTGTGCCATTAGCACATTCGACAACATTAAAAGAACAGCATGAAGCAATTAAGTACGTCCTAGAAAAAATTTCTTATGACCAACATAAATGGCTGATTTGCGTTGACTTAAAAATGGTCAACTTCTTGCTTGGTCAACAGTCTGGATTTACCAAATACCCATGCTTTTTATGCCTCTGGGATAGCAGGGATCGTACTCACCATTACGTGAAAAAAGAATGGCCATTACGTGAAGAGCTTGCAATTTGTAGAGAAAAAAATGTGATAAACAAGCCTCTAGTTGACAGGGGACGTATTTTATTTCCTCCACTGCACATAAAGCTCGGTTTGATAAAGCAATTCACAAAAGCCCTGGATAAAGATGGACGGTGTTTTCAGTTTCTGTGTAAAACCTTCCCCATTTTGTCAATTGAAAAGTTAAAAGCAGGTATTTTTGATGGTCCTCAAATTAGGAAGCTGATCAAAAACTCTTCCGCGTTTGAGGAGACCATGAATCCTGTTGAGCAACAAGCTTGGAATTGCTTTGTCCAGGTCGTGATGAATTTCCTAGGCAACACAAAAGCAGAGAACTACAAAGATCTAGTAGCAAACATGTTAGTGGCTTTTAGGAACCTTGGCTGCAATATGAGCATAAAAATGCACTATCTGTACTCGCAGATGGACCGTTTTCCCGAAAATCTTGGTTCTTTAAGCGATGAGCAAGGAGAGCACTTTCACCAGGACTTGAGAGAAATGGAGTCACGCTACCAGGGAAGGTGGGATATGGTGATGATGGCGGACTACTGTTGGAATTTAAAAAGAGATGTGGAAGCACCAAAACATTCGCGACAATCAAAAAAACGAAAATTTAGCCCGTAATAATGCAAAATTTAAGTTTTCATTTTTAGTTATATGTACTATAGATGGTTCTTTGTTAGAATACAGCAATTTTATCATAAAAACTGACATTTTGCCATTGAAACATCATTAGTAAATCTTGAAAACATTGTTTAAAAAATATACCTGGTAACTAAAGTGGCATAATTTTAAATTCAAATTTACAAAAAAGTTTGACCTCCGAGAGCAAAATGGATGTTACTTCTAGATTTAGCATGGCAAAAATATAGTAAATCAGTTAAAAAATATCAGACACCTTTTAAAAAGTTTTTTTTTGTTGACCTGTGTATTCAGTTCAGTTGATTGTTTGTGAAGTTTCAATCAACAACGGATTTTTTTCCTTCCTAAAAATGTCGAATTTCGTGCCTTTCGTCAAAATACAATTTGAGGACATCATTGTTTTTCTCTGTATTCATTTGCACATCTAATGCTTGTAAAAGCCTTCGGTAAACATGCTCTAAGCAGAGCATAATTTTATTACATTGGCCAAATCAGATCGCTTTTGCCACAAAGAAAAGCTATGTGCTTTCTGGGATCAGCGTGGTATGATTTGGTACGAGTCGTTAAAACCATTTTAAATAGTTGAGGATCCACGCTTCAAATGACAATTGGCCAATTTGAGCAGTGCTATACGCCAAAAATTGGCCACGAATATTCTGATTAGCGTCACCAAGTATTTTTTCATGATGACCATGCACCATCACATTGAACAAGAGTGACCCGGGAGTTGGTGGAGACGTACGATTTGGATCTCTTTAATGCATGCAGCTTACTAACCAGCCTTGGCACCATGAGATTATCACTTGTTTGCATTGATAGGCCACAAATTAAAAGAACGGTGCTTCAATTCTCACGAGGAAGGTAAAAAATGGCTGGATGATTGGTTTGTGGCAGTAGACAGACAAATTTTTTGGTGCAGTATTCACAAATTACCTGAGAGATGGAAAAAATGTGTTATGACCATCATTTTGGAGATTCAATTTGTCACTAACGTTTTTCATAATAAACGTTAGAAATTGAAAAATATAGTCTAGATCTGTTGGTGTATATATATGTATATAAAATATATACACATAAATGCTCAAAAACCATCAAGCTACATCTTCCTATAAAAGTGTGATGGTGACTATCTAATTTTATTAATGTATTCTATGATTTTAGTAGTAGTAGTATCCATGTTGATTAGAAATCTAATCGTTAATGTGTTGTTTTTAGATCAATGTTGAATATCATAGAAGATTAATGACTCAAAGTAGATGTATTTTTTTTCCTTTGTATATTTTACACAATTGATATAAAGAAGAAGAAAAAAAAAAGTTATAAACTGCCTATAGGAAAAAGGAAAAAAAAAAGACATTTAATAGATACACAATAAAGAAAATCATAAAAATAGATCATTTGATTTCTTTTTTAAAAAAGAACCATACATAATTTTTGCCTTGAAAAGCAATAAGTAATGAGTTCTAACATTAATAAGTTGCATTTATTTCTCATTGTTTGTTAACTACGTTGAGAAAGGTATTACAATTTACAACTTTTAAAGAAATAATTTATAATTGCAATAACAAGAAAAAAGGAATTATTATTATTGTCAAATTAATTAAGTGTTTAAATATTAATAATGAACCACTAAGGAATAAAATAACTAATGTATAATTAATTTAATGTTTATCCCTCTGGATCAAAGTTTTTAAAATATATATGAAGCAGTTGTTGCCTTTTTTTTTTCTCTTTCTTTTTTTGGTTATTTATACAGTCAAACCTGGTTCAACGGTCATCTGCTTAAAGCGTGCCACTGACCTAAGCGGCCATTTTCAGTTCCCACATAGGAAGTTTATGACATAAATACACATTATTAAGCGTGCCCCTGCAATTCACGGCTAGCGATCACCCAAAATGCTGCATAACAATACAGGTGAACCTACTTCAACAGTCACTATTTTTAGCGTTTACTGCTTGCTCAATACAAAACATTAAAAGCTGTGATCCTGAAATAGAAGAATAAATTATTTCAGATAATAACAAGTTCTAATCCCGGTCACTCAGAGATGGTCTGATGAGTACTTACTCTTCAAGTTCCTATACAAGTCCGATCGAGTATAGTTCAGATCCTGTAGATACATGTATCTACATACATGCAATAATAAATATCCATTCTTTGACTATAATTGAAAACTTTCAGACTACTTGTACAGTCTCAAGTTTAAAACTTGTGAATCCTAATTTAAAAGAAGAAAAATTATAGTCCATATTTACTTTACAAATCTATGTAAACATATCTTGGAAGTCTTCAATGCAAAAAAAAGTCTTTCCCGTATATTGGCTCAATATAAACTAATTTTTTTAAGATGGAAAAACAACAAAAGATAATTGGCACTTGCTTACTTCTTGAAAATGAATTAATATTTCAATTTTCATTGTTCAGTCAAAAAAAAAAAAATAAGGCCCTTCTCATACGTGTTTTAGGCTAATTTTATAATATTGCCAAAATAATTTTAAATGGTTGACTGTATAGTAAAAAAAAGTACTACCCAAATGACTGGATTACCTTATATGTGTCAAGTCAATAAGAAAGCAAGTTGTTTGTTTTCAAATATTGAAAAGGAGAAAATCCACTTTTATGTAGTTTTTTTACTTCATAAATATAACGGCCAAATATTTCAGAGTCATATTAAGAGCTATACCGCAGGGTTTTTGCTAAAATCACTTTATATCCAGAAACCAAGGATTGTTGTTGTCTATACAATAGAGCAATCGGATAAATGTAACGACTCCACATGAAGCCGATATGGTCCCTGAAAGGACGCCCATCTTTTTCATTGCCCTAGAGATGTATTTAGTTCCGTTTGGCTAAAACCAGTTCATTTGTTTAAGAACTATTAAGAATCAAATACATCCGCTTTCATGCTTATAACTACATAGTCATAAATACCAGATGTTTTTTATTCTTGATTGTGGCCGGTATTTTTTGACTCATATACTACGATTGCAATTATTATTGGAGTCATTATTTAATTGATTGAAATATTATCTATTAATACAAACGAGAAAAGAGAATGTCTACAAGAATAATATGAGTGGAGTTCACACTCATTTTTAAAATATTTCAGTTAAACTTGATTCTTTGTTGACTTGACACACATGATATCATTAAACTTTCTCCTGTGTGTTTTATATAATTTGAAAACAATGACTTTGACTAGCAGGGCTCGTTAGACTTTATAATTACAAAATATATTCATATAACTATAGTACAAAACAATAGGAATGAAAGACAAAAAGAGCATTGAGTAATTTAATTAATATATTAAATGTATACAGAATCATTTATACTTTTGCAGTTCCATTGTACTTGTATGAGGAGTAATACCTACTTTTGCCGATATGATCATTAATATATTATCTATGACTATATAGAGAAATAAGCAATAGAAAGTACACTACAAAGAAAAAATATATAATAATGAAAATAGGTCTCTGATAATTTATATATTGGCCTTGAGTAAAGTATAATAATCATCATTATTTGTATTGTTATAATTCAATAAATAATAATAATACAAAAAATAGGGTCCTTATGTCCTTCTTGAGTCCTATTTCTAATTGATACTCTATGGTGTCTCATACTTTTACACTGTTTGACCTTTGTTGATTACAGGTACATATATGTACGGTCACGAGTACAAATTAAAAGTAAGAAAATGTTTTTTTTATAAAATAAGAATATGAAACTTAATTATGTATAGTTCTATCAATTTATGGATACACTAATTGCTATATTTGAAAGTAATTTGCACATAATTAATTTTAAAGAATCAATGCCCTCTATAAAAAAAAATTTTTGTGTGTTTTTTGTTCAAAAAATTGCATTTTCTCTTCCACTGATAGCAGAGGTATAATAAAGGCTACTCAATTTTGGACACGTATTTCAAATCCGTAATTTTTTTTCTATTTTTGAGAGAGTCTGACGGTTTTCAAAAAATCGGACCCTATTTTTTTGAACTAATTTGTCCTATTTTAGCACTTCAACTCCAATTTAAGCCACGAAGGCTACTCATTTTGTACATTCAAAAATACTGATCCGCTAGTGTTTTTAATGCAAATTCCAATTTCTGTATTATTTTTTTTTTTTTTGCCTAAAAGGGACTCCTGGGGGCATAGGCGTTGGAAATAGGCCCAAAAGTCTGACAAAACGTTTGTACATATGTATATAACTCCTTGAATATTCCTAGTAGCATTATAAAGCTCAAAGAGTGATTCAGGGTAGCTTTTTTGTCGTTGAATTGGGGAGTATTTACAAATTGGCACATATGGAAATTCAATCCTTACCTCCCTTAACCTAAATAAGCAAGTGAATATTGATTATGAGGTGATTTCATTAGCCTATAACCGGCGTGGAATTATAGCTACCTCCTCTGGGAACTCCCTGCAGAAGGTCTGTTATATGTTATTGCTATATATGGTATACACTCAGTTGTGTGTCCTTACCTCTTCGCACTGGGTGTAGGACATTATAGAGCAATCCTTTACTACAAATCGACGAACCTTTTCACTTCCAGAATATCACATACCCTTCAAAAGTTCTTCCTTTGCTAATATTCCTATTCAAATACACCTTTGTGCATTTTTCCATATATTTGTTCTCTCTATGCTATATTTTTTGAATTCTACTTAATTATTTTAGTGTAATCTCCATGTTCTAGCCAATAAATGCTTGACTGGGAACCCATGGGACACCACTTCCGAAATAAAGCTTTGTCAAGCTTATTAAAGACCTATAATATACCCTAGAACCGGGCTCCTTCGTTCGTCAGCTGTACCGCATGCTGCAGTTGTTGTTTTCTCATGGGTTTCAAGCAGTCTACTATATGACGTCATAACAAATGTAGGTTTAATTAAAAAAAATTTTTTGCATATATATATATATGAAACTTATAAGTCCTTGAATGAAAAAATTTTATTTCTATGCATTCTATTATATTTTTTTTTTGTTAAAAATGTAATCATAAATTAGATTCGACGTTAAAATAAATGACAAAATTAAATAAGAATTTTTTTTTTTTTATTAGAAATTAAATTGTATTTAAGGGAGAGAATGTATAGAGTAGTTATATTATTATTATATAGTATGATTACAAACATATAACTTCAATTGTCTGAATACAGCTGCACTTAATATTTAGTTTTTTTTTCCCTTTTATTGTTGTTTGAAGCAATGAAACAACAAAGTTATATGTATATATATATATAAAAAGGTAGGCTCAATGGGAAATATTAATCATATATTTAGGTAGAAGCACTTATACTCATAGAAAATGCATCTCGTTTATTTTGTGTTCTTTTATATATATATATAAAAGTATAATCATAAAGGTATGTGTTTATAACTATTATTTTTCTTTCAAACATAATGGTAGCCATAAGTGGTAGAATAAAGGTAAGGAAAAGTAATGTCTCTAGTGAACAAATTTTTGCTAAAAAAAAATAAAGAGTATTTTCATCTCATAAAAACACATATTGCTTATATAATATTTCTCTTTTCGTTTGACAATTTTTGACAGCTACATATTTTAAGATTCTTTCTCTGAAAACTAAACAAACAAAAAAAATTCTTTATAGCAATAATAATTATTTAAAGTGGTGATAAACAACTGTCAACGGAATTGTTTTTTGTTGTTTTTTTCATGAATGTACATATTTGTAAAAAGAAAATAAAAACCACATGTTTTTACAAACTTGTCTCCAATTAATTAATTATTATTAAAAAGGGTTGCAATTTTACAGAGTAGACTTGTCACGAACTCAATATTTACGTTGGTTTGTACCTCATTCCGTTATTAATATTGGTTACGACTTCTGATTAAGTATTTTTTTGACGGTCTTTATATAGAGATACTCTGTTTATAGCAGCGTTTGATGTGTAGTGTCGGTTAAAAACAGTCTGTTGTGTTTTGGAAAAATATAAGAAAAGAAATTAGGCAA